>OW240922.1:17354769-17510652 GCA_933207985.1 Pelobates cultripes | reverse complement strand
TCAGGAATTGCAATACCAGGGAGACATCCCATAGGGAGGAATAGCGAGGTAGGGGCGGCCTCGCAAAGCGAATGCCTCGGAGAAGACGACAAACCAGTGGATGTCGTCCTAACGGGGTCCCCTCGATGCCGGTATGGCCGGCTGAGATAGCTGACCGGTAGAGGTTTATCGTCCTGTAAGCTTTCCCCGTCTCATACAGGGAGGTTAAGAACTGTAGGACGTTCGTCACAGTAGTTGATAGGGGATCCACACCCCATGCCATGCACCAACCATCCCATGTGCGCCAAGCAGACTTGTAAGACTGTCTCGTGCCGGGTGCCCATGCGCCCTCGAGAAGTCGGAGAGTCGATTGCGAAACTCCTGCGATTGACCAGGGTCCCCGGAGATCAACCATGCCATGAGGCGGAGGAGGCCCTGAAGGATCAGGGGGTGAGGGTCCCATCGGGGTCCCGTAGGAGAGATTGGGCATCCGGGAGGAGCCGTGGGTGATCTATGGCCATCTCCAGCAGAGGAGGAAACCAAGGTTGCGATGGCCAGAGGGGGGTTATTATAACTAGGCAGCCCCATTGGCGTCGCAGGTGGAGGAGGCAACGCGGGATAAGGGCGAATGGAGGAAACGCATAGTTCCTGGTGGTTGACCAGTCTTGGGAAAATGCATCCATGGCTGAAGCCGCAGGATCTGGCCTCCAACTGAAAAAGGTCGGAAGTTGGGTATTCAAGCGGGAGGCAAATAAGTCTACCGCCAGAGGACCCCACAGGTCCCCAATGCGCTGGAAGACTCGGGAATCGAGGTGCCAGTCGCTGGCGTCCCGCAGGTGACGGGAGTACCAATCCGCCGTGGTGTTGGACAAACCCGGTAAATACTCCGCCCTGACAGCCATGTTGTGGTGCAGGCAAAACTGCCAAAAGTCTCGAGCCAGATTCGCTAAAATTTTGGATCTCGTACCACCAAGGTGGTTGATATAACGGACAGCCGATACGTTGTCCATCTTCAGTAGGATCGAACACTGGGACAGTGTCGGGGAAAGGCTGCGAACCGCAAAGGACCCCGCTAGGAGTTCCAGGCAGTTTATATGTAGCATGGATTCTGCTTCCGACCATCGTCCCCCCGTGACGATATCTCCACAGCGCGCACCCCAACCGTACGAGCTGGCGTCTGACTCTATGACTACGTCTGGGGCTGAGCCGAAGATGGCTCTGCCATTCCATGCTTCCATGTGTAGGAGCCACCATTGGAGTTCTTTTTTCACATCCGTGTCCAGAGTCAGAGTGTCCTCGTATGAGGCGCCGCCTCTGAGGTACGACGCCTGCAGGCGTTGGAGGGCTCTGTAATGAAGGGGACCCGGAAAGACGGCCTGTATGGAGGCCGCTAGGAGCCCGATCACGCGGGCCAGATGTCTGAGAGATATGTGTGGAGAGGTAAGAACTCGTCTTATCTCTTTCTTGATACTTCTCATTTTGGATGTTGGTAAATACAGGGTTTGCGTGTCTGAATCCACCAAGAGTCCTAGGAACTCTATTTGTTGAGTGGGGATTAGAATGGATTTTTCCCAATTTATAATGAAGCCCAAGTTCTGTAGCAAGGTTGTGGTCCAACCGAGGTGAATATGAAGTAATGATATTGATTGGGATAGTAGCAGGATGTCGTCTAAGTATATGATTAGACGAACTCCCCGACTGCGTAAGAGAGCGATGACGGGCTTCATGAGCTTGGTGAAACACCAAGGTGCGGAGGAGAGCCCGAAGGGAAGGCAGCGGAATCACCATTTCCTCCCTTGCCATGTGAATTGCAGGAAGTTTTGGTGCACCTGCGCAACGGGTACCGCGAGGTAGGCGTCTCTCAGGTCGAGTTTGACCATCCAGTCCCCTGGCTGGAGTAAATCCCGTAGGCAGTGAATGCCTTCCATCTTGAAATGATGGTAGGTTACGTAGGTGTTTAAGTGTTTGAGGTTGATAACTGGGCGGGATCCGCCCCCTTTTTTGGGGACAATAAATAGATTGCTCACAAAACCCGGGGTATCTATCGGGATTTCTTGAATAGCCCCTTTGAGTGCTAAATCTTGAACTTCCTCGGAAACGAGGGTCGTGTCTGTTGGGGAAAAAACAAGCTCCCTTGGTTGGGAGAGTTGAGTGGGCAGAGATACAAAGTCTATTGGGTATCCTTGGACTGCCCTGAGAATCCAAGCATCTGATGTAATTAGAGCCCAGACATGGGAAAAATGCAAGAGTCTGCCCCCTATTGCCACTTGTGAAGAAAATTGAGAAAGGTAACTTACCGTAAGGACGTCTTCCGGAAGGAGTGCCTCGTGCACCTCTCGACACCCAAGGTCTACCTCGTTGAGGGAAGAAGGTCGGGACGGACCTCTAGTCGGTAAAGGGGGGTCTCCCCATATAGGGACCTTGGTTCTGGCGCGAACCTCTATTGGCTCTGCCGGACAGACGGCCCCTTGCTCTGCCGGCCCCACCAAAAACCTTTGGGTGGAACACCCTCTTTAAATTAGATTGTGCCTTGTCCAAGGCTGTGAATGTCTGGACATAGGAGCCCAGGTCTTTGACAAAAGACTCCCCGAAAAGGAACCCTTTAGCTTGGGCTCCCGGCTCAGTAATTGCCATGTTTACAAGTTTTGGTTCGATTTTAATCAATATAGATTTACGGCGCTCAGTTGCCAGAGCCGTATTGGCATTGCCTATGAGGCATATCACCCTCTGAATCCAGCCTCTAATAGTGAGGCAATCTAAGGCTTCGTCTTGCCTCAAGGATTCCTCCACGGCCTCAAAAATTTTGGTCGCTGGACCCAAAATATCCAAGACTTTATCCTGACAATTATAAAGTGAGAAGTCTAGACCCTTCTTGGGTTTCCAACTTGTTTTACTTAAAAATTGAATAATTTTGGGGTCCACCTGGGGTGTTTTACAGACTTCGTCTGGTACGGTGGGACGTGGGTATTCGGCCCTTAGTTTGTTACGAGTTGCCTTGTCCAAAGGCTTACGGACCCGAGATGCGACGTACTGCGCCACATGCTCAGCCGGTGACCATTCCGCAGAGCGGGGGTGACGTAAGTCGTCGGGTTCGAACAACGGTTCACCCTGTGGGTCAGTGGGACATATCTTAGTGGAGGGATTACACTCCTTAACAGTTCCATAGTCCGAATCTAAGTCGGACAAATCGTTAGACTGATCTGAGTCTAGGGCAGGGGCACTCTCCTCATCTGAACTGAGTTCTGACTCAGTCGAATCGGGCTGGGCTTTAGCCCACTTCCAGTGTCTAGCTGTTTTTGCCCGGCTAGAGGCTCTTTTGCGCGGTGTATCGATATTCGCGCCATCTATGACAGTGTCAGGGTACCTGTTGGTGCTGAATCCAGGGAAGACATCCTCTCTGTTTAGGGGCTCCCTGCCCCTAGCATTTTCGGCATATTCCGGTCGTTTTCGCGCCGGCCGCGCTAGCTCCTCCCCCTTTTATGACGCGACGGCTAGCGTCGACGCCATGACGTCGGCATTTACATAAAGTGCCGGGAACCGCTATTCCGGACCTTTTGGGGGCGTGGTCTCTATTTAGGTACAGGGTATTTAAAGGAAACCTTTACTACTGCTCATTGCCCTGTCGTGGTTCTAGCTTGCTAGTCACTCAGCGCGTTCTTTATCTTGTGTTTCCGGTTTTGACCCTTGCTTGTCTTTTGTCCTGTTGTCCTCTCCTCTCCTTTGACTCGGCTTGTATCTCGCTTACCTGTCCTCCGGCTCCCTCGACCTCGGCTTACCTTTTGACTATTCTGCTTTGTCCCTACGTTAGTCCGGCCATTCTAAGGTCCGGTATACGTACCTCCTTCTGTCCGCACTCTGCGTATTGGATCCCTGTCAGTATCCTGACATTACGACAGGGCCATGATGGATCCTGCAGGTGCTAGTCCTCCTGACCCCAGATTTGAGGCCATGGACCATAGAATGGACCAAATGGCTTTAGCATTACAAACTTTGTTAACACGCTCCAGTACCCAGTCTGAAGAAATACGTTCCACTGCCAGCCACTCGCTAAGTACTGGTTTGGAAGTAGCCACTGTAGGCGCATCTTCCCATGTCACTTCACCATTACGATATGGGGGTTCGCCTGATGCTTGTCGTGGTTTTTTAAACCAGATAAGCATACATTTCGAACTTCAACCCCGGGCTTACCCCACTGACAGGGCTAAGGTAGGCTTTATTATAACCCTGCTAATAGATAAAGCACTTAGATGGGCCAATCCCCTTTGGGAGAATGACAATCCTTTAGTCTACAACTACACTGCTTTTGTCACGGCTTTTAGAAGAACCTTTGACCCCCCAGGAAGGAAGATTAATGCGGCCAGATCCCTGTTACGCCTTAAACAACAGAATAGGACCCTTGTAGAATATGCTCTAGAGTTTAGATCATTGGCAGCAGAAGTGAAATGGAACGAACAAGCTTTTATGGATGTATTCTTGAATGGGTTATCTGATGAAATTCTAGATGAAATTGCCACAAGAGAACTTCCGGAAAATTTAGAGGATTTAGTATCCTTCATTTCCAGAATAGATGAACGCATGAGACAGAGGCAGAACACTCGGGAAAGAGTTACTAGACTTCCTGTAAGACTCGCTCCCTCATTTCAGAACCCTGACTCCTATAATCCTACTCCACCAGAACCTATGCAAATAGGTAATACTCGCTTATCTGAGGCTGAGAGACAGTACAGAAGAAGGGAGGGTCTCTGTTTATACTGTGGGCGGAGAGGTCACCTACGTCTTAGTTGCCCTAATCGTCCGGGAAACGCTCGCACCTAAGTTCCCTTAGAGGACGGGCCTTGGGTGTTTCATTACTGTCCTCTATGCATAATAAAAAAGACCATAGGCTTCTGATTCCTGTCTCTCTAGCTTGGGAAAAGGGGTTTATTTCTACGATGGCATTATTAGATTCTGGAGCAGCAGAAAGCTTTATAGACCAAACTTTCGCTAATAAGCATTGTATCCCATTCCAATTGAGAGATACACCCTTGGCCGTTGAGGCCATAGATGGTAGACCTTTATCTGAACCAGTAATATTCCATGAGACCGAACCCGTTAAGCTTACTGTTGGTATTTTCCACGAGGAGTTGATTTCCCTTCTGTTAATTTCCTCCCCGGCAGTCCCAGTAGTACTAGGATATTCTTGGCTCAAGAGACACAACCCTCAGATTGACTGGGAGGGTGGAGAAATCGTTTCTTGGGGTATGGGTTGTAGGAAAGCATGTCTGCAGAGAGTTACTTCTGTTTGCCCCGTAAACTCTTATGCTAACACTTCTCAATCCACTGACGTTCAGATACCATTACAATATCTAGACCTCAAATCTGTATTTGACAAGGGTAAGGCGGATACTTTACCTCCCCACCGGTCTTATGACTGTTCTATTAAACTTTTCCCTGGTACTATGCCTCCCAGGGGTACGGTATACCCTCTATCCACCAAGGAAAACTTAGTTTTAGAGGAATACATCAAGGAGAATTTAGACAAAGGATTTATTAGAAAGTCTTCTTCTCCGGCGGGGGCAGGTTTCTTTTTTGTAGAAAAGAAAGACGGTACCTTACGTCCTTGTATAGACTATCGGGGATTGTACAAAATTACTATCAGGAATGCTTACCCTATTCCTTTGATTACTGAACTCTTTGACAGACTAAAGGGCTCGAGTATTTTTACCAAACTTGACTTGAGAGGAGCATATAACTTAGTGCGAATTAAACAAGGAGATGAATGGATGACAGCATTTAATACCCGTTACGGGCATTATGAGTATACCGTAATGCCGTTTGGGCTTTGTAACGCCCCGGCCGTCTTCCAAGACTTAATCAATGAAGTTCTTAGAGAATTCCAACATGAATGTGTAATTGTATATTTGGATGATATACTAATCCATTCTAGAGACATTAATTCACATCATAGACAAGTCAGAAAGGTATTACAGAAACTTCTACAACATGGATTGTATTGTAAATTGGAAAAATGTAGCTTTGACCAGTCTCAGGTAACTTTCTTAGGTTACGTAATTTCCAAAGACGGGTTTATGATGGACCCGACCAAACTAAAATCGATTTTAGATTGGCCTTTACCTAAGGGACTCAAAGCCATACAAAGATTTCTTGGATTTTCTAATTATTACAGACGTTTTATTAAAGGGTACTCCTCTGTTATCGCTCCTATCACTAATATGACCAAACAAGGAGCCGATACCAAAACCTGGTCTACTGAGGCTTTATCTGCTTTCGAAACGCTCAAACAGTCTTTTGCCTCAGCACCTGTATTAGTTCATCCTGATACCTCTCTACCCTTTTTACTTGAAGTTGATGCGTCTGAAACAGGGATAGGCGCAGTGTTGTCCCAAAGACAAAGTTTAGATAAGCCGCTGCACCCTTGCGGTTTTTTTCCCAAGAAACTATCACACACTGAAAGGAGATATGACATTGGTGATAGAGAACTTTTAGCTATCATTATGGCATTAAAGGAATGGAGACATTTGTTAGAGGGCACTGTCCTCCCAGTTACCATCTTGACTGACCACAAAAATTTATCGTATATGGGGGAGGCCAAAAGATTATCTGCCAGGCAGGCACGTTGGTCTATGTTCCTTACACACTTTAATTATATGCTTACTTACAGGCCTGGTTCTAAGAACACTAAGGCTGACGCTTTGTCACGTCAGCACGAACCTATCACCTCTACAGAGGACACTTTGTTCCCTATTATTCCTGAAGTCAATATTATCGCCAACACCAATGTCAAAATACACTCTCCATTGCTCGCTGATATTATGAACGAACAATCTCTTGCTCCCGAACGTACTCCTGTGGGCCGCTTGTTCGTGTCTCCCAAATTCCAAGTGGACATTATTCGCTGTTTTCACGATAGCAAGTTCGCTGGTCACCCCGGCATCCACAAAACTTACTGCCTGATCTCCAAAGACTTCTGGTGGCCTGGTTTACGTAGGGATGTGGAAGACTTTGTCAAGGCTTGCAATGTTTGTGTCAGGAATAAACTTCCGCGGGATCTCCCTTGTGGTTTATTGCAGCCCTTAGTCGTTCCCAACAAACCTTGGGCTTGTTTGGCTATGGATTTTATTGTTGATCTGCCGGTTTCCAGTAGGCACACGGTTATCCTCACGGTCCTTGACAGGTTTACTAAAATGGCTCATTTCATTCCCTTGCCTAAACTTCCGTCCTCTCCTGAACTGGCCGTGATATTTGCTAGAGAAATTTTCCGTTTACATGGTATTCCCAATGAGATTGTGTCAGACAGGGGTTCCCAATTTATTTCCCGTTTTTGGAGATCCTTCTGTTCCCAGTTGGGCATCAAACTGAATTTTTCTTCGGCCTATCATCCTCAATCTAACGGAGCAGCCGAACGCACTAACCAAAAAATTGAGCAATATCTACGTTGTTTTGTTTCTGAACACCAGGATGACTGGGTCGGTCTGATTCCTTGGGCGGAGTTTGCTCACAACAACCTTGTTTGTGGTTCCACTCGTAATAGCCCCTTTTTCTTGAACTATGGCTTTAACCCTACTGTTCTTCCGTCGGTGTCTCCTTCCCAGGGTATACCGTCGGTTGATATTCATATAGCCAACCTGAGAAAGTTGTGGGATCAGACTCGACAAATTCTTGAACGTAGTTCCGCGGTGTTTAAGTCACATGCTGATAGGCGTAGACGTCCTGCTCCTATTTTTTCTCCGGGGGATAGGGTCTGGTTGTGTACCAGACACATTCGCCTGAAAGTTCCTTCCTTGAAGTTTGCTCCTCGTTACATTGGTCCTTACAGGGTGCTGAGGAGGATCAACCCGGTTTCTTATTTGCTGGATCTACCTCCTACTCTACGCATCCCTAACTCTTTTCATGTGTCTTTATTGAAACCTCTTGTTTGTAACAGATTTTCCTCCCGCTCTGCTCCTCCATCCTCGGTCCGTGTGGATGGTCAGGAGGAATATATCATCAAGTCCATCCTTGATTCTCGTATTTCTAGGGGGAAGCTGCAATACCTCATAGACTGGAAAGGTTATGGTCCAGAAGAGAGGTCTTGGGTTCCTGGTATAGACGTGCATGCTCCTCGTCTTCTTCGGGCATTCCACGTTCATTTTCCTTCTAAGCCCGGTCCCATCCGCCCGGTGGGCGTTTCTAGAAGGGGGGGTACTGTCAGGGTACCTGTTGGTGCTGAATCCAGGGAAGACATCCTCTCTGTTTAGGGGCTCCCTGCCCCTAGCATTTTCGGCATATTCCGGCCGTTTTCGCGCCGGCCGCGCTAGCTCCTCCCCCTTTTATGACGCGACGGCTAGCGTCGACGTCATGACGTCGGCATTTGCATAAAGTGCCGGGAACCGCTATTCCGGACCTTTTGGGGGCGTGGTCTCTATTTAGGTAACAGGGTATTTAAAGGAAACCTTTACTACTGCTCATTGCCCTGTCGTGGTTCTAGCTTGCTAGTCACTCAGCGCGTTCTTTATCTTGTGTTTCCGGTTTTGACCCTTGCTTGTCTTTTGTCCTGTTGTCCTCTCCTCTCCTTTGACTCGGCTTGTATCTCGCTTACCTGTCCTCCGGCTCCCTCGACCTCGGCTTACCTTTTGACTATTCTGCTTTGTCCCTACGTTAGTCCGGCCATTCTAAGGTCCGGTATACGTACCTCCTTCTGTCCGCACTCTGCGTATTGGATCCCTGTCAGTATCCTGACAGACAGGTGCTATGCTGTCCATCACAAATTTGGAGGAGTGCTTGACTTTAGCAAAGGCTTTGCGGCCGAGGCGTGGGGGCTGAGAAACAGATGGTTTCGCGACTGGCACAGTCGGAGGGACCATTAATTGGGCCTGAAGTAGTGCTTGGGTAAATGATTTTGAAATAGAAGAGGACATAATGTCCATGGCAGATGCCAAAGCTTTGGAAACAGATCTGGATACAGTATCATCCATGATGGCTTGGATTTCCCCTGATGCTGGGAAATCCACCTCATCCCCTGAAGCTACAGGGGGAACATCCAAGAAAATTTGGGGGTTAGCTGGTGCCTCTGAGGGACCAGGCAATTCATTAGAGGACTGCATAATGTATTAAAATAGCAGACAAGAGAAAGGCAATTTTATTGTGAAAAGAAACAAGCAGGGTTGAGTAACCCAGCAAAAGTACTCACTAAAATTATCAAAGTATGGGAGCAGGAGAGAGGGGAACCGTCCGCCACAACACTGAACGCCAACTCCGACTCGAGGGACGGAGTGGGCGTGACACAGGAAAAGGGCGCGAAAGCGCCGTTTAAAATGGCCGCCGGCAAAATTCCGGCTGGAATCGCGGTTCCCGCGGTGAGATCAGACCGCGAGGTAGCCGGCAGAGGTGAGGCCGGCTACCTGCAATAGAAAACAGTGGTGTGCGGCTGAGACCGCGCTCGGTTGTTAAAACCGGAGCGCGGGTACAGTAAACCAGCCGCAGGATGGCCGCCGGGGCGTCCCTGACGGGATGCGCATGCGCGGCTGAAGAGGGTAGTACCCGGGGCCGCGACCGCGGCGGTCAGCACAAAGAGAATCTCCCTAGGAACTTGTAGTGTCCTAGGGAGTAACCTAGGCAGAAATATATATGAAGCATAAAAGATTGATTGAAGTTGAGACTACAGCACCCTATGCTAATAGGGACAGAAAAACTCTGTACACATCATATATGAGTGAAACATGTTTGCCAGCATTAATATAACTAGCTTTAAAATAACAGACATATAATAATAAATATAATAATAAATATAATAATAAATGTGTAAAACCACAGCCAGTAGCTGAGAATTGTACTTATCTGAGGGAAAGCAGCAAAGAAAGAGGAAATGGTCATCATTGCACTGCCTACTATAGGGGAAAGATGTCACTGATTGGATGTCATGTTGCTAGGCGGACATTGCCTATAGGATGTTTAAACCTGTTTTGAATGTTTTCTTTCAATAATATTTCTTTGCTGCTGAGGGAAATAAAGAAAGAGTGCAGCATAATAGGAGCCTCCGGGTCTTTAATAAAATTGGCTGTCCTCTAACATCAGTCACAAAAATGTGCTAATTTTATTGGACAGGCAACAGTGAAACCGGATTGGGCAAGCAAGCATTACATTGCACAAAAGGAATTAGCTTATTGGTCAAGATTCCTGTCATCATTCACACAATTTTCCCTCCCTTTCTCTTGTTTTGGCACTTTTCAGAAATCCAAATCACTTCGGCACTTCGGAGCATCGGTACTTCCGCACTACCGAACTTCGTCACTTCGGAACCTCAGCACTTTGGACATTCGTAAGCATCCGAATGTCCGAATGGCATGAAATTCATACGAATTTGCACGTCTGGATACTCTTACTACTTGTTTAAGGGGAAAATTATTAGTTCACACGTGCACGGTCCACACCCAATTAGATGCTCAATTCAAGAGAGACATTTTACATATTAGTTTTTGGTGAGTATCCACAATTGGAGTAACTTGGGTAAATTACAATAGTTTTCAAACTTCTAATTGACAATTGTCATGTGTTTTTTCCCCAACGCTGGCTTTGTTGACCATAGAACACTTTTTCTGAATGTTGTAAGACTTTTTGTTTTACCTCCGAGTAATTTTGGGCGAGATATGTCCTTATCATCTGAACCTTCAAATATCCATCATAATTGGTTCTTTTGGAACTGGTTCTCCATTGATATATTAACAGAAATCCAGGCTTGTTCTTGCTTTAAATATTTCATAACAATGTACACTTTAAGCAGAAGCTGGGAATCAAATTCTTTGTGAGTATGATATGAATCGCGCGCCTCTAGCAAAAGTCTTTGAACAATCTGCTCTCATAAATGCAAAATATTAAACCTCAATGACCTTCCTTGACCAGGGCACTACATACGAAATGTCAAAAGCAATTAATGACATTTAGATAATACCGTCACATATAAACAATAAAATCAGAATGATGGCCTGAATTTCTATGAGAAGGTTTTTCGCCTACTTGTCTTTTAACTGAAGTTATTTATTCATTTTTATTCATTTTAGAAATTGAGCTAAAATTCTCTTCAGTGAAGTATGTTGAAGTGTAGCATTAACTCATCGAACGTAATGTGACATTGCAACAAACAATAGCCAATTCATGTGTTCTTTCCTGCAATGGATTATAATGCAAGTACCATATTGAACCAAAGAGGGTTATTTAATAGGTTTTTCAACCTGCGCTTTATAAACGTTTTATGTGTCATTTCATCTATGGGCAACGTGTATGTTTGAAATGTCAAATAAGGTTACACTGCGTAAACCTGGCGTTTTAACGGAAAAATAGAATTGTTAAAATTGAAAGTTGATAATAGCCATCTGGTCGCTGCCTTTTGGTACATGTCTTTAAATTGAAAATATATTCTGACCTCCACGTATATACAGTAATTTCTTATTCACACATTCCTCCATTATCACATACATGCATGCTTTGAAAACAAGTGAAATTGTGAAACTACTGATGGAGTGTGGATATAAAATGTTGCAGACATATTGCCATGGCTCTGTTACTGACTTTAGAGTCGTCTTGCAGAACCTCTGTGCCTGAGGCAAAAATATAATATATTTTGAAATGGTTTAGAAGAGGAATATTTTTAAGCCGAAAACACATGTGATTATTTTTGCTTTCATTTTCATGCCTCCCAACACTCATGCTTTTGTCGATACAGTCCAGCCATCCCACGTTAGTTTCCTGATATTCCACATTCGGGGACACCAGGGAACTTTCCCCAGGTAGCATCATTAGACTGCTCAGGCTGTGCATTGGACACTAGGACCATGCAGAGAGAGCTTCAGCCCTCCGTGGTCCTGTCAGTAAGGGGCCAGTCAAACAGGCTGTCGCGCACTTTCAGGACCTTTTCCAGATGGACATGCCCATTATAGGCATCACCGGTGACACTTCCCACGGGCCCCGCCCCAATGTTGGAAGGTATGCTTTCTTAATATAACATATCAATGACTGAAATGTATTCAGCAGTGCTCAGCATGATAATCTGTATAGTGGCTTGTTATTGTACGACTGCAATCTAAAGAATGACAGGCAGGTAAACAAGAGACAAAAAATAAATACAGATCAATAAATAGATAGAGAGACAGATAGATAATGCTATATCAATAATATGAAATTATTTAACTGAGGGTTATTAATATTCCCTACTCTGCAAGGAAGTATTACCAGCACAACCAGATTATTTGCTATAAGCATACCTCACTACATTTCAAACTAATAAAGATAGATATTTTCATTTTAGGAATGTGAGTGAGGGTGTGGTCGGGAGCGGGGCTGCTCTGAGAAATGTTAGGTGACTTACTAGTAACGGTATAAGCAACTAAGATGTAATTTGGAACAAGAACAATGTATTTTATTTACACAGACTGATTTCTAGACACTGTTTATGTAGTTTAACGACACATTACTGTGAGTATTATTGCTGTGGAGCTCTGTTATAATCAGACACACCAACAATTTGGAGCTCCTAGAAAAGACAGACATTAGGGTAGAAAAGAAAGACAGAGGGATTTTGCGCCAAAATAGTGTTTACATTACTTCCTAGTAAAACCTCTAGTGGCAGTCAATAAGACATCCACTAGAGGTGCTTCTTGGGTCACTGCTGCACAGTGTGTAGCACTGATGTTCAGTGTCTTCACTCTCTGTATGGAGGTGCTAAACTTTCCTCATAGAGATGCATTGAATCAATGCATCTCTACGAGGAGATGCTGGTAAGCTCAGCGTTTTGCCGCACATGCACATGCCTCCCAATGCTTTCTTATAGGAAAGCATTGATTGTCAGTTTTGATAATCTCAGCCAAGACGGTAGAGAGTGGGCGGGGCCAGCCACAACTTGACCCTCACGGTAGGTTTTATACCTTTTAACAGGGGCAATAGTGGGAGAAATACACATTTGTATTCCTGACTCTATTGTGTTCTTTTAAAGTTAGGATTTGGGGATTTGAATGACTTAATTGAACAAGAAAGGAAAACTGAACCACATTTTATTTATTGCTTATTTCCTTATTAATAGCATATAAATACATGTACCAAACGAATGTGTAATGTTCACATATATTATTAGAGATTGTGTGGATTAAATCTGGTAATAAGTAAACTCAGGGAAATTCACTTAGCTCTGTAATATTGAGACTTAAAATTTCAATGCCAAAATTTAGGCTATGATAGCCAAGGTGGGCCAGTTGGAGAATTCTTTTCAGACCAGCAATTTTTTTTTTAATTTTGACATTCAGATTTCAGTTTGATTCAATTCATCAGTAGTATATGAGATCAAACTTATATTTTTTACCTTTTTTATTTTCTGAATATGACAAAGGGATTTTTGATTTGTCGGCACATTGAATGCCAATTTAAGGTCTCTCTAAATTCACAGGATATCGTAAATTGCTGATATACACGAAAACAAATGGTATTAATCACTCGAGAAACAACAGCGAGGATATACATTCTCCAGAGGGGATGAGTGGGAAAGCTGTCTAAGAGTTCTGCACTGATCCCAAATGGAGCTTAAATACAGAGGTGTAAAAAATAATCTCAGTTGTATAATATTGTGTGAAAAATGTGAGGGCACCAATACACACAGCTACAAAAGAACAAAGCAACATTCTTAATCCACACTACATATCATAAAAACAGTATAAATAACACGCAGAGAAAGAAATAATAATATAGTGCAGTTAAGTAGCAAAAAGAGCTATAAATGGATTGTGTTTAACTGAAAAATCTGAAGTCCATTTAGAGCTGTGCCTTGGCACACCATGCTAATAAGGTTAATACTCTATCTCAATTGTTCCCACCCAACCCCCCTTTTTTTTTTTTTGGCTAAATAGGCTTTTTTTCCCTTCTCACTATCATAAGAGTAGTGAATGTTAATTTCACAGGGGATTTATGAGGTAGAACCTCGCCCCTTTGAGAAGTACATTTAGCTTCTGGTCCAAGGCCCTGATTGTAATCTTACCTCAGTTACCAATCAGTCTTAATTTTGGTGGCAAACTTCAAATTAGTTCTAGTCATGGTATTTTGACTAAAAAGCCATATTAATTTTAGTTGAATTTTAGTCATCTTACAATAGTTTTAGTAAGCTAAATCTCCAGTAGATTTTAGTCGATACAACTGAAAATGGGTTTTTGTTAAAGCCCTATCTGTCTATTTGGCCCTTTCCCAGCTCCTCTGTGTCGCTTTGTATCCTCCCAGCCCCTCTAGGTGTCTCTCTCCCAAGCCCTGGTCTGTCTCTTTTGCCCCTTTACCAGCCCCTATGTAAATCTAAAACTTTTTAGTGAATTAAAATTTGACTAAAATTGTTAGTCGACAAAATTAACACTGTAACCAACTGTAACCAACTGGTCATATATGCAAAAAAATTATCTGCTAAACCAATAACAAAGAAACATAGCGTATAACTGTGTATATGAATAAATTATAAGTGCTGTGTTCGCAAATGGCCCTCACACATTCGCTGTAGTTAAAGTGCCTTAAGTATGAAATCCTTCCACGAATTCAATCTTTAGTCTGTACTCAAATCACCATGGGTGATTGTAGTATATGTACTCAAGAGAGGTAATAACCTGTTTAATTTACTCTCCATGCCATCAGCTCTGTATCTTTCTGTCTCCAGCTATCTCCTCCATTTAGTTGTTTGGCTTCTTCTATTCCCAGGCCACTTCCCCTGATTACACTCTGTACCCATGTTTCTCCATTAACCATCGCACCCCACTCTTCACCCAGATCTGTTCACATCTTACCATCTTTGCCTCTTCCCCATTCCTAACTTCTGATTTTTTCTATTCACCCTTCCCATTCTCACACGTCTGTCTTTCCCAACTAAGCTGAATAAATCCAAATTCCAGGAGAGAAATGGCAGCAAATCGTGGCTTACATGGAAATGTTGGACCTGAGCAGTGACTCTGAGCTTGCCGTACATGGAATGTAGTATGTTTTTAAATGGGATGTTAGTGTGACGAACTGACGGCTCAACTGAAACTTTGCACCTGTGCACCAACTATGTTATCAGTTTAAAATCTCTTTGGGTTCCTTCTTGGAACTCCCGCACTCCTTCTCACTGCTGCCCATTTCAATTGCCCGTTGACCTCTGCTCCCTGTTTGGGTGGATGGAGTGTGGTGTGAAGTCAAACGTAAAGCAGCATGGGGAAGGGGACACAGTATTACTTACCTGCCTTACAGACAGCAGAAAGAGGACGGCCATCCTCTTCCCTTTCTTCTTCACACTTAATAAGCAGTTCTCCCCCTCCTTTTGTTTTCCAGCCGCTCACAGACACACTAGGCATTAATATGCTATGGAATTCCTCCCAACTCCCAACATCCCTCTTTTCTGTCCTAATGTCCCTCTTTTCTAGGAGCTCCATATTGTTGGTGTGTCTGAGTGTATAACAGAGCTCCGCAGCAATAATACTCCCAGTAAGGTGTTTAGAAATCTGTGTCAATAAGATACACATATATATATATATAAAATTACATTTTAGTTGCATAAATTCCTATTAGTAAGTCACCTAAAATGTAATTATTAGCCCCATATCTCCCCGGCACTGCTTGGGAGTTCCGGGGTTAATAACTAGAGTCCCTCTAGTAAAAGATCTTTACTGCCTGAGAGTCCCCCCCCCCAAGAGATGATCATAACATTAGGTTAATTTGCAAACCTCTCAGTAACGTAAAGCCACCAGAAACACTTTGTAAATTCATATATGTATTGAATGTTCCTTTAATAAAGACTAGCTGTGCATCATGGGAAATGTAGTACACATATACCTGCCATGTCAATGTTAACATTTAGTGACCTAAAAATTGATGACTTTACATGCTAATAAATTGTAGTTCCAGGTAAAAAAGAACTAGTGAGCACATGTTCAATACAATCAATACCGCTTATTCCAGTTATAATTATTATTACTGTTATTATATTTTATGGCAGATGTAACCGAGTTTGTGCTTATTTTTCGTAGATATGCAAGCATCTGGCTTTTGTGAGTTAAGAACATTTTTCCTAAATTGTGCAATTACATAAATTATATCCACTTTCATCTGCAGGGGATGTATACACGTAATTGTCTGTAACCAGGGGAAGGTGGAAAAGGAGAGAAATAAGCAATTATTCTCTATATCTCCACTCACAGACAGGACCCTCTTTACCTTTTCTAATGGTCTGTTTATATTGTACTGTCTTTTTCCCAATTATACAACGCTGTGGAATATGTTGGCGCTTTATACATGTCAGTAAAAATAATATGGTATATTAGTGCCTGTTTGGTTGACAGTCTCAAACAGACTCATTGTGCATTGGTGCTGTTGTGGAAACCTTTCTCAAATAATAGCAACAACTCTTATGCACATCTTTTATCATATGGTTGTTTGTCTATGATCTGTTTTCCTGTGGCTCAATATCCTAGACTTCTATCTCTTCATCACAATGTGGATTCACTCTAATGGATTGATAGATGGATGTCATTCAGTAAGTGTATCGTCATTATTACAATGTGACTTTAAAGGGACAATGTAGGCACTTTAACCATTTCATCTTATTGAATTGAATTGAGTCCTCTGGCACTGTCCCTCCATTCCATGTTAAACATTTTTGAGCAGTTTAGCACTGAATAAAGGTCCCTGGTTACCCACAATCCAACCCTCATTTGAAGTAAGGAAAGGGCTGCTGGAGATTCTTGTTTAACATTCAAACATCACATAGTTACGTAGCTGAAGAGACATGCGTCCATCAAGTTCAGCCTTTTTTACATCTGTTTTGATCCAAAATAAGGCCAAAAAAAACTTTTGAAGCGTTTCCAGTTTGCAACAAACTAGGAAACAAAATCCTTCTTGACCTCAGAATGGCAGTCAGATATCTCCTTGGATCGAGAAGCTATTATTCTAAAGTTGAAAAATGATATAATTTCATGTTTCTGTTTTTGCAAGTATGCATCCAGTTGCTGTTTAAACATCTGTACAGACTCAGATAAAACCACTTCTTCAGGCAGAGAATTCCACATCCTTATTGTTCTTACTGTAAAATAAACGTTTCCTTTGTCTTAGACTAAATCTCCTTTCTTTCAGTTTAAACATGTGACCCTGTGTCCTATGTATAGTTCTGTTTATGAATAAAAATTAAAAACGGTTTAACGCTGAATAGCAGGACGGCACCCTAGGACTCCAGATATTTTGAGTAGGTGCACTTAGGGATGACCACCAGAACCGACACCAAAACCACATTTTATAGTACTTTTCTTTTCTACAAAGGTATAGTACATTATAGTCATGAAGCAATTAAGAAATACGTATCATAGTGTAGTATGAAAATATAAACAACAAAAGTATTTGTCCAAATTGAGTCACTCTAAACTGAATCAGCATAAAAACAAGGCTTTACAAGTAAAGAAATCAGCTGGAAGATCAGCCCCTTTGGAAGATGAAATTTGGTAGTCTCCAACAGAATCTTCTGTAATCGCTGCCGGTTCCCCTATTTACCACTATAACATAGACTCCAGAACACAGAAAAAGGATATGTATTAATATAATGAAATACAAAAACAACATTCAACTATAAATAGTCTTCCTTGTGTGCATGAATCCTTCTCTACTGTCTTCCATTATTTTAAGAATTCTAGTCAGCCAGATTTTGTCACCACCAATACCAACCGTGTCCTTTTAGGCTCCTCTTGATGATGTCACGGTTGCCTACTATGAGGCTTCCATTCACATTCATTCACCAGCTATATTTCCCATGTGTCCCCAAAAATGTTGTGGTCCCAAGATATCATTGGATGTCCAATTCATACCCATAGTCCAAATGGCCATATTGGATATGGGCTAACACAGCACCGGATTAAGAGCTTCATGGGCCTGGAGTTAAGGCCATATTATATGAGTATATTAAAGAAACACTCTAAACACCATGGCCACTATGGCACATTGTAGTGGTTATGGTGCTTGGGGTCAAAGTTTTTATGGGTCTAATTACATGAGTATATTAATGGAACACTGCAAGCACCATAACCACTACAAGGCACCATCGTGGTTATGGTGCTAGGAGTGCCCTGGTGCCCTCATATAATTAGTATTACCATTTTTTGGAAACTGTTTCCTGACTTCACTACCTCATTCAGAGAGCTCTTCCTTAGTGGCTTACGTTAGCTTTCCTGAACTAAGCCCTCCAGTGACTCTTTGCCTATGTGGGATAAATAAATTGGTCTAATGTAATCTTTTATCGCTCATTTCAGTGGTCTCTATTTCCAGTTTATTTTACTCTTGCCTTTCCCTTACACCAGTCTCTCTCAAATTATCTTTTACATAAGTTGTAAAAATACTTCAAATGGGTGGCCCAGGATTTTCCAGGCATTATAGCCACTACAGCATGTTGTAGTGGTTATAGTGCTCGGAATGTTCCTTTAACGGCTCTTTGGCATCTGTTAATGTGTTGATAAATATGGGTATTACATTGTAATTAACCCCTTTGGTGGTAGTTACAAGTAAACATTCTTGCTAAGTATACAATTACATGAAATATTGCATAAAGATATATGCATGAAAAGATCCATTACATTACGCTTTTACATATTTTTGTACATAAGTGGGTTTCTGCAGTTTTATTGTACAATATCTCTCACATTGAGCTAAGCAATAAATTATGTAGGTATGGATGTTAACGTAACCTATAACCCAATATCTATTACTTAACGGTAGAAACAGTCCTTGAGTTTGACTTTGTGACAATAGAGCCTTAAAGGGAAATTACACTCAAAACAGAAAGTTTGTATAATTACCTTGATGCCCAAATATCTTTTTCACATACAGTGACATACTTGAAAATGAGAGAAATCTCAATGTATCCTTCCTGGTAAAATATTTAATAAATAAATAAACAAACAAATAAATATAAAAGACCAAAATACAGAATGTAACTATGCATAGATCTATATTTTAGTGCTAAATCTTGGTAAAACATTTGTTTTATTTCACAGAAAACTATGAAGCTAAAGATATTTGCATTAATTAGCAATACTAAGTAAAGATCATATAGCATTTTTTTTCTTTAAAGGAGGTACTTCTTGCAGTGGTTATGGTGCTATACGTGTATGAGTGGCATTCACTTTTTTTTAGAGGATTGACTCCTCTGCATTCACACTGATAATAAAGAAAACTGCAATTTTACTCACCATAAATGCATTTTTCCTTAATATGGTGGCAGTACAATAGGGATGTACTCTTCCCATGGGACAAGCATCTGAAATTAAAAATTAACATAAAAGTTCCTCCCCCAACAGGTATAAGACACCAACCTGCCATGGAACCTCAGTACGTCCCAATAAAACCTCAGAGACTTATAACTGCAAATATATCAAATTTATTAACAAAGGGAGGGAATGATGTACTGCCACCATATTAAGAAAAAAGGAATTTACGGTGAGTAAAATTGCAGTTTTTCCTGACATATGGTGGCAGTACAATAGGGATATATCAAGATCCCAGAAATATGGGCAGGAATTAGGCAACCACCGCTTGTACCACCTTATGCCCGAAAGCAGCGTCAGAGGCAGAGAATATGTCTAGTCTGTAATGCCTGACAAAGATGTTGAATGAAGATCATGTAGCAGCTCTGCAGATATCTTAAGGTGAAGCATGTGCTTTTTCGGCCCAGGAAGCAGCCATGGCTCTAGTAGAATGAGCTTTCAAGGAGGCAGGCAGAGGCATATTTGAGGAAGAATAAGCCAATTTAATTGTGTCCACGAGTCATCTCGCTAAAGTAGACTTAGAGGCAACATGACCTTTACATTTTCCAAAGAAATTGACAAAAAGATGGTCAGTCTTCCTGTATGGAGAGCAGCGGTCTAAGTAGATCTTCAGAGATCTTCCGACATCCAACTAGTGCCAATTATCATCCAAATTGGAGACAGATGGACAGGGCCGTACTGGGAAAAAAATTTGGCCCGGGCATTTTTCAATCACAGCGGCCCCCTTAGACAGGGGTGGGGCCAGAGAGGTTGTGTTTTATCATCACTAATGACAAGCACGCCCCCTCTCAAAGTGAGCATGTTGGTTCAATGCGCAGAGCCCCGCTGAAGAGCTCTAGCATGAGAAAAAGGCCCTGTATTTGTTCTGTGCAGTGCAAGCAAATGTAATAACATGCTTGCGCTGTGTTTGCTTTTAACTTGTCTCTGGTGTCTCCATAAGTGGGATACCAGAGGACAAAAGGGCCAGGAAAGCGTATGGTGCATGTGTTTGGAGCCTGCTTGTGGGATTGCGTGTATGTAGAGTGAGCTGATTTTGGTGTGGTATTGTGTAAATAAGTTGATTTCATTCGTGTTTGTGGTGTAATATGTGTGGCTAGGGGCTGTGGAGAGTGTGTGTATAGGGGGCATAGTGTGTATAGAGGATGTAGCGAGTGTGTACATACGGGCTGTAGTGTGTGTGTATATAGGTGATGTAGTGTCTGTAGGGGTTGTAGAAAGTGTGTGTTTAGAGAATGTTGTATGTGTTTTCTTACAAGGAATGTAGTGTGTGCATAGGGGATCCAGAGTTTGTATGTCAGAAATGTAGTGTGTGTAAGTGGTGCAATGTGTGTGTAGGGGATCTAGTGTGTAAAGGACCTAGAATGTGTATAGGAGATTGTGTATGTGTGTGTGTGTAGAGGATCTAAAGTGTATATATGGTAAGGGATCTACTGTGTATCTGAAACGCAATGTGTGTAGTGGTGCAGTGTGAGGGGTGCTGGAGTATATATATATATATATATATATATATGTTTGGACATATTGTATGTGTGAGGGGCGCAGTGTGTTGGGTGTATGTGTGAAGTGTGTCACATTCTGCTGTCACATTCTATGTTTCTAATTTTCTTTGTCTGTTAACTCACTGAGGGTTATTTTATATATTATATGTGTGTGTGTGTGTGTGTGTGTGTGCTATATATGTGTGAGAGTGTGCTATGTGTGAGAGTGTGCTATGTGTGAGAGTGTGCTGTGTGTGTGTAAGGGTGCTGTGTGTGTGTCTGAGGGTGCTGTGTGTGTGAGGGTGCTGTGTGTGTCTGAGGGTGCTGTGTGTCTGGAGGTGCTGTGTGTCTGGGGGTGCTGTGTGCCTGGGGGTGCTGTGTGTGTGGGGGTGCTTTGTGTGTGTGAGGGTGCTGTGTGTGTGAGGGTGCTGTTAGTGTAAATGTGCTGTGTGTGTGTGTGTGTGAGGATGTTGTTAGTGTGAGGGTGCAGTTTGTGTGTGAATATGCTTATTTAAATTTAAATATGTATTTTTTAAAATTAAATTATATCCCACCCTCCCTTTTTATCTTTAGCCTGGGAGGAGGGGTGGCGGGGGGGAAGGGGAGCCGTGCTGCCATGGAGGGGGACCTTGCTGCCATCCCTGGTGGTCTTAGTGGTGAGTGAACTCTAGCCTGCAGAGGGATCTGAGCGGCAAAGCTCCAATCTCGCAAGAGGAACCTGGCGGAGCTGCTGGCTAGAGCTCTCCAGGTCCTCTCCTGCTTCCCTCCCACCCCAGCCAGCAGCCGCATATCAGTGCCTGTGGGTTGGTGAGGGGGATCTTTGATCTCCCCACGGACCAATGAAGGGACATCTCCCCTGCCGGTCTCGGCCCATGGCCATCAATGCTCACCGGGCATTTGCCCGATATGCCTGATGGCCAGTCAGGGCCTGCAGGTGGATAACCAAAGGAAGGCAGTGAAATTGGATGATTGATAGCCTTGGAAGAGATGACTTTTGGTAGAAATGAAGGTTTCAGTTTTCGAAGAATTTTAGTAAATTCAGCAGATGATGAAATGGCCTGAATTTCACCTATCCACTTAGCAGAAGTTATGGCCACCAAAAATACTGTTTTCAGAGACAGGAGCTTCAAGGAAGTTTCCTCCAAAGGTTCGAAAGGCTGGGTACAAAGAGACTTCAAAACCATAGATAGGTCCGAAAAGGGAAAAAACTCCTTTCTTGGAGGCTTAATAAGCCTGACAGCCCTAAAAAAATTGAGAGGATTTGAAGCTAAGTTCTTTACCAAAAAGCAGAAACTTGAACCTTGAGAGTAGATAAACTAAGACCTTTTTTAAGGCCATCTTGAAGAAAATGCAAGATTGTATTAATAGAAAGAGAAGATCTTATGCAATGATGAGAGATACACTAATGAAGAAATTTCGTTCAAATTTTCAAGTAGATAGCGGAGGCAGAGCTTCTGGTAGAATTTAGCAGCAACTTGAACCTCTCTTTCTTAATTCCCTTGTTATGCAGGATAAGCTGTGCAGCAGCCAAGCTGTCAATTTGAACATTTGCAACACCTCTACTGGAATCCCTTCGTTCTCCTGTTGACACCATTGGTTGACACCAATGGTGTCTCCTGTTGACACCATTGCTTGTTCTGTTTTCACCTTTTGCAGAATCCTTGGTATTAGGCTTAATGGGGGAAATATGTATGCAAGGCTGAAGTCCCACCTGATCGACAGCCCATCCAGAACCAGAGGCATGTCTGCCTTGAAGAGGGAGGCAAATGTTATCACCTTTGCATTTGACCTTCTTGCCATTAGATCGATGACAGGCAGACCGAATCTTTTTACTATTTGATAAAAAATGACCGGATTCAGAGGCTACTCATTCTGGGACCATTTTGATCTGCTCAAATCATCTGCTATAATGTTGTCTATCCCTCATATGTGAGTAGCGGACAGGTCATCTAGATGACTTTGAGCCCAGGACATAATCCTTGTGCAAAGGGAGTGCAATTTCCTTACCCTTGTACCTCTTTGTTTATTCAGGTAAGCCACCGTAGTCTGATTGTCTGACTGAATTTTCACCGCTTTCCCCACAATGAGACCACTGAACTGATGAAGAGCGTATAAGTTGGTTAGCAACTCCTTGTAATTTGAAGATTCCCTTTTTTCATCTTCAGACCATGTGCCTTGCTTTAAGTTTCACTGCAGGTGAGTCCCCTAATCTGTATTTGAAGAGTCCGTGGTAATTATGACCCAATTTTGGTAGAAAAGATTGACCTTCTGCCATGAAACTGGTCTTTGGCCACCAAGTTAGTTGTCTTTTTACAGGATCCGATTTACTTATCAAAGCATCCAAGTCTTCTTCTTTTTTTGACCAGTGCACAAGAATTTCCCACTGTAAAGGCCTTGATTCTGCTCTGGCCAATTTTACTGCAGGAATGGTGGAGGTGAGGTGTCCCAACACCTGCATAGCTTTTCTCGCAGAACATTCTTTTATCAGTTTCTTTATCTTTTTTTCTTTTTTCCCCAGTTAGGTTAATAGAAAGAGTGTCTGACTTGATTAAAAAACCTAGTAACTGAATTGACCTTGTAGGAAGCAGACATTATTTTTCTAGGTTTATAAACCAACCATGTTCTTCCAGAAGAAAATATTAAAATATTCACAACGCGTTTCTCCTATAATGGCTTTCTCAAGTTTTTTTGTCTCCACTTGAGAAAGCCATTATAGGTGAAACGCGTTGTGGATATTTTAATATTTTATTCTGTATTCTTAATAAAGGTATTTTGGCTACTTTTAATATACCTTGATTGTGCCATTTTACTTTTTTATTCATAATTTTATTTATTTTTGCTTGGTATCCTGATTTTTATCCTTCCTGCTGAGTATTACTCCAAGACATCCTAGGTGGGGATTATACCACTTACGCCCAAGTTATTGAGCAGTTCGTCTGCTCAATCATATGTGAGTACCCATTTTATTTTATATACTCATTATATACTATTTTATACAGTGAGCACTATTAGTTGTCTCCTTTTTCTTTTATGTGATATATATATATCTACACAAGACTTGCCACTCTACACGTATCCTACAAGCGGGGATTATACCGCTGTACGCTATTTACACTAGAGCTGGTTCAAGCTCTACCGCACGTGAGTCGGACTATATTAGTCTCTAGTGTTGTTGTACCATCTTTTACTAGATGTACTGCCCTATCATCTGTCCTTTTTCTCCACATATGGACAAAAAAGACCAACACCCCTCTACGTATCCCATAAGCGGGGATTGTACCGCTGTACGCCATCAACACTAGAGCTAGTTTAGCTCAACTACACGTGAGTAGGACTATCATAGACTTCGTCTTCCTGCCATCCCACCTTTTTACTTGACGTATTTGCACTATTATCCCTTTCTTTTTTCACATACGGATCCTGGAAAGCTGCCTCCATTTGATCCATACAGAGAATATCCATCTTCATAGGCCGTTGATACCCCATCAGGCTCCACTAAAGAGTTTGTTTTATATTACTTTGGACTTTGCTTTTTACTATTTTGGACTTTATTCATATTAGCTGGACTACAGCCAGCTTTGGCGCAACCTTCATTTGTCTTGTTTTGTGTCCTGTAAAGATGACTGCAAGAGCACAGCGCAGACTGCTCAATGAGGTGAAGAAGAATCCTAGAGTGTCAGCTAAAGACTTACAAAAGAATCCTAGAGTGTCAGCTAAAGACTGGCAAATGCTAACATCCCTGTTAGCGAATCTACAATACGTAAAACACTAAACAAGAATGGATTTCATGGGAGGATACCACAGAGGAAGCCACTGCTGTCCAAACAAAACATTGCTGCATGTTTACAGTTTGCACAAGAGCACCTGGATGTTCCACAGCAGTACTGGCAAAATATTCTGTGGACAGATGAAACCAAAGTTGAGTTGTTTGGAAGAAACACACAACACTATGTGTGGCGAAAAAAAGGCACAGCACACCAACATCAAAACCTCATCCCAACTGTGAAGTATGGTGGTGGGGGCATCATGGTTTGGGGCTGCTTTGCTGCGTCAGGGCCTGGACGGATTGCTATCATCAAAGGAAAAATGAATTCCCAAGTTTATCAAGACATTTTGCAGGAGAACTTAAGGCCATCTGTCTACCAGCTGAAGCTCAACAGAAGATGGGTGTTGCAACAGGACAATGACCCAAAGCATAGAAGTAAATCAACAACAGAATGGCTTAAACAGAAGAAAATACGCCTTCTGAAGTGGCCCAGTCAGAGTCCTGACCTCAACCCGATTGAGATGCTGTGGCATGACCTCAAGAAAGCGATTCACACCAGACATCCCAAGAATATTGCTGAACTGAAACAGTTCTGTAAAGAGGAATGGTCAAGAATTACTCCTGACCGTTGTGCACGTCTGATCTGCAACTACAGGAAACGTTTGGTTGAAGTTATTGCTGCCAAAGGAGGTTCAACCAGTTATTAAATCCAAGGGTTCACATACTTTTTCCACCTGCACTGTGAATGTTTACATGGTGTGTTCAATAAAAACATGGCAACATTTCATTCTTTGTGTGTTATTAGTTTAAGCAGACTGTGATTGTCTATTGTTGTGACTTAGATGATGATCAGATCACATTTTTTGACCAATTTGTGCAGAAATCCATATCATTCCAAAGGATTCACTTTTTCTTGCAACTGTATAGGCAGGCATTTTGCCATTGTACCTCAGCTATCTTAGTTTAACGGCTTGGGAACAGCTTCCGGCTTGCCATTCCTATTACTTGCTGTTTCCAGTGCTTTGGATGGCCAGGGCATGGACATTGACTCAGTGCTTGCTGACCTCCGGGCTGAGGCCCTCCTGGATGGTGGCCAGCACCTGCAGACTCAGATGGAGCTGGGTGCGGCCCCCTGCCCGTTTTAGTCCATCTTGAGAGGACCGGGCTAGGGGGCGGATCAAGAGCTCTGCTTCGGGCTCGCAGGCTCATGGCACGGCTCCCCACAGTGTTCCAGCCTTCCCAGCTCCCACGCTCACCAGGACCAGGCGATAATCTGGGGGTGGTCTTTGCCATTAACACCTTGATGGCTTCCTCCCTTCCAGTGGTGCGACTTTTGAGGCATTTGGTGTTGCACTGCTTGTCCTTAAATGTTACTTGTAGAGCTGTGCACATCCCAGGTGTTAAGAACATAACAGCAGATGCCCTTTCTCGTTCACAGTGGCAGGAGTTTCAGGCAGCCACACCGGATGCGGACACGGAGGGTCCATCCTGCCCGGCGGAACTATGGTACCTTGGCATGAACAAGAGAGGGCTTGGATCCGGTCATCGGTGTCGGATGCCACTTGGGCTTGGTATGGTAAGGCATGGGGTGAATGGGTTGCCTTTGAGCGGGAAAGTGGTGGTTTTGGCTTGGTTGATGTTCGGGTCCAGGGTTCACCCTCGGGTTTGCTTTTCGGATTTTGAGGTGCAGTTGTTCCAGGTGGCATTCACGTTTGCCTTCTTTGGGGCTCAACAGTTGGGTGAGCTAGTTAGTCCCAGTAAATGGGCGCCGGGTGGCATTCTCTTTACGGACATTTCATGTACGGATGGGGTGATCCGATTCCTCATGCGGCACTCTAAAACCGATGTTCTCTGTAGTGGGGCTTGGGTTACCATTCGGGCGGTTCCAGGGTCCAGGGGATGCCCGGTATCTTGCTTCCAGGGGTATTGTGCTGTTCGCCCACAGTTTATGGGCCCTTTGTTAATCCACGGGTATGGGAGTTACTTGTCCAGGTTTCAATTTATTATGGTCTTTCGGATGGCGCTGGAGTTACTTGGCATTCCGGGGAAGGAATTTGGGAGTTACTCCTTCCGGATTGGGGCGGTGACAGAGGCGTCTCATTTAGATTTCTCAGAGCAGGCTATCCATAGGATTGGTAGATGGGAGTCTAGGAGGTTTCGGTCGTACATGCGTCTGACCGGGCTGATTGCGTTTTCCCCTGTTTTTTCTCCGCAGGGTCCAGCTGGTGAGTCTGGCTAGTCGGGCATTCCTATGTTTATTGGGCCCATCTCCCAGAAGTAGTTCAGCTTGCGAGTCTGTTGAGTGTCCCACATGTGTTGGTGATACACCTTGGGGGTAATGATTTGGGAGCGATGCCAGTGTGGGGCTTGAGGAATATGATCAAGCAAGACTTGGCGCCCTTACTGATTCTGTTTCAAAAGGTTTGTTTAGTGTGGTCTGAGGTGGTGGCCCGCAATTATTGGAGGTGCGCACACGATCAGAAGTCGATGGAGCACTGCAGAATTAGATTAAATAAGAGGGTTTCAAAGTTTGCACTGCGTGCTGGGGACCTCATGGTACTGCACCTATTTAAAAAAACCCATCTTTTATTAAACAAGAAGGCAATACATGAGACATTGTAAAGGGGATTTTGGTGTAAATTACAATCTCATGGTCGATGTATTTAGCAACATGTTAATCGCAGTCAATATACTGTTAAAGGGTCACTTGAAACACCATAACCACGTCATCTTGCTAAGTGGTAATGGTGCAAAGACTGTAACCAGCCTTTAAAAAAAAAAAATACATATATTTTTTAGGCTGGCAATATCAGTTTTGTGCAATTTTTGCATTGGTGTCAGCTATAGAAAAGACACCAGAAGCCTTGTGCAGGTTGTCCATGAGTTATTTACTAAAGTGAGAAATCAAAGTGTTTATTTAGAGAATTTTTCCAGTTCTGTTTTTTTCACTGTAAGTTTGACATTCACCTAGAATTCTCACTTTAGTGAATAGCCCTAACAAGTTTATCCACTAAAGTAAGAATTATAGTTTCAAATTTAAGGTCAAAATAACAGAACTGGAAAAAGTCTCTGTCATCTATGCTATCAGTTTGGCTCTTCTGGCCTTAAATTCGTACTTTGAATTCTCACATTAGTAAATAACCCAGCCAGTGTCAAAACTCCTGCTGCCCAGCTCTCATAGCAATTTAACGCTCTAACTCCCTGATAAAGAAATAAAAGCATAAGTCTGTTTTGATTTATGATCTCTTCCCTTCCTACACACAGAGGTCAGAGGAGAAAAAAGTCTCTCTGTTGGGAATTTATGTTGCATCAAATTTAGTTTAGTGATTTGCCCGCCCTTGCTGGACTACAATTCCTATCATCCACAGTGAGTGTCTGGCTGAGGCTGGTGGGAGTTAAAATACACATCTAACACAGGTGGATAGTGAGGCAACCACTTTCTAAATCGCTAAAGTGGAATATACCTCCAAACCACATGATCCAGTAGTCAGCTGGATCTGACTGATAATTCTAGCCTACAGTAGCCATAAGTCATCTTTTTGATGGACACATAAACAGTACTTAAAAATAGCCCTGACCTTTTGCCTTATGAATGCTGCCATTTTCTTTCTCGAGGTCCTCTTCAGCTCCTGGAGCTTCATTTACCAGGAGTTGACGTCAGCCCTGTACTCTCGCACATACATGAGATACTGATGTCTATTTAAGATACTGTGACCATGGGATCCTCCATAGAAGCAGGGCCAGACTGGGGATTCCAAAGCAGCCCTGAAAAAAAATATCTATGCCAGCCCCATAAGTCATTGTGCCATATATTGTCGCATGTAATATGTAAGGCTATGTCTTGCCACCCTAGATGATTGAGATATATATATATTTCATTTTCCAATATAAAATATTGGTCCTTTCAGAAATTTTTTTAATTATACAGTAAGCATACTCACATGCAGACACAGACAATCTCACTGACACAAGCTGATTGATACACAGCCTCATAGACAAACAATCTCACTGATATACATAAGGTCATTGACATAAAAACACAAGCCCACTCACTAGCCGGCCGCACACATACACACTGCTTAATGTAGTGGCTCTTGTGTCTATAGCCTGTCCCTGCAGGCTTTTCAATGTAAACACTGACTTTTTAGAGAAAAGGCAGTGTTTACATTGCTTCCTAGTGACAGACACTCAGACGGTCACTAGAGGTGATTCCTGTGTCAGTGCGGATTGGCTGAGATCATCAAGCTTGATGATCTCAGCTGTAGAGGCAGGGCCAGTCGAGGGGAGACCAGCATGACGTGGGGGAGAAAAAAGGTGAGTAAAACCATACATACACACACACATACCATGACAGACACACACCATGACACAGACAGACCGTGACACAGACACACACACCGTGACACAGACAGAAACACACACACACACCGTGACACAGATAGAGACACACACATACCATGACAGACACACACACACACACCATGACAGACACACACCTTAAAAAAGAAACACACACCTTGACACACACACACCATAACACAGACAGACCGTGACACAGACACACACACGACACAGACAGACACACACACCATGACACACAGGCACACACACACCACAACACAGACCGTGACACAGACAGACACACATTACATGACACAGACAGACACACACACACCATGACATACACACACACACCATAACAAACACACACACACACCATGACAAACACACACACACCATGACATAGACAGACCGTGACACAGACAAACACACATTACATGACACACACACACACCATGACACAGACACACATTGCATGACACAGACAGACCGTGACACAGACAGACACACATTACATGACACACACACACACACCATGACACAGACACACATTGCATGACACAGACAGACGCACACACCATTACACAGACAAACACACACAATGACACAGCTAGACACACATAATGACACAGACAGACATACACACACCATGACACAGACAGACAGACACACACACACACACAGTGACACAGACAGACACACATTACATGACACAGACAGACACACACACACCATGGCATACAGACACACACAAACACCATAACAAACACACACACACACACACCATGACAAACACACACACACCATGACACAGACAGACCGTGACACAGACAAAAACACATTACATGACACACACACACCATGACACATATACACATTGCATGACACAGACAGACCGTGACACAGACAGGCACACATTACATGACACACACCATGACACAGAAACACATTGCATGACACAGACAGACGCACACACCATGACACAGACAGACGCACACAATGACACAGACAGACACACACAATGACACAGACACACACACACACCATGACACAGACACACACACACACACCATGACACAGACAGAGACACACACACACACACCATGACACAGAGAGAGAGACACACACACACTCACACTGACACACAATTTTTACCTGTGGGGAGCTCTGATGGTGGCCGCAGAGGGAGCTCTTTAGGCGTCCGCAGGGTAAGCTGGCTGTTCTGGCGGCCGCAGGAGGAGCTGGCTGTTCTGTCTCTGCTCCCCCTCCCCAGCGCACTGCTTAATGAGACCGGGGCCGGAGTATGTCGTCATATTCCAGCCCCGGTCTCATTAAGCAGTGTGCTGGGGAGAGGGAGCAGAGACAGAACAGCCAGCTCCCCCTGCGGCCGCCAGAACAGCCAGCTCCCCCTGCGGCCATCTAAAGAGCTCCCTCTGCGGCCCCAGGTGCTGACGGCCCACTGGGAAATTTCCCGGTATCCCGGTGGGCCAGTCCGGCCCTCCATAGAAGGAGTCTTTTTCCCCTCAGTTGGCTGAGGTGACAAATACTCCATTTCACTGAAATTCCAAACTACAATATTATTATTATTGCCATTTATATAGCGCTAACAGATTCCGTAGCGCTTTACAATATTATGAGAGGGGGGATTTAACTATAAATAGGACAATTACAAGAAAACTTACAGGAACGATAGGTTGAAGAGGACCCTGCTCAAACGAGCTTACAGTCTATAACAACATAACATAACAAATATACATGTACACATTATAACATAACACATATACATGTGCACAAATATTAAATATCTGTTTCGAACCACCTTATAGAAACACACAGAATACAGTGCTAATAGTACACAGTAGGCTAGTAACACACCTGTCACCAATTAGAAACATCAATGCATGTCGCTGTCTGTAACCTCTGAAGTATTATGTAATCAAAAAGCCAGAAAAAGTACCATATTTTTTTATGATCACAATTTAGGCTTAAGTTTAAGTAGATTATGTTTTTCTGACTTTGTTTATTACCAGCTGAAAAATGATCCATGAATTTCCAGATTTAAGAAAAAAATATATTTTGTGATTGTTTTTAAAACTGTCCTGCAATTGTAAAAGTCAGAAAATGTTATCGAGCGGAATTGTTATTTAACTCTTAATTACAAAACTTTTTCCTTGTGAATGGGCAGGGGCAGCGCCAGTGGCCCTAGGCAAAGATCCATTTTGCCGCCCCCTCATGTCACTCTCTCACTAACAGACACACACTGGCAGACACACTCACTCACTGACAGACACACACAGAAACTCGCTGACAGACATACACTAACTTGCTGACAGACACACACACACTGACAGTCAAACACTCACCCACACACTCACTGACAAACACACACACGGGCAGACACTCATTGACATACATACACTCACTCACTGACAGACACAGACACACACACACACTCACTGACGGTCAAACAATCACACACTCACTGACACAGACTCAGACATCCAGCCTCCTTACCTCCCTGGGGTCCAGTGTGGGGCAGCTCCTCACTCCAGCGCTGTGGCCCAAGACAGGGGGAGCCCACCAGGAAATATCCCGGTGGGTGCCCCCAGCAGGCCGGCACCCTAGGCAAATTCCTAGTTCGCCTAATGGTGGCGCCGGCCCTGTGAATGGGAAAGAAACACTTCCAATTTGATGTGTAATTGTATCCTTGCCTCTGGATCCTCTTTAATTAATAAAAATAATAATTGCTATTTATTGATTTTTATTTTTTTTACACAGGGTATTTTTTGAGCATTGAGTTTATATTTGCCTCTTTTACAACCCCAATAACTGTACACAATTTCAACAGAAAGTATTGAATTCTTATCGCTATCTACTCGCTATCTACTAACTTTGAATATTCTCTAAAATGCAAGTAAAATATTTATTTGAAAAGAAAAAATATAGGCAGTAAAACTAATTTGCTAATAAAAGTGAAAAAAATATATTTTTTGTTTCATGTCATTCCTCATTCAACCAATTTCTCACTGTGTTTTAGAAGAAGAATGAATCATTTTATTGCGCTATAAATTGGTTATAATAAAAGCACATAGATGTGGTTGTTCTGTAAAACAAGGTGACAGACGGGTCATGTGCATTTTTCACAACAGCTTCATGCCAGTTCTTATTATGGCGCATCAGGCAAAATCATCAGAAAAGCCAAGTATATGTAACTAAACATAGTACATCATCTTACCTAATACATACTTTCAAAAAGGGTGAGCTGAATATACAATGCTATCTACAAACAGCATTAAACATTAATACATTTTTAAATTCTTTCATGTTCAACTCAGTGGGTCATTTAAAAAAAAAAAAATAAGCTAATAATGATTTTACTCAGCAGTTATTTTAAAATATATATATTTTTTTAATTAGAACTTATAACACTGTAAAGGGAATTATTCCCTTAAAATACATGATACTAGGATCTAGAGATCTTTCACATTAAAAGTAAAAGAGACAAACCAAGACCCAGATATATGAAAGGGATTACCTTGTGCTACAATGTGCAATATCAGTCGGCAGTGGCTAAGGCCAGTAAGTTTTTGTCATGTATAAAATGGGGAATTAATAATCTTTACAAGTCACTGGTAAGATCACATCTTGAATATGCTGTGCAATTTTGGGCACCTGTTTTATAGAAGAATATTATGGCATTAGAAAATGTGCAGAAAAGGGCTACAAAATCAATAAAAGGAATATAAGATTTTAGTTATGAAGAAAGGTTAACAAAGGTAAATCTCTTTAGTTTGGAAAAACGACAGGGATATTATAGCATTATACAAATATATTTGGTGCAAATACAAACCATTATCTTGATAACAAAAAAAGTGGCTGGGTGAAAAGAGACAATGTGCCTGAAAGAGACACACAGAGCGGCAGGGGGAAGAAAATACAAAGAAGGGCTAGAGAAAGAGACACACAGAGCGGCAGGGGGAAGAAAATACAAAGAAGGGCTAGAGAAAGAAAGAGATACACACAGAGGGGCTGGAGGAAAGGAGACAATGTACTTGTGTAGGGGTAGAGACACACAAAGGGGCTGGGAAAGAGGAAAAAGACACACAGGAAGTGCACATTTGTGTGCCAACATATTTGTGACTCTATATGTTGTTTTACATGTTCTTCTGGTCATCTGATACGTCTAGAATGTCTTTGGTATCTTTTGTTTTTAATTGATTGCACTTTTGGTCCGGAGTCTAAACCGTATTAAGAACACATGTAGCAGCTGCTACTGTCGACATCTCCCTCTAAATCAAAACTGCTGATTTGTTTTCTAAGCTAGGGAATATTGTTTAAATATTCCAGGATCCATGGAATTACATTTCTTTCCAACCACTGTTTGCGTACCTCCCAACACATGAAGGTGTGAAATCAGGATTGGTGGGCAGGGCTTCAAGGAAACGTCACCAGAGACGCCACTTATGACACTGAACTGGCGTCAGGCACGTCAGGGTACAGGCAGCCCCCTCGAATGGAACAAACCTAGAGGACCACGCAGGGAGTGCTGATAAAGCACTCTGTGCATGGTCCCTTTTGCAGGTTGCACACCGTAAGCATGTATATTAATGTTCTTATGCTGTGATGTGCTCATCCCCAAATCGGGACTATCCCACCAGTTAGGAGCCCTAATTTTCTTATATGTTACATTTAAATCTGATCTGTATGGTTAAAAGGTAGAAGTATCAGATAACCATGAACTATGATTTTGCCGGCAGAATGCCGAATAGTTTGACTTGTTATACGTTTTGTGAGAAGTTAAAAACAAATCAGTTACTACTTCCCGCTGTTCATCTTGGACTTCTTTGAAGTGTTCATGTAGTAGTTCAATCCTGTTGTTATGCTGCTATAGGGCTCCATCTACAATCTAATGGGCACATGTATTTAACAACACTGTTCAATGACCTAGTTACCTAATATTAGTGAACGGTGAACTGCCCCACGCAAATCCCCCCCAACTCCTCCCAGCCCAACTGGCTGATCTGCATCTTCGCATTGTGACAATTTCCATAAGCAGCCATAATATGGTTTACCTGGAGGATTCATAAAAAAAAAAACAAAACAAAAAAAAAACAGTTCATTGGAGATCGTTTATTTATTTAGTAAATTCTTTATTTTCACTTTTGTCTTGTTATAGTTAGGGGTACAGAATAAAGAAAGGGGAAGGGGTACATTTTAAATATGGCACAGTGATGAAGTTCAGTGTCAAAGGCATAACATCTGTGTGTACTGCAGTAAACCTATGCTCTGATAAATTCTTCTATTAGAATGCCTTTTTATATGTGGAGTCAGGTACAATATATTTGGTTGAATACACATTTATACATAGTGATCATTGGAGATCATTTTTATTCATCTGAGACCAAAATAAGTCATCTACTAAAGAAACAATGGCTCTTGTTAAATGCAATCACTCCAGCAGTGAGGGCGCTTTATTTAGAGTTCTAAAGATTAAAGGTATTTTCTGCACTGTGTGTAAGAAGTAGATGTTTTTCTCTAAATGATGGCAGGATAACGACCCACATTTGAGAACTAAATAAAACTAAATTAGATGTCACACCGTGGCAGTATAGTAGTCTGGATTGGAGAAGGAGACACTGACTCTTCTGATCCGGAATGCTCTTGTAGGTGGCATCGGTATTATATGTGACGGGCCTAAGTTCTCTATGTAATGACATATTTGAGCAAAAACTTGCTTGAGATATAAGAAGGGATACATCAAAAGGCAAGCTATTATTTTTTTCAAACCCATGGTGTATCTTTGCATTAGCTTAGCATCTCTCCAAGTTCAGAAGTGTGCCAAGGAGGGAAATTCAGGTACCAAAATAAGCCTGGCCATCATCTTAGATTATCTACAGTAGACCGCAGAAAATATGGAAGAAAGGGATTATAACACTTGCACTAATAACAGAAATCCCACATTGGACAAGAAGGGTCTGGAATAGGTGCCAACAGTGCCGTATTTGCCAGAACCTGCTCTCTTCCGTCCCTGAAGTTGTGCGTGGAAAGAGGGCAGGTCTGGCCTGCTTCTCTTTCTGAAGAGGTTAACACAGGAATATATATGGAAAATTCAATTCAAAAATTGTATATGCTTCTTTCCCAAGGGCCGATGCAAAAGAATTTAGGAAGATTTCATCAGAGGGCTTCTACATCTGCAGTATAGGTCAGTAAAGGAGGCCAAGGTCAGTAAAGCATTGTGTATGGAAACGGTAGGCATGCCAAAGGTCATGGAATTTAGATATCACATTAGTCAAATAACAAGCGCCTCTAGTGGCACTTCTGCAAAACTCTGTAAGCCTTTGCAATTTCTAACAGATGGTCTCATATTTGTATTCCTAACAATATAGTGTTCCTTTAAAGGCATACATTAGGAAAGGAAAGTCAACCCTTGTGCATTATGCAAGTATTGTGTAATAATATTTTTTTTCTTTACTTTTAAAGACACAATGAACATTTGTAGACAATTTGCAAAAAAAAAAATTATATCTTGAAACCTGCTTGTTTGCCATTCAGTTATTTTAATATAACATTTCCAAACTGGTTGTCTGCGTACTATATATCACTATTTAATGAACAACCTCAATAGTATAGATGCTTTTTACTTACTAATATATTTAACATACCCCCTGCACTGCTGCTGAGGCCAGGTTTGAAATCAGAAAGTAATGTCAGCATTTGTTAAAGGTTGAATTTATCCCAGAAGGCTCTAGTTTTTATCTCTAGGTTTCAGACATGGACTTAACAACTCAAACCCACTCATTCGCCATCAGAAAAAGGGCTCCAGTCTTAATAGCAAGATCGACTTCTGATAACACCCATATGTTGTCATGAAAGATTGGATATTGAATAAAAATGAAAGTGTCTGTTTTGTTCTGTGCTACATAGGAACTTAAAGGATCTGAGCTGACATACTTGGGACCAGGGATGAGACATTTTCACTTATAGATTAAAGAAGAATGTTAACAGTGTGTTTTAAAGCAAAAAAGAAAGTCCTTAAAATACCAGCCAGCTTAGTTGACCTACTTAAGGAAGCCCTTAAGGAGCGGTTGTCTTCTAAACAAAGATACCCTTTATCCCCCCTTCCCTGCCAGCTGTAGAAGTGATCAGTGTATTGGAAGGTCTGTCTCCGAAGTACATAACACAGGTATTCACAAAGATTAAATTACAGGTTAAATGGAGGGTAATGGCACATTAACACAAGCTTTTCTAATAGCTTGTAGTGTCACTTAACTCTGTTTAAAAGGTAAAATAGGAGCAGGAATTTCTAGCGCCTTGGTGGAGCCAGGAAAAGGCTAAAGAGTGTGTCGGTATCGCAGATTAACACTTGACATTCTAAAGTGGTTCTCTGGATGTAATCTTTACAGAAGGAGAAGTTCTTGTAAGAATAGAAAAAAAAGTGTTCAACACTGCCCTTTGAAAAATGGGATATAGGAAAACATTTCACTTTTATAAATATTTGTATATATGTATTTATCTCTACAAAAATATAAACCATTAATTTTGTTGTTTTTTTTAAAACTGCCATAATTTCATAATTTTTTACATTAGTTACACGGTTATCTGAATAGTAGAAAATGTATAATCAAAGAATACATATTGCCTTGGTAAGTATACCAATGATCACACCAGTCAGGCTCTGTAATATACTAGCTCTTTTATTGTGTTACAATGTGATGTTATTGTTTATCCTCGCCAAAATCCACCTCACCTGGTCTCTTCTGAATATGCAGGATGAAAAATGCCTCAGGTACCAATGAAACCCAGAGAAGTGTCTAAATATACATTACATTAACTTATCAAGCTAGCCAAGGGCACGCATGGTGGGGGATAGAAAGGGGTGCATCTCTTGAACCATATTGTGCTGCTCATGTGGCCATGGTTGGGCAGCATGATAGGGAGCCGCCTCTGTGCGCCTGTATCAGAATTCCTCATACAAATATTCTATATTTTTTTCTCTCCTCTTTCTGCTTCCTTCCCATCTACAATCTCCCCGTAGCACTTAGCTTATCGTACTCTTTTCTACACACTAAATACTGTTCTCTGAAGCTCGATAGTGCGCACATCTTGTATTTTCAGGGTGAAGTAGTCCCCCCTCAGTTACTTGAAGCCATCCCATGAGAAACGAGTAATTACAACTAAGTGATGTCCTAAGCAGTTATACAATATTTTGTATTGTTGTGATTCAATGTACAAAATTAATTTGTTGATACTTAAATCACAAATTGGCCTACTGATTCCTTCCTTTCTGTACAATCTCACTGACTGTTTCCTCCCATGTTACTTTACCTCTATCACAAATCTTTTCTCAGGAGCTACTAGAGTTCACTCTAGTAGCTTGATTTGGACCTTTGCCGTGGTAACCGAGTCAACGCTCCGAGCTCGTGAGAGGATAACCCAGCGGAGCTGCAGGTTACAGCTCCCCCAGTCGTCTTTCCCTTCCCTGTCGGCTGACAGCATTACACAGCTAGCGGGCTGGAGAGGGAAATCTCTGATCTCCCCTCCGGTCCTGCAGAGCCTGCAGGCTAGAGAGAGGCAAATATCTTGCGGCGCTGCTATAGATGATTAATAAGTCATGTTGCACAGAGCATTGGAGAATAATAACTTATAGTAGAACCCCTACTAAAAGAGAAAAAAAGGAAATGAGCAAGTCCCTAAAAATAATAAGGAAAGTTTATTCAAAATTGGACAGAAACTTTATTGAAATCAGTACAGGTGGTTCTCATGTAACGACCTACCTGTTTTACGACGGCTCACATTTACGACAAGGCGTAAGTGCTAGCTGTCATGGGGATTCCCTGCTCTGGTGCACATGTCTCTGTTCGGGAAAACTTCTGTTTACAAAAAATGCTACTTAATTAGTATAGATACTCACTGGAAGTCAAAATATTCGTCAGTCTTAATATTATGATACTTGAGGTAAGTATGTATCTATCTATTGAGTCTCTGTAACACTAACAGTAGTAGTGATTGGGTAGAATACATTTGACTACATAAACCCAGGAGATTTGGGGGAAAGGGTAAAACAAACCATAAAACCCCCACAACTATCGAAAAAAGAAGAACATTTATTTGTAAAGGATAACTGATGCCTAATGCTAAAAGGATATATTGCAAAGCATATACACTGCTCAAAAAATAAAGGGAACACTTAAACAACACAATGTAACTCCAAGTCAATCACACGTCTGTGAAATCAAATTGTCCACTTAGGAAGCAACACTGAGTGACAATCAATTTCACATGCTGTTGTGCAAATGGGATAGACAACAGGTGGAAATTATAGGCTGTGACAAGAGCAATCTCGCCACATTGCATTGGAGAAGCCTGGTTGCTCGCCTGTTGCCTTTGGATTATGGCCCCATGTTAAAAGGCTTGATTTTCCCCTGCAAAGACAAGAAAGCCGGGTCATTTGGTGCTTGCCCTGTTTGAGCAGTGATACCCCAGATAGCTGTGCCATGGAGCCCATTCGTATAATGAAAGACTATGGGAAAGACTTTGGCTCCATGGCAATTGAACTGTATGTGTGTGCTCTGAGCGCCATTCAGTAATAATGTGTGCTCAGATCTGAGCTATCTGGGGATATGTTGAATGTACCTGTTTTGTGCAATGGCTGCACAGTTATATGTTTTTATGTGTTTTATTGTCTTTTGCTGCCATGTGTTCAATGGAGTTTTGCTTCTGTCTTTGGAGATAATTGGATTACTTCACAATTATCTCCAGGATAGAAGACTCTGTGGAACTGGTTTTGGGCAGAAAAGCCATGCTTCCTGTGGCCACAAAGGACTACGATCTATCTTTTGAACCACTGGACCAATTTGTATGATTTTGACGTATGTTTGTATTTGGAGTATGCTGGTTCTGAAAATGTTTATGTGAATGTGATGCATACTTTTCAAGTTATGAATAATGTGGAAAAAATTTATTTCTCTGCTTGTTATAATTACATTACCCATTGTGTAAGGTAATTGTATCACAGGCAGAGGGGATGATTTTGTGTGGGAGTGTCTGAGTGTATTGTATGTGTTTATTGGTTGTGTTCCAAAACCCTGTGGGTGGTACTAATGTGTAAGAATGTGTACATAAGCACAGTAAACCCACATCTCTGACTGTTCACTGCTTACCCTCAACACGGAGCTTTGTCTCGTTCTTGGGGGCATTTATTGTATGCTGTTCCAGTTTGACTTCTAGGAGTGTAAACCTATTCGTATGGTTTTTCCTATTCGGCCGTTTACAGCATTCATATGGTTTGCTGTTCGTTGGATTGGTGTTCTGCAGTAGCTGTGCCTGTGCATCTGAAAGGGGAATATCGCCTAAACGGTTTTTAACCTCTTGTGGGCAAAACGGTCCGTTACAGAGGCAATTAGCAAGACACCCCTAATAAAGTAGTGGTTCTGTAGGTGGTGACCACAGACCACTTCTCAGTTCCTATGCTTCCTGGCTGATGTTTTGGTCCCTTTTGAATGCTGGCGGTGGTTTCACTCTAGTGGTAGCATGAGACGGAGTCTACAACCCACACAAGTGGCTCAGGTAGTGCAGCTCATCCAGGATGGCACATCAATGCGAGCTGTGGCAAGAAGGTTTGCTGTGTCTGTCAGCGTAGTGTCCAGAGCAAGGAGGCGCAACCAGGAGACAGGCCAGTACATCAGGAGACATGGAGGAGGCCGTAGGAGGGCAACAACCCAGCAGCAGGACCGCTACCTCTACCTTTGTGCAAGGAGGAACAGGAGGAGCACTGCCAGAGCCCTGCAAAATGACCTCCAGCAGGCCACAGTTGTGCATGTGTCTGCTCAAATGGTCAGAAACAGACTCCATGAGGGTGGTATGAGGGCCCGACATCCACAGGTGGGGGTTGTGCTTACAGCACAACACCATGCAGGACGTTTGGCATTTGCCAGAGAACACCAAGATTGGCAAATTCGCCACTGGCGCCCTGTGCTCTTCACAGATAAAAGCAGGTTCACACTGAGCACATGTGACAGATGTGACAGAGTCTGGAGACACCGTGGAGAATGTTCTGCTGCCTGCAAAATCCTCCAGCATGACCGGTTTGGCAGTGGGTCAGTAATGGTGTAGGGTGGCATTTCTTTGGGGGGCCGCACAGCCCTCCATGTGCTCGCCAGAGGTAGCCTGACTGCCATTAGGTACCGAGATGAGATCCTCAGACCTCTTGTGAGACCATATGCTGGTGCGGTTGGCCCTGGGTTCCTTTTAATGCAAGACAATGCTAGACCTCATGTGGCTGGAGGGTGTCAGCAGTTCCTGCAAGACGAAGGCATTGATGCTATGGACTGGCCCACCCATTCCCAGACCTGAATCCAATTGATCACATCTGGGACATCATGTCTCACTCCATCCACCAACGTCACGTTACACCACAGACTGTCCAGGAGTTGGCAGATGCTTTAGTCCAGGTCTGGGAGGAGATCCTTCAGGAGACCATCCGCCACCTCATCAGGAGCATGCACAGGCGTTGTAGGGAGGTCATTCAGGCATGTGGAGGCCACACATACTGCTTAGCCTCATTTTGACTTGTTTTAAGTTGGATCAGCCTGTAGTGTGTTTTTCCACTTTAATTTTGAGTGTGACTCCAAATCCAGACCTCTATAGGTTGAAAAATTTGATTTCCATTTTTTTATTTTTGTGTGATTTTGTTGCACATTCAACCATGTAAAGAACAAAGTATTTCAGAAGAATATTTAATTTATTCAGATCTAGGATGTGTTATTTTTGTGTTCCCTTTATTTTTTTGAGCAGTGTAGATTCCTAATACCACAGGCTGGATCTCCGATATAAGGACGTATCTGAGAGTGCTAACATGGCACCAGACGAAGACGCACACAGGCACTAAAATGGGTAGCTTTTGGGGGGATGTGTAATTGCAAAGCTACCTTCGACTCTTTTTAACCATTGATAGTAGAACCTTCAGTAATGGAAGGTAAATAAGTGGTTAAGTCATGTTAGCACTTTCAGATACATCCTTATATATTGGAGATCCAGCCTGTGGTATTAGGAGGTTATATGCAATCTTCTGCCATTTAAGAAATGCATTGTTCATTTAATAACCAAAATAGGATATTAACTGAAATGTGTGAAACTGACTCAAATGTAATGTACACAATGGCAATGTGAATGCAAAAACTTTTAGCTCCAAACCGCACCAAAAATAATTAGCAAATGTCCAATATCTGAATTAGTCTTAAAACTGGATTCTACGGCTATTTTCTCCAAATTTTGCAACCGTCTATGTCATCTGCAATACGGAAAAAGAGTCATCGATGGTCTGCCTGACCATATACTGATTGAGTATTTTCATTACCCCTAAGGCTATTTTTGGAAAATCACCAATTCATCTAGCCATTGATAGATGGTACTGCAGTTTGCTTCTAATAAAAAGCTTTTAATGTCTTCCTAAGTTATCAGACATTCTTAAACGTGACAATCTCTATTTTCAATATAATATTAGGGTCATTGCAAATCTATGAACCACATCATCTCCGAGTCATCATGACAAATATTAATCAATCTCTTGCTAAGTCTAATTTGTTTGTGATGAATTGAACTTAATGACCAATGTGTGTTTCATTGTCTGGTACAGACGATGGTTCCTGCAGACTGGAATTTTTTTAGTTTTTCTTTTGAATTATTTTAAGTGTTTTTTTCCATTGTATGTGATTCTAAATATTCTTTGCAGCTCTAAGTAATTTCACTTACAATGCTGCCAAACACAGCTACAAATATTTCAATTCAAATTGCTTTAAAGTGGGAGAAAAAAAGTCTTGAAGGCTGTTGATTGACTCAATCAGTGCATTTATAATGTCTGCCAGGAATTTAAAAGGACGCAGAAGGCGTGTATTTTAACCCAAACGCAGACACATACTATAAACTGGAAAAAAAAAACACATTTTATTTTATTTATTTTTTTGGGCAATTTATAGTTTATTTTTCTATTAACATTCCATTTTTTTTCTTTTTCCTTGGTATTCATTCATTTAATTTTTTTTTGTGTTTCAGATTTATAATGCCAGATGAGTTCTAGGCTAGAATGTACACTAATTAGAAGACTCAGCTGCACTGTACAGCTCTTTTAAAAATAAAAGCACTTGCAATGTTTTTTAGTTTTTTTTTTTCCTTCTCTGTTAGCTATGACTATCTCTGTCAAAATCACTTGTCAAGCAGCCAGCTGCCATAGGGGCATAGAAAACTGAATACCAAAAATAATATTGCTTTATTAATATATCGGGCTATATATATATATATTTTTTTTTAAGCAATAAGACTTAACTGACCAAATTCTTTCAATGTTGTAGAAATGACTTCTTAATTATTCTTGGATTGCTAACTCATGTATTTTTTTATTTTCCTGGACATACAGGAATAAGACTCATACATACCCTTCATTTGCCTCCTCCGAATACGGTTTTCTTAATTTTACTCCTTAAAGGTTATTCCAAGCACCATAACCCTATAGCCGCAGTAGCGGTTGTGATACTAGGCATTAAATACTAAATAAAATGTTAAAGGATCACTAAAGACACCAAGATCTTAATGAAGTGGTCTGGGTGCAAGATCCCTTTAGTTTAACTCTGCCAAGTAAAACAATGCAGTTTTGTAGAAACTGCAATGTTTTTATTGCCAGGTTAAGCACACTTCTAGTAGCTGTCAGGTAGATGCTTCCCCTGCTCTGTTCTCCATCAAATGCTGTTCTTATAGAAAATCTGATTGGTGCAGCAATTTCCTGCGTATGCGCACTAGCCTCCCAGTGCTTCACTGTAGTGAAGCACTGGATTGGATGAGGTCATCAGTCTTAATAATCGAAACAGACGGCAAGACCGGTAGCTAATACCTTTTAAAGCATCACAGGAGGTGGTCTACACCAAATTAGGTAAGTAGCTTATCTTCCAAAGCCTTTCGTGTCTTGCTACAAATTGTCATTCAGACCTAATGGCAACTTATAACATTCATTAAAATCTGATGTCATTATCACTAAACCTGTTCCATTCTACATCTGCGGAGACTGACCTGTGACACTTGCACAAAAACAGCACCTTGTTTGTTCCTTCCAGCCTAGAATGCATTCCACTATAATGACATTGCTGTCATTCCTACTTTTTCAAGCTGTTTATTATTGTCAAAGGCATTGTCATCACTCACTTATAGACTATTGATATCAAACACACAATATTTGTTTATCTTCAGTAATCAAAACTACTTAAAAGGACACTCCAGGTACCAGAAAAGTGGAGGCACTTTCACCTTAAGGGGTTAATTTGTTCTTGAACGGTTTAACCACAAAGTTGTCTCCAGCTGTGATGTCCACCCCCCCTCTGGTGGTTTCCAGCTTCTACATTTTCACATTTAGGACAAGGGGACTGCCACCGGGCAAAGGCTGACACTCTCAGCCAATCAATGACTCCCAATTTACTAAACTGGCATTGAAAAAAACTGGACGCTCCTGTCAAAACTTATCGAAACTCCGTTCCCTCAGGGTTACTTTCACGTTCTGAAGTAAACTCCTCTCACCTGAATGACGCAAGACTCACCTGCCTTATAAGGGAGATGCCCCAAATTCAAACCATTGAGTGATTTTTTCTCAACCTCGAACGCCAAGCTGAGCTGTCATATTACTTCTCTTGTGTACGGACCTGTTTAACGTTGATGCTGCCTTCTCCTCTCCTTGAATCTCTGCTCGGACATACACCACGCTACCATCTCTTCTCCAAGACCAACTAATCTGAACCTTTGTTCATAATTCAGTTGGACGTCTCATAACACTCAGAGCAGACAAAATTGTCTTCCACTGAGTCTGACTACCAGGAAAACCATAAGTACCAACCATTTCCTACTCAATCAAGCTACTTGTTACTAACAAAAGATTCAACTACTTTAGTTACCTTGTAAATACTTTGTTTTCTCTCTTGATAAAACTGTTGCAAATAGTTAAGCAATTCAATTCATTTTTGTTTAATGCTGCATGCTACCTTCTATTAAAAGTGATATACAGACTTTGTTACTTCTATTTGCTACAACTTCAATAAAGACAATTCATGTTTGTTTTATGCTGCATGCAATTCTGCTATTGGAAGCAACTACAATTGTCTACATCCTATTTCATTATCAGAGAGATAGAAGATAAATAAAACTTCTCAAGAAATCCCAATTGAGCGATTTGATTTTCTTAAAGGTACAGTACCAAAAAATCCCTGCAACTTTAAAAGGGCTCAGTCTGCCAAAGGGGTGCAGGAGCCGACCGGGCCCCGACCAGGCTCAACCGATGGCAGCTGCACTATTTTCTTGGGGGGGGGTCAATTGCCCCCTTGTCCCCCTTCTCTCCACCGGATCCGCCACTGGACACACCTGCCCAGCAGCACCCCAACCTTTATGTAAGTAAAAATTCAGAAGCCGGATGGGGGGAGTGAACATCTCCGCTGGTAGCAGCTTCGAGAACGGTTTAACCCATTAAGGTAAGAGTGCCTCCAGGGGCCTTCTGGCAACACAACAACTTAATTTGAATTAAGTTGTTTTGGTGCCTGGAGTGTCAAAACTTAGTGACCAATATTTTGACCTTAAAGGACCACTATAGTTCCAGGAAAATATACTCGTTTTATACGCCCACCGGGCTCTAGGAGGTGGAAGGGGTTAAATTTACCTCTTTCTCCAGTGCCGGGCGGGGGACTCTCCTCCTCCTCCTCTCCTCCTCAGCTGAATGCGCATGCGCGTCATGAGCTGCGTGCGCATTCAGCCAGTCCATAGGAAAGCATTCACAATGCTTTCCTATGGACGCTGGCGTCTTCTCACTGTGAAAATCAATGAGACAGCCACTAGAGGCTGGAGTAACCCTAATATAAACATAGCAGTTTCTCTGAAACTGCTATGTTTATAGAAAAAAGGGTTAACCCTAGCTGGACCTGGCACCCAGACCACTTCATTAAGCTGAAGTGGTCTGGGTGCCTATAGTGGTCCTTTAAGCATAGTACTAAGAAGAAATACAGTGCTAAAAGCAGATTTATATCACAGCTGCAATAGTGAAATGTTTAGATTACGCCAACATTGATGATGATCAAAATAATGAGTATAGTTCCAAAATTGACATTTCAGATACAAGTGGCAGATAACACTGTTCTTTTTCATAATCATTATCTTCTTTCTGTTCGTGGCCAAACTAAACATGTTGATGGGAGCATCTATTCTTAGCATTCTGCTGCTAAATCAGATATTGTCATAGTGGGTAAAGAGCAAGGAGTGGTCTCTAAGTCACATCATGTTGATTTTAATTATTAAAATGACTGTGGAGAAGCAAGTCGTTCACTGCAAACTGACTGCGAAGAACTGGAGCATATAAAGGGGCAGATTTAGCAAAGTTACCAGAATAATGATGGCTTGAATTTCTGGAAGTTTAAACTGAATTTCAAATTTAAGGCCAATATTGGCAAACTCGAAATATTCTCCAAGTCACCTTAGTGAGTAACTCTTATATTGTCAATACAATGAAAAAAAGTTTTATAGCTATATATAAAAACCAGGGGACTGAACTCACCTGAACATGCATAAATGGGGTAATGGGGTGCTGCTGAGGGCCAATTTATACAATACACAATATCCAGTGCAATCACTTATCCACTAAACAGCAACTTCAATGTTGACAGATTTTATTAGTTGTTTTTTTTTAAAACACCTAATCTAGGCAAAAATAAGTGGGTTTATACATATAAAACAAGGGGGGGTTGGCTGCACTCACCTGAACATGCATAGATGGGGGTGCTGCTGGGGGCCAAATAATACAAAACACAAGATCCAGCGCACTCACCTATCCACTAAACAGCAACTTCAATGTTGAAAGACATTAGGCTGTTAGAGTAGGACCTGCCAAAGATGGGGTACATTGATGTTGTGGCAGGCTTATGCAATGTATAATCATATAATGCAACTAAACCCCCATTATTTTTGCCTAGATTAGGTGTTTTTTTTTTTTTTTTTAAACTAATAGAATCTGTCAGCATTGAAGTTGCTGTTTAGTGGATAAGTGAGTGCACTGGATCTTGAGTAATATATATATATATATATATACACCACTTATAAATAAAATATCTAGAGAAAACTGTGACTGTCTCAACATCGCATCACCCTTCTCATAAAATATAATAAATTTTTGTTCATAAGGTTTTCAGTCTGTTTTGAATAGTAATTCAGTTAACCAGTCAGAAAATTGACCTCTCACCTTTTTATTATCATCAAATTCAATGTGAAATTCTCTACCATTAGAGCCTCATACTCTCAGAAATTCGCACACTCTTCCTTATTAAAGGACCACTATAGTGCCAGGAAAACATACTCGTTTTCCTGGCACTATAGTTCCCTGAGGGTGCCCCCACCCTCAGGGTCCCCCTCCCGCCCGGCTCTGGGGAGAGGAAAGGGTTAAAACTTACCTTTTTCCAGCACTGGGCGGAGAGCTCTCCTCCTCTGATCCTCCTCTTCTCCTCCCATGCGGCTGAATGCGCACGTGCGGCAAGAGCTGCACGCGCATTCAGCCGGTCACATAGGAAAGCATTCATAAAGCATTCATGATGGACGCTGGCGTGCTCTCACTGTGAAAATCACAGTGAGAAGCACGCAAGCGCCTCTAGTGGCTGTCAATGAGACAGCCACTAGAGGAAATAGGGGAAGGCTTAACCCATTCACAAACATAGCAGTTTCTCTGAAACTGCTATGTTTATGAAAAAATGGGTGAACCCTAGCTGGACCTGGCACCCAGAACACTTCATTAAGCTGAAGTGGTCTGGGTGCCTAGAGTGGTCCTTTAATAGCTTTGGTACTTGATACACTCTATAATGCTTACTGATTTAACTGTTGAACAATTATTATTATAATAGAAAATAATAGGTAGAATTACAAATCACTCACCCCCTATTCTCAGGTTTGATTCTATCATAGATTGAACTTGGGTAACACTGAACCAGGACAAAAAAATGGTTTCTTCTTTATTAAAGGTGGACATTTCAAACCTTCCAAGTGTCCCTATTTAGAAGGAATAGCCCTTATTTTTGGCCCATTTTGTCCCAAATCACTATGTGCCTCTTTTCTATACTAATGTACCTCTCTTCTCAGACCTACACATTGTGTCTGAGTGTATAACAGAGCTCCACAACAATAATACTCCCAGTAATGTATCTTTAAACTAGAGTAAATGTGTTTAGAAATCAGTAAATAGGGGGGGCACAGCTACAGGCCGTCTGAGAAGACATGTTCAGCACAAGCTCTGTGCAAATCCGCACACAAACCAGCTCTTAAGCATCCAATCTTAGTTAACAACAGCTACAAAAGCGTCTCACAATGGGGAAAAGCTCACAAAAGAGACATAACACTTCGGGACGCTGCTCCCAAGATATCAGAGACTTACTGCTCCAGGGAGCCTCATAGTCTATTTGTGTCCTCTCTGGACAAAATGGCAGTACTGGCTGCAGTTCGTGACTCTTTAGCATGCAAATTTGAATCGTACACACTCACTTTCTATTCCAACCTGTCTCGGGCCACTCTGCTGTGGAGACGCTCCCTGCACCCTGTCACCAGCACTCTACAGAGGAACGGAATCCCCTACAGATGGGGTGATCCCCGCTCACTTCAAGTTAACAAAAAGGGATCACTGCACAGTATCAACCGACACTGCTGACTCCCAAACCTTCCTGCAAGCGCAAGGCCTCATCCCTACTGATCAACCTAAACGGCCTCCACCGAAGGTACACCGTTGAGATGTGGAGAAGATACAACCCTTCAACCATAGCAATGACCGGCAACAAGGAGCTAAAACTGCCCCGAATGGCGAAAACTGTACATACTTTCTCTGACTTTTAAATTTGTTTAATTTTTATTTATTTATTTTTTTAAATAATAGCCACTACACTTGGCCACATTGTTTTTCATGTGTGCCTTTTCCCCCATCTCCTAGACAGTGCTCAACGAGTATAGTACACTCTGATGACAGATGTATAGGAAAGGTTATCAAAGGTTTAATTTCACTATATTTTATTTTATTGTCAATTTATATATTTAGCGTGTTACTATTACTATTGTTGAGGTTACCCACCTAATAGAGATAAGGCATGATATAACCACCAATTATGCACCTTCAGGAAATAAAATTGTAGATCAATCCTTAATCATAAATATTACACATATATGTGGGCACTATATCATTACATTTTAATGGAACACAAACATGTATTCCTGACTGTATAGTGTTAAAAGCATCATCTTGCCCTGGCCACCCCTAACCCCACTTGCCCCTCTAAATACTACAAAATCTTACTTTTATTCCAGTCTGCTATGGCTGGCTCTGTTCCTGGTCTGCCTGCTTGGCTGACATAAGCAGAAATTGTGTTCTGGACCAATCACAATGTTTTCACATAGCAAACCATTGGATTGGACTGTCATGGACTGTCATGGAATCAGATCAGGGGCAGAGCAGAGACAGCAAAAGCCAAACACAGCCCTGGCCAATCAGCTTCTCCTCATAGAGATACATTGAATCAATGAATCTTCATGAGGAAAGTTCAGTATCTCCATGCAGAGGGAGGAAACACTGAATGTCAGTGCTGCACAGTATGCAGCACTGCCCCAGGAAGCTCCTTTAGTAGCCATCTGAGAAGTGGCAAGTGGAGTTATCACTAGGCTGTAATGTAAACACAGCATTTTCTCTGAAAAGACAGTGTTTACTGCAAAAAGCCTGAAGGTAATGATTCTACTCACCAGAACAAATACAATAAGCTAGATTTGTTCTGTTGGCTATAGTTTCCCTTGAATGCAACAGTATTTATCCTCCTTTTGGAAATTGTGTCCTGTTGGAAGTGAAAAAACATAAATGTTCTCATTACAATTTGTGTCTACATTGAATGTTCTACTTCTACATCATCAGTATCCTACACAGACCCAGCTCTCACTAGATGATTGGGCCTTGAGTTTAGTTATGTGATCTTCAAAGATTAGAATGTTATGATAAAATAATTCTGTAATTGATATGGTAATAATTCATGGGTTTACTCTCCATTGGAGTTATAAGAACCATACCTTAGAACTGATAGTTGTCATTCCATCAACAAAAATAATTGTAGCAACACTGAATTAAGAATATTTATTTATGAAGTTGCTCACTGATTCAACAGCAACATATATCCAGAAGTCATAAATAACCTTCCTTTTCCTTCCTTTTTTTAATTACTGTGCTATATTGATTAGGTCTCATTTGCAATAAATCTGTATTGGCAATGTCCTCATTATATTCCGCAGAATGTCCTATACTTACTTTGCCATCTCCATGAGCAAATTCTACCTCTCTTCAATCTGAAAGTCAATACTACATGCATTTTAGAGCTAAGATCACTCTTCATGCACACTACTTTAAATAAGTTCCTTTCAATATAAGGTAATATGTCACCATTACCAAGGAAAAAGGCTCGAGGCTTTGTGTAAAACTGTCAATATTGGGTCCTTGACTAAATAGAAGAATATTCCCTCTTGTCACTTTTAACCATAGTTGTGTGTAGTAAAAATGCTAATTATAGCCTCTTTGCAAGCCGTAGTCTTTAAGCAAATTAAGCTCTGAAGATGTAAGGAATAGTGAACATAATCTGTAGAACTCATCAACAAACATTAATTAATTTAAAAACATTTCAAATATCTTTATATCAAAATCTTTGATGTGTTTGGACAGTATGCTACCTTTTACTCATCTATGAATCTAAAGAATGTCTGCTTTGTATTTTTGTGCATGATTTTTTTTGTTTAACCACGTTCCACTGTAACTTGCTATGGGCTAACTGAAAATCTACCTAGCAATTTAGCTGTGTCAGAAGCTCTATGTAAATATTGGGTGCAGCCAGTGGTGTATCCTGGTTTTGTGCTGCCCTAGGCAGGACAAAACTCAGGCGCCCCCCAACCGCCCCTGCGCGCGCGACCCCCACCCATCCCTTCCCCCCCGCGCCTGACCCCTCCCATCCCTTGCCCCGCCTTCTAAATACACACACTCACTAGCAGAGACTCACTAGCAGAGACACACTCACTCACAGACACACACACTCACAGACACACTCACACACTAACAGACACACACACACACTAACAGACACACACACACACACACTCATTAACAGACACACACACACACTAACACACACTCACTAACAGACACACTCACTAACAGACACACACACTAACAGACACACACACTCACTAACAGACACACACACTAACAGACACACACACACTAACAGACACACACAATAACACACTAACAGACACACACACACACTAGCACACACTCACTAACAGACACACACACTAAGAGACACACACACACACACACCTAACAGACACACACAATAACACACTAACAGACACACACACACACTAACAGACACACACACTAACAGACACACACACACTAACAGACACACACAATAACACACTAACAGACACACACACACACTAGCACACACTCACTAACAGACACACACACTAACAGACACACACACACACTAACAGACACACAAAATAACACACTAACAGACACACACACACACACTAACAGACACACACACTCACATTAACACATGTACTTTTTAAACCTCGCCCCCCCTCCCCCTCCAGCCTCCTTACCTTTGGGAGTGCTGGGGAGGGAAGGGGTTCTCTATCTCCCTGGTGGTCCAGTGGCTGCTGGGTGGGCGGCATTGGCGAGCGGGCGGGCGGCTGACGAGGGAGCTGTTCCTGTGAGCTGACTGCTCAGCTCCCTCGCGCGCCGCAGAGTGAGGCTGGGAGATGACGTCATATCCCGGCTCCCAGCCTCACTCTGCGGCGCGCGAGGGAGCTGAGCAGTCAGCTCACAGGAAGAGCTCCCTCGTCAGCTGCCCGCCCGCTCGCTCGCCAATGCCGCCCGGCGCCCAGCATGTCTGTTAGCCGCAAGGCTAACATGACATTTGCCTTGGGCATTTGGGGGGCGGCTTTTTTTGCCGCCCCCTGAAAAATGCCGCCCAAGGCAAATGCCTTGTTTGCCTCGCGGCTAAAACGCCCCTTGGTGCAGCAATATTAATGGATATCAATTTAAGGGACACTATAGTCACCAGAACAACTACAGCTTATTGAATTTGTTCTGGTGAGTAGAATCATTATCTTCAGCAGCAGTGGGCAGGTCTAAAGGAAACAGGGACAAAGTAAGCAGCTGCAGGCTTGAATACAAGTAAGATTTTACTATATTTAAGGAGGTATGAGGGGACCAGGGTGGCTAGATGGTGGTTTTAACACCCTATAGGGTCAGGAATACATGTTTGTGTTCCTGATCCTATAGTGCTCATTTAATTTTAAGGTTTCCAAGTACACTTCTTACATAAAATACATGTACTTTAGATTTATTTTCTTGAGCAGTGCATTGTCTGTTAGATGTCCATACTTTACCTGTGAAATCCATAGATTTTATTTTGAGCACTTGATAAAGACGGGGTTGTTACCAATGCAGTAGCACATAAACAGGGTGGCAGTCCACAACATATGACAAGAAGTAGGGAGCGTGACAGGGTGGGAGAGGAAACATCCCATTCTGTCAAGCTCAGGGTGGAACCTAAACGTGCAGACTATAGCACAAAAAATAAACAAATAGACAAGCTGTGTACCAGTCCTTAGAGTGGCCGGGCCAGTGGCAGAGAAAGAATGCCGAGGTCACGGACAGGAGAAATAGCAATAAACATTATATCAAGCCAAAATCAAAGGATACCAGAGTTTGGGCTATCAGAATCACAACAGGACAACAAGGAGTGGGAAAGGTTATTATATATAGGTTGAGCATAATTCCTTTTGGGCCACATCATAAGTGAATTTTGGACAGTAGAAATCTTTATTAGAATATTTGTAAATGTCGTATTTGTGCGTCGAATTCAGTCTGGAGAATTTCCCATTAGGACTTGAATTTGGTCCACAGAATATACCATTCTGATCCAAATTTAGCATCCCAGAAAACTCTGCAGTGGTTAAGCATCCAGGGCTGCAGATAATGCAGGGGGGTTCGGGTGAGAGGTAAGTGATCCTGAAACATCCTTCCTGTCACTTTTTGCAGTGTAGAGAGCAGGACTGTAACAAAGGCTCTTCCTGTTTCTCTGCGTGAAATGCTCGGACTGCTCCAGGCTCTAATCAGCAGTATGAGTGAGAGAATGAGAAAAGAAATTTCATATCCCATCCTCTTTTCATTCACCACCCATGCTTTGAGCATTAATCTGACTGACATAAAAGTCCTCTGCTGTATACCTGCTCTCAACATTACAATCAAGTGGGAAGATGATCGATGAAACACTCAAGAAGGGGAAGTCTGAGGGAAACCACAAAATGAAGTGAACGGGACACAACATGTGGTGAGTGAGAAAAGAGACCCACACCAATTTCTATCTGACTTTTTAGTATTTCCTGAACCCCTAGTTTCAAGAACTGATGAACAAGATGCAAGAGATGACTTACATTGACAAAGGTGGCCAAATACACAGCATTTTATATCAATAGGTTAAAGTTTTAAAAAATGAATTCTAACATTTTATCATTTCTTTGTAGGTGAACCGGGTAAACCAAGCTATGGTAGAGTAGGACAGGGAGAGCAGGGCCGGTGCAAGGATTTTTGCCGCCCTAGGCAAAAGAAAGATTTGCCGCCCTCCCCCCCCCAGTCAAGAGATATACAGACACAGTAGGGACTACTTTGTCTCAGTATTTCTCCTACGCCCAGGGCCGGTGCAAAGATTTTTGACGCCCTGGGCAAAATAAAAATTTGCTCTCCCCCCCGGGACATCGCAATGCCCCACCCATATGATCTGCCATATGAACTAGTGCCATTGCTGCACACAGTGTGTGTTTACATTAAAAAGCCTGCAGGGACAAACTATAGACACCAGAACAACTTTATTAAGCTGCAGTGGTTCTGGGGACTATAGTGTCGATTTAATGTGAGCTAAATTAGAGATTAGTGTCACTAATAATATACTAGATTGCCTACTTACAATCAGATGAGGATGGTGATGGGCTCTGGCTGCAGTCTGGCTCCACTGGTCTGGTGTAGAATAGGATCTCTGGAGGCTGTTTGTAACTGTGGTCACAAAATTCAATGTTCTGGGAGAACAGTAAGCAGCTCCATTTTTGGGGGCCTCTTACATAGCTCAAGGTCTGGGCCCCAGGGCCTGACGGTGAGTATGCCCATAAAGCCCACCCATAAGTCCACCTACATGTTCCACCCATGAGTTTGCTCACAGGGAGTAGAGTGTGTAGGGGATGTGTTATGTGTTACTGTAGAGGATCTAATGTGTGTGCTTACCGAATGTAGTGTATAGGGATACCAGTTTGTGTAGGTGATGCAGTGTGTTTGTGTGTAGTGGAAGTCCCGCCGGGTCGCGGACCGGAAAGGAGCTCGGCCACGCTACAGGGCAGGGGAGGTGAGGCACTGCGGCAGCCTCTATAGAGAGCGCTCAGACGGCTGCAGAATTTAAAGGGCCGGTGATGGGGGCGCAGGGCGCCCTCTCCTATATGGCGCCCTAGGCGGCTGCCTAGTTTGCCTTATAGGAAGCGCCGTCCCTGAGGGAGAGAACAGTGTGGCCCTGCTTTTCAACCTGGAGTTCTTGTGCCTCCAGGTCCTCCTAGCCCTGCCTGTAGACTTCTATGATCTATCTTTCTCCAAAAGAGCTGCTCCACAGTCTGACACAACTAGTGCAGGGGCAGAGTCCATTGAAGGCTGGTTTAAATGATCAGCTCAACAGGCAGCAGATACAAGCCATAATTAGGTATGGGTTGTACGCGAAAAGAAATGCAGTTGAAACCTACGTTTTCTAATTTTTTATGATCTCACTGAGCATGCCTCTTCAGCCATGGTGGACAAAGGTTCCAAATTTAGCAAATAACATCTAATGTATGACTTTTAGCATGATGCAGGCATTAAAATACATGCTAACCCTTTATTCTCTTGCAACTACATACAAAACAATCAGGTGGGAAATAGAGACATTTGACCATGTTGCACAACAAATTATATATTTAAATGCTCTCTATTCCAGTCCACTCTTCTCTTAACCTTACACGAATTAGAGTAATTCCTGAAATTCTTGTGCATTGTTATCGTTACCATGATTTTCACATTAAGAAGATATTCCCTAGGACTCACAGACTATTTTGTGGAGTTCAATTTCATAATCAAAGCACTTCAGGGTGAAATCATTGTCGTTCAGCATTTTCACAAAATGCTAAGAGAGATCAATCACTGTGTATCTGCATTAGATGAGTCAAGGAAATGTTACCAAGCCTGTCAAATGTAAAATCTAGCACGGGCCGCATAAACAAGGTTTAAGTTTATGTGGGCCGCCAAAAAATTTCTTACATTTTCATAGAAATGTAGGTTTATTTTGAAAAGTACAGTATAAAAAAAACCCCAGTATCCCTCTCTACTGATCCTCCCGCTACTTCTTGAAACCCTGTGAAGGTAGAGCACGTCGATGTCACGTCGAAATGTGACATGGCGTTGCGTGCCTCCATGCATCTCCAGGTACTCCACTGGCAAGTCACAGCCAGTGAAACACTAACCAACACACACACTCACTGACACACACATACACACACTGACAGACACACACACTCACTGACATACACACAGACACTGACAGACACACACTCACTGACAGAGACTCACACTCACACACACACACACACACACACTCACAGATAGACACTCACAGACAGACACTCACAGACAGACAGACAGACACAGGCAGACACACTCACCGAAAGACACTCACTGACAGACACTCTTACTGATAAACACACAGACACACACTGACACAGACAGACACACACACAGACACACTCACTGACAGACACACTCACTGACAGACACACACTGACACACTCACTGACAGACACACAGACACTCGATGACAGACACACACACACTGACAGACACACATATTTACATATTCTTGCACACACATCATTTTCTTTATTGCTTCCTACCTATGGGAGCTGATGTGGGGAATCTCCCTGGGGTCTAGTGGGGATCTTCTATCTGCTCTTCACTGCTCCCTCACTCGCAGTTTAGTGATGCCGGGTGCTGGAATATGACGTCATATTCCGGTGCCCGGCTTCACTACAGACGGCGAGTGCAAGGGAGCAGTGAGGAGCAGGAACACTGAGAAACAATGTGGCAAAAGCAGGTGCCTACTCTGCTTTAGCAGCAAGCATGTAATCAAGGCTCGCCGGCCCGCAAAGATGTCCCTTGTGGGCCGTATGCCAGGCCGCGAGTTTGACATGCTTGTATTAGATTCAATTTCTTTAATCGAATCACCTTGGATCGAGCCAGGATTCATATCTGTATGTTGAATGGTGCTGGAACCACCGTGTAGATCATTGGGCAGAAGAAAGAGTATCCATTAACTAGCTACATGACAACACTAGTCAATAAAAAATATAACAATGACTACTTCATAGTCTGTTTTTTTTGCATGTTGTCTTCTTCTTGTGATCTAGCCTTATTGTTGGTTTGCTATGGACCTGTCAGGTTGCCCACCAGCTCAATATATATGTTAGATGAGGAGAAGAAGATAAATAATGGATACTATCCTATGTTGAGTGCATCGTGATACTGACGCTATATGTATGTCAGTATCTTACAAACTCCAAGGAATCACCTCAATGGTTGGCAATAATATAATTAACATATAACGTGAAGTCAAGACCATAATGAACTGAAATGATTAATAAGGATAACAATAAGATAATGAGTCTAATACACTTCATTTGGGAAGACATAAAGTTAATATTAAACATACCCTGCAGGACATTGAAATATAGGATAATTTACATGTAGAATTTCAAAAGGGCTGTGGATTACTGGAATGTTTTGTTCTATGCACTAATATTGAGTGCAGAATGTGTGAAAGACTCCTAACTCCGCCGAAAATTTCATGTTGTCGTGTATCTCTACAACGAAGATGTAATTATTTCAGCCAAATCCATTAATTACAATACATATCTCTGCAAACCTTTAAGATAGGAAAAGTAATTTAAAAATACATTGCCTGCCTATGCTAGTAAATATTTATTGTGCAGTGATTATAGTTTAACTATTATAGTTTAACTTCAACTATTTAAAGTTGTTCACTTTTTTTATTTTTTTTATTACCCCAAGTAAATAACTTTGCCAAGTTTGCAAATGGCTGAACGATCTCCTCATAAGTCACATCATAGCTTATTGCTGCAATAGTATTTTTTTTTGATAAATTTATATACGTGCGCTAGCTCTCTGTCTGGTTTTAGACACATTAAATGGAAGAGTTAATTGATTTTTCAGAGTGCCTTTTAAAACAGTGGTTTGGATACGAGCAGACATATATAATTGGAAGGCAATTCAAGTTCAACTGCTTTTTAAACTTTCTATTGTCTTGGTACTTATGCTTGGTTTTGTTAAGTCTTCCAATGTTCCTTTAGCTGTCTCCCAGAAGAAAATAAAAAAATCAAGTTGTTTACTGTATATTTAACATGTTTAATGTACTGGGATTCTCAAGTAGGTCTGAGGCAGATAAAATTGAGATACTTAAGAGGTCATTGCTCATTTATCCTTTTTATTCCATCCACCACAGAGTACAACATAAAGCAACAAACACATTTTTTACATTGTACTGTGCTGAAGAAATATACCTCGTTTAGATTTCATCTGTTTATGTCTATTTTTTTACACTGAATGCAAGACGGCTCTAGAAAAAAAAAATTGCTTTTACATTTTAAAAGAGACAGATTAAGCAACGTTCATACTTGGAGTCCCTGAGATGCCATTCCTAAACACCACAACTTCCACCAGAGCAATCCGCTAACAAACTTGCCAAGCACTGCAGAACTTAGCTCTAGCTAATGGAAGCTCTTATTCAAGAGTTCCTGCATCTCTGGCTTAAGTAGTGAAAGAAAGATACAGTGGTTATGGTGCTTGGGGTGTTTTAAGATTTGAACCTGCAACCCAAGGGTTGAACAGGTTTTACTGATGACGCATTGGCCCAGTGAGCTATCTCAAGGGTAATCCTGTGCATAATGATTGCCCCTAAATAATTCAATCAACCCCTTAACAAAAGATTATCAGATTCAAAGAAAATTAACACACCAAGGCTAGATTACTGTTGGCTTACTTGAGCATTAACATGGCTTTTAAAGAAACTTAAAGGAACCCTATAGCATTAGGAATACAAATATGTATTCCTAACGCTATAGAGCCCTAGTCACCACTCTAGTCAGTGGCGAATAAATGGTTAATTAATAATTTATTTGCTAACCATAAGCCAGCGCCAGTCTCCGTCAGCACTGGTGACCTCCATCGACGTCAGCTCCTGAGTGTAGCTGCGTGGCAAGAGGCGGCGCGCATTTAAACCCGCCCATAGGAAATCATTACTCAACGCTTTCATATGGGAATCGTTTTCAACGCTGGAGGTCCGTGAAGACGTAGAGTGTCAAATAAGTGCGATTTGCTCAGTGTAAATCACGGAAGCGCCTTTAGTGGGGACAGCCACTAGAGGCTGGATTAACCCTGAAGTGAAAACATAGCAGTTTCTCTAAAACTGCTATGTTTTTTAGCTGAAGGGTTAAAGCTAGAGGGACCTGGCACCCAGACCACTTAATTGAGCTGAAGTGGTCTGGGTGCTTATAGTGATCCTTTAACCCCTTAAGGACACATGACGGAAATATTCCGTCGTGATTCCATGTTATTCCAGAAGTTGTGTCCTTAAGGGGTAAATATCAATGTGAGGAAGCAATAAGGTCTCAACAGCAACACCGAAATGCCAGTGGGGAAAAATTTTGATTTCTATGGCTTTTTTTTTGCATAAACAGAATATTCAAGGATATTATTGATATGTATTTAAACAAGTTGTTGATGCAAGGAGAAATAGCTTTCCCATTATGGAGTCAAGAAGGGGTTTTTCCCTTTTTGTGGAATAATTGGAAATGGCTATAATTGGGTTTGGGTTTCAGGGTTGAAATTGATAGACTTTAGTATTCTTTCAATCTAGACAACTTTGTAATTATGTATCTGTGTAACACCCTATTCTACTAGTGGGGATATCTTGAAATAATGGCAAATGTTTCCAGGCATTGGCAACCCACCACAATTCATCCAAGGGCAAAGCAATAACACATACAGGAAGTCCCAACAACAACCATGACTCATGCGTAACTAGTCTCAGCTGCCACAACAGTTCATGATTTGACAATAAGAAATAGATTGGGAAAAAATGTAATTCTTTAGATAATTTCAGTTCTCATTTTCAAGCTAATGAATAGAAACATAATACCTAAATATATAACATTTGCAAAAAAAAAGCACATCAATGAGGTCCAATACAGTTGGCTTAAACAGCTGTGAACAGATAAGTTAAAAGTGGGATTGTAATAAACGAAAAGTCCTGTTATGTGTGGTGCAAACACAGCATTTCACATTAAGAACAACATTCCAACAGTCAACTGTGGTGCTGGCAGAGTGATTGCATGGGGATGCTTCACCGCGTAGGGGCCTGAGGAAGACCTGCCATCATTGAAGGAACCATGAATTGTTCACAAAATCTGCAGTGCCGCAGGTTGCCTATATCTGGTCTAGAAGGTGTTGGCACTATTTTATCTCTTGAATTCCAATCTATACATTGTGCAAGCAGTTTTGCTAGCAAAAGTATACATTTGGAGAAAAACTTAAAAATAGTTTTTTCTCCGATCTGTCTCTCAATTTCTCAGCAGACACCCAATGTCGAGTAAATGACACACAGAGAGAGCAGAAGAGAACTCCCTCTGTTCTCCATGTCCCTCTATTCTCTATCTGTGGCAATCACAGTGCATGCACTGTGGTTGCTATGGTAACACCGTATAGCGCTGGCTTGGAAGTATAGGAAGGCAGTGAATGGAGTCACAATGGCTGCCCAGTCGTTAGTGTTTAATGTTTAGTAGATATGCCCACACCTGCTGCAAGGCAAATTGAAGGGCATTTGGGATGTCTCAAACTTCCATTATACTAACATACATTTATAACCCGCGTAGGCTTTTTTTTATATTAGTGTGTCACCTGACTAGCAATTGCTGGCCAGCTGGCACGTTGGTAACCCTTGCTCTGCTGAGTGTTATATTATTACTAATTGTCGGTTGGCTGCATAATCAACAAAAATGTTCACCGGATTTATGCCATGTGACCAAAAGTCGGAGAAAATTTTTTTTTTGACTGAATGACCGAAAACTTTGTCTGTGCGCTTGTCTACTGTCTACCATCATCTTCAATGCTTGTTCTCAACAAATGCATCTCATATAGTGAGTACATATATGATTTTATAGGAACAAAAAAATATATATAATTAATATTTTAAAATTCGATTCCGAATTTCGTCCGTAAACCATTAGTTTTTTGCACGTAATTCGGTAAATTAGGACAAAAATATCACAGCGCATGTACAAAAAAAAAAGCAAGGAGGGAGCCAGCAGCGCTACCAGCTCCCTCCTTGTAATAAATTATATTAATTGCTACCTCTCCTCACATCAAAATCTATGGGGGTTACTATGATCCCCATATTAATATAAGGGAGGTTAAATCCTACTTGCGGCTGCTCACTATATTTTTAAAATACTAGTGGCTTGGCAGCCATTATTATTATTGACCAGCAGGTGGAGGCTATTAATATAAACAGGGGACCTATTATCCCCATGACTGGCGGGTGAAGACCTTAAATAATTAAATAAAGGTGAGGGACACCTAATGTCCCCCCAGGTCCCCACCCATGAGCAGCAGGTGGGGACCCTAATTAAATAAAGGGGGACCTAATGTCCCCCCCGGTTCCCACTCATGAGCGGTGGGTGGGGATCCTAACAGACAATAGGTCGCCCTATTGTCCTCCCCCCACAGCCCCCACCCATGAGCGGCAGGTGGGGGCCCCAAGTATCTGGTTGGATTCCAAGCCAACCAATCAGAGTGCTATGAGTGATTTTACACAGGGCCCCGGCTGCTAAGGCATCTAATGGCAAGTATAAAAAGAAAAAAAATATTTACAGGTATTTAGCTTTTTGTTCCCCCCTCACTATTTCTAGGGTGAGGGGATATGTGGGATTTAATTTTATTGGTGAGGGGGATGACCAGGGGTTTGGGGACCCCATATCACTTGTGGGGAGTTATTTTTTATATTTAGCACCCACCCGCTGCTCTCATGGGTGGAGGTCGGTGCTCTCATGGGTGGAGGTCGGTGGGGGACAATAGGTCCCCCTCTTAATGTCATTTAGGGCCCTCACCCACTGCCAGGTCCCCCTTGTTGCACTAGTGACTGGGCAGCAATGGCAAGCAGCCAGCCTCCAGTCATGGCTGGGGACCTGGGGGGGGACATTAGGTCCCCCCGTTTATTTAATTAGGGTCCTCACCCGCCGCTCATGGGTGGGGACCTGGGGTCGCATTAGGTGTCCCTCCCACTTTAATTATTTAAGGTTCCCATCCGCCGGTCATGGTTGGGACATTAGGTCCCCCCCATTATTTATGTAATTAAGGTCCCCACCCGACGGTCATGGTTGGGGGTCTGGGAAGTACACCAGGTCCCCCCGTTTACATTAATACCCCCAATTGCAGTATATGGGGGTGCAGGAGGCACTATGTCCCCTCCATTTTAGTTATTTGGGTTCCCCAGGTCCCCCTTGTTGCACTAGTGACTGGGCAGCAATGGCTGCCCAGTCACTAGTAGTTTTTAATGACAGCAAGCAGCCATTGGCTGCTCGCTCTTTAGGCGACATGCCAGACACTTTTTATTCCCCTTTCTAGGCTGTCTATATCACCTGTAACAGAACTTTCACCTTTCGTGTGTTTCATGTGGTTCCTCTTTGTTGGATTTTCTGTACCTGGGAGATAATTCAATTAGAGGAGTTTTCTCAGGCAATCATCTCTCAGGCACAGAGGATCTTGGGATTGAACACCCTGCATTATTGTATGTGAAACCCCTTGCATGGGACTGGGCATAAAAGCCATGTATGTGACAATAAAGTTCAGTTGTACTCCCAGAGCTGTGTATTGTCCAGTCTCTGAGGAGGAGATGGGATATTCCCTGGCTGTTTTATTTTTCCTTGTTATACTTTGAAGTCCCTGCTAGGACTGGGGCTCCCATTTATTAATATGGGGGTCATAGGTTTTAATGCAGGGGGCAGGGGAGGTGGTAGGAATTAATATTATTTATCACAAGGAGGAAGCTGGTAGCGCTGCCATCTCCCTTCTTGCTTTATTTTTGCGCATGCACAGTGGTATTCTCGTCAAGCACAGGTTAAGTTACTTAACCCATGCTTGTAAGTCTTTCAGCCCTGCGCGTGTTAAATGTCAGGTTGCAGGGAGAACCGGCTGTTTTTGTTTCTCCTCTGTGCTGTGGGGGTTAATTCCCCTGCAACACGGAATTTGTTAAATGTAAGAACTGAAACGAAAAGGTAATGCATTTGGCATTTTCCCTTCCGTTTCGTTTATATTTCGCATTTACGACTTTCGTTTACGTTTTAGTAAACAAATACAAAAAAGTCCGAAATTTCAGACAAAATCGTATTTGTTCGAAAACGAATGCACATATCTAGTTATTTGTGTACTGCTGGAAACTTAAATGTGTTAAAGGAGATCATAGTACTAACCAGTGACAGCTTACTCATCTGTGACATCACAAGCAGTTCCAATGGCAACCAAACAGCTTTACATACACTGACTGCACAGCTAGAAAGTTCTCAAAGCTCAGAGATCATTTGTTTCCTGCAGAGTCATTACTGCCCCAGACTAACCAAGAAAGCTGGCTTTGGCAGTGTCCAAACATAGCTATTCAGCAAAATCAGGTTATTAAATATGTGTAACACCCGTAGCAGGTTAGTAGTGCTCAATATAAAAACTAGGTAGCTCTTAAAACCTATTAATAAGCTTAGTGTTTTGCAGTTATTTTATTGGGTATGTAATACTTAAGATAAGTGACTTTAATATAAATCAGCCATTCAGCTAGTAGCAGACAGTCATTTTTCTTCTTGATAGGATCCCTTTAAAGTGAAGTTGTTATTCAAAAAATTGTGTTGATAGTAAGGTCAGATAGTAAGGTGGATAATATACATGAATTATTATTAATAATATTACTGGCATTTATAAAGCATTAACATATTCCGCCGCACAGTAATTTGGGAGAAAAAAACAGTGCATTCTAAACATACATTCAGGCCAAGACAGGCAATTGGGGAAACAGGCTAAGACCGAGGCAGACAGGAGAGATCACAGGATTTCCTCTGCTATCTAAGTGCTGGCCTTGCTTTTTTCCTTCCTAGCCCTCTGCCATCCCAGTGCATTTTAATGCAGGAGAGGAGGTTTAACCTGCACCTTCGCCGAGTGCAGAGTATTCTACCCCTGAGCTTCATCAGTTAGGAGCATTGAAGCAGGTTACAACTGCAATGCTCCAAAATAGCGTTTTTGGATAGGAGTGTACTCAGCCCGCACCTGAGGACCTGCAGGCTTGTAGTCCCTTGGAACGAGCACAGTTTAGTAGAAAGGGGCTTGACAGGGCTAGGAGACGGGCATAGGTGGAGCAGTACCAGGATTGGTAGTTTGGGACTAGGGCGTGGGTGCATATATATAGGGACAGCCATTTTAGGAATAGGCAATTTAATGTACTCATCAGCGTGGGTTTTGTCCCTCCCTCCCGCCCTTAGTGAGTTGCGTTGTCACAGCTGTGGGGCTGGTAAAGTGAAGGAAAAGGGGGGGATAGGGACTTTAAAGTTAGAAAAGGAGGAAGGGGTATGTAAAAAGGAGTGGTTAAATAGAATTGGGGTTATACAGTTGGTTATGGTTTTGGGAGGTTTCGAGTCGGTCGGTGGCTGAGAACCTCACGAGTGTAGGGGTATCTGGGTATACATTCACCAATGGTCTGTTAATACAAATATTTGCACTATTGGTTACATGATATATATATATATATATATATACACATGGTTGCAGTCATTGCCCTATTTATTATTGGGTCTGCTAAAATATAAGACGGCAATAGGTGGGGGGCAATGACTTTTTGCTATTATGAATTATATATTATTTTCATTAAAAGCCGTGAACAAAGTTGTTCCCATATATAGTAGTGTTGTGTCTTATTCAGGGGGGTTGGATGATTGGTACGCTAGGTACAGATTCACCTGCCCATATGGTGACACTGCACCCGTCAAGAGTCACTGAATAACACGGCACCACCATGGCTTTGAATGTCCTTCTCTCGGGACAAAGGTAAGAAGAAGATAGGCTGGGAAATAAAGCTGACCTTTTTTTTTTATAAATTATTTATTAATTTTATATATATATTAATTTGCTCCTATCCCACTCAACACATTACAGACACGTCCTTCTTCCCATCTTCAATAGGGCTGTTTGCATTGTGCATGGGCTGCCCTGGAAGAGCATTCAACCAACATGTTTTTTTTCAGGGAGGGTTGTGCTTTTCTTTGGTAGGGGGTAAGGTTTATGTAGCTCCACCCAGTGGCGTACACATGACCCATGGGGCCCCGGTGCGAAAATTGATCCGTGTGCCACCCCCCTGCCCCCCGCTGCGCGCTTACTCGGCGCGGGTCGGGGCTGCAACACATGGCGGCGGGCACCTGGTCGCAGGGGTTGCAGGGCTGCGACCCCGCGACTGCGGTATGCACACACACTTAAAGGACCATTACAGACACCCAGATCACATCAGCTCAATGAAGTGGTCTGGGTGCCAGGTCCCTCTAGTTTTAACCCTGCAGCTGAAAACATAGCCGTTTCAGAGAAACAGCTATGTTTCACTGAGGGTTAATCCACCCTTTGGTGGCTGTCTTATTGACAGCCGCTAGAGGAGCTTCCGCGATTCTCATTGTGAAAATCACAGTGAGATGACACTGAACGTCCATAGGAAAGCATTGCATTCGGAGCTGAGAGGCGGAGGGATCCCCAGCGCCAAGGGAGTCCGATGCTGGAGAAAAGTAAATGCTGAAGACACACACACACACTCTCACGAACAGACGCATACACACTAGCTAACAGACACACACATTTACTGTCAGAGACACACTCAGCGACAGACATACATTCACACTCACTTTCAAAACATACACTTTCACTGACCAACACACACTCACTAACAGACATCAAACACACTCAGTAACAGACACACACAGTAACACACTCACTAGCAGACACACACCCAATAACAGACACACTCACTGACAAACACACTAACACACACACACTAACACAAACACTAACACACACACTAACACACACACACACACTAACACACTAACACACTAACACACACTAACAGACACACAAACACACACTAACAGACACACAAACACATACTAACAGACACACAAACACACACTAACAGACACACAAACACATACTAACAGACACGTAGGGATGCCGGCGCCGGAAAATGTCAGCAGGGCCAGCCTCGGGAGGCCCTGAGATGGCCGGCTCCTGGGCCCCCCAGGAGAAGAGGCTGGCCCTGTGGGTACATACCGGGTCGCAGGGGCGGCCGGGCCCCCTGGTGGGCCAGGCCCGGTCGCAGCCGCGACCCCTGCGACCCTCGTATGTACACCACTGGCTCCACCCCTACCATTGGGCCAATGTGATTTAAAAATGCACAAATCATATTGTTTCTCAGTCTATAATATACCTATATATATACCCATATGCTAGTAGTATAACAGTAAAGACTGAGAAGGTCAAACAATTGCAGCAACATTTGCATTTGATATGTGCTACTAATAGACTAAAACAGCATACACAAGTTAAGGTATTGTCTAAATCAGTCACTGTAGTGGGCAGTTTGGGTTCTGTGGAAAACTCGATAGATGTGGTCCAAACCTCATGCAGAGCCAGCCTTGCCATAAGCCCTCTCAGGCTATTGAGTAGATCAAAGATCTCCCTCACAGCCAGCTGGCACTTAGTTCCAGCAGAGGGAGGGAAGGGACTGGGAGGTTCTGTGTTCCTCCTGCGAGCAGACTGGTCAGAGCGTGGAAACGCTCTGATAAAGTGCTGTGCTCCCTTACACACGCTGCCCCCTCACACACCCTGCACCACTCACACACATCACCTCCAACACACACAGTGCACCCCTCAAACACACACACACACTGCCCCCTCGCACAAACTACACTCATCACACTCATTGCATCCCTCACATACACTGCCCCTCCACACACTGCTCCACTCACACGCAGTACCCTTTACACACACAATGCACCCCACACCAGCTGCACTCCTCACACACACTGCCCCTTCATACGCCCTCCCCCACACACACTGCCCTTTCATACACCACCGCGCACACACATACAGCAACCCTCAGACACACAAACCCTTACACACACCGCACCTCTCACACATACCTCACTGCACCCCTCACACACATACACAGCACCACCACTCACACACATACACACACACAGCACCGCCACTCACACACACTGCACCTCTCACTCACACAAACAGCACTTCACACAGGCACATAGAACCTAAAGTAGAATAGAAAAAAATAGATACATTTGAGTAGATGTGTTCCTTTCCAAAAAAAAATTAAATTGCACTTGCGCTATAAAATGACTTACTGCGGCAATGGTGGGCGACAAGGAAATTTTACCATCAACAAAGATACAAAAGTAGGCAGTAGGTATTAAAAGGTTGACTACCCCTGATCTAAATAGACCTAGAGAATTCAAAACAAATTTAAAGAAAATTCAAAATTTAAGGGCAAAATAGCTCAACTAGAAACAGTCTCTCATTCAATTTGCTTCCAGTCCGACTGCTTGGCCTTCAAATTGCACTATGGTCACCTAAACAACTTTAGCTTAATGAAGCAGTTTTGGTGTATAGATCAGTGGTGTATCCTGGTTTTGAGGTGCCCTAGGCATGACAAAACTCAGGCGCCTCCCCGCCTCCCGCGCGCACCACCCCACCCTTCTCCGCCTTCTAAATACACACACACACATTCACTGACAGACATGCATACACTAGCTAACAGACATACACACTCACTAACAGACACATACAGTCACTAGCAGACACACACATTCATTAACAGACACACATAGTAACACACTCCCTAACAGACACACTCCCTGACATACACACACTCACTGACACACACACACTAACAGACACACACTCACTCACTCACTAACACACACACACACACACACACACACACTCACTAACAGACACACACAATCACATTAACACACTCACTTTTTTTTAATTCAACCCCCCCAGCCTCCTTACCTTTGGGAATGCTGGGGGGAGTTCTCCCTTTCCCTGGGGTCCAGTGGCTGCTGGGCAGGAGGTGCTGGCAAGGGAGCACTTTCCCCTGAGCTCTCTGCTCAGCTCCCTCGCGCGCCACAGAGTGAGGCCGGGAGCCGGAATTTGACGTCATATGATGCGCGAGGGAGCTGAGCAGAGAGCTCACTAATCAGTGCTCCCTCGCCAGTGCCACCTGCCCAGCAGCCCGCCTGGATTTTTAGTTAGCCGCAAGGCTAACAAGACATTTGCCCTTGGCATTTAGGGCGACTTTTTTTGCCTCCCCCTGGAAAATGCCCCCCAAGGCAAATGCCTTGTTTGCCTCGCGGCTAATACGTCCCTGGTATAGATCATGCATCTGAAGTCTCACAGCTCAATTTTCTGCCAATTAGGAGTTAAATCACTTTTGTTTCTATCCATAGAGCCCTAGCCACACCTCCCTTGACTGTGACTCAGAAAGTCTGCATGAAAAAAAATGGTTTCATATTCACTCAGATGTTAACGTACTTGTTCTTAATTTTATATCCTGCTCTGTAAATTGAACTTTAATCACATACAGGAGGCTCCTGCAAGGTCTAGCAAGCTATTAAGAGAATAGGAGATAAGACATTTTAAATTAAACAGAATTTGCAATAAAAAAGTGTAACCATAAGCTCTCACTTTACAGGAAGTGTTTAGTAAGGCTGTGCAAGTCACATGCAAGGAGGTGTGACTAAAACTGCATAAACAAAGTGACTTAACTACTAAATGGCAGAGAATTGAGCAGTGAGACTGCTGTGACTTGAGCTATACACCAAAATTGCTTCATTAACCCCTTAAGGACCAAACTTCTGGAATAAAAGGGAATCATGACATGTCACACAAGTCATGTGTCCTTAAGGGGTTGAGTCAAAGTTGTTTTGATGACTATAGTGTCAATTTAAATTAGAAATTCACTTTGAATCCACTTTGACTTCTCACTTTTTTTTTGACTGGTGCATTTTTCCCTAGCATTTTAATGAGGATTACAATTGTTATAGCATTATATTAAAATATAAATGGTTTGTTATATTCTGTAAGATATAGTTTTGGATACTGTGGATTCATTGTAATGACTACTAGATAGTGCTGCTCATTTTATGAGACAAGAGAGAGATGACAAAGCTTTTTCATAAAAACTTTGCTCTAAGAAAGAAGCTGTTTTCAGCAGTAATCCCGTTGAATATGTTTAGGAATGCTCTCAACGCAAGCACCCTTTGGGACTGACCTCCTGCTCCCAATAAACTTATAATGGAGATCCGTCTAGCCATTGGAGTTGGGCTTATGGTTAGTCAGCGGTATGAAGCCTTTATTGAAAAAGCTGGTAAAAACTTTTACTACATCCATTTAATCGTAAAAACATTTCCGAGAATCCACCCGTCCAGCTACCATTACCATTTCTGTTTTCCAATGTAGCCTTTTAAACGTATGTTACAAATTGCTTGTTAGAACCAATACCTATAGACATCTGCTTAATTCTCTATTGTGATTTGGGATCTATAGTTCAACATGTTTCTGTCAGAACAGCTACGTTAAATACACTGTAATAGCCACCTTTTTGTGGGACATTTAAATATGTTACAGCATACTCGCTATTGAAATAGTGCTCACTCTATAACAGCATAGTGTTCAAAAGAGCAACGCCCATTATACTAACACGCATCATTACATGAGTGATGGGGGTTACAGTCCACAGCTTGTAGAATGAAAGCACCTCTACACCTATGCACTTAAACTGTAATCTAAACCCCCTAACCCATAGACCAGGCTTCCCCAAATTGTGGCCCTCCAGATGTTGCTGAACTACAACTGCCATGATTCTCAGCCTGTCTATATAATTCATAGAATCATGGGAGTTGTAGTTCAGCAACATCTGGAGGGCTGGAAGCCTGCCATAGACCATTAAATTTGATCAACATAAAACTGAAGCCTTTGCAAAGTAAAGCCTTAAGCATAAAGGGATAACCAAAGCACCAAAACAACTTCATCTTCATACAGTGGTTTTGGTGTATAGATCATGCTCTTGTAGTCTCACTAATCAATTTTCTGCCATCTAGAAGTAAAACCATTATGTTTATTAAGCCCTACCCACACCTCTCCTGACTCACACAGCTTGCATGTAAAAAAAAGTTTCATTTTACAGCACAGTGTGTTTATTTTAGAAATTATTTTCTCCTGCTTTGTTAATTGAACTGTAAGCACACACAGGAGGATGCTGTTGATTCTGTCAGGTAACTAAAAGAGCAGGAGATAAAAACTTCTAAATTAAACACACATGTAATGGGGGAGTTCAGAAAGTCTGTGTAGGTCACATGCAGGAAGGTGTAACTAGGGCTGTATAAAGAAAGTGATTAAACTCATATGTTGTAGAGAATTGAGCAGTGAGACTGCATGTGCATGTTTTATACTTTAAAACGGCTTCATTAAGCTAAACTTGTTGTGGTGCTCAGAGTATCATGTTAACATTTAAAATGCGAAGTACTGTAATGCCCTTGAAGGCTGTGCTACTTCTGTGTCATTCAAATGGCATCCAAGAGTTTAAATGCACCAATGCGACATTTTAAATCCATACCTTGTTTAACACTTAAAACCAGTAACAAGGAAAACAGAACACACGTTAGCATTTACAAATACATTTCAAACTCTACTTTCTGATTGGCCAGGATCTGCGTGTTCCATTGCAGTTGTTTATTTCATTGCACATGAAATGTCAGCTGTAGTAAATAATGTCTGAAAAACACTGTTTAATAAATATATAGAACATGCCAGGCAAAACAAATCATTTGTAGGATATACCTTCTGATTTATTTAGTGATCAGTTATGGGGTTTTTATTTTGTTTTTAAATAGAAAATACATTTTTAAAATGCAACCCCATTAGAGACAAGTTAAGTGAACACTCTAAGATTAATGACACAAAAATATCACTAAGGCATCACCAAAGTAATGCTGTGCATATCATTTTACTCCATGTGCAACTGATAATGTAGGCTTGCTGACAGTAAATGTTTCCCTATAAGTTCTAGTTCAGGTTTTGTGTACTATTTACAGTGTAATAAACTGGAAAATATGTACCAAGTTCCAGTGATAGAAAGTGGACAATGGCTATTCAATAACCTTTGAGTTGTCCCATGTGTTTAAAGGGAACTAAGGTGATAAATGTTGGTTCCACTCTGGTCCTTTAACAGAGCTCCCAATGTATACTAGCAAAATAATACATTATTGATTGGGTAAATATAAAAACTTGGTCAAGTAGAACAGTAGTATTTCTTCTTCTTAGGAAAATACATTTAGAATATAAAGATGAGTGTTGCATTTGATTTATGATGACATATAAGATATAAAATGACATGTGAAGTGACTCATGACATGTCATGAATTGGGAGGTAGTACACATGGGAAGAAATATGATGTGGTGCAATTGTATAACGTGATGACATGAAATTTTGATGGAGATGCTGAATGTACCCCATAGAGATTAATTGATTCAATGGTGCAGGGTGGCGTTTTTCTGTGCATGTGCTAAAGTTTCCCAATGCTGCCCTATGGTGAAGCATTGAGATCATCAAGGCAGGACCATACATGTAAAGAGTAAAGCAGCGATGGAGTAAAGGTAACTAATTGTAAATTTTTAACTCCATTCTGGGAGTTGTCTAAATATGGTCCAGCACTATAGTATTAGGAATACATGTTTGCATTCCTAACGCTATCGTATCCTATTGTGTATTAAAGGAATGTTTCAGTTAGATATGTTCTCTTTGAGATGATTTGAAGGCTTGACATTCTAACTGACATTTTGTTACAAACAAAGTGATGGGGAAAATGTTAAGCCTAGACATAATTAATGACATTTCAGGGGAGATGAGATGTCTGTTTTGGACACAGCAAAGAGGACATGCAAGTACATGACTCATTAATATGGATGACATATAGGATAATGGTATTTACAGACCCTTAAAGTTAGTGGGCATGCTGTAAATTGTACCTTCTCTGGACAACTACCCCTTGCATTTTTCTGTCTTCAAGTCATTGGAGAACCAGATATGTGGATAGGAAGGAGCAGAATCATGGATGACTGGGTTTAAATGGGAAGTGGGGATATCTGTTAAAATGATTTGTCAGTGACCTTTGGACCAAAAATTGGACCAAAGATTTGAATTCCAACCATGAAATTCACTGTAGTTTCCTGCCAAAGCCAGAACAAATTATGATCAAATCTGGAGAGCCTCTATGATGATTATTCTTTTGTTGTCATGTACTGACAAACCAGGTGACCTTGGAAAGGAATTGACGTAAGCACATTTTAATTTTTCTTGATGCCCATTAAGTCCCCGAGCACCTCTCAACTAGTGATGTCGCGAACCGTTCGCGAACTTGCCGCGAACGGTTCGCCATGGTTTGTGGCGAACTCCGGTCAGCTGACACATCCCAGCCAATCTCCGGCAGACCCTCCCTACCAGACCCTCCTACTTCCTGGACAGCATCCATGTTGAAGGCAGCTTCAACATGGATGCTGTCCAGGAGGTGGGAGGGCCTGGGAGGGAGGGTCTGCCGGAGATTGGCAAGGATGTGTCAGCTGACCGGAGTTCGCCGCGAACGGTTCGTGGCGAACTGCGGCGAACCGTTCGCGGCAAGTTCGCGAACGGTTCGCAACATCACTACTCTCAACATGCATAGAATTAAAGACAGATACAGTTAAAGAAGGGTGCTCTTAGGAGAGACAAGGAGGAGCCAGTGACACAAATATATGTATTACTGGGATCCTCTAGTGCAGTTCATCCTTCAATCCTGTACTAATATGCTGTTGCCTTCTCACTGGCATTTTTACAGCTAGTGCCCTTGCTTGATAGGGATGTGTACCAGTCACATCACATAATGCGTCAGTCAAGATTCAAGCATAGTGACAAGTAAAGATTCAAAGAGACATAGCAATTCATAAGCTCAGATGTTCCAAATAAATATCACATAATTGAGCAATGACCACAGTCTGATTGTGATGGACAGGACGTCTTCCTTATATGTTACCGTGACACACTGGTTTCCACAAAATGTCCTTAAAGAGATGATAAGAGTCATTTCCAAGATGATCCATGTTGTTGATGTTACCAAAAGACAAGTAATTAAACTTAAATAATGTATTTTATTGAGCTTGCTGTTTGGCAGCTCATAATACATTTGTTAAGACTGTTGTCATGTTTGCTGCTTTGATCTGTAGCTCTGACATTGAACAAGTATTCTATTGATTTTCTGAACGTTGTGTCGCTTTCACTAAATATCCACATTTACCACGAATAGGATAATGCCTGTTTGACCGTGAAATGAAAAGTACAAAGAAAATATATACACAATTAAAATAATTAAGAGTTTGAATTTCTGAAGAGTATAGCCACACAAATACATTTGTACATCATCAGGAAACCTACATATATTTGGAGCTTATGTTAGTCATTAAAATTCAAAGTGTCATTCACATAGGACAGTAGAGAGTTTGATAAAATTAATTATGTCAGATGGATACCGCACAGGTTTGTCTTCAAGTGACAACGTACAAAGACAAAACAATGGTAAAAGAAAGCAAATGTACCAAGTTCCAGTGATAGAAAGTGATATTTCTGTTAGAATTCCGGGTCTACATTTAAATGAGAACATTTGTTGATTTGTTAGAGAACAGTTTAACATTTGAGCTTGAAGTTAAAATCGGGAAGATATACCAGAGCATGCACAATTGAACTTTTTTAGCTTCAGTAACAGGAGCCCAGTCAGTATTGTAGTGGTACCTTTGGACCAGGCACAGAGATCACAAACCTGGAAAAGCATCTGGACATCCCAGCACAGTGATTGCCAACAGATGTGTTGAGTGACCTTCCTTCTTCACTCACCTGCAGCTTGCTACTAGGAAATCATGGTTGGTAGGGACAAAAAAAAGAATATTATGATGTGGTATGTTTGGGGACCTTTGGGAAAGGAGTTAAGCCAAGGTCTCTGGAGAGGATATGTGCCTAGGTATGAATTTTATTGAGGGTATAAATATGAATTTTATAGAGTAGTAAGATATTATATATAGATATCATAATGTGGGCACCCTACATGGATAGAAAGGCATCTGTTTTCTGGGTCTTGGAATCTGGCTGGTAGATGTTATGTGAATTGTACCAGGGAAAGGATAGGAGCAGGGGCGTACCTAGAGCATTTGGCACCCGGGGCGGATCCTGTGCTTGGCACCCCCTTGCCCCTCCCCACCCCCCAAAAAGCCCCACCCCCAGCGCCAGTTTCGCTCCGCCTCCGATTTTGCTTAGTTCCTCCCCACTTTTCCTCCGTGCGGCCAGTTTATCAGCTGTTTACTTTACACAGCCCCCTCCAGCCAGGGCCGGTACAAGGATTTTTGCCGCCCTAGGCAAAAGTAAAGTTTGCCGCCCCCCCATGTGACATCACAATGCCCCACCCATATGATTTGCCATGTTATCTAATGCCAGTGCTGCAGTTACGCCGTGTTTACATTAAAAGGCCTGCAGGGACAGGCTATAGACACCAGAACCACTACATTAAGCTGCAGTGGTTCTGGGGACTATAGTGTTTCTTTAACGTGAGGTAAATTAGAGATTAGTGCCACGAATAATATACTAGATTGCCTATTTACAACCAGATGAGGATGATGATGGGCTCTAGATGCAGTCTGGCTCCACTGGTCTGGTGTAGAACAGGCTCTCTGGAGGCGGTTTGTAACTGTGGTCACAAAAATCAATGTTCTGGGAGAACGGGAAGCAGCTCCATTTTTTGGGGGTCCTTTACACAGCTCAAGGTCTGGGTCCCAGGGTCCACCTTCATGTTCCACCAATGAGTTTGTTCACAGGGGGTGGAGTGTGTAGGGGATGTCCTGATATGTGTGTAAGGAATGCATTGTGTGACTCTGTGTTTGTATGTGTAAGAGCTGCAAGGTGTGTTTCTGTGTATGTACGGGATGCATTGTGTGTAATGGTTGCATTGCTTGTGTATGTGTGTCTGTGTGTGTAATGCAGTGTGTGTAATGCATTGTGTGTTTTTCTGTGTGCAAGGGGTGCATTGTGTGTGTAATGAATGCATTGTGTGTTTCTGTGTGTATAAGGGATGCATTGTGTGTAATGGTTGCATTGCTTGTGTATGTGTGTCTGTGTGTGTAATGCAGTGTGTGTAATGCATTGTGTGTATTTCTGTGTGCAAGGGGTGCATTGTGTGTGATGACTGTCAATCTCTCCCCCACCCTTCAATTTCCTTCTCTCCCCCCACTCCAATTTCCTTCTCCCCCTCCCAATTTCTTTCTTTATCCCCCCCTCCCAATGTTTCTTTATCCCCCCTCCAATTTCCTTCTCCCCCTCCCAATTTCTTTCTTTATCCCTCCCAATCTTTATTTATCCCCCCTCCCAATTTCCTTATCCCCCAATCTTTATTTATCCCCCCTCCCAATTTCCTTATCCCCCTCCCAATCTTTATTTATCCCCTCCCAATTTCCTTATCTCCCTCCCACCTTTTTTATCCCCCCAATCTTTATTTCTCCCTCCCACTTCCTTATCCCTCCCAATCTTTTCTTTATCACCCCTCACAATCTTTTTATGTTTCCTCCCAATTCCTTATCCCTCCCAATTTCCTTATCCCTCCCAATCTTTATTTATCCCCCACCCAATCTTTCTTTTTATCCCCTGCCAATCTTTATTTATCCCCCTAATTTCCTTATCCCCCACCTTTTTTTCACACCTTCCCATTCCTTCCCCCCCTCCTACTTGTCTGTTGCTGAGTTGTATCATGGTTCGGGCAGGGAGGGTTTCTGTACGGCCCGGACTAACAGGAAGTGAACACTGAGTGTGTACTTCCTGTTAGTCCGGCCGGGTACAGGAGACAGATGCTCCCTGTACCCGCAGACCATGAAACAGGGCTCGGACACGCTACAGTGAGGGAGTGACAGGAGGGAGCGCTGTGCGCTGAGCCCCTCTGCTCATGTCAGCCCCTCTCCTCAGGTGCGCCCGGGCGGGCAAAGCTGCAGCCGCCTGAGGCTCTCTACAGACCGCCCCCCCCTTAGTACGCCACAGGATAGGATCCCATTTATTTTTTTGCTCAAGTGCAAGATGACTGAACACATAGACCTTTCCACTTTCCACACTTGAACAGGCTGTTCACCATGTGTTCTTCGGGCATCTAGTTCCCCATGGTCATATATTATCTGTATCTCTGTAGTTACACAACACCATGGGAAAGTAAGGTTTGCCTGTGTGTGTATGGCAAGAGGAGGTAGCAGGGTGAATAGCTTTTTTCTGCAGTTATACACCACCTTTTTCATGCACTAGACAGAAAACATGTTTTTTTCTCCAACAGGGCAAACAATTAATGGGTTCATGCTTTGGCTAATACAGTCTTTCTATAGGTCAGTTGTTCATCATGAAAAGAAATGAATGCTAGGAATGCTTGGTATTTAACAAGGATGTTTCTAAACATATGATTTACAGAAATCCCTAATAATAGTAACCATAAAACATAGATGTGGATTTTTCCATGTGCCCTACCTATGGATTCTACTAGTATGGTCTCTGATTGGTTCAGTCCAGATAACTTTTCTGTTATCTTCTGATCTGAAAGCTTAACAAGGGCCAGGAGTGCACATGGAGATTACGTATCAGTGTCACAGAGAGATGTGAGATGTGTTGGGGAGCTTCAGGCAATAATACCAACAAAACGAAGTGTAGAGAGAAAAAGTTCCAGCTGTCTAATTTGTGCAAGGATTGATGCCTAAAGGCCAATGAAGACCAAGGTTGTGATAACATGATGTCACACTGGTTACCATGTTCTATTTATTATGTCACACATCTAACCATCTTCAATCTGCAGGTAACTAGCCATCTTCCTTAATGTTCTTCCTATTGGAGCTCTCCCCATCTTGCATGGTGACCTCCTGCTGAGGAGTCCTCTTCATCTTTCCTAGATTGTTGTGAGTTAATAGTAAACACTAGGAAACTGCCTGCCTTGTTCGGTTATTGTAGATAGGAATGCAATGCAAATCAGTGATATTGAATGTTATCTTGTTTAGGGGACCTCTTGTATGTATTGCTCAGCACTTACTCACCTATATGTAGCAGTTTTATGATACCTATGACACATACCGTACATTAAATCCAGATGTAACACCAATATTTAATGAGGAATATATATATAACATTAAATGAAAATTGTAGTTAGGTGTTGGGATGTCAAACTGTTTTAGCACGACTTGACAACTTAACTGTTGCCCACCAGGTATCTACACTAAATCTGCCACTTCAGGTCTTGTCCAGCAGTAGATATAGCAGGTAGAGCAGGTGTAGAGAAAGATTAAGCTGTACACCTAGAAACTCGCTAATTTCCCTTCCATACTTGTAATAATCAAGGCCAGCTGCAGTTCTGCATCTCGTAGCATATGTGAAGCTATTTGGAACAGACCATTAATGAGGTAAGCAGTAGGATATTCCAGTCAAAATGACAGCTGATCACAAGATGAGAAGGACCAACATCCTATAGTATTTGGGCAGTTGCTGCTGAAGGTCCTGGGTTAAAAATGCATCATTCCTTGTCTTTCCCTTCTGTCATACTGATGAATAATGACAATTGATCATTTAAAAAAAAATATAGATATATATAAATATATATAGTGCCCACGATAGACTATTTTGCACCCTAGGCAAAATTAGCTATATGCACCCCTCCAAAAAACTAAAATTGTCAAATGCTGTGCAGTGAGCTCCCCGGTCCCCCCAGAGATTACGCTCCCCAGGCCGGTGCAAACTAGGCAGACCGGGGAGCGCAATCTCTGGCCTAATGAAAGTCCATCAGCAAAACACATTTAATTGTGGCTCTTAATTGTTAATTAGTTGTCACTGTCAAGCAGTACACTTGATCCAGCTGACAGCACAGTGTGTATTATGTTAAGTCTTTCTTCACAGCACAGTTAAAGGACCACTATAGTGCCAGGAAAACATACTTGTTTTCCTGGCACTATAGTGCCCTGAGGGTGCCCCCACCCTCAGGGTCCCCCTCCTGCCCGGCTCTGGGGAGAGGAAAGGGTTAAAACTTACCTTTTTTCCAGCGCCGGGTGGGGAGCTCTCCTCCTCCTCTCCGCCTCCTCTCCGCCTCCTCTCCTCCTCTTTGGCTGAATGCGCACGTGCGGCATTCACAATGCTTTCCTATGGACGCTTGCGTCTTCTCACTGTGATTTTCACAGTGCGAAGCACGCAAACGCCTCTAGCGGCTGTCAATGAGACAGTCACTAGAGGCTTTAGAGTCTGGATTAACCCATTTATAAACATAGCAGTTTCTCTGAAACTGCTATGTTTATTAAAAAAAGAGTTAATCCTAGAGGGACCTGGCACCCAGACCACTTCATTAAGCTGAAGTGGTCTGGGTGCCTAGAGTGGTCCTTTAAAAGAAATATTGGCACACATCATATCCGGAAACATAAGTAAAACATGTATCTGCACACTATCCCAGACCCCTGCACATCTAAATAAGAGGAGTTGTTTTAATATTACTCCAATGGCCATTAAAGTGTAAGCTCACCTGCCACATCAAGGCAAAACCTCTTAGATGAGTCCCATATTAAATATTCACCTCACTGCTTTCAGCTAAAAGGCCAAATCTCCAATGGGTCAGAAAACCCCTACATACTTATTAACCCTTAATATGGAACACACAAGGTGGGTGATAGCATTGTAACATGGCTGTAATACAGACTGAAATACAAAATTAACCCTGCACTCAAACTCCCACTACTCCTGGGCATCACCAGTGACTACAGTATTCATCAGCCCAAATACACACCAATAGTGGAATACATATAAAAATGTTTTACTCTTTTCCAAGATTTGTGCAAGTTTACGAGTCCCCAAATAATTTGTTTTGATTTTATGCCCAAGTATAATATTTTATACTGCATGCAGTCTTTCTGTTATGAAACATTATGAAAAATTAGTCTTAATTCAATCATTTCAGGTTCAATCCTCAGAAACTGTATCCTAAACGCATAGTTATTATTACCTCCTCAGCAAGGGATTTATCATTTACAATCCGACTATAATTAATGTAATTCTCATTAATTCTCAATTACATTCTTTATTTTTTTTTGCGATCATTAATTTGTAATTCTGCAGTTGTGTGGGCTGTAATCAAAAATCAAGCATCCAGCGTTTGTATCAACCTACTCCCAACTCCCAAATTGATGAAATTGGATCCAGCAAATGTAAAAATGTTACCCTTTAGGCAAATTAGTACCTCAAAATGTCAATACTATTTAGGGTTATTCAAGAATAATTAAAATTGCTTGATTTGTAACCCTTCACAACCAAAAAAAAAATGTATACTTTCAACTTTCGTCTTGTAAAACAAAGTTCAATACATAAAGCTTCATATCTATGTCAAAAAGTTAGTTAAAGTGGTTCTGTCATTAAATTCACTGCCCTTACCGCAGTCTTTCTATGGTTCCCCCAAATCACAAATGATAACTAGTGGCCTTGGGACCACTACTACTGACCTCTATCCAATGCTGTTGACGGTAATGCAAGGTTTTCATTTACAGCACCACCATTTTAGTGTTTACAAAATGGCAGCCATTGGAAATATCCTCTTCTGCCCTTCCTAGGGCATATGCGAGAAATAACGTGCATTGCCATTGAGGATCTCTGGTGGATTACAGCACTGTATTGATTCTGGGGATCCAGGTAGAGTCATTACAGCTAAAGGGTCTGAGTAACTCTTTAAGTGTTTGGGCAATTGTTCATCCTTATTAGTTTTTGAGATCAGCAATAGTTGTTAAATCTCCACCCCACTTGAAGCACATCAGTCAGGGGTTTTGGGTGGTCTCAGTCACCATGGTAGTAATATGGGGTTCATAAACATACATGTTTTAAAAGTAAAAGATTCTCATGAAGAGCAGACATTATATATATTTTTCCCCGTTCTTCCACAGACACACCCAAAAACTAAATAATCTGTGCTCACCAGAAATTCAGTAACACAATTTGTCACACTTTCTATAGATTTCTATCAGTAAAATAAATAAATAAATATCAATAGTTTTGATTTAACTTATGTAATAAACCGTCTTTATGACAGCAGTAGAATACTAAAATAGTTATTTTATCTGTTGTTTTATAAAAATAAAAAACAATAACATTGTTCAAGAGTACATTATAGAATAAACTACTCACTAAGAGTGGACTCATAGCTTCTTAATCCAAGGAGAGATCTGACTGCTATCGTGGCGTCTATTTTTTTTCCTAGTTTGATGCACAACAGTATTTTTTTGCCTTCTTTTGAATCAACAGGTAAAATAGATGTGAGAAAGGCTAAACTTAATGGGTGCATGTCTCTTTTCAGCTGTGTATTTAACTATGTAACAGGTGATACATGGCATATCGTCATACATTGCAAAAATCTGCCACCCCTACTCTACTCTAATGACTGCTCCAATCTAATGCAGTCACTCTATTATATGATCCAATGGGAGAAGGAGCTGGGGTATGAGATACCTCTGTCACATTGGCACGAAGCTATGTCATTTACTAAACGAGCCTCAAGGAGCTTATCACTCTGGGAAGCCTTCTGTAAAATCACCATGAGATGGTACCTGGTGCCATACAAGTTATCGCGAATCTATAAGGAGGCATCAGAGCTACATTGGAGATGCAAAACACAGATAGGCACTATGCTACACACATTCTGGATTGTCCGGCCCTGGGAGAATACTGGGACCCGGTGGGGAAATTTATCTCTTATACCACACTCTATAGAATACCAAAGAAGCCAACCAGCTACCTTCTGCATATCATCCCCGGGCTGATACACCACCCCAACCACAAAGTATTGCTCATCATTCTCACGGTAGCTAAGATAAACTTGGCGTTCCACTGGAAGAGCACGATGATTCCCTTGTTAGATACTCTCATACAGAGATTGAATACGATAAGTATTTACGAGAGAATGGTTAGCAAAACACAGGGTTTGTAAGTAGGTATGTGAGAGATTGGGAATGCTGGACCACAAATATTGGAAAGGCACAGGACAGCAACGCTAACAATGAGGAAACTGATAGGAATAAATAGCTTATAGGGCACCACTTTGGTGTGACTTGAATGTCTGGCCAGGCTCTAGGGTTCTAAGGCCAGGGTATGTGTCACAAGAACTGTTGCATAAGCAATATCAATGTGAACCTAACCCCCCACCCCCCTTTTTTTTCCTTTCTGTATTCCCCTCCCTTTATGTTATCTTTCTATGGTATTCTTATGTTTTAATGAAGCTAATAAGGCTACAATTACCGGAGGACAACAGCATAATACGTTTAAGCAAAGCTTTGTTGTCAATCTGGGAAAAATAGTTGTAAATTGTCGTATAGCAATTGTTTACTCTGTTATATGAAAATGCTACAGTTTTGATATTATATGCATTGATAACATTCTCTAATAAAAATTGTAACGGCTACCCTGGTGTAGAGAGGGTACCAGCCGTTAGGGACGTCCTTTTCTTCCTGGCAGTCGCTGTGTAGTGATGGAGTCGCCTATTCCCTTCTGCTGGATCAGGAGTGGAAACCAGGTGCAGCTCTGAAAAGAGCTAAGTGATTAAGCTGCAGAGATTTCCCTTTCAAGAACGAGACAAGGCTACGTTTTGAAGGGTCAAGAAGAACTGTCAAAACCTTTATTCCCTTGGGACCAGCCAATACAGTCACCACAATAACATTGTTGTGAAACCTCAATAAAATCACAAACAGTCAAACCATATCAAGAAACACACAGTGACTTATCACAACACAATGGCACATTTTTAAAGGGGTGGGGGGAGACAATATTTAACAGTAAATATCTCACCTGCCTGCAGAATTAGCAATATGCAAATCTACCCGAATATGCAAATGAACCAGTCTGGCAATTCAGGTAGTGCATATTGCTGTTGCTACCAACAGAGGGCACTAGACCAGCTCCATAGCCAAACCCACCTAGTTGGTAGCAAACCTCAGCAATACAAGAGAGCAGGCAATACATTACACAGTACACACACACACACTATAAACAATTATATTACACACACCCTGCACCTATAATGGGTACAGGGTGACTAAAACATAGGATAAATAAAGCAGCCCACATAAATAGTCTGTCTGAAGGTAGACTAGGGGCTTTAAAGCCAGATAGATGAAAGAGTCATAGTCACAGGAGAGGAGACTGGCAAGAAGGCCTCTCCAGGACCAAGTGGCGAAGGACACTTCGTCACAGGCTGTATAATCCATTTGTCCTTTTGTAGGCATACTGGGCTTGTTGTTACAAAAATTATATATGGAAAAAAAAAGATGTATGAGGGTGTGGTGGGTGGGATCAAACAGCAGGAATGGCATAGGTGAGTAGGAGCCTTGCGTTTAAGTAGGCAAATAACTCCTCCCACAAATTCAGGCCTAATGGCCTTCCTACTTGTTGTTGGAAATTTAATAGACTATGGAATGTGGTAGGTGGTGTAACTTGGTGGTGTTGTGCTGAAACCAACGAATGAGTAGGTCTGTAATAAAAGAGGGCAAAAATAATGATGAAGAAAACACACTTTAATGCATTCTTATAAGGCTAAACACTTAAATGCTTGCCTTAGCTCTTGCTCAGGTTGCGGGATGTAAGTATTATACACAGATGGCTTCCATCTACCCAATTTTTTGATGATGTGGACTGGTGTGTCTGAACTGGACACAGAAGATGCTGCTCCTATTCTGAAGGAGTGTCCGGAAAAGGAAGAGGGGGTTGTAGCCCAGTCTGAACAACAGTGTTCTGACGTAGAAAATGAACTAGGATGTGGTGAGAGGTTGTCTGTGAAATAGTAGTAGTGGAGAGTTAGGTGGGTGGCTATTGCGTGTGGTTAGAAAAGAGTCTAATATTTTAACAGGGCACCAGTCATTTCCTGTGGGAAAAAGGGGATTGTGGAAGGATGGTTAGTCTGATTAGTTTTTGAGGTTTTAAGTGATAGAATGTAGTGGTCGTTGTGTTTAACCAGGTCAGATTTTTTCAGGCTTGTGTTGGTATCTGATTGGTGTATGACAGTAAACTCTCTGGGTCCAAAGAAGCCATAGAAGGCGATGTAGATAGCGACCTAAATGACTGAATTAGTCTATAAATCGAATGGGCTGGAGTCTAATATGTTGCTTAGTTTCCGGAATATGTGCCCGTCTATGGGTAGTCTACTGGTTATAGGAGGGCAAACTGTTTTATTAATACATTTAAGGATAGTTTTGATGGGATATGAGGACAGAAAAGGTGGGTGATTGGGAAAAGTGTCGAGAACGTGATGTTGTACACCTGTAAGGTATAGTTTAATGGTGTTGTGTGATAATATGAGAATGAGGTGACAGAAGGAGGCAAAAGCCACCATGGTCTATATGGAAGAAAATTCTTGTATGTTGAATTCTGACACAAACTTCTGGAAAATGGTTAGTTTAAAACAATAGTAGATTAAAGTAATCGAAGGATTTGAAATCCGAGGAGCACAGCAAAAGTTCCCTGGGTATGCAAATAAATATACCTGATTAAAAACACATTTTATTATAGAACATAAGTTCCAAAAAAAGATAAATAAATTAAACCTAAATAAATCCCATCAAATCTAAATAGTGGAGGAGGGCTATAGAGTCATGTAGCCTTACATGAAATGGAAATGTGAATCCTCCAAATAGGGCGTATGATTGGTTAGCTAAGTTTAACAGTAACTAACACATGATCTAGTTAAGTGACCTATGAAATCTGGTAGAGTATTGTGATCCTAAACTGAGATATTGAGCTTGTGAATGAAGAGCATGTACACCAAATATTTTTGTATCAATGTGTGGGTTTGACAGCAGTAACTGTGTTAGTCAGTGAGCAAAAGAAATCATGAGCGTTATAGATTTGTACGAAACTCATGAAATTTAACAGATGAGAAGTATAAGTGTGTAAGTAACATGAGTGAAATAGTTATAGCAGAATACACGAAATTACAAGGGAAAGTGAGTTTGGCTATGCGAATGGAGCAGACAATTAAGTGTAGGTTACCGAATCCCCTAAGTGGCAAAAAAAAATTATGAAATTCATGCAAATTAAATTAAGGATACGAATTACATGTGCATATAGATTTTAACAAAGTTGTTGTTCCACATAATCAAATAGACAAACAAACAGTAGTTAAAACGAAAATATGCAGAAGACATTTGAATGGAATGATAAGTGAATGATACTAGCGAGTAAACGAAATACATGCAAAATAAAACTGACCAATGCGATTGCACGAATATATACAAGCTAATTCATGAAAACTGTATGGATATACTGAAACAGCTGAATGACAGATTACGAGTACCGTATGAAAATTTACACGAAATTAATGCGAATGTAAACAAACGAAATGTAACAGAAGGGAGCCAATCCCCATGTTTTTAGGCCCGAACGGTTATCCCGACGTGTACATACCTAAGCCGGGTCTAGTGTCTGGAAGACGGGAAGTGCCAGCAGGGGAGCCGGAGGTCGGAGCAGTGGGACGCTGAAGCTGAAAGTTTGGCAGGATGGGCCGAGGCGGAAGTGCTGGTTGCTGCGGTAACCGGATCAAACAGCAATCAAGCAGCGGGAACGGCATAGGTTACATAGTTACATAGGTGAGTAGGAGCCTTGCGTTTAAGTAGGAAAATAACTCCTCCCATAAATTCAGGCCTAAGGGCCTTCCTACATATATTTATATATATAGTGGCAGAATATGTGTTTATGTATCTTTGATTGTGTGTGTATATCTGTGTCTAGGTGTGCATATGTAACTATGTAATTTTTTTAACTATGTACCGGTATGTATCAATGTGTGTATCTGAGTGTGTGTGTGCATGTATCAGTGTGTGCATGTGCATCTGAGTGTCAGGGTGTGTATCTGTGTGTGTATATGTCAGTATGTGTATCTACGTGTCATGGTGTGTGTGTCAGGGTTAATATGAATTTGTGTGTATATGTCAGTCTGTTTATATGTGTGTTTCTTTGTGTTAATGTATATATATATGTCTGTGTAAGTATGTATGTATGTGTGTATGTGCATACATCTAAGCAATCAGTCCCCAATACAACATGCAAATACACTCATGAAATCTTTTTTGTTTTACAGTCTTTTTTTATTGGTTTTTTTTAAGCTGAGAAAAGTAGCAGTTGTATATTAGTTACAGAACTACTATACAGAAGTAGAAGTAATTTTAAAACGTGCGCAGGACATGACTATATTATTCTTACACCTCGTGTAAGAAACTTGCTTCAGATCAATGAAGGGTTAGGTATACAATCACTCCTGCAATCTAACACAAATATTACATCAAAACGCACCCCTGCAATTAAATACAAACATTACATACAAACACACCCTTGTTTTAAAAGACTAAAATTGTATACAAGCACCCCGTCAGTCAAACACCAGCACTACACACAAAAGCACACCTGCATTTAAAAGCCAACACAGCATACAAGCACACCCATACATTCAAACACAAACACTAACCACAAGTAAACCACTGTATTCTAATGGCCACAGTCCATACAAATACACATCTTCATGCACACATATACTCTACACAAAACATGATTACTTGAAAACTCACAAACAATGCACACAAATACAACCCAGCAAGGATGGACACATGGTAGATCCCAGCTGGCATAGCATCGTGGTAGTTGTACGAGAGATGGGGATCTGCCTTTTGGCTACTCTTGCTCTAGACGGGGGGCAAAAAATCTTTCTTACATCAGGGCCTTCTCTACATTAGTTTTGCCACTGTATATTTATTTAAATATATATATCATGAAATATGTGTTTTCCTGTTTTTGGTTATAACTCATGAAAAATGCTTATCCTATCACAGGAAATGGTAAAATAAAGGCTATTTGCCAGATCCTCAGAAATCTGACAGCCATGACATTAGAAGGAAATATCAAGTCGACTTAATGAAGTCAATGACCCTGGGTTCAACAGCATGCAGAAAATGAATTTGCCTTTAAACGTGTTCACAGCTGATTCAAAAACACCATCCATGACAACTGGCATTTGTAAATGATCAACACTGGTCAGAGATAATTATTACTGTGTTTTATAGATTGTTGAATTAAGGCAACCACTTTTCGGTACGTAATAGATATTCTGAGAAGGTTTCCACTATTTTCCAAATAATACATCAAACTAACTAGAGATGAAATATTTTATATTATAATCCCTAAGAAAGGAACCAATGTATATTTGAGATTGTGCCATGTGTTATCTAGAACATGAATGAATAAAGTATAATATTTGCAAAGTTATTGTCCATCGGTTTCTAGAATTAAGGGAAAATCCTCAAATCTCACCCACATTTCTAATTCTACATTCATTAAAATAATTTTGGAGGCAAATTCAGAAACTAGCCCCATTTTGCATGTCAGTAAACATTATAAAATATGAGATTGGGACACGGGGTGGGTCAATAACGCAAATAACAGGTGTATTCGTTCCGGTGTGAAAGCATGCTTGCTGATTGTCAGCTTACTGTACCAGTCTCACTGAGGGCAGACCATGCAGAGAGCAATGCTGAATTGGTAAAATTGTCACAATTATACAGTAAAATAGCAGAAATATGAATAGTACAAAAAGCTAAATAAGATACAATTGTGGGTTCTTCAGAATATTCATTAACCAGGAGGACCCTGGCAATGTGACACTCTCCTTTTTTATTTTAATCACATCATGAGCACTTTTATTAACTGGACATGACTCTGACGGACTCTTTTGATGAATAGGTAAATTAATTGAACATACAACAATATTGGCGAGTTTCAGAGGAACTCTACTGTTGCATTCTAAACCATAAAATATATAATTGTGGCAACGTACAAGGGGTGTGGACCATCCTCACATCAAATCTACATATATCTTTCTAGTTAATAATGTATGTTCCTACAAAAGATGAAAAACAGTAGAAGCTTAAAAACAGCAAGCCTTAGCCTTATATGGCCATAGCAACACCTTCTAACAAAACACTCACTGATTAGGGAACAGCGGACACACAAAAACAAAAATACAGTTTTAAATCTTACAAAGCTACTTAAAATCTCCTATCTTAGGAAACAAATATTGGGATTCACTTCCACCCTATGGTCATATTGTGTTACGCCCACCCCTACTTTACAGTACCCCAATATCGGTGGGTCCTACACTAATTTTAACATGGTAGATGAACATGCTAACTGCAATACTTACTAATTAAACTGCTTCAAAAGACTCTTCATGAAAGAATAAATTAGGGATAGTGAACTTGTTAAACTTTTTGAACGAGGTGCAAGCACTAGTGATGTCGCGAACCGTTCGCCACGGTTTACCGCGAACCGTTCGCGGCGAACTCCGGTCAGCTGACACATCCCTGCCAATCTCCGGCAGACCCTCTCTCCCAGACCCTCCCACCTCCTGGACAGCATCCATGCGGCAAGTTCACGAACGGTTCGCGACATCACTAGCAAGCACTCACTTATGAGCTGTGTGATTATAATGTGCAATGTGTTCAGAATTTTGTATGTTAAATCCTCAGTTTCAATAGAACTACCTTGGTTTCTTACCTAATGTCTTATAAGACATATGCCTTGGCAAGTCCTGGAAATTGTTATTCAAGGTAAGTTCTACCTTTGGTCTTTTTCCTCAACCCATTGAAGCCACACTGGCATGAGGTTATATTTTACGTGTTGAGGGTTAGCAATACATGTCCTTAGGGCACTTAATAGCCTCTTCTGTCCCTATGTCTTTTTGTTAAAGAACTCACGCACAGTGAACCTTATGGATATATCAAGCTGAAATGGTCCTCTTATAAACAGCTTTGCTTTGCTTCAAAGAACTTTTCTCGCCATATATAAAAGTGCGTTACTGAATGAAAGCAGATTATGAGGCTGTTTGAAATTTGTAAATATTCCCATAATTGTTCTAATTGTCTGAAACTATACACACTAAAAAGCTCTGCATGCCAAGCCTTGGAGAACATCAATGACAACAATCGATGATGAGATTTTCTGTTCTTTTGTGTTACCTCTGACACTGTTAGCAGTCATTTTCTAAATTATAAGTTAGCTGCTAGTGCTAACTTAATGTTACGTTTTAATAAGAACTATATTATTGTTGTTCAGACAGTAAATTTATTCTCCATTGTTAAACTATAATTGCATGTGTCGCTGCTGCAATAAAGGTATGTAGGTCAATGTAGTTTATTCAAAATTAATGTGAACATACATGAAAAATATTCTTTTATTCAAAGAATATAAAATGCGGCAGTATGAAATAACAAACAGGGTGACTGTATAACCTTATTGTATAAATACAGCCAAGGATGTGGGTTGACTTATTGTATGTGAGTAGTTGTGGACATATATAGGCTAACAGGCTTTATATTCATATTTTTGTATTGTGAAAAAGAAACAACTTTTAATTTACAGTTTATAATTTCCTCACCGTGGTTAAACACTGGGTTGTGGGTAATTAATTTGTTTGTTTTTGTTTTGTTTTCAGATTGTGAAAATATATTAGATATGACAGTCTTCTTTTAAAGTTTCTCTTCATACAGTCATACATACATGGCAGAGATGGAGCTAAAATTTTAAAAAAAGAAGAGATTTTCTATAAAAATAAAAAAATACTTTATATTTGCCAGTTGGGAACAAGAACTCTTCATTTTTTTTTTTTTTATATACAGGTAATTTTTAATATATATATATTTATATTTTTTTTACATTTTTATTAAGCATTCAAGAAATATGTATATAGAAAAAACATGCATAAATCAATTGAACAAAAATAATTTTAAATTAATTTTCATTCACATTTTTTTTTAATTAATAAGAAGATAACACTGGGTTTTCATCTGTTATCTTCTGAGACAATCGTGCATGCATAGTTGCCCATATTCATAAAAATATATCTGGAGATATTTAATAGTAATGGCGAATCATGAATTAATAGTTTGTTTTTTTCCCCCCCAAACTATCATTTTAAGCATGTTTTTGAAGCTTATTTGAATTATCAATACTACTGCAATTAATTATAAAACATATTTCACAAAGTCTGGATAATAATCAATGGGAAGCACTGGAGATTGATCCATATGGGCAGGTGAGGTGGCATCAATATTGTATTTGTTAAATTAAAACAAAATCTAATCATGTCAAATATTTGGATGATTTTGAAAAAAAATGGCTCAGTTCTCTTGGTATGGTTCACCCAGACATACTTAGTTTACTCTAATAGATTTTCCAAGGCCAGATGTTAGCTGCTCACTGTCAGATCTTGCATATGGTCCTGTCCTTAGGACTGTTATTTGTAACCGAAGAGTGAAGATGGAACATGCAGTCCACATGGAGAACTCAGTTTTTCCATAGTAATCTGCTTAGATTGACACTGCAACACTAGCTCTTTTTTATGAACTACCAGCTCTCATTCACGACATCAACGAAGAAGGGAACGAGAAAATTGTCAGAAGAAAAAGCCTTAACTAAATTGGATATAATCAAGTTCAAGCAATTTGGAGCTACCGTAATTTACTGCCCTTGCTTCTATGTCTGTGTGAAATAACGTGCTGTTCGATAAATCTGCCCTTTTAGATTCCACAGCTCTCATTTTCCTCATATGAGACCATCAGCTATCACGTCTTTATCATGCTGCACGGATACTTTCAGTAAGCCCTGTAGAATATTGTAGCACTTTATAATAAATGCACCAATTATGAGGCTGCAGATAAGTGGTTTCATAGTCAGATCCTTCGCCAGTTCCATTCAAGTCCAGATTTGAATTTAACTGTATTGTAAAAATTCAAGAAAAAATAGTTATAATAAAATGCACTATTCAGATACCCATTCAAAATTAGAATCGCTCTAGATATGTCAAATATTTTGTACGAACATGTTTCTGCAATTGGTATTTCTATCCTTGAGGCATGAAATTGGTTTTGTGTTCCCATGCCAGATCAGTTCATCAGTGAAATAAACAGTGGTGCTAGCTTCAATTTGACTAATCATTATAAGACCCGGTCAGCTAGATATGTTCTATTTCAAACATGTAGTATAGAAAACGATGTGTCATTGGAAAAAACTACTCATGGTAGATCAATGGGTGGAGGAGGGAACATCATTGCACAGATTAAATAAGGAATAATGGGTATTTTTAAACATCAATAAAAATGTATTGCACCATAACCAAAACAAAAAGCTATAGTGAATTTAGTGACTGCAGTTAAATTAATCTGTTTTATAGAACAAGGAATAGAGTGGCGCTAAACAAGCTAAGAACATTAGGATGGGAGGCAGCACACCTGATAACAGGGGACTCCCTCCAACCCCCAAGAAAACTAGAACAAGTTAAACAACAATTTACAGGTAGCACCAAGAAAAATACTCCAAACACAATAGTATATAATAATAAGAGCAATAAAAAACCCACAGGATATAAAAAGAGTCCACAATAAAACTTGAAAGAATAAAAAATACCAAATGGTACGGCACAGTCCCGAAGGTGGCAATAGATCTTCCAGTCCTGGAACTTTCTTGGTAGATTCGCTTGATAGCAGTATATGAAAAGGAAGCAAAAACAGAGGCAAAGCAATAGTGCAATATGGTAGTACGTGGTAGGACAAACGACACATTGATTAGATGTCAACTCACATATGGTAGAGCTATAACCAGCTCTAGGTAAAACAGCATGCAGTGGTATACAATGCCCACTTGCAGGATATCCCTCTGGTTTTGGTACACAGTAGAATGATTGATATCAAAACTGGATAACGATGAGGTAGTTCATATGGAACAGCCAATAGGGCTCTCTATAGAGATAGGTAATTATCAATATGGTAAATAAAAATATATTTACAATAGAGTGAGCAGACTAACCGCTCTATGTATCACGCCTGGGTGGTATAATCCCCACCAACGATTTCTTTGGTTGGTTGTGCACAGTAGGTAATGGGTCCAGATGTCAAGTAAAAGTATAAAAATAAATAATAATAAGTACTAAAAATATATGGCTAAAAGGCAGGTAGTGAGGTAGCCAAAATATATTTTTTTAACAACACCATAAAAACCACAACGCGTTTCTACCCTTAGGGCTTTCTCAGGTGGTAAAAACAGATATCTGACATAATTGGGTCTATATAGGCTTTAAAACACTTAATTTTGGTGACAAAATGACATCATTAATCACATGACCACAATTGCATGTCAATGGTAAAAAAAAAAATTAAAAACAAATTCTAAATAGTAACTTTATTAGGTCTAAGCAATATAGGTGTGACTGTAGTTGTTCTCTTGATTATAGTGTCACTTTAAAGGAAAATTCAATACCCATAAGGCACGTCAGCTTTCTGAGGTGCTGTATGAGTCAGCAGTCTGTCATATTTTTATTGGAATTGGCAAATTTTATAACTGGCAGCAGAAACATCTCTCTGTTTGTCAATCAGAAAGTCAGGGAGGTCTTATTTCTCTTCTGTTAGCTCTGTGATGCTAAAGTAAATGACTGTCCCCCTGTGCTAGCATGGCCTAGCTTCTCCCTTCTTTGCGAATTGTACTACAGCTCATTGAGAAGCACAGGAAATCCGCAAAGTTTGAAAAGGCTGCAGCCAGATTTGGACCAGATGGGGACAGATTCAGGTCCGTTAGCAAGTATGTTACACTCTTTGGAAAACAAGAACATTTTAATTTCCAATTCCCTTTGACATGTACAAGTAATATGTGCTATACAGATAATTGCGTGTTATGCTATAAAAATTGCTGAGCTGTAGATATTTAATAACACAATAAATGCAAGAATTACAACAATAATTATAGTTACTCAGATAAAATATGGATTACAGGAATATTATTATTATTTCAAGGACCGTTCATAATATGCCTAATAACCTCTAAGGCTCTAAGTACGTTACAGTGTTGCTGATATTAAAACGATGCTATTTAAATGTAACTACATTTACAGATTCTACATTACAAAGCTGTGTCCATTGTGGTCAGGTTTACGGTGTAGGTTTTTGCAGGTTTAAATAACGCTATATACTTTTACTGTTCGGTGTCTTGCAATATTTGGATATAAGCCCAGAAATGGGATCTGAGCAGTAAAAATAAAGGTTTTTCCATGGCCCATAACTTGCTGTCAGGGCACAATAATTGCTCTCCTAAGGGTCCACCTTTAAGGTTCAAAGGTTCGTTCAGCCCCTGTGTCCTTTCAATCCGCACAATTGAGCTAAGCTGCCAACTACTCAATTAACAATTATGACAAACCATTGTGAAAGTTTTATTAAAGACCTAGGTATCTGCCCAGTGGGATCTATAGCGAGGGCTGTGAATTCATTTAATCCAGGATGCCAAATAGATACTTGATGGTAATGACTTTCATTAAATATGCACTGTAGTGGTTGGATAGAATGCAAGATTTGCAGATATGAAGTTATGGTCTCACTCATAACAGTGTGTTTGCTAGTCTGCCTTAATGCTTTACTAAAATATATTATTTAACCTATTTGCAAATGTTTATAACTGGAATAATGTGCTTTTGTGCTTTCAAAACCTGCTATGACCAAATTTAGTTAGGTGGGCCAATCCCACACCACATGTAAAGTCACTGAGGACACACAATGGATCAAATGGAATCTCAGAGTATGTGCAGGGCTGATGTCGAGGGAGGCATGGAAGCCAATGCAGATAGATTGATCATGCGTTGGATTCCGGGTAAGTTTATACTTTATTTTAAGTTTTATAAAGGGAAGAGTAGGTAGTTAATAATGATAAGAAGGGCATTGTAAACTGATAAATATATATTTTTAATACAATCCCTTTAACATATAGTAACCCTTTAACATTCATTGAACGCTTGTTCATAATCATATGTTTATCTCATACAAAGTTTTTTGTAACTGGTTACATTTTTACCATGATGTAAACAAATGGTTTTGATTTATGCAGTAATTAAATGTTCACTTTTTAATTCATTATTAGTATAGCTCTTGGATTAATTACAAAATATTTCTTGGAAGCAAGGTACAATATTTATGTCTGCTGCATTTGCATTAAGGGGAATGTTACATTTAGTGCTTAGTCTCTCGAAATTACAGATGATTTGGGCAACAGACACATTTTGCCAGAGGCTCAAAGTGATTACCAGATTTGGGCACTGTTTTGTGATCAAAGAATCTAATTTACTCATTAACAATTTCTTTAATGCTTGAAGATTTGCTTGTGGTTTTACTAGGATAACATTTTTTATTATAATCCTTGGAATAGATTGCATGATTATTTATTTAAATGTTTATGATGCCAGATCTTATAACTGCATGTAGCCCTATTTTCCAAATACTAAGTGTTTATACCTTATTTAGGAAAAGGATGAAGGGTCAATTTTATTTTTCAGGACAACAGATCATAGAAAATTGCAACATGAACTTACAAACCTCAAACAGTATGTTGACTTTGAAGAGCAATTAAAGAGGAACAGAAAATCCCACCATGGTATGAAATACAGACTTTACTGCAGTCCATGGGTTCAGGATTCACAGGTTTGGCGAGATAACTAATTGATTATGACTCCTATTATCATTTCTTAGAGTTACATGAGTGATTCCCACAAGGTGTTTAATTATTCTGAGGTTGATGAAATGAGTGCTATTGAGTTGGGCAATATAAACATCTAGGACAAACTTGAAAACGAGCAAAAACCTCAAACAGAAATCATTGATGGAACCTTACTCAATACCCAACCTTCCCCCATCTAGCAAGGTAGGAGCAGAAGAATGAGTAGTAAAATAGTTACAGGTTAAAAACATTATGTTACAGAGACTGCAAGGTACCACCAGTATGTAAGAAAGAGAACGGATCCTACAAAGAATCCATAATTCCATAAATCGAGTGTCCACTCAAGAGAAAGATAATGGACAAGTTCCAAATAGTCAACCATAATTTATGAGTCTTTTGGAGCTGGCTGGACTTTTCAAAGATGTTCTGGACCAGCATCCACGGTGTCTGAGGCACATCCAGGCGCTGGTACAAGGCCAGAATTTGGAGAATGCAGGTAGAAGCACTAACAAGTAAAAGCCATGGTTTGTATGGAATAGGTTATGCTTTGTCTATCCTGCAGCAGTTCACATTTAAAGGACAACTGTCACCTCAAAACTATTTCTTAATATAAAAATTATTTCATAAAAGGTAATCTAATCTTTACCTTTAGTGTATGACATGATCCTTTATCTAAAACATGGCTGAAGCATGCTGTCATATACTAAAGGGTGAGTTTTTAAGATTTTTTTTTACATATGCTTCCGTTACAAAAAAGTATATTTCTTAGCAATGTTTAAAACAATTATTATTATATATAAAAAAAGTTTTGAGGTAGCAGTTGTCCTTTGATACGTGTGAAAATGTCAGGTCTTCCGGTGCAGAAGGTAGGTTTCGAGCACCAGAGTCTTTGAGGAAGTGCCTTGGCAGGAAACACGTTAGTGTCTCCGTCCTTTTTATTTTCTTTCAATGACCTGTCCACTCCCCATTATGTCATTTAAAGCCCCCACCCAATGCCCAAGGGTAGAAGCACTAGGTCCCCCATGATTTTCACTTTCTATCGACTGAGAGGCGATAGCTACCCAGTCACAACCCCTGTCTATGTGTGTTGGAGACCCCCTGCATGGGGATATGCATAAAAGCCGAATGTGGCATAATAAAAGTGCGTCTTACCTCCAGAACTGTGTGTCGTCCAGTTAGTGGGGGGAAACGGGTCTTGTTTTACTTTAAGTGGTTCCTGAGCGGCTGAAGGAAGGAAATCAGCAGAGGTAACCTCTGCTGGGTATGGTTAACCGGGGTTCGCTACAACTGGTGGCAGCAGTGGGATGAGTACTTCCCAGCTGAACGGAACCAGCTTTCATTAACCGAACCTGTCCATGGACTACACAAAACTAAAGAGGCAAACGCTACAGGAGATTTTGGTGGCCCGAGGACTATCAGCTGGTGCCCGACCTAAGGCTGATTTGATTGACACCCTCATGGAGGATGATCTACAGAGCGGTGGGGCTGTGGCACAACAACCGGAGGTTGAGAAGGATGCCTTCGATAAGGAGATGGCCCACTGCCTGACATATTACAGAAAAAGCCCATTCCAGGAGATCATGGCCAGGACCATCTTGGAGGTCCAGACCTACATCTTGGCATAGCCTGGCAGCGGAGATGGCCCCAGCGATTGCGGCACCTGATGAACCAAAGCCCAATGTGCTGTACATTGCGTTCAAAACATTCACTGACGCAGAAGAGGACATTGACGCGTTCCTCCAAGATTTCAAAAGACTCTGCCTCCTGCTTGGGTCCCCCTGCTCGCCGGGAAGTTGACTGGTAAGGTTGCCGACACCTATAGAGCTGTGCCAGCAGACGGTCTGAGGGATTATGACCTGGTAAAGAAGGTGCTACTGGCCAGATATGCGGTGATCCCGGAGGCTTAGCGCAGGAAGTTTCAGGAGTCCAAAAGGGGGCCACAAAGATAATGAGGGGGGGACCTACTGTCCTCCCCCCCGGCCCCCACCCCTGGGCGGCGGGTGGGGGCCATAAAGATAATGGGGGGGGACCTACTGCCCCCCGGCCCCCACCCCTGCGCGGCGGGTGGGGGCCATATTGATAATGAGGGGGGGGACCTACTGCCCCCCCACCTGCACGACGGGTGGGGGCCATATTGATAATGAAGGGGGGACCTACTGCCCCCCCGGCTCCCACCCCTGCGCGGCGGGTGGGGGCCATAAAGATAATGAGGGGGGGGACCTACTGTCCTCCCCCCCGGCCCCCACCCCTGGGTGGCGGGTGGGGGCCACAAAGATAATGAGGGGGGGGACCTACTGTCTTCCCCCCCGGCCCCCACCACTGGGCTGCGGGTGGGGGCCCTAAATAAATTCCCCCCCCAAGGTGACTAGGGGTCCCCAAGCCCCTAGTCACCCAATCCCCCCCCAAAAAAAAGTCCCTACCTACCCCCCTCACCCTATAAAATAGTGAGGGGGGAATAAAATAACTAACCTGTAAAATAAAAGTAAACTTACCATTCAACATCTTCTTTTTTCTCAAATCTTAATTTTTCAGCCCCAAAAAAGGCCAAATAAAAAACCATCATAACCGTCAAACTAAAAAAAAAAGAAAAAATCCCGAGCGCAAAAAAAAAACCTGACGAAAAAGAAAAAACCCGAGCGCAAAAAAATAATCCATCTTCACCCATGGAGGGCTCCGCGCAGACTGAGCTCCGCAGGGCGGGGGAAGGCTTATAAAGCCTTGCCACGCCCTGCAATTAGGCTAAGAACACTCTGATTGGCTTTAGGTCCCCCCTCTCATTATTGGCAGTAGGTCCCCCCTCTCATTATCAATATGGCCCCCACCTGCCGCGCAGGGGTGGGGGCCAGGGGGGGGCATTAGGTCCCCCCCTCATTATCAATATGGCGGGGGGGACAATAGGTCCCCCCCTTATTGTTCATTTTAGGGCCCCCACCCACCGCTCAGTGGTGGGGGCCGGGGGGGGACAATAGGTCCCCCCTTATTGGTATTTTTAGGGCCCCCACCCATCGCTCAGGGGTGGGGGCCGGGGGGAGGACAATAGGTCCCCCACCTATTAGTATTTAGGGCCCCCACCGGGGGGGGAACCCTTTTTTATTTTAAATAGTGAGCAGCAACAGGCTGCTCACTGTTTAATAGACATGCCCCTACTCGCGGTATTGCGAGTAGGGGCACAATTTACTAATACTAAGTAATTTTTACTTAGTATTAGTAAATTAATAGGGGGCGGACTGAACATCGCATATGTTCGCCATCGGTGGCGAACGCGAACACGCTATGTTCGCCAGGAACTATTCGCCAGCGAACCGTTCGGGACATCACTAGCTGGGAGTAGAACTGTTTAATGCAGGCACAGTCACAGACTTTATACATACAGTAAACTCCTCCCCTGTGCCTGAGAGATAATTGAGTCAGGAACTGTACAAACTCAATTACCTCCAGATACAGAAAAACATAATAATTTTCAAACACCCCAAAAGTATCCCCAAAATCCAAGGAAACACCGCAAAGGTAACATCCCCGGGTAGCCCTGATCTGAGTGACCATCATATCCAAAAATCCCTCTGATCAGTTTGGTAGTTTTGAATTGCCATTGTGAGGAAGTTTTGACTGGCCTGCCACAAGGTCGAAGCCCAAAATAGTTCCAGGGAAATCGTGGCAAGGTCCATTCATGGGATTTTGTACGCTAACCACATCGTTTATACGAAATCTTTCAAGTGTAGAATACTCCCTTCATTCAGTAGTTTATATCTCCCGAACACCGTTCGTATAGGTGGTTGGGAACTTGAACGGGCAGCAGGTCTACTTTCACCAGCGAAATCAGTTCCAGGCACTCGACGACTAAGTCCCGCTGCCTGCGTTCAGGAGACAAAATGGCCGCTATCCATTCTGTCAACCACGTGCGTTCGGTTTCACGAAATGGCGACCACCCAGTGGAGTATTCTATTAATTGTTTCCTTTGCAGTTTTTGTAGTGGATACTTCTGGGGTGGTCCTCATTCGGGAACCGAACAAATAAATGATTATCCATAAAACGAAATGTTCCAAATCAAGTGATGGGGTATTCCTTCACAAACACCATGAACATTATCAATCTTAGCACCCTTGCCAATCATTCCTGCTGATCCTGGGCACCTGCCCTCCCCCTCGTCCTATACACAAACCGGCCTCACAACTGGCCTAACATTAACTCCAATAACCACTGGCCTGCCTCTGGCTCAGGATACTACATTACCCATAATCATAACCGAGGTTAGGGGAGAGATCAGCCCTGATCATCCTTTTTCCACTGGAATGCTGGTCCAACAATGATTGACGAGGGACCTTTTCTGCTGAATGCTGTGACAAGAAACATAAGTTAGAAACTAGAGTTGAGCGGACACCTGGATGTTCGCGTTCGCTGAGTTCGGCTGAACTTCGGCAAAAGGTTTGAGTTCGGGCTCGAACTTGACCCAAACTTGACCCCAAACCCCATTGAAGTCAATGGGGACCCGAACTTTTGTACACTGAAATGCCTCTAAAAAAGTCCTGGAAAGGGCTAGAGGGCTGCAAAAGGTAGTAAAATAGGGGTAAGAGTAGGACAAGTGCCCTGCAAACAAATGTGGATAGTGGAATCACTTAAAATAACATAAAATACATAAAAATTTAAAATACAGCTGAGCCATAAAATAGCACTAGATGGAATCTTTGATTTTAGCTTTGGAAGAACATAAATCAAAATCTAAAGCATATCTGTCAGTAGGTTCACCAGAATTATCCATTTGAGAGAGGGTTGGAGTGCAGGGTATTCTCTTTCATTGTTCAAACTGAGCTCAACTCCTGATGCATGGAGAAAAGGCCTTCACAAGCCTCTGCTATTGTGTACATAGTTTATACTAAGTGACCCATAGGTTGACGAGGCGGTGACCGTGGCGGTGTAGGTGGAAGCGGAGGTGGAGGAGGAGGAGATAGCCAACACAGTTTTTATTTTTTTTAATTGGGGTAGTCCCCAAAATATTGGGACATATAACAAAAGAAAACAAAGAATAAGTGCAATAACAATGGCTGGGTGAGGCCGGTATAAATTTCTATTCTGCACAAGGTACAGACAAGTCTGGTGGGATCCATGCCTGCTTCATTTTAATAAACGTGAGCTTGTCCACGTTGGCTGTGGACAGGCGACTGTGCTTGTCTGTGATAACGCCCCCTGCCGTGCTAAACACACGTTCAGACAATTGCTGAAATGCTGCCTCCTACTAAGACGTTCCATATCAGATGGTGGTGCTGGTTGTTGAGGCGTGCTGACAAAGCTTTTCCATATTTCGGCCATGCTAACTGTCTTCTGAGGTGCTGGTGGTTCCCCAGCTGCGTTGGCGACCTCTTCCTCCTCTTCTGCCTTCGCCTTGTGCTTCCACTGAGCTCCTGGCGTCAGTTGGGAATGCCCTCAGCAGCGCGTCAACCAGCGTGCGCTTGTAGTCGCCCATCTTCCGATCACATTCCAGTGAGGAAATTAAGGATGACACGTTGTCCTTGTAACAGGGATCCATTTCAACATGGGGCCATAGTCACAGGGCAGGAGGCTGGCAATCAGTCTTCTCCAATGCCCAGTGGCGAGGCTGGTTCCACCACAGCTGGCATTCAGGGCCAGGGATCGCGGGTGGCTAGGGGGGTACTTCCTCTTTCCACGCCCTCTCCTTGCAACAGGAGCTCCACCAACACCAGCAGCACCACGACCAGGGCCACATCCCTTATTTGACGGTCTCCTCATTGTTTGCATTCACCCACCAAACTAACAGATGGTTTATGTCAGGCGACAATGTAACCACCAATAGTCAACAATTATTTTTTATTTTTTAGTTCATTGGACTGCAAGAAATGCACCGCAGGCCGCAAATGTACTCTTTAGCACCAAAAAAATTAGAATTGTTCAAAGTGCGCTGTAACCACAGTATTTGACGGTTCTATTTGACTCTCAGATATGAAGTGCAGGCCCCAAATTTACTTTTTAGCACCAAAAAAATGTGAATTAGGCAAACTACAATGTAACCACAGTATTTGACGGTTCTATTTGACGCTCAGATATGAAGTGCAGGCACCAAATTTAGCACCTAAAGAATTTGAATTTTTGGTGGGCCTGGCTGCCAACCTAAATGGATGCATGCAGAGTGTGCTCCGTATGAAAAGCTTCAAAAGTGCCTAAATTTCGAATTTTACCTCATCAAAATTGGATACCTGAAGATTGGTAAAAAGCTGGCTTCATCTCTGCAACACCAGGCAACTTTTGGACGCAAACCGAGCAACATGGCCTCGATGCACAACTGCGGCCTACATGGGGGGGCTAGCGTGGAGGAAGCGGACGATCTTCCTTCTGGCCACCCTGCTGTTAAACGTGAACGCAGCGGGGTTCCCCTTTCCCCCCTTGCTGGCGGGGGGTTATCCTGGCTCCAGCACACACACCGTACTCCCAATCACCCACTGGTCCGATGACCCAGCACATGTTCATGAGGGACGAATCGGCGGGAGCCAAAATGGCGGGTGCAAGTCCTAACAACACGCCACAAGGCCCGAGGGAAGAGACCCTCACAAAGCTGGACTATTCAAGGTGTGACGGACCCGCTGGCACTCCGACCGAGTACCTCCGCCAATCGATGCTCCTAGTGCTTGCCGAGGACTTCAAGCACTCCAACCGACACCATCAGCACTGCAGACTTATCCCATCCCCCAAGCATGAGCCAAGGCTTCAAGAAAGGGTCAAGCAGGTCTGTTTTAATGAGCACACAAAGCAACAGCACTCACGCAGCAAAAACAACTCCTCCTCAGAGGAAAACAAACTGACAGTTAAAGACAGACAGCGTTTGAAAATATGACAGTTATTAAGGGTTTTTAAACTGGTGTTCTAGGAGGGAGGGGAATAAAACAGTCAAACTAAGTCCATAAAACAGGGTTTTTTCTTCACACTCTGCATCAAAAGTGCATAGCAAAACTGAAGATCCTTTGTCAGAGCATTTAAAGGGCCAGAACCAGTCTAATAAAATCCACTATGCTCAAATAACATACAGTTCAAATACAGGCAATAATCAATGCAAAAGTCTCTTGTGGCTGCTTCTGCCACACAAGGAATTCTGGCGCAAGCTCGAAGAGAGGCAACGGAGGGCCAGCAGGTAAGACTACTCACCTCCGACGACTGATTCAAAGCGGCAAAACAAGCTCGCACCGGGGGCCCATAGACAAGTTATCTCCACACAGCGACCATACGCCACCGGGGTCTCCCGTCCCTCAGCAGCCACACAAGCACTGACTCACACTAAGAAACGGAGAACAGCCCACAATACACCTGTAACGGTCCCACATCGAGGCAGCCGTGGGAGGAGAACCACTACAGCACAGCCGACTCACCTAAAGTGCCACATCCAGCTGAAGCCCAATAGGCGAATCATCATAACAATGCTGAAAGCGAAGAGGTCAGCTGGATGCCGCCGACTCGTACTGACACGCATCCCTTGAGAGTTCCTCGACATCAAACACACATGACTGAGCAGAAACCCAGTGCCAATAGTACGCTCCATTGTTTTATATTGTTTTTACTTTGTTTATCTGTTAATTACACGACGTAGCACCAATAGAATTCTCCCTCTACCACAGTTAGCCAAGGCTGTATAATAGGTAACAGGGGCCAGTGGCATACGATCACATGCCCTCTCAGATCTCAGGTGTTTGACGGTTCTATTTAACTCTCAGATATGAAGTGCAGGCCCCAAATTTACTTTTTAGCATGGAAAAAATGTGAATTAGGCAAACTGCAATGTCACAGCAGTATTTGACGGTTCTATTTGACTCTCAGATATGAAGTACAGGCACCAAATGTACTATTTAGTACCTAAAGAATTTGAATTTTTAAAACTGCGCTGTAAGCACAGTATTTGACGGTTCTATTTGACTCTCAGATATGAAGTGCACTGCAGGCCGCAAATGTACTATTTAGCACCAAAATTTAGATTTTTTTAAAACAACAATGTAAGAGTAGTATTTAAGGGTTTTACTGGAATGCAAGAAATGCAGTACGCAAATGTACTATTTAGCACCAAAAAAATTGCAGTATTTAAAAATGCCTAAATGTTGCCCACTGAGCTACCAGAACAGGATTAAAGTAATGTGCTTGGCACACATGCATTTGCAAGTGCACTGCGCTCTCTGTGGCACTGGGCTCAGGGCAGGGTACAAAAATGTCGTATTATAGCACCCACAAAAATAATCGCTGTAGTTTGAATAATCACTGTAGTTTGCATATTCAACACCAGAATTCTTTCCTAATCTGTCCCTCAAAGCTGCAGCATCCTCTCCCTACACTAATGAGAGCTCATGTGCGTGCGGCGCTACGCGACTCCAGCTTATATATAGAGGCTGGGTCACATGCTGCACTGGCCAATCACATCCATGCCATTAGTAGGCATGGCTGTGATGGCTTCTAAGGGCACACGATTCAACTGCTTGTTGATTGGCTGCCCTGCAGCCTTTCAAAACACGCCATTAACCCCTTAAGGACTGAGCCAAATGTACACGTTGTGAACAAAACAAAATGTAAACAAAACCTGGCATTTGTGCTACATGTCTGTCCAACCGTAATTCACTTCTATCATATTAAATAATTTAATATGAAAAAAATGGGAGAAAATAAGAATTTTTTTTTTTTTTTAGTTCTACATGACATTTTAACTGTCAATGTCATAATACTGTTTGCTTTTACTGCAATAAAATACACATACAGAAAAGTCTCACATGTAAAACAGTACCTCCTATGTACATGGAGGAACACTGGCCAAAGTTAGCGTTAGTATTTGTTTGTGTGTGAAAAATGCAAAAAACACCAATTTTGGCCAGTGTTTGTGACTAAGTGGCTACTAAAAAAGACTGGACATACCCTGTTTGCAATACCTTGGGTTGTCTACTATTGCAAATGGTATGCCATCATAGGGGTACTTTTCATTCTTGGGCTACCATAGGGTCTCAAAGGCAACGTAACCAATCTGGCGAATTTTAATGTGAAAAAAATGAAACATAAGCCTTATATTTGACGCTGTAACTTTTGAAAACACCATAAAACCTGTACATGAGGGGTACTGTTGTACTCAGGAGACTTCGCTGAACACAAATATTTGTGTTTCAAAACAGTAAAAAGTATTGCAGCAATAATATCATCCGTGTAAGTGCTGTTTGTGCGTGAAAAATGCAAAAAACTTCACTTTTACTGGCGATATCATCGTTGTAATACATTTGACTGTTTTGAAACACTAATATTTGTGTTCAGCGAAGTCTCCCGAGTAGAACAGTACCCCCCATGTAGAGGTTTTATGGTGTCTTGGAAAGTTATAGGGTTAAATATAGTGCTAGCAAATTAAATTCCCTTTACTTTCGGCATGGGTTGTCAGGCAGGTCCTGCTAATTGTAATTAATTAAGATACCTAATTATGTAAAAATATTACATACATATACATGTAGAATTAATATATGTATATATATACGTATGTGTATATATATGTATACATATATATCATTTTTTTAAAAATATTTTTATTTATATATAGGTATATATATAGTGATATATACGTATATATTTATGTATATAGATATATATATTATTTTGTTCTATGTGTATTTTGATATAAATATATATATATATATATATATATATTAATATCACAATACAGTTAGAACGAAATAACACACATCTATATATTTTTTTATTATTTATTTTTAATTATATTTTAAATTTTATTTTTTAATGTATTTACATAATTTTTTATTTTATATATAAATATAGATATAACAATAATTATATATATATTTAATCAGTATCAGTCTACGTGTAATTTGTTATTAATATATATATATATATATATATATATATATATATTAATAGTAAAATACACCTTGACAGTGTATGTGTGTGTATGTATATGTGTATATATATACTTAGATCATTATATATATATATATATATATATATGATCTAAGTATATATATATTTTTTTTTACACTGATTTAATGTTATTTTATTTGAATTCAGCCAGCAGGGGGACTACCTGTCATTACAGGCAGTCTCCCTGCTGACATTGCAGCAGCCAGCTAACCCGGCCATGTGATTGTGAGGTCCTCGCAAGGTTACATGGCCGGGGGGGCTGCAGGAGGTCGGATGTGCCGCGGGGGGCTCCCTGGGAGTACCCCCAACCGCGATCGCCAGCGTGGGATCGCCGGCGACCGGGTAAGTAAAAAAAAAAATGGAGGGCGTACTATTACGCCCAGCGGCGTTTAGAGCCGCTTAAAATAGGGCGTAATAGTATGCCCTCCGGTCTTAAGGGGTTAAATCGCTGCACACCGAACTCCAACCTGAACATACACTGATATGTACGTGTTTGGGTCCGGGGTCCAAAAAACTTAATGTTCAGTACGAACCCGAACTTTACAGTCCAGGTTCGCTCAACTCTATTAGAAACATAAACCTTATCTCAAAAGAAGGGAGGGAGGGAAGTTGTTCCAAGTTGAGATTATTAAGATGGCTAAACCCCTCACAGAAAATGGTCACTTATATATATGATACTTGCCCCTTACCCAGGGCTCCACCCTTGTTGTTCACTCAAGACCTCCCCTGCCCTGAATCTACACTCCACCTCACTCACACATGTCCCTTTTCCTGGCACAAATTGATTTAAAGGCACAGCCACCTGTTTTTGTTTTGTTTGTTTTTTATATATATAAGTAAACATAATGCAAAAAATTCTAAGAAGTAGCTGTTCCCTTTTAACTTTATTTAATTTGATGTAGCATTTTATCCTGTGTCAGCCAATCACATTTGCTGTATGTAGTTAAATTTGAGCATAAGGCTGAACTGATGTTAAGGCAGCATGCACAATGTGTAATCAAATGTATAATCAGACCTTTCATCTGTGCCTCTAGCCCCCAAAAACCTCCGGTTTGAGAAACCTTCACTACAATCTTTGCTTTTTAGATGAAGCAATTATGTGATTGTAAAGTAAGAATGATACTTAACCCACTGAAATTAAGACTCCATTTCTTGTCACCTTAAATTAATTACTATGCTTGTACAGATAACAAAGTGTGAGGTTCCTTTTGTTTCAATTTGTATAGATTTAGTGCATATTTTATCGACGAGATTAATTCACAGATTTCAGCTCAATTAAGCAACTTGGGATAAGTGGAGAAAATTACATGATGATGCCCTTAAGTTTATAGGTTACCTTAATATTTAACCCTACTAAGTCTTGTCTTGTCTCCTCTTATCTCCGAACACAAATACTCTAATTATGGTTAGTTAACAGGAATGCACTGTTGAAGTGTAAAACAAAAATCACATGCTTGCGGGAAAATAGGTCTTTCTTTCCGAAGCATGGTTAGCCTTGCTGGTTCTGTCATTTAAATTCTTCCTCTCTCTATTATTTGGTTATTTGTGAAGCTTTTCTGTGATCCTTAAAAAACTGTGTGGGTAATATTATATAAAGGAGATGCTGCTAGAGCGTGCTCTAAATGAGCAAGATAATATGTGCTTAATTGTGCACTCTGTCTAGAATTTGGGCAAATACTACTCCGTTGATTTATCATTATATCAACTGTTTTAACCTTGAAAGGTACATCTAGCTCAAATCTAGTTTCTACAAATGTCCTGAGGGCTAATGTTAATATTACCCAACTCAATAGTATTCAATTTATTGATCTTGAAAAATAAGATGATTTGACCTAAGTTGACCTTGATAGACTGTAGCCTCTCCCACCTTTGACCCAAAGTAAAGCTCTGTCCTGCCAAGTAAGCTTTTAAAGGATGGTTCTGGTTCTAATACGGTATATCTTATCTGTATCTTATGGAAATTCACAATTTTCTCAAACTGTTACATACTCAAGTATGACTTGTGGGTTATCTTGAATTAGCTTAGGCTAAGATTCGATATTCATTTTTATTTGTTTAATATTATAGAATTAAAATGTTCAGCACACAATGATTTAGGAATGTAAAGAAAAGACGATGGACAGCCGCCAAATACAAGTGAATACAAACAACAAACAAGAAAAGTGAATTTACAATCTAGAGAAAGTATGTTTAGGAAGATAAACTATATAGCTATCTGATATGCGTATTCTCCTAAAAATGTATAAAGACTATATACTATTCTATATAAATGGTGCTACTCTCATAATGTCCTTTAATTGAGATTTGTGTTTGTGGGTACACAGAAAGGACATGTGAAGATCTTTGTGGTTGCAAATTAGAGAGTAGAGTTGTTGAGAACATTACAGGTTAGTGTCAGGATTTTACACTTAATCCAAAAGAGCAGTCCAAGTGGAAGGACTGGAATAGGGGTAGAGTGTGTAAATGTAGGGTAAGGAAGATAAGCTAAGACCAACATATATTACAGATTGGGGAAATTAGGTTTTATGAAATCCAATAAGTAAGAACTGTTTCTTCATTTTCTCTCTGTCGTATTATTTACTGACCTTAAAGGGACACTATAGTCAGCAAAACAACTTGCTTAATGAAGGTGTTTTTGGCAAAGATCATGCCCCTACAGTCTCACTGATTAATTATTTCCATTTCGGAGTTAAATCACTTTGTTTATGCAGCCCTAGATCCTCCTTCCTGCATGTGACTTACACGGCCTTCCTGAACACTTCCTGTAATGAGTCATCTACTATTTACACTTTCTTTATTGAAATTTCTGTTTAATTTAGAATTCCGCTCTTCTGCTCTGTTAATAGCCTGCTATACCCTGCAGGAGCTTCCTATGATTGATTAAATTTAAGGAGCAGGAGAAAAAAACTTTAAGTAGATTACATCTGATTGAAAATGAAACCATTTTGTTTTTCATGCAGGCTGTGTCAGTCACATCCATGGGAGGTGTGGCTAGGGTTTGTATAAACAGAAAGAAAAGTGATCTAACTTCCATATTGCAGAGAATTGAGCAGTGAAACTTCAGATGCATAATTTATACTACAAAACTGCTTCATTAAGCTAAAGTTGTATTTGGGACTATAGTGTCCCTTAAACATTACTCAGTTTGCTCTTTTTTTCTCCATGTCTACTTTTAACCCAACGTTGTGATTGAATTGGTTAACCAGATGATGCTGCTATCTGCTATCCTAGTTTGACATAAATATAATTCATCGCAATTAACTTGGAAGATATGTTTTGACTGCTTCATAATGAGTATGGAGATACTGTAGAATAAAGAAGTGAATATTTAGGAATGAATATATAATATAATGCACTATTTGTTTTCTAAGATAAAGATAAATAATTACAATTTATAAGTCCACCAAATCATATTTTTTTAAGACAAAGTTAATGAGACTATGACCCCCAGGGGAAAGACCACTACAAGCCCACAGCGGGCAAGCAAAGGTTACAGGGGCACAAAACGACAGGGAGACCCACAGGACCACACATCACTGCCTAACAGCACTTAACCATAACAATGCAACCAACCTAGCCACACCAAATGGACAGTTACCACAACACCATAGCAGATGAATCCCTGACGACCAGAAACCCAGACACCACTCTTAAGAGGCCCCGCTCAGGCCACAAAAAGCGTTACCCCGAACACCAAACCCTCCCGGGGAAGACAACAGACAGATTGTTGACAATACAAGCCTATGTGCACTAGCAACAGTACTGTACAAATGAATGCAACCCTTAAAATTGTAAACTGTGCACTAATGTACCTTTTCACATTTCTGTACAACAGTTCTCTTTTTGAAAAATGCTAAATAAAACTAGAAAAGCTAAAATTTCTGGGGAAATTGTGTGAAGTGTTCTTGCCTCCACCAGTAGTCTACAACTGGAGTGGGCAGAGTAACTGTTATCATTTATATAGCACATTTAATTGCAATGTTGTTGCCAAAAGTGCTTCACAGTTACATTAAAACATACATTTATAAAAACATTAGCAGGTGTACAAAAGGCCCTGTCTATGACATCACTTGCTGCTCCAGCCTGGCACAGGTCAGAGTATTTTGGTGGTTGCCATATTCAAACCGTTATATTTTAAAAACTATAAAAAATTTAAAAAAATATAAAACCTACAGCGAAGAGCTTTATATTGTGAGAATCACAAGACCCAGACCTACATTTTGATGCATGGTATGTCTCTGAAGTATTAACAATGAAGGCGCAGTCGCAGTTTAGAAATTGCCCTTCAAATTTTAGCTGGCTAGAGTGGAGTTTCAATGAATGTCAATGGACAGCGTGAGTTGCAAACAAATGGTCATATTGTGAAAACGATCAGGACTATGGCTTGGCCATGGACATTTTTAGTGGCAGCAGGGATAGCTGAACGTTTTGATATAAGATTTGTGTAGGTGGGCCTGAAAATGAGGGAGTGGTGGCAGTTTAGAAATCATGTCCTGATTTTTCAGCTTTTGCCAGCTCCCACTCTAGTTTTGAACATTTTGCCATTCATTCCTATGGGACCAATTTCGCCACAAGAACGACGATATTCCTTGAACCTTTCGGTGAAACGTTCCACAAAATAAAAGCACACCAATCAGGAACAATCCGCACGTTTCTGTATATTTCTGTCTATGTAGTGTAAAAACTGTGGGAGGAGTTATGGTGGTAAATTTGGCTATAATAAGAATAAGAATAATATATATGTGAGATAACATTTAGTGGTCTTGCTATGCAAGAACACTTAAATAAAGAATTGAAAAAAAAAAAAGTTAATGAGACTATAATCTCAAAGGTGACAGTCTCCCGGGCTGACCACTGTCCCGGTGGTCAACAATAATCTGGTTTTTTTTCTACTGTCAAATGAGACTTTATAAATCTGTGATGGCCTTTTAGCCACTAAAGTCTGCTGCTATCCTCTTGAAAGAAAAGAAACGATAAATTAAAAGCACTTTCCTGAGCTGTGTAACAGTTCTACACATGGAGCGAAAGACAATTTAGTTCCTTCAATTCACGGGTTGGCTGCGGCAGCAGTACTTAGTATCTTGCATTTGGTGACTTTATGACTTGGAGATTGTCAAGAGAACGATAAATTTGGTCACCTTCCCCATGTTGTTTGAAGGAGCCATTGATTCATTTACTGTAATAACTGTCATGCCTAATTTTGGATGTTAATAATGGTCTAAGTGTACGAGTGGCCAGGCTAACACGGGATCATAGCTCAGCTATACCCACAATGGATTTATTGATATTGTACCGAAGAGCAGTATTTATAAGACAGGAATATATGTCCTCGTGTCACGGTTTGAAATATAAGCCCCGCTGCAGAATAAAGAATAGACGCTATTGGAAAACTGTCTTAAAAGGGAAAGGGAAATACAATGAATATTTATGTATGATTTAAGTCTACGTTTATTGCTTGGGAATTTTAGTAGCAATAAAAGAAAAAGGACACCTGTAGAACAGCATTGAAATGCCTGCAGACCGTTTAAAGGACAAGTGTCATTTCTATTTTAGTTTATTGGGGCTAGTTTACAAATAGACTTTAACAGCGGTTGCATAATCTGTAAAGAAAAAAAAACACACACTTTTTTTATGAAATATTATGAAACGTTGTGCGGCATTCGTGCATGATTAAATGTGTAATATTGAAATTTGTTAAATAAATTCACTGAAATTATATTCAGTAACAGGCAGGTTGTAGTGCATTAACATCTCATTACGACCTCTTACTAAGACGAGCTAAATATATTTTAGAACCTAACTATTTTAGACCTTCAGAAGTCTGCTATATTGTATATTGTTTATAACTAAAGTGTTTTATTTATTTTTGCATATTTATAGAGTTGCGCATGTTTTAGAAATCTGTTATGACAGTAGTAGTCTAAAAACAACAGCTTTACATCAGACAATATTTAGTGACAATAAAACAGAAAAAATACAATTTATGGCGCTAAAATGAATAGCAGCTAGAACACACTAGTGGGTACAATCACAATAATCCCACAAAAACAACGGTGTACAAAACAGAAAAAGTGTGCAGCGCATGAACCAAACCCACAAATCTTATAGGAGTATAAACACAATCAGTGCATAAAAATACAAAGAGAGATAAATACCCCAGTATTTTAAGATCTTTAAGGGTCATAAGTTTTTGTCAGATCCCATATAGAAACTGGTTCAAGTAGTATCACTTTAAGATGTCTCAGATCAAATCTTGAAGTTACTCTCAGGGATGTAGCTTGATTTTACAATTTACATATTCTGAGGATCAAGCTACATCCCTGAGAGTAACTTCAAGATTTGATCTGAGACATCTTAAAGTGATACTACTTGAACCAGTTTCTATATGGGATCTGACAAAAACTTATGACCCTTAAAGATCTTAAAATACTGGGGTATTTATCTCTCTTTGTATTTTTATGCACTGATTGTGTTTATACTCCTATAAGATTTGTGGGTTTGGTTCATGCGCTGCACACTTTTTCTGTTTTGTACAACATTTAGTGACAACATATTCCGCAGCGTTGTACAATGCTCAAACATAATAAACTCACAAGTAAATGCCGGTCAGATGGATAAGTTCACTAGTCACTGCTTGCTTGTCCTTACTCTATTTTTAACCCTTCTTTGTAAAACTATCTACTATTGTTGCTGTTATACATATTTTTTTATTTTTTGACATATTTGCTGAGTTTAGTTTATGTTTTGGTCGAGACAAAAATCTAAATTATCATGTTTTAATGCCTCCATTTACTCCTCCATTTACTCTGAATTCTGCTACAATAAATATTCCATGATTTCTATTCTATTCTGTTTGTACATTGATCTACTAAATTAGAGGGTTTTTTTTTTGGGGGTTTAAGCAAACAGTCACGCTATCTACTTGTGGGACTGGGTAGATGTGAATGGTAGTTGTACAAAAAAGGGTCAGAAATAGAGAAAATGAGAAACAACTAGTGGCTGAGTGTCACCCGGTACTGTCATAAAAGAAGCATAAAATGAATATTGATTGCTCCCAAGGAAGTTCATGCAGGAATGAGCAAACACCATCTCCCTAGCTCGCTCATGGACCCAACACTGCTCCACAGCGCTCCCTGCAGGAGAATTCATTTAGCTCCACTGAGCTAAGTAGGGACAAGCTTATTGGACTCATGAGAGTACTTGAAAAACAGTACACAGATTTCTCATTATACACTATATACTTTCCAATTTCTTTTCCAATCCTGGTCAAATACAGTTTGTATTCACAAGTATCAAATATTATATATAACAATAAACAATTAGATGAAACACATTCAAATGTCTTAAGTATCATGAATAAAATTATTTACAAAAAGTTAAAACCTATCGTGTTTTCATTACCATGGCGTAGAATTTTAAAGTTTAATCATAATGTATATGAACATATCTTACCAAGTGGGGGTCACAAATGCAAACAGTATCTGACATTCTCTGCCCATTCATGCCTCATTAGATGGAGGTTGAAATGCTAATTCACAATGTTTAAACCAGTGTTCATTTTGGCAGGAATTTTACAAAATGTTAAAGCCTCTATCTGTCTCTTTTGCCCCTTCCCAGTCACTCTGTGTCTCTTTGTGTCCTTCTAGCCCCTCTAGGTGTCTCTCACCCAAGCCCTGGTCTGTCTCTTTTGCCCTTTCCACAGCCCCTCTGTGCAGTGTTATCATTAACTTCAAATTAATTTTAGATATATTTTAGTAATCTAAATTGTTTAGTTTTAGTCTGGTTTTAGTCGACTAAATCTCCAGTAGATTTTAGTCGACACGACTAAAATCCAATGGGTTTAGTTAAAGCCTCTATCTGTCTCTTTTGCCCTTTCCACTGCCCCTCTGTGCAGTGTTATTTTTGACGGCAAATTTCAAATTAGTTTTAGTCATAGTATTTTGACTAAAAAGCCATTTTAGTGTTAGTCGAATTGTTTTAGTCTAAGTCTTATTTTAAATTAACGCTGGTTTCAACCGCGCTTATATATTTGTTGAATTTGTGGTTTTCCAATAATGAGCGTTTATTGATGCAGCCAAAATTAAAATGTGACCCAATCCCCTTCAGGATGCAGTCCTTTTTATTAAATTCATATTTTAAGCTTCAGAAAGAATAGCTATATACTAACCTTAAGAGTGATATTGTAAGATTGTGAGTTGGGTTCTCGGATGCCGTGCTTTATAAGGTATTTATGACAATGACAATAAATTAGCTTTTCCAGACTACTGTAAGTTTCTATTTATATGGTTTATTTTTATGTGCGATCGTAAGCTTATGAGCTACCTAGCTTAGTACTTTATATAAAAGGGCTGTAAATGCTAGATATTTACTCTCGAGTGGGGTCCCTTATTCCTTTTGTACTGATGTGCTAATACTGTACTGACTATTTTCCTCACCCCTTAAACCACATACAGTATTCAGCGTGTGCTTGGAACCGTCTTGTGTCCTAGATACATTTCAAAAAACAAAAAATGTAAATGTGCAGCACAGATTACCATATCACGCTTAAATAATTTGATATTACTGAAATATAATGATGTTTCAAAATTCGATTTTTTTTGCTGACCCTTTTTACGCAGATGTGTGTTACTAAAGTTTCTGTAATAAAACAGTTGTCCCATGAAATAAAATATGAGCACATTTGAAACTCTACTAAAGATTTTTTTAACGTATCAAATAAACCACGTTTAATTAGATATGCTTGTACAGTCATTTGCTTGCAATGTTACATCGCTGAATGATGTAAAATTGTGTCTTGATTTAATGTGACTCTATTTAGGGAAGGTTTTAATGAACTGATTTTTGGCTGCAAATGAGCTCTTTTCATGATCTATAGTAGGGGTGCCAAACTTGTATCCTCAGAGGGAGCTGATGGGCCAAGTTTTAAGGGCAATTCACACCTAATCATTTTTGTTTTGTGATTGAGATGGAAAATAGTTGGCCAAACAGATGTTAATTAAGAACACAGTAAAGCTGTAATAGTGGCTCTTCAATACGTATCAGTAGAACATGGTATATTTGTCCTTAGGTCAAGGTGAAATCGGTTACAGTAACCTGTTAACCAGGCAGTTTATGGATTGTTTCCAAAAAGCCAACATGCTTATCTAGAATAATATGATCTCTGCCACCAGTTATAAAAAGGTAGATGCACGATGATAGCTAATCATGGGCCTCATTGCATGGGTACATTAAGGAAAAAATGTTAATGTTGGAAAAAAAATAAAAAGGACTTTCATAGTCAGTAGACATTTGTGACGGAGCTCCTGTACTCTGACCGGGTACCTCCGCCCAATCCGCTTCCTAGTCGCTTGCAGGAACCCTGGAACGCTTCCACCCCAGTCGCCAAAGCTTGACTCAAAGGAGCTCTTCCACCCTACCAGGCTGCTGCTCTCTTTCAAGGCAGGTATCATCCCTTTTGCCTATTCCACTGCAGCCCCCTCTGACTTTTCCGCTGCAGCTTTCCTTCCAGGCAGGTATTAGCCCTTCTGCCCATTCTGCTGCAGCTCTGCTTACAATGATTATAGTTATGATCTTTACAAAGGCAATTGTGGCTCTCAGGCCTAGCTATTTTGATTTATCCCAAGGCTAGATGGATGGTGCAGCCAGCAAACAGACCTGAAGACTCTGAAACTGGGATACCTAAAAATCCACACAGGACACCCAGTTACAAATGGAACCAACATACAAAACTTAAGTTTTTCTTGGGACTAGCCCATATGTTCATTACATATGGATTACTGGGACAACTCAATAAAAATACAAACAGTCAAATCACATTAGACAACATACAGGAACTTAAAATAAGACAATGACATATTTATAAAGGGGGTGGGAAAGACAATAATTAACAGAAAATATCTCTCCTGTCTGCAGAATTAGCAATATGCAAATCTATCGAATATGCAAATTAGGAAGCCTTGGTATTCAGGTAGTTCATATAGCTGTTGCTAGATCCTTGCAACCAACAGGTGGCACTGTACAGGTTCCACAGGCAAATCCACCAAGTTGATTGCAAGCATTAGCAAGACAGGAGAGCACATTAACATTTGGACACAAGATGACTTCAACATGGGAATCATCCAGATACCTAATTGAATTGTCATCTTAAGCTCTTGGTGATGGTCACTACCGTCACAACATTGATTTAAAGGACCACTGTGGGCAGCCAGGTCGCTTCATCTCAATAAAGTAGTCTGGGTGCAGTAACTCTATAATTTTGGTCATGCAATGTAAAACACTGTTTTGTAGATACAGCAATGTTTATATCGCAGGGCTAAACACACCTATAGTGGCTGTCTTAGTGGGTGGTTCTGCTACTACAGCAGAGTTAGACACCAATTTCCCTTTCCAATAAACCTTCTTCCACCAACTTATACTCCTTACATATACCTCCCTCATCATAATAGCTCCTCACATCAGCTGATTAATCCTTAAACTCCTTTTTAAAATAACCTCCCATTCTTCTACTAATTCACACCCTGTGAGAAAGCCCAACTCTAGATGGTGTCGAACAATTCTGTCCATCATTCCTGTGTCAATATTGGAGTTGCGTCCCCTATCCAGTGATATTCTTACCACGCCACTCACCATTCACACGTCAATATTGATACAGGATCCCTTGTTTAGTGGCAAATTAGTAAACCTATACTACACTAAGGAATCCATATAGACATCCATAAGGTGTTATTCTCAGAATCCAAATCTCTGTATTAATGTTATACATCATAATGTTTGTCAAAATTTTATAGAAAAAAATTAGACAAGTATGGCGTCAAGTCAGTGTTGCCATTCTATAGCCTTCTGGTGCCATGGTGATGAAGTAAGACTCTTGCCCTATATAAACTTGTTCATCCTACAGCTCCATGTCCTGCCAGTGGCCTGCCATGGTCTATGGTTACCCGAGAGGGCATTCCTATGTATTGCTGATTTATCTGGTGTTCAACTTAGTTTGTATTTTGACTTTGCTGATCTCTCCTGTCCTGACTTTGGCTTGTTCTCTCGTCTCGGTGCTATTCTGTACTCATTAGACCTCAACTTGTTCATTGACAATTCTATATCTGTCCTATACATTAAGCCCAGTCAGTCTAAGTTCCAGTAACATGTATTACTACTTCAGCTGTCATAGATTTTCATGTTGAGACTCTGTACATGTTGAGATTCTGGCACCGCCCCTCTCACAAAGCTCTTTATTGCTATTTCTTTTCTATTCTAGAACACTATTCCACAACCCTGCATCTAGTACAATCACCAATCACAGCACGTATAAGAAGAAGTAAAGTAGTGCATTGACAGCTTGAAAAACATATATGGAGCTCACCTGCACAGTTCAGGTTTGGCTAGTTTCCACCACAGGCCCTGAGCTGAGACATTACTAATACATGGATTATCATGAGGGAGAAAGGCTGGGTAGATGGGGTACAGCAATAGGAAACTGGGGTGCCACCCATTTACTGTTGTGCACAGTTATAGATATTAGGTATAGCTGCTTAGAGAAGCATCTGCCAGGTTTAAATGACATAAGTAAAAAATAAGAAACCCCAAACTAGAATCCTGGTTGACGTTCGTTTAAATGTTTCTTTCAGTTTTCCTTTCGTTATGCCTCCATGTTTTAATAAATATTATACTCCTCCCCTTGTAACTTAAGGATCGAGTACAACGAGTTGTCATTAATGGTAAATTTTCAGGCTGGACAAAAGTGGTAAGTGGTTTCTCTCAGGGTTCTGTTTTGGGACCGCTTCTATTTAACATATTTATAAATGATCTTGAAATAGGCATAGGAAGCCATGTTTCAGTGTTTGCAGATGAAACAAAACTTTGTAAAGTAATAAAATGTGAGCAGGATGTTGCTTTGCTGCAAAGGGATTTGGATAGATTGGGGGACTGGGCACTAAAATGGCAGATGAAAGTTAATGTAGAGAAATGCAAAGTTATGCACTTCGAGGTCAAGAACGCACAAGCAACTTACACCCTAAATGGTAGTGAATTAGGGATAACCACAGACGAGAAGGATTTGGGAATTGTTATAGACAAAAAATTAGGCAGCAATATGCAATGTCAATCGGCAGTGGCTAAGGCCAGTAAAGTTTTGTCATCTATAAATAGGGGCTTAAATTCTCAGGATGAAAAAATATATTTTTGCCTCTTTATAAATCGCTGGTAAGACCACACCTTAAATATGCTGTGCAATTTTGGGCACCTGTTCTAAAGAAGAATATCATGGAACTAGAAAAAGTGCAGAGACGAGCTACAAAATTGATAAACGGAATTAAGCATTTTAGTTACGAAGAAAGGTTAAAAAATTTAAATCTCTTTAGTTTGGAAAAACGGCACCTCAGAGGGGATATGATAACATTACACGAATATATTCAGGGGCCATTATCTGGAAATCTATTCATAAACAGGGCTATACATAGGACACAAGGTCACACATTTAGGCTGGAAGAAAGGAGATTTCATCGAAGGCAAAGAAAATATTTTTTTACAGTAAGAGTAATATGGATATGGAATTCTCTGCCTGAAGAGGTGGTTTTATCAGAGTCCATAAAGATGTTTAAATTGCAATTGGATAAATACTTGCAAAAACATAAAATACGGGGATATAATTTCTAATTAGTGGGGTAATAGCTGCTTGATCCAAGGAGACATCTGACTGCTATTTTGGGGTCAAGAAGGAATTTTTTCCTAGTTTGTTGCAAAATTGGAAGCGCTTCAGACTAGGTTTTTTTGCCTTCTTTTGGATCAACAGCAAAAATATATGTGAGGAAGGCTGAACTTGATGGATGCAAGTCTCTTTTCAGCTATGTAACCCTGTCACTTGTCCTTATTTATATTTATTATCTTTTTTTGCTTGTGCCGGATCTCTATACCTGGCTTCAGCCATTTTGTTCTCCACTGTGCATGATATGTGCCGTTTGCCTTTCAGTGGAAATCCTTTAACTGATGAATTGTGGGTAAATCTAAAATAGAGAGATTCAGGCACAGGGAGCAATATAGAAGAAGATTAGATAAAGTTTATTTTTGGTGAGAGAGACGATTTAACTAAGGTGAGATGTGAAATGTGAAATGAGGTATATAGATAAGAATATGGCCAGTATGACACTATTCCCCCATAACGTTTGGTCTTAAATGTCATCTTATTCACATATATCATTTAAACATAAGCAGCTTATAACTGCATGTTTATGGACCTAAAATGGTAAATCCATGCATTCTATTAACTTCAAGTAAAAATACATTTATCCCTATTTCAAACATTAAACCTATTGTTTGCGAATAACAATATATTATTGGCAACACATTAGTGATGTCTCACAGCAATCTGGAAGTCCCCAAGCATGGTTAATTAGCTTATCAAAATATGAATTTGTACTTTATTATGAACCTGATCTTTGATCTCTTTTAAGGCGGTTGCTTGAAACTTGTATGTTAATGAATTTGTTAGTGTGGAAGTATAATGGGATGCTGCTAATAAATACAGGTATTTTTTATTTTATTTTTTTAATTATATGTTATTGTACAAAGAGTTCCTTCTTGTTCATTTGACAAGTTGACAACACAGGTGTTGGGAAACGTAGACCATTATTGTAGGAAGAAAACAAGAGGCTCTATTACATTTTATGGATAATGTGTTCATAATGATACACGTGTCTGAATTTAGAATGTACTTTTTATTGTATTTTGTTGGTGCTTTGTAGAGAATAACTTTGTGTGTTCCTTAGCTACTCTTTAATATGCACTTTGTTGAGAGAATTATAAAGCTGAAATAAAAAAAAAAAAATATGTTGCCTCAAAATTGTTACCCTGCAGGTTAAATCATTTTCCATAATATGGAAAATGTACAAAAGAAAAACTATCCTATTATTACTGAAAATAAAAGATTGCGTATGATACAGCTTATAAATTCATAACTCTTAAGGGGACACTCTAAGCACTTAAACAACTTTAGTTTATAGGGACACCATAGGTTAGAGGCAGACTGACCACTCGGGCAATTCAGTCATGGATCAAGCGTAGTCAGGGTCCGGGCCACTTCAAAGATATTATTCCAGCAATAGATTGTGGCCCCCAGTGTGCTATTCACTCATAGAACACTGTATCTACACACTTACACTACATGCAAATAAACATCTGCATGTTATACTCTCCGGCACTACACAAATTATACGTTATAGAAACATAGAATGTGACAGCAGATAATAACCATTCAGTCCATCAAGTCTGCCCAATTTTGTAAATACTTTCATTAGTTCCTGGCCTTATCTTAAGCCTGGGATACCCTTATGCCTATCCCACACATGCTTAAACTCTCTCACTGTGTTAACCTCTACCACTTCAGCTAGAAGGCTATTCCTCGCGTCCACTACCCTCTCAGTAAAGTAATACTTCCTGATATTGTTTTAAACCTTTGCCCCTCTAATTTAAGACTATGTCCTCTTGTTGTGGTAGTTTTCCTTCTTTTAAATATAGTATTTTTCTTTTATGTGTCAATTCCCTTTATGTATTTAAATATTTCTATCATATCATATCATATCCCCCTGTCTCGTCTTTCCTCCAAGCTTTGATTGACACACTTCAACATTACACACACATGCTTACCTAGTTTGACACATATAATTATAATATTAACTTACATATAAATAGATTATTAGACAAAACTATATTCATTCATTCACTCACATTTGCACTATACTGAAAATGCATACTTGCAGTCATACACTAACACTCCTCACAAATACACATATGCATTCACACTGGCACTATATGCAAAAAGGGTCTGAGAAGGAGGCAAGGGGGAGGAAGGTGAGTGAACAGAAGCAGGAAGAAGCTGCCATGGTTGTATGATTGACAGCCAGGAGGCAGGGACGGCCTTAGGCCTTTAGGTGCCCCATGCGAAAAATCTTCACATAATATACAACCATGTCATGTTATTGAATTAGTTATAGTGCCTCAAGTCCCCTGGCACTGTACCTCCATTCACTATTAAGCCATTTTTAACACTAAATGAGGGTCCCTGGCTTCCCATAGCCCCCCCCCACCACTGGAGGTGGGGCTAAGGCGTATATTACACACTTACTGGTAACCATACCCTTTCATACCTGAATGGGCACTGTGATTGGCTTGTCAGTTGGCACTCTCAGCCAATCACAACTGCCCACTGCTGCTCGGGCTAATGGTTCCTCAATAGCTCAAGAAGCACAGAGGAGATAGGTTGCTGGGGCCTTTTGTCTAGCAATAAAACATTAAAACCTGTGTATTGCTGAACATAAGTGATTGTATACATGAATTTTATACCTGAACGATAGAGAACTATGCAGGAAAACTGCAGGGGTTTGAACTATAGAACAAAACTAAGTCATTAAACTAAAGTTGTTTGTCATTAAGCTAACATGTGTTTATAGTGTCTCTTTAACTCTTTTTAACACATCTTCTGACTTACCTTGGCCATGCTGAGGCTTCCATCTTTAGTAAGTTCTCTTTGGTTCGAAGCACAGCCTATCCTTTAAAACCATGCACAATTTGAAGATCTGAAATCATTCCTGTGTGTATTTTTAAATGCTCTGTAAGCACTCATGATTTTAGGGTTCGTAAATGCACACTTTTAGGGTCAATTCACTAAGCATCAAATGAAAATTGGCCAACCTGAATGAATCTGCGCCAGCTGACTGGATGCATTCCCTGCCTGGTTTAAAATCAGAAAAAAAGCATTCTCAAATATCGTTCACTTGCTATTTTGCAAGCGAACAACTATGTGAAGTACAATTTGCATGTTGGCAGTGCTAGCAAGCTTATAGTTAAGAAAAACTCTCGTCTGACCAGCACTTGTGAAAAAAAGTATTTGAAAGTGCTTTTCCACATTAGTATAAGGTAGATTTTAAATATCCCTTATGACCCCATCTCCAAACCGTACATTTCTACCAAACAGAGAGCAACAAGCGCCTACTCACTGTAATAAAAAAATTGTGTAACTGGCTGCCCAGTCACTTAGAAAGTTCCCATTCCATGAGAATGGGGCCTGTAAAATAAAATGGAGCACTGGGCACTGGTCCCTCTTCCCTGGGCATTGTATTGGGGCTTAAAATGTAAAAATTGTAATGGACAGTGACCTGAGTGACCAGCAGGTGGAAGCTCCGTAAAAAAAAAGGGGGGGTGATGGACATATTTATGTCCCCCAGTCCCCACCTGATGGGTGTAGGCTGTGTTACCTTATTTAAAGACATTCATGTCCCTATGATATTAATAATAAAAACAAACCCATAATCAATGGTACATATTAATCCAAAGGAGAGACTGAGGGAGGGTAGGGGTAGTGTTTCCCAAACCACCAACAGCAGTGGTGCCATGGCCTCTCAATATCTTTATACCTCTTCCTTGGCCATTAGGACTGTTTACATCTCCACCATCATTGCCACCAACACAAGAACACCACTATAAGTAGTATTATTAATTCTCTGGATAGAGGGACTAGCATGTCCATTACATCTGATTCACCACCCAGGAGGCAAATGTATTTTTGGGGGTTTTTTCTCTGCCTTTTTATGCTGCAATTGTTGACTTAAAGTCTAAAATATAAGATGCAGAGCAGAGTCAGCTAGGCCCAGAAGCTGCAACATGTTTGTATAGCGTTCAAGTCTTCCCCAAACACAGACTAGGAGTATCTTTAACAACTGCAGCAAGATTAGTACGACTACCACCACCATTCTGACTTGTACAAGCCCACCATTCAAAAAACAGCATAAAATGAAAGTTTACCCTTGAACCTTATGTTGGATTTCATTCCATGGTCATGTCAAAACAAGATAAAAAAAAAATCACCCATCTGATTGCCCAGCTGATCAGCATAGTGGAACGTCTTTTTTTCCATAATACATAGTTACATAGTTACATAGCTGAAAAGAGACTTGCGTCCATCAAGTTCAGCCTTCATCACATTTGTTTTTGCTGTTGATCCAAAAGAAGGCAAAAAACCTGGTCTGAAGTGCTTCCAATTTTGCAAACTAGGAAAAAAATCCATCATGACCCCAAAATAGCATTTAGATGTCTCTTTGGATCAAACAGCTATTACCCCACTAATTAGAAATTATATCCCTGTATGTTATGTTTTTGCAAGTATTTATCCAATTGCAGTTTAAACATCTGTATGGACTCTAATAAATCCACCTCTTCAGGCAGAGAATTCCATATCCTTATTGCTCTTACTGTAAAAAAAAACTTTCTTTGCCTTAGATGAAATCTCCTTTCTTCCAGACTAAATACGTGACCTTGTGTCCTATCTATAGCCCTGTTTATGAATAGATTTCCAGATAATGATTTGTACTGGCCCGAATATATTTGTATAATGTTATCATATCCCCTCTCAGGCGCAGTTTTTCCAAACTAAAGAAATTAAATTTTTTTAACCTTTCTTCGTAACTAAAATGCTCCATTCCTTTTATCAATTTTGTAGCTCATCTCTGCACTTTTTCTAGTTCCATGATATCCTTCTTTAGAACAGGTGCCCAAAATTGCACAGCATATTCAAGGTGTGGTCTTACCAGCGATTTATAAAGAGGCAAAATTATATTTTCATCCCGAGAATTTATGCCCCTATTTATACATGACAAAACCCTACTGGCCTTAGCAACTGCAGATTGACATTGCATATTGCTGCCTAATTTGTTGTCTATAACAATTCCCAAATCATTCTCATGTGTGGTTATCCCTAATTCACTACCATTTAGGGTTTAAATTGCTTGTGTATTTTTGACCCTGAAGTGCATAACCAATGTTCTACCCAAGAGCAAGAATAATCATCTAGACCAATTTCTTTTAGTTTAAAGACTAACCTATTGTGAGGAACCGTACCAAATGCCTTGGCAAAATCCAAGTAGATCACATCCACTGCAACACCCTGATCTATACTTCTACTTACTTCTTCATAGAATGCAATTAGGTTAGTTTGACATGACCTATTATTCATAAAACCCTGCTGATTATTGCTAATAATAAAGTTATTTCCAATTAATTCCTGAATACTATCCCTTAATAGCCCTTCAAATATTTTCCCAGTCACAGAAGTTAAGATCAGTTAAGTTCAGTTAAGAAGTTAAGATGGAGATCTCTCTCTCTCTTTTGCTCCCCAATATGTAATTTCCTTGCAATTCAATTTTAGCAGAAACATAGTCCAACCATGGTACCATTGCTGTCTTGAAGGAGAAGCTAGCTATTCTGTAGGTCAGTGGGTGCACTTCACCACATATTTATGGAGTGTGTCTACAAGCCAGCACGCCATATGACATGGGAGTGGATCTGTAGGGCAGCTGGGCATCAATCTCTCCTGCTAAATGCTGAAGTGATTGACAAAAAGAACACTTCAGGAAACATCTTACAGGCAATCAGATGAATGGTGGAAATCTTGTCAGGAGAGCAGGCAAGTAACAAAGTGCACACTAGGTTTCTGGTCAATGACGGAGCTGCTTAGATGGTTAAATGAAGATGGATCCTTTGTAGGTGTGCTTTGTTCGGCACACATCCTACATATTGAAGTGAAGCCTGAAATCAATTTGTGAAGGCAACGCTGTTGGCAAACATACTCGATCATTGCAGGAGGGTGTCCAACATTTCCACCATAGTGTGTAGGCTTGCCAAATCTTGAGGCAGGGGTAATATGACAGAATATCAGGATGTGATGGAACTCCACTTTAGACAAGCTGAAAAACATTTGGAATAGCAGAGGGCAATCTATAGAATACCTTCTGATGAGTACCTTAGCATTGGTTCCGCATTGGGGCATGAAAAGTGGACAACATGAAGGCCACTAGTGGCAGTTCTTAAACCATATAGGGATGTGATAGAACACTAATGCCATTTTGGGACAGGTCATCCCCTTGTTCATCCACCCAATGAACAAAATGAAAACAGAGCAGTTGTACCTGGCGGCACATTCCAGATGAGTAGGAAGGAAGTGAAATAACAGGGAAGGAGTACAGATAAGACATAGGGATGAACATCATGTACATATAACAGATACGTTCTGTGAAAGAGAAGAAACAGACTGATTTAGGAGAGACAGCTCAGTTTGGGACTATCTGCTCCCGGAACTAGACATATATAGTCTTAAGTGTCGTTTTGAGCATTAAGCATTTCCAGAGTCCAAGTTAGCCAATTTTAATATAGAATATCTAATGTGACACCTATAAACTTGAGCCTTGGAATCAAGGTATATTCTTTCACACTAGCCCAGGGGTAGGCAACCTTCATTATGGGAGAGCATTATGGGAGATGTTGTACACAACATCTGTAGTGCCAAGCCTTTAAACAACCCCTTACCTAGCATTTAAACTGCGCAATATTTTAGCTGCTATCGCATTGCCGTACAAAGATAGGCACATTTTTGTGTTATTATAGTTTGTCCAAATTATTTTTCCCAAAACCATAATATGTATGAAATTAATCCTAACTGAAGCATCATATGTAGAAAACTAGGTTCGTCCAAACCAAAAAAAGTTTTGACTAATCATATTTTTTGTCTATTCAAAAGCTCACATCAAACTAACTTGCTTGTAAATTATAGGCATATGTCTAGCGTGGTAAATTAAAAAAAAAGAGCAAAAAAATGTAATAAAATGAAATAAATGAATAAAAAATCTACAGTAATCTGACGAAAGCTGGAATTGAATGTACTTTTCTTTTAAATAGCATCTTTAACTGTATGTCACATATTTTCTGATTTTATCGAATAGGATACAGTCGGAAATGTATGCTGGACTTCACCCAAAACTTGCCAGCCAATGGCACATGATTTTAATTAAGCTCAACGAGAAAGTTAGTTCAAGAAATGTGACTTTGTTCTGTACAAAGTAAGAACATACATAACCCTGCAAAATCCAAACTCAGTAGGTCCCATCTGGGAGCAGAAATGTCATGATTTAGTAAACTCTTGCAGCCAGTCTATAAAGCAGGCAGTTTCCCCTTAGCACACAGTACTTCTAGGTTTTATGTCAAAATTAAAGCCAAAAATATAAAAAAGGGAAATGTCAGCAAAATAAAATTGGTGACACTGTTAAAAAGGTGAACTCTGATAGCTGCAATTGGAATAAAAGTTAATGGTGATCTTTGCTGAAATTAGTATTGATGAAAGTGGCTTTTTATTAGACCTGAACATTTTTCCCATTAATCAATAGAAAATTAAACACTGTCCTCTTTTATTTAATAATATCTGACAGCTTTTTCAGATGTTTAGACATGTCTTTTTGATAATGTTTGACAATCTCAGAATTCCCCATGCATTACTATTGTAATGAAACATGTATTTTAACCTGTGCTACCAAGACAAAGCATTATTTGTGCTTCTTTGGACTGACCATCGATGGAGAGAGACAGTCGTCTAAATGGATATTTGGTAGAAACCTATTTAAGTTGTTTCAGGAGAAGAGACCCCCAGCTATAAAGTCTAACACCTAGTAGATACATTGAAGTAATTTCAAATGAAAGAAGACGAAATACAGCATATTAATGACCAAAACGAAAGCCATTAAGAAGTACTGGATCACAAGGAAGGTGACGGTGATCTGCACCCACTAGAGGGGCAGACTGCATTCTCACTCACTGTACATTGAGCTCACTTACAGACATTGAGCTATTTTGGTCCTTTTACCAGTCATGGGAGTGCAGGGTGATTTTGACAGTCTTATTAGTTAATTTCTATTTATTATTTTATTGAGTTCTTGTCTAGAAATGTTCAATAGAAAAAAAAGTATAAGGTCCTAGGGAAAAAAACAGCAGAAAAAAGAGATTGTTCTTTCCTTGATTCATGTGGAACCACAAATTGGACAGAGCCAAATACTGTTCCCTTTGTTCAAAGATGTCAGACTTGACTTTTGGACCAGGCAGTGAGCCATCAGCCCCGAACCTAGGATTTGGCAGTTAGGTATGTCTATAAATTGTTAATTATTTTCTTAGTACAATACCAGTGGATTGTACCTTGCAGCTTTAAAGATAATCCATATCATTTATATATCCCATGATGTTCTCTTATATTTGAAGAGTCAATCATTCGTGATTTCAGCTTTTACAATTTCCTGCCACCATTGAGCTACCAGTATACAAAAAGATAATTTATGCTGGCACTCAATCACATAGGTGGTGCTGGTATTCGAGGTTATCCCTAAAAAAGCCCCATAAATATCATACAAAAAATATATATATATGAATACCGCACTCAATGTTGTAAAATAATCAACCGTAGGTAAAGAGGTGCTGTAATTGAATTTATTATTTTTTATTCTTCAATGTCTAGGTATATAACTTAATATGTGAGATTATGATTTGATCAAAAGAATATATTACATCATATAGTCAATCGCTATTTACAAAAATAACCTCCATAGGTATTATATAGATAAATAATCGATATATAAACACAGTTGTAGGTATTCCTGTTTGCAAATCTAAGGAAAACCTATCCATATGGATAATAGTTGAATCTGTGGTGTTCTATGTACATAGAAAAAAGAAAAAATGAAAAAAATGAAAAATGAAAGAAATATGAAAAAAATGAAAAAAATGAAGAAAAATTTTGAAAAATATAAAAAAGGAAAAAAAAAATAAATAGAAAAAAATAAATAAAGAGTATACATATAATAAATGTCCTGATGTACAATAATCCAGAGAATAGTGCACTTTAGATAATAAATAGGTGGATCTCACCAAATTGGATATCCAGATGGATTATAGCCTTAGTAGCAACTGGAAAGAATGAAGACTCTGTGAAGAATGGAGAAGTGTCTATTGGAGGGTTTTTTAAACCTGCTGAATTCCTGTTGTGCGCTGAAAAGAGGACTCAATAAAGGTGTCAGATGTGGTCCTCGTATGTCACCCTCAAAGTCGTTGCTGCTGTGTATCAGATCGGAGTTATCCGCAATGAGAGTGCCGTCACAGTACATGGGCTGCGCGCTCGGGACATCCACGTCCCTTCGTAGGCCCCTGCAATCTGTCGGAGAAATAAAATCATTTATATATCCTATCTTTGGCGGCAAAATCTTGCCGTGACCTGTAGTCCTCCCCCACTTCCGGGTTTCGGCGGCTGTGTACGTGCGTATTTGCGTCATCACATTCAAATGTATCTTTATTGTCCATATGAAACTGCACGCGAACAAAGAGTGTAAATGAAAAGTCAATGCTTGATTGGTAAAATCAACCTAAGACCCGTAATGAGAAGGACCCTAAAATAATATTATTAATAACCATAATATATTTATATATATTTTAAGTATTAGACTGTGACAGACCATGAATAGTAAATAGTTAATAGTTAACAAAAGATTTAATAATCAATGAGCTAGATAAGAGGTAGCACCACCTGGGGGAAAAAAGTCATAAATAGATTGAATGATATATCTATAATAAATATATCATAAATTATGTATCCTCATAATGCTGGAAAGTACTAATGACTAAACAGTACCAAAATAAAGAACAGCATAGAAAGGAGTACTCCTAATGGGGACAATATATAAATGCTTATGTTAAGATATCTTAGCTGCTAATGTAAAGGAACCTATAGACATATGTATATGGATAATTGAAAATAGAAATATTCATCTTATATCAAAAATGATTTAAAGAGACAATTTTTAAATTAGAAAAAATATAATTAGAACATTTTTGAAAATTTTTGAAAAATGGAGAAAAAATGGAGAAAAAAAAAAAATATGAAAAAAATGAAAAAATAGAAAAAAATATATAGAAAAAAAATAGAAAAAAAATAGAAAAAAATAGAAAAAATTTACATATATCTACATGTAACACTCTACACATGTAACTCACCGGTCATGTAATAGCTCTCAGTGATCCTGGGCTGTGCATGTGAGGGACCCTGCTGTATACACAGGTGGCGGACCCAGATGAGTCATAGGACAGCGATCCAGAGCGACGGACCAATAATGGTCTAGAGAGGAAACTGTAAGGAGCGCAAAAGGGGGTAAAGAAAACCAACATGAGCCAATAATGTGCATAGTGAACCATTTCACAGAAAATGTTTCAGGTCATAATCCTCATTGAGACCTAATGGTGACAACGTTTCCAAGGTACTAATCCATTTGGTTTCCCTTTGGAGTAAGAGTTTCTGTCTGTCTCCACCTCTGCGTAATGGTGGAATTCTATCTATAACTTGGAACCTTAATTGGTTCACATTATGGCCACAAGTTTTAAAGTGTCTTGGTACTGGTGCTTCAACTGCATCATGCTGTAATGCTGCCCTAATGCTCCTTTTATGTTCCCCTATCCGTTCTTTGACCGGCCAGATAGTCTCTCCCACATACAGGAGACCACACGGACACTTGAGTATATACACAACAAAATCTGAGTTACAAGTGTAGAAGTCCTTCACAAAAAACTTTTTACCAGATCGGGGGTGAACGAAATATTCCCCCTTGATCACACTGCTACAATGTGAGCAATTAAGGCAAGGGAAAGTGCCTTTCTTTGGTTCCGAAAAAAATCTGACTTGTTTTTTGGAACTACCTATATCTGATTTGACCAAAAGGTCTCTCAAATTAGGAGCCCTCTTGTATGAAAATAATGGAGGATGTTGGAATATCGACGGTAGTTGAGAGTCACCCTCAAATAGTCGCCAATGTTTGAGTATTACTTGTCGAATGTCCCTATTTAACGGGGTAAATGGTGTTACAAATGTTAACCTCTCTAATTTCCTATCTGTTCCTGTCCCTACTAAGGTTTCCTGTCGGGTCAGTTTTCCAATTTTTTGTCGTTGGCTCTCTACTATCTGTACGGGATAACCCCTCTCTCTGAATTTGTTGGCCATGAAGTCCAATCCAGATATGACTTTCTCCTCTTGCGAAACTATTCGTCTCACTCTTAGTAGTTGACTGAAAGGTAGACCATTCTTTAGATGCATGGGGTGAAAACTGGCATATGTCAATAAGTTGTTCCGATCAGTTGGTTTTATGTATAAATCACTGTGTAAAGAGTTGTTCACCCTCTGTACCAGGACATCTAAAAAGGGAACCGAATTCATGTCACAGTACATTGTGAATTTGATGTTAGGGTCTTGTGTGTTCAAGGCCTCATAGAAGTCTTGTAATTGGGCCCTCGTGCCGCTCCAGCATATGAAAACATCATCTATATATCTTTTCCAAATTACGCATTTCGCGAATAGACTATGTGAATAGATACTCGTCTCTTCCAAACGGTTCATGTAGATGTTTGCATATGTTGGAGCGACATTTGAGCCCATGGCAGTTCCTTTGATCTGTTTGTAATATTTGTCTCTAAAGAGGAAATAGTTCTCTGTTAATATGAAGGTAAGTAACTCCCTAATATACTTTCTAGTGTCATTCTGTTGAATGAGAAGGGGATCCTTGTCTAGCGTCCAGTCAACTGCCTCTATTCCTCTATTATGATCTATGGACGTATATAGTGACTGTACATCCATGGTAACTAACCAGAATTCACCTGGCGGGATCTGTATATCGACTAGTAGTTTGAGGAAAGTGGTAGTATCTTTGAGGTATGATTTCTGGGACGGAACGTATTTAATCAAAAATTTGTCTAATATCTCTGCTGGATGTTGAAAAATAGAACCAGTCCCACTAACTATGGGTCTCCCTGGAGGGAAGAGTGGATTTTTATGGATCTTTGGGAGAGTATAAAAAACTGGAATCCTAGGGTATTTAAGGTTCATGTATCTGTATTCTCCGTCTGAAATGATGCCTCTCGATAATGCCCATTGATTGAGCCTATCTAACATGGATTTAAGGTTGTGTGTGGGGTCCTGATTGATGGCCAGATAGTTGGAGTTATCCCTTAGTTGTGTCTCAATCTCTCCCACGTAATAAATACGATCCATAATCACCAATGCTCCTCCCTTATCTGCTGGTTTCATAATGATAGATGTGTCTTTTTTTAAATTATTGATATGAGCCCAATCCTGTTTAGTGAAATTTACAGTCTGTTGTCTGTGTTTATGTCTATGTTGGTGTTTCCTCCTCAATTTATATACATCCTTTTTCACAAGGTTGGTAAATAAATCAATTGATGCATTAACATTGTGTGGTGTAAAAGTGCTTTTAGGTTTCAAACTTGTCTCAAGCGATAGGACCCCATCAGGATCGTTCTGTGAAATGTTTTGTCCCACCATAATTTCTTCCACTGGTTGGGTCCCCTGTATGTGTTGAGTACTCATACTGCTAAAAGAAGCTGTCGTATGTTCTGTGGAAAAAAATGCACGTAATTTGAGTTGTCTGAAAAATTTATATAAACTCACATCATAGTGGTGCCATTCTATATTAGGTGTAGGAACAAAGGATAATCCCTTATTCAAGGTTACCTCTTCTGCGGGTGATAGTGGCCTACCTGAAATATTATGTATCAGAGATTGCGTCTGGATTGGGGTAGTCGGCCTTTCCTTTTCTCCCGTGAACCTCTTGTTGTAACCCCCCTCCTGATGTTTCTTCGAATCGTGTGCCTCTCTCTAAAAAAGTCACTCCTGATGATGAGGAGGCAGAGGAAGAAGATGTAACTCCTTCTGTGTCCGAACGCCATTTCTGTGAATTTATATCCCTATTGGGTCTATATGGTCTATTGTCTGTACCACGAATATACTTGATCTCGCTGATAGTCTAATTCGTCCCTATGAAATTTTCTCTTTTTAAACTCTTCTGTTTCTCTCTGGTATTCCTTCAATTTATCTTCTATCTGTTTTTTAAGAGTTTCAAGATCCGTTGAGGCTGTTACTGCTGCCAATTCTTGTTCGACTGTTGCTATCTCCTTAATTAGTTTAACTAGCTCTTTTTGTAAAGATTCAATAGTTAGTACCATAAGATCTACTGAGCATTTGTTTAAGATCTTGTACCACACAGTGCGATGTTCAAGGTTATCCCTGCATAGTGTAGGATGTAGTCTAACCCTTAATCCCCTTGGGATTCTTTTTTGTCTTAAATATTCACCAAGCGTGCTAATGTGTAATTCCCAGCTTAATTTTTTCTTTAAATCTCTCTCAAGTTTCTGTGCTATCCCCCGTTCGTTGTCACTTGTTAGGAACTCTCTGGCTCCTCTGAGGGCAGACGTAATGCGATTAATATCACCCTCCGTATAGGCAAAAGTTGCCATAAGTGGTAATCTCTATCTGTATATAGCTAGACGATATGTAATAAAAAAACTTGTATACTTAATAATTGTTAGTCATATGAAGGTGCTACAGCACTAGGGAAAAAATATATACAAAAAGATAATTTATGCTGGCACTCAATCACATAGGTGGTGCTGGTATTCGAGGTTATCCCTAAAAAAGCCCCATAAATATCATACAAAAAATATATATATATGAATACCGCACTCAATGTTGTAAAATAATCAACCGTAGGTAAAGAGGTGCTGTAATTGAATTTATTATTTTTTATTTTTTATTCTTCAATGTCTAGGTATATAACTTAATATGTGAGATTATGATTTGATCAAAAGAATATATTACATCATATAGTCAATCGCTATTTACAAAAATAACCTCCATAGGTATTACATAGATAAATAATCGATATATAAACACAGTTGTAGGTATTCCTGTTTGCAAATCTAAGGAAAACCTATCCATATGGATAATAGTTGAATCTGTGGTGTTCTATGTACATAGAAAAAAGAAAAAATGAAAAAAATGAAAAAAGAAATATGAAAAAAATGAAAAAAATGAAGAAAAATTTGGAAAAATATAAAAAAGGAAAAAAAAACTCTTTACACAGTGATTTATACATAAAACCAACTGATCGGAACAACTTATTGACATATGCCAGTTTTCACCCCATGCATCTAAAAAATGGTCTACCTTTCAGTCAACTACTAAGAGTGAGACGAATAGTTTCGCAAGAGGAGAAAGTCATATCTAGATTGGACTTCATGGCCAACAAATTCAGAGAGAGGGGTTATCCCGTACAGATAGTAGAGAGCCAACGACAAAAAATTGGAAAACTGACCCGACAGGAAACCTTAGTAGGGACAGGAACAGATAGGAAATTAGAGAGGTTAACATTTGTAACACCATTTACCCCGTTAAATAGGGACATTCGACAAGTAATACTCAAACATTGGCGACTATTTGAGGGTGACTCTCAACTACCGTCGATATTCCAACATCCTCCATTATTTTCATACAAGAGGGCTCCTAATTTGAGAGACCTTTTGGTCAAATCAGATATAGGTAGTTCCAAAAAACAAGTCAGATTTTTTTCGGAACCAAAGAAAGGCACTTTCCCTTGCCTTAATTGCTCACATTGTAGCAGTGTGATCAAGGGGGAATATTTCGTTCACCCCCGATCTGGTAAAAAGTTTTTTGTGAAGGACTTCTACACTTGTAACTCAGATTTTGTTGTGTATATACTCAAGTGTCCGTGTGGTCTCCTGTATGTGGGGGAGACTATCCGGCCGGTCAAAGAACGGATAGGGGAACATAAAAGGAGCATTAAGGCAGCATTACAGCATGATGCAGTTGAAGCACCAGTACCAAGACACTTTAAAACTTGTGGCCATAATGTGAACCAATTAAGGTTCCAAGTTATAGATAGAATTCCACCATTACGCAGAGGTGGAGACAGACAGAAACTCTTACTCCAAAGGGAAACCAAATGGATTAGTACCTTGGAAACGTTGTCACCATTAGGTCTCAATGAGGATTATGACCTGAAACATTTTCTGTGAAATGGTTCACTATGCACATTATTGGCTCATGTTGGTTTTCTTTACCCCCTTTTGCGCTCCTTACAGTTTCCTCTCTAGACCATTATTGGTCCGTCGCTCTGGATCGCTGTCCTATGACCCATCTGGGTCCGCCACCTGTGTATACAGCAGGGTCCCTCACATGCACAGCCCAGGATCACTGAGAGCTATTACATGACCGGTGAGTTACATGTGTAGAGTGTTACATGTAGATATATGTAAATTTTTTCTATTTTTTTTCTATTTTTTTTATATATTTTTTTTTCTATTTTTTCATTTTTTTCATATTTTTTTTTCTCCATTTTTTCTCCATTTTTCAAAAATTTTCAAAAATTTTCTAATTATATTTTTTCTAATTTAAAAATTGTCTCTTTAAATCATTTTTGATATAAGATGAATATTTCTATTTTCAATTATCCATATACATATGTCTATAGGTTCCTTTACATTAGCAGCTAAGATATCTTAACATAAGCATTTATATATTGTCCCCATTAGGAGTACTCCTTTCTATGCTGTTCTTTATTTTGGTACTGTTTAGTCATTAGTACTTTCCAGCATTATGAGGATACATAATTTATGATATATTTATTATAGATATATCATTCAATCTATTTATGACTTTTTTCCCCCAGGTGGTGCTACCTCTTATCTAGCTCATTGATTATTAAATCTTTTGTTAACTATTAACTATTTACTATTCATGGTCTGTCACAGTCTAATACTTAAAATATATATAAATATATTATGGTTATTAATAATATTATTTTAGGGTCCTTCTCATTACGGGTCTTAGGTTGATTTTACCAATCAAGCATTGACTTTTCATTTACACTCTTTGTTCGCGTGCAGTTTCATATGGACAATAAAGATACATTTGAATGTGATGACGCAAATACGCACGTACACAGCCGCCGAAACCCGGAAGTGGGGGAGGACTACAGGTCACGGCAAGATTTTGCCGCCAAAGATAGGATATATAAATGATTTTATTTCTCCGACAGATTGCAGGGGCCTACGAAGGGACGTGGATGTCCCGAGCGCGCAGCCCATGTACTGTGACGGCACTCTCATTGCGGATAACTCCGATCTGATACACAGCAGCAACGACTTTGAGGGTGACATACGAGGACCACATCTGACACCTTTATTGAGTCCTCTTTTCAGCGCACAACAGGAATTCAGCAGGTTTAAAAAACCCTCCAATAGACACTTCTCCATTCTTCACAGAGTCTTCATTTTTTCCAGTTGCTACTAAGGCTATAATCCATCTGGATATCCAATTTGGTGAGATCCACCTATTTATTATCTGAAGTGCACTATTCTCTGGACTATTGTACATCAGGACATTTATTATATGTATACTTTTTATTTATTTTTTTCTATTTTTTTTTTTTCTTTTTTATATTTTTCCAAATTTTTCTTCATTTTTTTCATATTTCTTTCATTTTTCATTTTTTTCATTTTTTCTTTTTTTCTATGTACATAGAACACCACAGATTCAACTATTATCCATATGGATAGGTTTTCCTTAGATGTGCAAACAGGAATACCTACAACTGTGTTTATATATCGATTATTTATCTATATAATACCTATGGAGGTTATTTTTGTAAATAGCGATTGACTATATGATGTAATATATTCTTTTGATCAAATCATAATCTCACATATTAAGTTATATACCTAGACATTGAAGAATAAAAAATAAAAAATAATAAATTCAATTACAGCACCTCTTTACCTACGGTTGATTATTTTACAACATTGAGTGCGAGCTACCAGTATAGCCCATCTTCCTAATCACCCTCTCAGGGTTTCATTTTACTTCTCCGTAGCCCCTGTCTCCTGCAAAGTCACTCTAAATTGTAATGGTTCACCTGCCTTGAAGATCTTTGTTAAGTATTCAACAAAGATGTCAACCATCCGCTAGCTTCAAGGTTTAAATGTAATTTGTCTGGAAAGAGAAGTATTGCCATCATTCATTTGTTTTTCTTGATATAAATGAATCCTCATGGGATAGTTTATATGATCAAGATCATTACTCCATTATTGTTTCAAAGACATTGCAAACCACCCCCCAGTGACTGCTGTCAGGCCGGCATAATTAATTAACCATTACTATGAGCATGCCAGTGTCTGATGTAGGTTTGTAGCTAGCAAGGCAATGCAAGATTCCTCATTCATCTGCATATTGTCAAGTGGCCCTGCAGCCTTTTCTGTACCTGCTATTTAAATGAGTTAAGGGTGTGATCGAATTTTGAAACCATTCCATTCAGAAGTGTTTTTTGTGTGTGTATGAGTGTTTTTTTTTTAATAAGCCTGTATTTTAAATGCTGTCGTGAGCAATCTGACCTTATCATTTGTTTGTACAAGAAAATGTTACAGTGTGAAACCTACAAATTGCAAATGGTGATGTTCTCATTCTTATCACGGTGGACATATGACATAAAATGGAAAAAAAATACATTCGGAGGAAGACTCACTGTGGGAAAAAAAGAGCTTATTAGCCAACTCTTAAACCCTTTAGTAGCTGAATTTCATTTCTCTGGAATTTTATTTATTATCAGATTTAAGTCCATTGATTAATTCCACTTTGTATTGCTGTGATACATAATGTTAACACTAATAAGGGGAAAATCTATTAAACATTTCTGTATTTTGAAGGAACACTCCAAGCACCATAACCACTAAGGTCTGCTGTTATTGTGCCAGGAGTTCCCTGACGCTTTCCTAGGTCACAACTTACCTGGAGTCTGCCAGAAACTGGTTGCCTCTCCCCGTGGTGCCGGAAGCTCCTTCTAGGATATTTATTAGCTCCACTGCGCTAAGCCGTGCAATGAAGGACCAGTTCATTGGCTGAAAGTCTCAGCAGAATGCACCCTACACCGTTAAACTTAGCTCAATAGAGGAAACATTCAGGCTACTGGAGGAGTCAACCAATACCCGTTTGACTAGAACTAAGTTGTCACATGATTTCAAACAGTTTGATTACTACCTGGGAACACTGCTAGGGCTTACCCTGGGAGTGTTTCCTGAAAGAAACACTAAAGGGTCAGGAACACAAACATGTATTCCTGACCCTATAGTGTTAAAACCACCATCTAGCCCCCCCTGGGCCCATCATGCCTCCCTAAAAATAGTAAAATCTTTCTTGTATTCAAGCCTGAAGCTGTAGCTCTGCATGCTGTTTGCCTCAGAAAAAGAAGCTGTCTGCTGACATCATTGGAAGTGGTAGCCTGATCCAATCCCAGTGCTTCTCCATAGGATTGGCTGAGACTGACAAGGAGGCGGATCAGGGGCAGAGCCAGCATGACTCAAACACAGCCCTGGCCAATCAGCATCTCCTCATAGAGATGAATTGAATCAATGAATCTCTATGAGGAAAGTTCAGGGAGGAGACACTGAATGTTTGGATGCATTTTAGGCAGCCATGACCCAGGAAGGATCTCTAACAGCCATCTAAGGAGTGGCCAGTGATGTTATCACTAGGCTGTAATGTAAACACTGCATTTTCTCTGAAAAGACAGTGTTTACAGCAAAAAGCCTGACGGTAATGATTCTACTCACCAGAACAAATTCAATAAGCTGTAGTTGTTGTGGTGACTATAGTGTCCCTTTAAAATCTTGAGTCTTCCATATTTATAATAGCCCACTGTAACAGCACCGTTCAGTGTGTAAAACTTATCATTTGACAGATCTTGCAGCCAATAATAAAAATTGCATAGTTTAATAAAAAAACAATAAACATTGAAGTGCATTTAAAAATAATTTGCTTTGTTTAATTTCTATGCCAAAAACACTCGTAAAAATACCCTAAAACATTGTATAAATTATAAATGATGTGTTGTCCATTGCTTAGTTGTTTTATTAATAATGTTTCCTGGAATTCTCTTTGCAACAGTCTCCCTTTGGCTTGTTTATATAACACTATGACCCCTACACCTATAACATGTGAGACTTTTTTTCTGATGCTGATTTCCACCTTACACAATGATGACTTTGATCTGGACGTGAATAGCTAACTGATCATACTCTGACGTTCTGAAACTTTTAGAGTGACTTAGAAAGTCTATTTTATTTCACCTTCTCTTGAACAGACATTCTAGAAAATGACAACAAGAGTTATCATGTTATTGTGTGGCTTTTCCTGTACTGGATTCTGCTGCTGCACAGGTGTCCACAAACATCTGGAGGTGCAACCCTCCAAAATTTGAGGTTGCTCTGTTCTAGGTCTTGTACATCTATTACGGCATGGTGAACTCTCAATTTAAAAATAAGCCCCTTGCGAGGACCAAGTAATCAGGATTGTTAGAAGTCCCTCGGATAACTTAAGATGGCAAATAAGCATCCTGTCACTAACTACAGGAAACCTTTGATGGTTGTGTCCCAATATAGTCCAAATTTCATTGATGCATGCTTTAAAGGCACAAATAAATTTACAGACCTTTAAAAAAGCACTTTTAGTATCAAAAAGGTTTGTAATATCTTTGTGACTTCATCTTTCAGGGCCTTATAATTAAAAATCATTTAATTAAAAGTAATCCAGCAATGCATTCTATTTCTATCGCCACTGTATTGCTGGCACTCTTGTGAATTGTGAGATGAATTGAAATGCCAAAGTGACACGACAACTCTATGATCCAACACGCAGAATTATGCAACATCTACATAGAATAGGAAAACAGACAGAATGTAAACCGGTCCTTAGAATGGCTGGGTTAATAAGTTGAAGAATAGAGAATAGTCAAGGGAAAGCCAAGGTCAAGGGAGCCAGAAATAAGAATAGTCAGGAATAGCCTAAACAAGATCAGTAAAACGCACTCTCGGATACCAGGAATGGAAATCACAACAGGGCCATGGGCTAAGATTTTCTGGGGTGTAAATACCCCTCCTTGGGCTGTGATTGGTCAGAGCTTGGCCTCTGACCCCAGAACATGCGTGTGCATTGAGGTAGTGATGTCACACAATATTTTTGGAGGTGGGACTACAAATAGACTCAACCTCGTAGTTGGTGCCATTTTGGCTCCCACGTGTGAAGGGGATAGACACCCCAACAGTCCGGCTCCTGGCTCGCTGCTGCACAGGTAATTTCTAAGTGTGGTCGCACTGATCGGGGGCGACCACATGCGGCTGCGAACCGGGGGCCATGACAAACAGGTGGATAGAGAATTGCAGCTTTTACTGTACATAAGAATAATACTGCATAGATCTATGTCATGCTGTATTGTCCTCAGGCAATTACCGATCCTAATGGTATGCTAATTCCCAGAGCTCTTTTGGAAAATTTCTCCAAATTTCTTTCTTTCTCTTCTGAATACAAGTGGTCCTATAATGAAGTATTACTTCAACTACAGTCAGCAGTCTATTTAGATGTTCATTTCTATTCGGACAAACCAAGATTTGCATGAAATTTGTCAGATTCAGTAGTTGATCCAAATAACAAACCGAACAGCCAAACGACAAATTATTACGTGCAATCCGGTCATTCGTTGATTCGCAGCAGCCGATATTTCAAAATGTGAATGACATGATTTTAAATTGCAACTGAATGAATGTCTTTCAAAGTCCAATGTAAGTCAATTACCAATCTGGTCTACCAAACAGCTCCATAATTTTGTATCCTGAATTATGACAATCCCATACAAGGCTACCGCATTACTAAACAACTGAAAGATCAAAATGAAGAAAAATCATTTTTTACATTTTAGTCTTTTGGCTGTTTAGTAGCTATTTCCGCAGTGTAAACTAATAATACAGATGATTGCAAAGAAATGGAAACAAAGGAGCCAAGAAAAAGCCTATGACTAAAGGGAATGTAGTTTTAAATATGTGAGGAATTCTATCTGCTGCATTGCATTACATTATTACTATTTTTTAATGCTATGTATCTAATTTACCCAAGTGCAGTGATTATCAACTTGTGTCTGAATTAAGATGTGTAAGAGAAGTCGGCACTTCAGACAAACATTAAAGTGCTCTCTTGTGAAACTAACTAAAGAAGATGTAGAGGATCCGCTCATGTCTTCTTATTTTCTGATGCTATGTCAAGCTTGCTGATCGTTTTGGAATTATTGTACAGTCACAGTCATATCCTCTGCAACTTCCAATATGCCATAATTAACCCTTGAATAATAAACTAACCCTATAGAAGGTACTAGCTCCAAAAAGTATTTACTGCCATTTGACTGAGATTCCCTTTAAATGACACGTCACTGCCCAAATATGAAGTAAATTAAAATCACTGTTTATCAGATATACCCCAATGAAAACTTGCATGCATGAGTTATATCTAAAATCACCCTGTAAAAACTGCAGATCTCATGTCTGCAGCCTTTGCAAACCCTCCCCTTCTAACCCCGCCCATACTTTCTGTGGTTGCCAGTTACAGACTTACCAATGCAGCTCAATGATAAGTCTTTGCAAGGCAGGTGCTCTGGGCAATTTCTGCCTTTTAGAAACATAGAAACATAAAATGTGACGGCAGATAAGAACCATTTTGCCCATCAAGTCTGCCCAATTTTCTAAATACTTTCATTAGTCCCTGGCCTTATCTTATAGTTAGGATAGCCTTATGCCTATCCCACGCATGCTTAAACTCCTTTACTGTGTTAACCTCTACCACTTCAGCTGGAAGGCTATTCCATGCATCCACTACCCTCTCAGTAAAGTAATACTTACTGATATTATTTTTAAACCTTTGTCCCTCTAATTTAAGACTATGTCCTCTTGTTGTGGTAGTTTTTCTTCTTTTAAATATAGTCTCCTTTACTGTGTTGATTCCCTTTATGTATTTAAATGTTTCTCTCATATCCCCCTGTCTCGTCTTTCCTCCAAGCTATACATGTTAAGAACCTTTAACCTTTCCTGGTAAGTTTTATCCATGAACCAGTTTAGTAGCCCTTCTCTGAACTCTCTCTAAAGTATCAATATCCTTCGGGAGATACGGTCTCCAGTACTGCGTACAATATTTCAAGTGAGGTCTCACCAGTGTTCTGTACAATGGCATGAGCACTTCCCTCTTTCTACTGCTAATACCTCTCCCAATACAACCAAGCATTCTGCTAGCATTTCCTGCTGCTCTGTTATATTGTCTGCCTACCTTTAAGTCATCTGAAATAATTACCCCTAAATCCCTTTCCTCAGATGATGAGGTTAGGACTCTATCAAATATTCTGTACTCTGCCCTTGGGTTTTAAGTCCAAGATGCATTATCTTGCACTTATCCACATTAAATGTCAGCTGCCACAACTCTGACCATTTTTCTGGTTTACCTAAATCATTTGCCATTTGGCTTATCCCTCCTGGAACATCAACCCTGTTACATATCTTAGTATCATTAGCAAAAAGACATACATTACCATCAAGACCTTCTGCAATATCACTAATAAAAATATTAAGAGAATGGGTCCAAGTACAGATCTCTGAGGTACCCCACTGGTGACAAGACCATGCGTCGAATATATATTTCATTGACTACAACTAAGCCACTGCCTTATCCATTCAATAATATTGAAAACCAAACTTAAAGATTGCAGTTTATTGATAAGCCTTTTATGGTCGACAGTGTCAAAAGCCTTACTGAAATCTAGGTAAGCAATGTCTACTGCACCACCCTGATCTATTATTTTAGTTACCCAATAAAAAAAAATCTATAAGATTAGTTTGGCATGATCTCCCTGAAGTAAACCCATGTTGTCTCTGATCTTGAAATCCATGTGTTTTTCGGTGTTCAACAATCCTATCCTTTAACATGGTTTCCATTACTTTCCCCACTACTAAAGGAAGGCTTACTGCCCTTTAGTTGCCTGACTCCTCTCTACTACCTTTCTAGTGAATGGGCACAACATTCGCTAACTTACAATCTTCTGGCACTATTCCTGTTAACAATGATTGGCTAAATAAATCTGTTAATGGTTTTGCTAGTACATCACTAAACTATTTTAATAACTTTGGGTGTATTCCATCAGGTCCCATTGACTTATTTGTCTTTGTCTTTGTAAACTCACATGTAACAAATGACTCATTTGTCCCTCTTCCTAACTGAGGCCCCTTTCCTTAATTTTCATCTGTAAATACTAAAGAAAAATATTTTAATCTAACTAATCCTTGTTTTACTTTCCTTTTCTCATTTATGTATCTAAAAAATGTTTTGTCCCCTTTTTTTACTGACTGTGCTATTTTCTCTTCTGTGTGTGATTTGAAAGCTCATATAACTTGCTTAGCCTCTTTCTGCCTAATCTTATAGATCATTCTGTCTTCCTCACTCTGTTTTTTTTTATAATTACTAAATGCTAACATTTAGTTTTTTTACTATTTTGGCCACATCTGCAAATTTTTTGCTTTTACTGACAAGCCTAATGAAATTTTATGTTGCCTTCAGCAGTGCAACTTTTAAATAATCCCATTTCTCTTGCACTCTATTTAAATTGCTCCAGTCTGATAATGACTCCTTTATACATATTCTAATTTTAGAAAAGTCTGTTTTTCTAAAGTCTAAAACTTTTGTTTTTGTGTGGTGTGACTCAGTCACTGTTCTTATATTAAACAACACTCACTGATGATCACTGGATCCTAAACTTTCACCTAAAGTAATATCTGATACCAAATTTCGATTTGTTAACACTAAATCTAGTATGGCCACTTTTCGAGTTGGCTCCTCAACGACTTGTTTTATAGACAATCCCAGTAGGGAGTTTAGAATATGTGTGTGCCTGACATAAGCAGCTATTTTGGTTTTCCAGTTCACATCAGAAAAATTTAAGTCACCCATGATGATAACGTCCCCCTTCATTGTCATTTTAGCTATTTCCTCAACTAGTAGATTATCTAACTCTTCTATTGGTCATGGGGGCCTATAAATCACACCTACACGAGTTACTGTGTGATTACCAAATTCTAACATAATCCAAACGGACTCTATGTTCGCCTCACTAACTTTTATAAGGCTCACTAACTTTTATAAGGCTAGATTTTATGCTATCCTTCACATACAGGGCTACCCCTCCCCCTTTCTTGCCATCCCTTTCTTTTCTATATAAAGAGTACCCTGGTATTGCTATGTCCCAGTCATTTTTCTCATTATACCATGTCTCAGTAACAGCAACTGAACTCTTTTGAGTTCAGTGCAAATAAACTTATCAAACCCGGAAGTAACAGAACCTGTTGTCTGCTTGAAAAGCCAGGAAGGAGGGGTTGGGGGGGAGGGTGGTTGTTTTTTTAAAAGTGTAAATTTCTATTGAAAACTGCACTTTTTGCAAATGAAAACACTAGGACACACTCTTCATACATAAAACTTTTCAGCAAGCTAAAGTTATATAGGGGTCCGGACAGTCCCTTTAAAAGGCCTTGTTACGGAACATGTTCGTTATAAAATCAGCTTAGTGAAGGTGAAAGTCAAACGGGTTCAGGTTAGTTGAAAGTAAGTATAATCTTAACATGTATATTTATAAACATTTAAAATCCATTCTCAAATTCTTTTGTTCTTCAAAGAACATTTATGAGAATTTTAAGACCTGCAATGTGCTCTCGTGTAATAGGGCTCTACAACATTGACATTGATTAAAATAACATAGAGCTTAGTATCTTATCAATTACAAACAAATCAATAATGCCTTTCCTACTTTTTCCAATTAAAAGGGCAAGGGAAAAGAGAAGAAGCTAAACAATGATAGCTAATCAATGACTATCTCTTCTGCACCAGTAATCAAAAGGGTCAAGAAGATGGGTCTTTTGTCAATAACACAAAACCTTTCATGTAGCTTCTGGTATCTGGAATAAATCTTATTGCTCTGTATGGATTTGCCGATTTCATGAAGGAGCAGTGTTTTAAGTTTTAATGCTTTAAAAAGATTCATCATAGACGTATTTCAATGGCTATGTGACACAAGTAAAACAAATATCGTACGAGGTCATCAGAGGTCTGTAATCCACAAGTTTTAGTTACTAAATATACACTTTGTGTAGTTGTCTTCATCTTTGCAAACTACAGTCAACAATCTTTACTGACCTTAATGAGGACTTGACTTGACTCTGACATTATGCATGTAAGTGACTATAGAAGATCTATTCCACCTTTATTCTCATGGTCTGCCTATGAAAAACCATGACATTCAAGATATTTCCAGTAACTTCATTATTCTCTATACTTCCCTGAGTTGAGATGAGTTGAGCACCAATAGAGTAAACTCATCTTCTCTGCCCACCCGAATTTACTGCAGTAGACTCCCCATGAACTAAACCCAGGTGCTATCTCAGGGGTGAAGTTTGTCCCAGATATGAATTGGTAAGAGTTCATTCCTCTGAATAAACACCCATGCAGTGCGATGAATGAAAGGAAATGCTATACATAGATACTAGATCCAACATATTTTCAAAAGCATGTGAAACCAAGGAAATCTGGTTGGAAAAAGACGTATGTGTGTATAATATGAACCAAGTGTGACTGGTGGTTATATGATGAGGGGAAGAACTGAGGAAGCCATTTTGTGAGACATTACTGCCATTTTGTTGAACAGCCCTCTATTTTTACATGTGGTTGTGAGAGGGAGTTGTGAGATGGTTCTTGCCTTGTAAAATATGATTCTTGTAAAAGAGAGTGAGCATTTAACAATGATGGATATTGAGTTGTGGAGGGTAAGTATTTAACCGTATTACATTGCTATTTTCTGAACTGAAACTGTGCTAATGTAGACATTGACAGGATTGCAGTGGTTTATCAGATAAGAGAAAAGAACAAAAACCTTCATCCATTACATTTAACAAAGTTACCGAATTTTGTATTTTTGAGGGTTGTTTTAACAAGCCCCTGTATATTATACTTAGAAAACCTTGAAATGACCAAAAATGCTATTCAAATATGTAGAGAACTATTTTACTTCTAATGGTTTGTTTTGCGGCTAGGTGTGACAATTCTGATGTATGTCACCATCGGCAAACTTAATACGGATGCCAAGAGAGGATATTGTACCTCGGTGTCCTAAACTAACGTCAGAAAGGGCAGCTGAGAGTTCTCCCACCCAAGACATAGATCTCCTTGGTCTTAACATACCACAGATATTTCCCCCAACTTCCCGCCCCTCTCATGGTGCAATTCTTCCTGAGACAACCTAATCCGGACCAACATTAGAGATGGTGGGAATCTGTTTCTTTTTAAAAGAATATGATTCTTTAAAAAGGACATTTTGGGTGAAAGAATTAACATTATTAATATTTACACATTTGAGCATACAAATAGTTATTGCAATGCAATAATTAAATATAAACTGTTTTTTTAGATGTCTTAGTCGAGAAAAAAAATAACAGAAATAATAAACCAGGGTATTTTATTAAATGTATCAGTATGTGCTAATTTGCCGTGACAGATATCAAATGTGAGATTTTTTCCCACCATGCTTTAGACTTGTTAGCAGAATGTGTTGGCATAAGTTAATTAACTAGTACAATACAAGTGTGAAATTATAGCAAAAAAATGTAATATTTTAAGCTATCAAAAGCAAATATTCTAAGCAATTTTCACGGTTGCCCAAATTAAATTGCCCCATCAGTGTTGATGATTGGACTATAGTAATACATATATCTGTTTAACAGAGCAATTTGTGGTATCAAAAAGCTTAAGGAACCTTACGTAATGACAGTCTTAAATTTAATTTCCAGGTAGCCCTCTTGAGGTTGCTAATAATGTAGAGGGGGCTTACTAATGGAATAGGAGAAAATATTCCTCTTAATGCTGTTGCCTAGAGATAAAATTGCACCTGCCGTCCATGATATCTGTCTTCATCAATTTCTTCAACATTATTGGTCTCTGTATATTTAGGCAAAATGAGTCATGGCAGCTTATCTTGTGTCCACTCTCCAATCTGGCAATCACACTGTGAAGGCTAACACGTTCATTTATTTTATGCATGAAGCGCTTTAAATGTTCTCCAAACATCGCAAACTGATAAAACATGGTATGGAAAATAGACTTACTAAAACCAATGCTCTTATTGAAATCTAAAAAGTTAATCAAATTGTTCATCAATTATTATTGATGTACAGCAACACTTACTACAATGTAGAGATTGAATTTCCTAATGAAATGCATGAGTCCTAAATCACAATTATTTGTAAGAGCTTCTCTGAGTCGGGCGATATTGCCCTAAATGTATGGTTTGGGTTTTATATATTGGTGTACCGGGCGTATGATTGGATAGACGATGAGATTTCAATAGTATTTCTTAAATGTTATTCCTAGGATGAGCACAGATGACCCGATGGACATACCTACGTGTATAGCTTAGTGGGCAGGATTTTAGAATTATAAATGAGAATGGCTGTGTAGTGGAGAGACCCACAATGTTATGTTATCTGATCCAACAACCAAATCTTTGTGTTATACTCATAACTTTGAGCACATTATGCAGACATTAAATACATACACACATACATTCACACCCACAGTGTTGGCACATCATGTAGAGAAATATTTACTAAAACCATAATCTGCCCTATGTTATAATTAAATGTTTTCCTTTCTAACTTTAGATATATTACATGCATGTTGTATGTTATACCATGGCATTACAATAATGTTATACTCAAACGCTTATGGGGTAATTCACTAAAGTCTGAATGGGGCAAAATCATCCAGGCATTAGGACTGCAAAATCTGGACATTGTCCATGCAATTTAACAATGTCCGGATTTTGTAATTCTGCCCCTGAAAGGACCTGAACTTGGACTGGATATCAGCAAATGTGGCAAATCTGGGCCCAGATTTAAAAAAAAAATGCAGACTTTTTCTCTGCAGTCAGTACTAGCAGCCAGCAGGGAAATAGTTAAAAGCCCTATGGCCAGACACCACATTAACAAAAAGACCTGCATATTACTATAACGGAGGTTTTAAACCTCCCTATGCTCCCACCTGTCATGTGGCACTTGTCTACTAAACATTTCAAACAAGCAACTGGCCTAGAAAAGGCTCTATCCCCATAGAATGAAGGCTGGGTGGGGGAAATTTTAATAAGTAATAAAGGTTGGATATTACTCCATTAGTAATGGAAGGAGAAGATTACTGTGCCCCCCACCCATGGCCAGCATGGTGGAGATATTTAATAAAATAAAGGAGTGGTTGGGGTCTATTAAAATATTTACGAGGGAGAACCTAATGTCCCTCCTTGGCCCCACCCATTGGTGGTGGGTGGGGTCCTTAATAATAATAATCAGGGGTATGCACTAGTGTCCCACCCATGGACGTCTCCTAATTAATTATATAAGGAGACTGTGGACACACAAAACTATAGATTTTTATTTGCCCTTTTTTGGGGCTGAAGAAGAATTAGCAGAGAGAAGACTTCTGATTGTAAGTATATATATTTTAACAGTTATTGTTAGGGTGAAGGGTTTTAAAAACCCTTTCTTATGGGGGAGTGAGGGGATAGGAGATCCCTTGCCTTATGGGGGTGGAAGGGAAGGAGAATGGACAATAACATGCCCACCCCCTTGTTTTATTAATTAGAGTCATGCCTCCAGTGGTGGTCAGTGGTGACAATTAGCTCCCCCTCCTTCAAAAGTACTATTTGGGTACCTAACCCTGATTATTATTATTAGGAGACCTACACACTGCCAATGCGTGGGGGGTTATGGGGGACACTAGATTGAATATTAAATAGCTCCCACCTGCTCACCATGGGTAAGGGTGAAGGGACATAATGATGACACCCTTTTATTTTACTAAAAATTCCCACATGCTTGGCAGGGAGGGACATAGGGAGCTTTAAAATCTCCCTTATAGTAATATGATGTTCCCCTGGGTTTTTTTTTTTAACTATTTGCCCGTTGATAATTTGCATTTTGTAAAGAGGCATTCAGTCATGAATTTTATTAAAACCAGTGCTTTGTGAATCCTCCGACTCCCACACAAAGTTATCTGAATTCGATACCATGTGAAAGCATCGATTTTAATCCAGACACTTAAAGCAACTGGGCGATTGCTGCAGATTCACACAGGCCGACTGAATTCTGGCCGCAATATACTTTAGTAAATATTGGGCAGACTAGATGGGCCATTTGGCAGACTAGATGTGCCAAACGGTTCTTATCCGCTGTCACATTCTATGTTTCTGTGTTTCTATGAGAATTGCCAATGCAGTCAGAATTCAATCACTTTTACCAGATTTTTTTTAACCCAGACAAAATCCTGTGTTTAGTGAAAACTCTGTTAATCATAAGTGCTAAGTCGGTTTGAACATTCCATTAAATTCTGCCTGATTTAGTATTACTGCCAACCAGCCACCTTAATCAATTTGTGTATAGTCAGCTGATTAAGACGAGCATTAATCGTTTTGTCTCTGCATTATGGAAATGTGACATCAATCATCCCATACAAATTAGGCAGTTACTTGGACATGATTTATTAATATTGTAATACCTGGTCATTAATTACTAATCAGGTTTCTATGGTATATCTGAACTTTTTATCACCATAACATGTAGAGCTCGTTCATCATACCGAATCCAAATACAATAATCTATAAAAAGCATGATAATTTCTTTTTATGGCTTTATAACATATTTATTGCTTTTCGAGAGTAAAGCATGTTTCACAACCTATTAATTGTATTATTTGTTTTGTACCCGCATGTAAAGTTAATAGAAAACGAAAGATTTATTTACATAAAAATAGTGATAATAAATATAATTGATAAAATCAATCTTTTATTATTTCTTATTAAAACTGCGCCTTTTAGTTTACCAAAATAAATATATGTAGGTATAATTAAAGAAAGGGATGTTACCAAGTTAATGATACTAGTTCAAGCAGCCGGGGAACCAAAAATCAATTGTTTAGTGCGTTCTTAGTTCCATGTACATAAAAATTGACACCAAGAAACCCTTCATATCGGTTCTTCCTTTCCGTGTAAGGCATTACATTGCGTCTTTTCATAGCCGTTCTAAGAAGAAGCGAAATCAACAATACCAACAGTCTTCAGGTTTTTTTTCGACTGGCACCATGCCAGAGTCATGCAGATGGCACAGGTCAGATAAGAGTCCAAAGAGAAAAGCATAGTCAGTGTTCACACCAAGGTTATAGTTGGGTAGTCGGGTCACCATGTAAAGAACAAGGATTGGATGAAGCCAGGAAGAAAGAGAATGGATACAGTATAACTTGTATATGTTATATAAAATGATTTTCAAATTATTAATTTCGTGTTCCTTTTGCTAGATACCAACATGAAAAAAGAGACAACGCAGAAGCAAATACATTATTTACAATCATCCATCAGTAGGTTTTGGGTTAACTATCAGAATAACCTAGGGAAAGAAAGTACATTTTTGTCAGAATTCACAAAGGTTCAAATTCACCTCCATTTACCAGACCGGGAATTCTTATCGAATGTCTGTGTTGTGTCTCTGGTGTAAAATATTGGATAGCACATCACATAGTGGTTGTGACTTGCAAAACTAATATTCTGTGCATTGACAAAATCCTTATAATGCTGTAGTATACATAGTCAATGAGTTAACATTAAAGTGTACCTGTCATGGTATGCACAAATTGGCCTCAATTTAAAGAGCCATAGATTCCATTATCTAGAAATGCTAGCAAATGTACAGATTTTCATTTTAAGCTCTTTAAAAATGCAGTCGCTCTTCCACCTGTCAATCACATCCTCGGCATTAGTCCTGTGTGGCACATAGGGTCTAATACCATGGTTTGAGTGACGGTGAGAAAGAGGAACCTCCCCTAGGCAGTTTTTCTTGCTCCTGTCATTGTGTTCTGAAGTAGGGATGATTAAGTCTACGAGGGGGCAGCATGAGAAGATGGGTGTTACATCACTGTAACACACATGGATTCTCCAAGTTGGTAGCACCGTTGCAAAGGGCTGCAGATAAGTAATGCTGTAAGAGACTATACATCACATATTTAGTGCCTTGGGAGATATGGCAGATGTTATCTATTAAAGTAAACCTGTCATGACAAGTTCAGTTCAATACTTCTGGTTGAATAGAAAATTTGAGATTTATGTTGGGATGACGGTACCTGGGCTAGCATGCCTTAATTATTTAATAATGTAGTATGTATTATTATTAAATGACAAAGATACTAACATGCTTCAGTATGCTATGATAGCAGCGACTAGTACTTCATTCTGAAGAAGGGGATTATGCAACATGAAACCAGAACTGTGTGACCTACTTAGCAATTGTAGGCTAAGGAGTTTCTGTCTGCCATTGCAATTGCAGGTTGTATTTTATATTTTTTTTATTTTTAGAAATATTGGTACTGGACCACAGAGACACTCGGGGAGGAGAGGGGTTTCGCCACCCAATCAGGAGAGAGGGCGCGAACCCCGTTTGAATGGGTGCTCCTGCAGCGACCAACCACCACTCACTCGTGCCGACCCATCAGGAGAATAGCGCGAACCCCATTTGAATGGGAAGACCCTGCAAGGGAAGCATCTCCTTTCGGGACACGAATGCTTTCCCTGGGTGGCCGCCATTCATGTAGGGGAGCACTCATTAATTACTTCCCTTGTGATTTTACACTTATGATGCAGGTGGGAATGTTCTGATTGATTGGTGTGAACATTCTAATGGGGTACCGGGGTGGTCCGCATTCGGGAGATGAATGGGTTTCATTCACATGAGCGCTCCCGAATGGTCAACAGGGCATATTACGTGTTATACATAGGAATACATGGGAAAATGTACAATACACATGGGAAAACACCCGAACAAGCAGTGGGCATAGTACTCAGTGACGGCGGTCTGCCACAAGGACATTTTTGTAAAGGGTTTGGGTGTCTTGGGGCTGTGTGTCATTGTAGTGGGCTGTTTGTGATAGACCTCAGCCTGTCTGTAATAAAAGTTGGTTGTTTGTGATGGGCCTGTCTGTGTTTAGTAGAGGTAACTTGTGCCAGCATAAACCAGTAACATGTTGAGACTGACACAAATATTTTTTTCTGTGCATTAACAAGCACCCTCATTCTTTTTTTGTTAAGAACCGTTACTGATCCTTTAACAATGTTCAGCTAAGGGGCTGATAAAGATGACACGGAGAACAGCAATCTACCACAGATCTTAAAGTTAAAATAAAAATCCAATCACCATAAGAGTAAGGGAAGTGTTTAATTGCTAAAATTCTGCTCCAGTCTGATAAGCCACCATTGATTTCTTGTACAGAGAGGTCCCCAGAGTGTTAAGAGTGTTTCTCTCTATGTCCCTATATCTAATCTTACACTGGATGTGCTCTGCTTGACATTTCATCTCCAAAATGGACAGTTTAAGAGATTTTTTCGTTCCCCATTCCCAAGCTGCACTTGTGGACACTGACAGATTTCCTCTTGTCTAAGATCAATTCAAGAGACAACACAATTAATGTCTCAATCCATACAATGTTTTTTCCTGGCCTGGACTGTAAAACGCGTTTTTAATAAGCTTGGTAATTCCACTGATCTCTCTACCTTGTCAAGTTTACTGTGATAACACCTTGTCTCACATAAAATACTAACCTTTTAAGAAAGATCTTATCTGCCAAAGTGACATGTTAAAGCAAGATGAAATTGCAATAGAAATGTAATAGTTTTAACATAAAAAAAAGACTTGTTTAAAACAAAATTGGCAAAACCTAAAAAAAAAAGAGTTTGGATTAGTTTCCTTGACCTATTGTAGAAGAACTGATCCAAATAAAGGATGGAGCAGAACTTGAGAAAGGTAGTTGCCCCTGTTTAGAAATATTTGATCCAGCTTAATGTTAAAGGGACACTTCATTGTCCAAGTATAAAAATAATACAGTTCGGTGAGAAGTCTTTGCAAGGCAGAAGCTCTGGGTATTTGCTGTTTCTTGAGTTTAGCTCCACTGAGCTAAACAAACCAGGAAGTAACAGGACCGGTCGTCTGATTGACACTTGCCAGAAATGAGTCAACGTATGACAATAAAAGAAAAGTACAGCATACCAGCGCTATATATATATAAAAAAAATCGGGAACTCTAGTCAAGTGCACATGCCAGGTGTTAGTTAAAAACCAGCTGCTATCACACTATGATGGGTCATCTTTCTTTAGACACTCCAAGTGTTTGGAGTGTCTAAAGAAAGTAAAAGGAAAAACAATATATCAATATCAAATAGGGAAGTTTTGTAGTTTTTTTTTCCATCTAGCCAGTCACTTAACTTCTATGAAAATGGTTACCTAGTCCAATTATTTTTCTCTATGATCTAGATCAAGGGTTCCCAAACCAGTCCTCCAGTACCCCCTAACAGTCCAGGATTTAGTGGTTACCTTGTGCGGTCCGCACCGGGTGCCATCAGGCAGGGGGGTGCCACCAGAGCTGGCCAGGCTTGGGAGTCTGTGAGCTGTGTGGCTGCACCGAGCTCCATAGCAGCAGGGGCGGGGCAGCTGACACAGCTCACACGTAGGGGCTGGGAGCAGGAGCAGGTAACCTGGCTAAGCTGGCTGCACTGAGAGTTGGGGGCGGAGCTAGAATGACAGTGGGGGCGGAGCCAATCTGGATGCGGGGCGGAGCTAAATGCAGCCTCTCTCTGATCACACAGAGGGGAAGCAGGAAGGAGTCCCAGCTTCCCCAACTACAGCACAGCATGGACTGGTACTCTACTCCTTCTTTCTCCTATTCTACAAGTACTCTGCACCTTCTTTCTTCTATTCTACAAGTACTCTGCACCTTCTTTCTTCTATTCTACAAGTACTCTGCTCACAGGCAAACACATACACACACACACACACACTCACATTGAAACACATACACACAAATATACACATACTCACACATGCACTTACAGACACTCACACATGCACAGACAGACCCACAGACACACACACACTTACTGACACACACACATACACTTACAGACAGACACATACACTTACAGACACAGACACACACATACACTTACAGACACAGACACACACATACACTTACAGACACACACACATACACTTACAGACACACACACATACACTTACAGACACACACACATACACACACACACACATACACTTAGAGACAAACACATGTACACACACACACACATACACTTAGAGACAAACACATGTACACACAAATTATTAATATTAAATATCCACCCAGCCTCCCTACCTGGAGAGCTGGTGTGGATCTGTCCCTGGGGTCCAGTGGGGCTTCACTTAGGCGGGCGGCTAATCAGACGCTGCGAGGGAGCTCTAACCTCTCTGCTCTGCTCCCTCGCGGACTGTCTACGGATGCCGGGAGCCGGAATATGACATCATATTCGGGCTCCCGCGGCATCAGCAAACATCGCGCGAGGGAGCAGAGCAGAGAGGTTAGAGCTCCCTCGCCGCGACTGATTAGAACGCTGCCATGCCGGGGGGTCCAGAAGGTGGCCTGGCAGGAGGGAGCCCTTCCTCCTGCCGGTCACTGAAGACTTGCGCATGCAGAGCCGCTCGCGCCCGCCCAAAAGGAGAAATCCTCTTAAAAAGAGGATTTAGCCTCAGAAATCCCTACCGCCCACCTGGAATCCTAAAACGCCCACTAGTGGGCGGTAGGGACCAGGTTGACGACCCATGATCTAGATCAAGGGTTCCCAAACCAGTCCTCCAGTACCCCCTAACAGTCCAGGATTTAGTGGTTACCTTGTGCGGTCCGCACCGGGTGCCATCAGGCAGTCAGGTGCCACCAGAGCTGGCCAGGCTTGGGAGTCTGTGAGCTGTGTGGCTGCACCGGGCTCCATAGCAGCAGGGGCGGGGCAGCTGACACAGCTCACACATAGGGGCTGGGAGCAGGAGCAGGTAACCTGGCTAAGCTGGCTGCACTGAGAGTTGGGGGCGGAGCTAGAATGACAGTGGGGCGGAGCCAATCTGGATGCGGGGCGGAGCTAAATGCAGCCTCTCTCTGATCACACAGAGGGGAAGCAGGAAGGAGTCCCAGCTTCCCCAACTACAGCACAGCATGGACTGAATCCAATCCTCCTCCAGCCCAAGCTTACTGTAAGTGAGAGAGAGTGTGTGTGCTGTGTGTAACTGTGACTGTCTTTGACTGTGTGTGTGAGTGTGTGACTATCTGTGACTGTGTGAGTGACTGTCTGCATGTGATTGTCTGTGTGACTTTGTGTGTGTGTGTGTGTGTGTGTGACTGTGTGTGTGTGTGTGACTGTCTGAAACTGTGTGTGTGTCCATTCAGCTGACTATCTGTCTGTGACTGTGTGTGTGTGTGTGTGTCAATGTGTTTCATGAGCTTATGACTTGTGTGTGTGTGTGAAGTATGTGACTGTCTTGTGACTGTGTGTGTTTGTGTGTGACTGTCTACATGACTGTGTGTGTGACTGTCTGTGACTGTGTGTGTGTGTGTGATGACTGTCTGTGGTGTGTGTGTGACTGTTCTGTGACTGTGTGTGTCCTGTTTGTGTGTGTGATGACTGTCTGTCTGTGACTGTGTGTGCAACTGTCCGCGTGTGTGTGTGTGAGAGAGACCGTCTGCCTGTGATGGTGTGTGTGTGTGACTGTCTGCCTGTGATTGTGTGTGACTGTCTGTGACTGTGTGTGTATGTGGGGCTATCTGCCTGTGATTGCGTGCGTGCGTGTGTGACTGTCTGTGACTGTGTGTGTGTGACTGTCAGCCTGTGACTGTCTTACCGTAAGCTTACTGTAAGTGAGAGAGAGAGTGTGTGCTGTGTGTAACTGTGACTGTGACTGTCTTTGACTGTGTGTGTGAGTGTGTGACTATCTGTGACTGTGTGAGTGACTGTCTGCCTGTGATTCTGTGTGGGTGACTGTCTGTGACTGTGTGTGTGTGACCGTGTGTGTGTGACTGTCTGTCTGTGACTGTGTGTGTGTGTCTGTCTGTGACTGTGTGTGTGTGTGACTATTGTCTCTGTGGGTGTGTGAGGCTGTCTAGGCTGTGTGTGTGTGTGTGGGCTGTCTGTGGGTGTGTGTGACTGTCTTGTGTGACTGTGTGTGTGTGTGACTGTATGTGGGCTGTGTGTGTGTGTGACACATGATCCTATGACTGTGTGTGTGTGTATGTGTGACTTTATACACACTGTGATTTGTGTGTATGTGTGACTGTGGCAGGCTGTCACTATGATTGTGTTTGTATGTATATCTGTGATTATGTAGTGATTGTGTGTGTATCTGTATGTATTTAATGGGCATATCTCCCTTATTTAATGACTGTCTGTGTGTGTATGACTTCTGCTCTGTGTGTGTGTGTGTGTGTGTGTAGAGACTGTCACCTGTGATGGTATGTGTGGGCTGTCTGCCTGTGACTGTGTGTGACTGTCTGTGACTGTGGCTTTATATGGTTGTCTGCCTGTGTGATTGTGTGTGTGTGTGTGTGTGGCCCATGTGGGATTGTGTGTGTGTGACTGTCTGTGTGTGTATAATGTGTGACTGACCTGTGTGACTATCTGCCTGTGATTGCGTCGTCGCGTGTGTGTGGCAGCTGTCGTCTGTGACTGTGTGTGTGTGACTGTCTGCCTGTGACTGTGTGTGTGGGACTGTGTGCATCAGGCTGTGTCTGACCCTGCAGTGAGACAGCAGCCGGGATATGAATGTCATTGCAGCCTCGGCGTCATTACAGGGCATGTGGGGACCTGTACAGGAAGGAGAGCAGAGAGATCCCAGCAGCAATACTGACCACCAAGTAAGGATCCACTAGTCCCTCTAGAGCAAGGTAGGGAGGCTGGGTGGACCTCTTATTTATTAAATGTGTGTGTATGTAATGTTTGTGTGTATGTGGTGGTTGTGTGTCATGATTGTATGTGTGTAGGTCTGTGATTGTGTTTGTGTATATCTGTGATTATGTTTGTGATTGTGTGTATCTCTGTGTATGTGTTTAGTAGATAGCTCCCTTATTTGGTGTCCTTAAATATTGCAATCTAATATAAGGATAACAAATAAGGGATTTATCTACTAAACAACTGAAAATAAGAAAAGGGCTTTTTTAATTTTGATCCTTTAGCTGTTTAGTAGATAATTCCCTGAATTGGTGCCCGTATGCGAGATTTTCATATTTAAAGATACCAAAAGAGGGTGCTGTTTAGCAGATAGTTCCCTTATTTGGTGTCCTTAAATATTGCAAGCCCACATAAGGATAGCAAATAGGGGAGTTATCTGCTAAACAAAGATCGAAGTTAACAGGTGTCAGCCAGCCCACAACAAAAAATCTGGGTGGCTAATGTGAATTATATGCAGATGTGTTGTCAGATGCCAGCATGCAGAGCACAGTGTTTCTGCGTGTGTGTATATGTATCTGCATGTGTGTATGTCCGTGTATGTGTATATGTGCAGACATCTCAAAATCTCGCCAACACTACACACAAATACACTCATGCATTTCAACGTGGACACTACATACAAACCTCACCATTATATATAACCACATCACTGCATTCAAAAACCAACACTACATACAAACACACCACTAAATTCACTCACATATACTCCATACAAAAACATGCATACATTCACACACAAACACTGCTCAGTGCTAAATACATTAAAAAAAATGTGGTTGTTTTTTACATTTAAAGTTGAGGGGGGGTGGGGGGTGGTGTGTCAAAAATAGGACCCGCCCCGGGTGCCAAATACCCTGTTGTGTCTAAAGTATTTTTTGTTTTTTTCTAAAAACACTTTAGATACAACTGGGCAATCCCTAAATCCTGGACTGTTAGGGCGTACTTGAGGACTGGGTTGGGAACCACTGGTCTAGATGAACTCTTTTGCTTAGCATAGCAGGATTAAGATCCCATGGGGCCCTAAGCATGTAACCAGTTTGCACCCCCCTTCGTTCTTCACATTGAGATGGTTAATAGGACCCAGCAAGTTCATGGGTTCTGTGCCCCTGTATAACCCCAGGCCCTGAGTCACCTTATGATTAATTCTGCATTGCATCTTAGAATGAGCAGGACATACATATGCCTCCATACAGTTTACATGGAATGCATAATCACGCTGGCTGTTTGCTGGAACTCCTTATCAACACGTGTTGCATCTTCTGAGAGAGATCATAATTAAAAAATGAGAAAATATTCAAATATTATAAGTATTTTGTAAAATGAAGCAAATCAAAGTTTTTTTTTTTTTTTACTGTGCTATTAAGACGTCTTCTACATATGCTTGAGTACATAGGCAACAGGGCAATGTGAACAAAAACTAAAGAGGACTTTATTTTTAGTTTTTCTTTTTCAATTTTATATTCTCTGTAGAAGGTATTTCAATTTCAGCTTACCGTGGTCATAGCGGTTTTATTAGCTATTTCACCCCTAGGCCACTCCTTATCAATCACTGTCTTTTATGGTTCTGTTAGCTTTATGGACAGATTTAAAATATTCTGTGTCAGCGTTAAAAATGTTCAAAATAAAAATAATGACACATTCTAGTTCTATATGACGCTTGTCTCATGATTAATATATAATATATTATCACCATATTGAAAGAGAATGTATTCTATTTTCCATTCCCGGTTCTTGATTAGATGTGGTACTGATGTCATTAACTGTCATTAAGTATAGAGTTGAGGGGTCATTAACATTTTCAGAATCAAGACACTAGACTCCTTAAGAAGTTGGGAGCTTTAATTGAGATTTGGGAACATGAAACCAGACAGTATGATGGACACTAATGAATTAAGGGATTCTGAGGAGGCCACACTGCATACAAATATTCTTAAACAAATGGATCTTCTACAATCAAATTGGAAAATAAGCCCAGTTTGAGTCATTATTTAGCATCCTTTTACAGTTTGATTTAATTATTTTTTTTAATAACTATTTTTTTTATATTTATGACGTATACTTATTAGAGACAAAGTTTGGTAAAGCAAATGCTTTCTGACATAAAGCTTATGAGATGTCTCGAGGTAACATTGAGCCTAAGCATATATAACATTCTAATGTATCGGAAACTAAAACATTGTGGAAGGACTATTTCTAGTAAGAACTTTCTGTTGTTCATAGGTACATACCATAAGTACACATAGGTTGCAATACTGGGTAGGTAATTGGGGTGGAATACTCCATGTGGTATTTGACACTATACTTATGGGTAGAAATGGGCCATGTTCAATTCTGTGTGGACTAACATGTACCCAGCTCAGCAATAAGCTAATGTTTTCAGCTAATAGGATAATATATTTTGCAATATATTTGCACATGATTAGATAGGTGATCTAAAATGTAGGTTGCTCATTTTTTTTTTAATTTGTGTTTTTTTTAGGCTTTATATAGACAATATACATCCTGTTTATTGCATGAAAAAAGGTGAAATTAAATAATAATCGTACATTTACAGTGGGTATGATGTGTCAAGCAAAGCAATAGTGTGAAGAGATTTCATAAGGATTGAACCGAAGCGGGAATCAGGTTTTTTTAAATCTTTGTACAGAGTACTCTGGATTAAAACTCATCTCAGCAATGATATACATAAGCAGAAACACCATAACATGTTAAAACAAGATAATATGGGAACCACTAGGATGCCTGACAAACGATTTGCAACATTTAGGCCAAAATAGCATACAAAAATCTCAAACTTGTCCTCAATTTTACAACTTAGTTGTGAAGTCGTCACAATTCACAGTTTAGAGCTGAGAAGCTCTTGTCCTCTCCCCCCACACTGATTTTAGCCCTCCCGCATCTTTGTCCCCTGCACTGGTATATATTTTTTCTTATTCTCGTTTTCTTTTCCTTACTCCCATTTCTCCTCCACTTGCATGCTCAAATTGTATGCATGCGCTCTGAGCCCGTTAAATCCTCCAACCAAAGGCTTCTCTGTGAGAAGCCTTTGATTGAACATCAGCGAGGCTCCCGTGACGTCAGATGTGAATGTACCAAGCATATCAGGGAGCTTTAACCCCTTAAGGACACATGACATGTGTGACATGTCATGATTCCCTTTTATTCCAGAAGTTTGGTCCTTAAGGGGTTAATGACACTCGATTAAGGTGAATAAAAACGTCATTGAAAACTCTCTTTGAGCATTTCATTTGGGGTAACGACCTACAGAATAATGTCAATAAGGCATTATTCTGATAAAATCAAAAGGATTGGAGACACTTTTTAAAGAATACAGTAGAAATTATATGGGGTACATTCACTAAGCAAAGAATTGTGGTGAGCTAACATTCAGCTTATAAAATGTAGGACAAAATTGCAGAAAAAATTGCTCAATTGGAGTTTTTTTTTCTACTTGAATGTTTTGGCCTATATTATGCTTAACTGATGTTGATGACGCTACATAAATAACCGAACATAACTCACTGCTGTGACTAAACCTTATTTATTGGTAAATGAAAATGTTCTATTTGCACTTTACTTCTTTCTGAGCTAGGTTATCATGTGATTGTCATTAGAGTGTCTGTAAAGAAATCCTGACTTATCGAAAGATTTTTAAAAAGTACTTACTAAAAATGTAAACATGACTTATTTTGTATAATAATTCTGAGGGCTGTTTTTTTTTGTAGTTATACAAAAGGAGAGCTGGACATTTCATATATTACCTCAAGGATTATAGGTAAGCGACTTTATACGTTAATTAAGACTTTATAATTGTATTTATTTTGTTTTCTTGTTTATTGTTCTCAATTCCATAATGGTGTACAACCAAAACATGAATAGGTAGCTGTTCTATAATTTTGTCTGTTTGCAGTTTGTTCATTTGACAACAATGTTTGTGTTCCTCCTTCCAGTCATGTCATTCCCAGCAGAAGGTGTTGAACTGGGATTTCGAAACCATATCGAAGACGTACGTTCGTTTCTAGATTCGAGACATCTAGATCATTACACGGTTTTCAATTTGTCACCGAAGTCATACCGCAGTGCCAAATTTCACAACAGGGTACGTTGCTAATGGGTAAATGTATAAAGAAACTGTAATCTGCTAAAGTTAGACGGCATCTATCAAAGCCAGAGCCATATTTGTCATAACTGCCTACAGCGCCGGGATATCTTTCCCATACAGTACCATAGTAACTGCCTACAATGTTAGAAGCCAGATTTTCCCAATTCAGTGTACTGGCAAATACCTACAAGTTTGAAGCAGATGTTAACACGGTCACAACCAGATTCACATACAGTGAACTAGACAGCTGCCTAAAAGCCCAGGATTTACATATAGCGAACTAGACAGCTTCCTACATGGTCAGGGTCGGATTTCCCACACTGTACATTAAGCAACTAGTTTCGACTAGATTTCAACCGCCCCACACTGAGCTACTAGATTCGACTAGATTTCAAAACCCCCCACACTGGGCTACTAGATTCGACTAGATTTCAACCTCCCCACACTAGGCTACCTACAGGGCAGGATATACACACAGTGCAGTTGGTGGAATGCATTTATGCTCATGGTAAGATCTCCCATATAATACATGAGGATACTACATAGAAGACCAGGATAAGATGTTCCATACAATACTCTAGGAAGATTGCTTAAATGGTCAGGAACAGATTTTCTATACATTACACTATAATGTCAGGGAGGCCGACAGGCAGGGCTAAGTT
>OW240922.1:17342524-17352947 GCA_933207985.1 Pelobates cultripes | reverse complement strand
GGGGGGAAGGGGCGGCAAATCCTTCTTTTGCCTAGGGCAGCAAAAATCCTTGCACCGGCCCTGCCCAAACACTTCCTGCATCTGTTCCCTTTTCCCGGGACCGGGCCCTCACGACGAACAGGACCTGTTATAACTGTAATCAGACCGGCCACTTCAGGAGGGAATGCCCTCACCCCAAAGTGCTCCGCCCGCAACCTCCCCGGTACACTAGTCCACAGGTCACCGGCTATAGCTACCCCTCTACAGGTTACTTCCATGCCTTGCCTCACCCACAGTTGCCTCAGCTCCCTCCTCCTCCTGAATATACCCAGGCCCGGCCCCCTGCTTCCGAGGCCCGTGCCTACCCTCCGGCTCCTGCTGATGGGTTTGACATGGATGATTTCCATGAAAATCAACCCCTGCCTCGACAGAACCGCCCTGCCCGTCCTGCTATGCAGCCTAGCCACCCTCCCGCTTCTTCCCGCCGGTACCAAGGGCCCGACCAGGCCCATTTGGATTTACTGCAATAGGTAACCGGCAAGCCTGTGTCAGCAACCCCTGCCATGGCAGTGTCTGCGGGGGAGGTGGGAGGGCCCTTAGCTACTGTAGTTCTCCCTGTAGAGGGTCATCCAACTACCTTTCTAGTTGACACAGGTGCAGCCCGTAGTGTTCTTAGGGAACAAGACCTGCCTGACCCCTCCTTTTTGTCTGACACCAATGTCTCCTGTGTTGGGGTGGATGGTACACCCCGCAGTAGCCCCCTCACTAAGCTTCTGCATGTTGGTTCACACATACTTTCCCGGTTTGTTGTTTCTTCTACTTGCCACATTAACCTTCTGGGTGCTGATGTTCTTTCTCGGCTTCAGGCTTCTATTACCTTTACTGCTGATGGTCAGGTCCAGTTAACCACACCCTTATCACAGAAAGACACCTCTGTACTCTGCTCTCTCCCCATATTGTTAAACCTCACGGCCTCCACAGGGAATTCACGGGTCACACAAACCCCCAGTGCTCTGGACCAAATCCCAACAAAACTTTGGTCTACCGGCCCGGATGACATCGGACGTCTCCAAGTGCCCCCCGTTGTGGTCAAGCTCCTGCCAGGAGCATTACCCCCCCGTAGGCCCCAGTATCCTCTGAAACCTGCACAAGCTGAAGCTATTACCAAACAAGTTGAGAGCCTACTCGCCAAGGGTGCACTCATTAAGTATGTGTCTCCATGTAACACTCCTCTTTTCCCTGTCAAGAAGAGAACTGCCAAAGGCCAACCTGACCAGTACCGAATGGTCCAGGATCTTCGTGCTGTCAATGAAGTAACAGTCAAAGATACTACCATTGTTCCAAACCCACACACTCTCCTGTCTCAAGTCCCACCTACTGCCACAGTATTTACTGTAGTGGATCTGGCTAATGCATTTTTCAGTGTGCCACTTGACCCTTCCTGTCGATTCCTCTTCGCTTTTACCCACGAGGGACAACAATATACCTGGACTGTCATGCCACAGGGGGCCCAGAATTCCCCCACTCAGTTTGCCCGTGCCATGTCTTTGGTACTGGAACCTTGGCAGAAATCCCACTCTGATGTTGTTCTCCTCCAATATGTCGATGATCTCCTTCTCTGTGCTTCAGATCTTCACACTGCAGAGCGAGACTCTGAGGACCTCCTATGTTTCCTCGCTGAATCTGGTTGCAAAGTCTCCAAATCCAAGCTGCAATGGTGCCGGCCCTCCGTGGTCTTCTTGGGACATTGTCTTTCCCATGGCACCAGGCATTTAACTTCACAACGTGTCCAAGCTATCCTGCAACTCCCATTGCCCGCAGCACATCAGACTCTTCATGCCTTTTTGGGACTCATTACATACTGCAGGTCCTGGATACCTGAAGCCTCGAAGCTCATGCAGCCGCTCTATGATACCCTCAGGAGTGAGCCCTTCCATCTCTCAGAAGATACTATTGCCTGTTTTCACAGTCTGAAGAGAGCTATTGCCTCAGCACCTGCCTTGGGACTTCCAAACTACCAGTTGCCTTTCAATCTGTTTGTTTCTGAAAAGTCTGGACATGCATCTGGGGTCCTTACCCAAAAACATGGATCAAGACAGCGGCCTATTGGCTATTTCTCCTGCATGCTCGACCCTGTCGCTAGGGGAAGCGGAGATGCAATATCTGTAGCGGAGATGCAATATTACCCAGGTTATCTCCGCTTATAATCCAAGTGAGGCTCAGGAACAAGTAAATAGTAAATCCACAGGCAAGGTTTCCAGCAGGTAAAATACAGCAATATCCCAACAGCAATCCCAATAACTGGACGACACACAGTTTCAGGAGCAGAACTCAAAGCTTTTAATCCACAGTCTCCTTATAAAGCATGCTTCCATGCAAGGGAGGGATTTACAGTAATTATTACAGTAGCCAATCCTGTCCTGGTAACCTCCCACACATCTCCTCCCCTCAGCCAGCATCATAATCCCCTTATCCAGCACACCAATTCCCCCCGTTTCTGGATGTACCCCTAAACGTAGGGGTACCACTTTAAATCCTACATCCCCGGATACCCCTGATCTGGGTGAACAACATATCCAAAAATCCCCCAGATCAGACCAGGGGTTCGGGAAATGTATGGAGGAAATAAAATGACCGACCGCACTAACTGAGATAGCCGAATCCGGTTCCATGTGAATGGGCCCTGCGGTCGGTCCTGGCATAAGGGAACAAAATACACGAAAACCTCTAGCTATAGAGGCTAGGGAGGGTTCGCCTGAATCCCCTCGTTCGGTATTTTCTATCTACCGAACGAGGGGCCGTTCGGTAGTTTGGAACCGAACGGACCAGGGTTGTGGAGGTCTCAGCGGTGTTCGCCTACTCGAGTGTCCGATTTTAGTTCCAGACACTCGACGGCAAAACACCGCTGTTCGGGAGTTTTAAAATGGCCGCCGCCACGTGTTCGTTTGTCGAATGGCGGCCACCCCCGAGAACAAAGGACGGCTACTTACTGTTCAATTACCCGTTCGCAACAATGTTGCAACAGGTAATTGAGGACACACTTCACACAGGGGAGGTCTGGTTGTTCGGTAGTTTCATTCGAATAAACTAAGGGAATGAAACTACCGAACAATCAGAGGAATACAATTCTCTTTAACACATAGAAAACACAGCAGATACACGAATGCAGGTATATACAGTATATTTGTAGGGTCGCCTGGTGCCATCCGCTACAAAGTCCCTCCTGCCTCAGAGCGGTGTTTGCTGCCAGTGCCCTCTTGGACAAGACCAATGATTTTGTACTTGGTCACCACCTCACGGTATTGGCCCCTCATGACATTTCTGCAATCCTTCAACAAGTCCAGCCTAAGCACCTTTCCTCTCAACGTCACCTTCGCCTACAAACATCTTTATTGTTATCTGACAATGTGAAACTTCAGCGGTGTCTCTCCCTGAACCCGGCCACTCTTCTGCCACTTCCCAAGGGGGGAATTGTGCAGTATTGGTATAGCTTGGACATCAACCCAGAGGTCCGTGCAGATTTGCAGCTGCCTGCCCTTGCACCCCCACATGATGAACAATCAGAGACTTTACTCCACCTCACTTTGTGGTTTAAGGGCAGTCCAGGCCCTGATATGAATTATGAGGAAGAACTATTCCAACTGAAGGAAATTCAAATCACTCTGACAGACTTGTTATGGGATTCCACAGGTACCATGCTCATCTTAGTTCATCTCCCAGAGAATGTGACACATCTCTACCGTCATTGGGAAACGGCTGTCCCACACATATCTCTCACTAAATCCCCCGACATTTCATGGAAAGACTTAGGCCCGATGGCCAAGGCCTGGAATCAGACAACCCAAGAACAGTTGACCTCTATGGGGGTCAACAAAAAGACTATTAACTACTGTACAGCAGGGTACCCTAGGTACCACACAGAAGTCTGTGAGGACCCACTCACCATAGACTGTGACCTTGATATTCCCCATGATTGTTTTGAACAAATGAAAATGGAAACTACGCACCTGCCAACTGTGTATGAAGCTGCGTTACTTAACCCAGACCAAACACTGTTTGTGGACGGCTCAAGATTTGCTGATGAACAGGGACAATACCACACCGGGTATGCAGTCACCACAGGATGTCAAGTATTACAAGCAGCTGCCCTTCAACCAACCAAGTCAGCTCAAGAAGCCGAGCTAACAGCCCTAACTGTGGCCTGCAAATTGTCCGAAGGCCTACGTGTCAATATCTATACAGACTCAAGGTATGCCCTGGGAGTGGCACATGACTTTGGTCTAATTTGGAAAACTAGAGGATTTCTTACAGCTACCGGTACCCCAGTGAAACATGGGGCAGCTATTGCCGAGCTGATGGACGCTTTAGAACTTCCAGCAGAGGTGGTGGTATTAAAAGTAAAAGCCCACGGAAGGCTAAACTCAGAAGAAGCACGGGGCAACCACTTAGCTGATCAGGCTGCTAAGGAAGCAGCACGACAAGGATGGGAAGTGGACAGAAGAGTGGCCACTGATACAGTACCCATCTACACTATGCAGACATTGCCTACAGATCTTAGGCTTCTAAAGGAACAACAAGCAGCCGCTACCCCCCAGGAGAAACAAAGTTGGAAGAACAAAGGAGCTGTTCTCCGTGATGATGTTTACACTATCAATCTCAAGTTTTGCCTACCCAGAAATATGTATCCAGCTGTGGTCCAATGGGCCCATGGGCCAGCCCACCTGTCAAAACATCTGATGAACTCATTGATTGATAAGTATTTCGAAGCACCGGGCATCACTACCTTAACACAGAATTACTGTAGATCTTGCACGATATGTGCTAAATGTAACCCTGGAAAGATTATTAAGACCGCACCTAATCACCTGGCCAAGCCACAGTACCCCTTTCAGAGGATACAGATTGACCATATTCAAATGCCAAAGAGTGGACGTTATGAATATGCACTGGTCATAGTGGACATGTTTTCAGGATGGCCAGAGGCCTTCCCAGTGGCCAATCTCACTGCAAGGACTACGGCCAAGTACCTTTTGACGGAAATTGTCTGTCGATATGGAGTTCCAGAAGTGATCAAGAGTGACCAAGGGACCTCCTTCACTGCCTCATTGACACGGGAAGTCTGGTCAGCACTGGGGGTGACCCTTGCATTCCACACACCATATCATCCACAGAGTAGTGGTAAGGTAGAGCGCATGAATGGCACCTTAAAAGCCAGAATGCTTAAAATGTCACAGGAAACTAACATGCCCTGGCCCGAGAGTCTTCCATTAGCGTTATTTAGCGTGAAGTACACTACTAGGGGAAAATATAGCCTATCACCTTATGAGATTTTGTTTGGTACATCACCCAGGCTAGGTTGTTACTTCCCTCAACAACTTCAGATCCAGTCAGATGCTATGGTAGATTATGTGACTGCCCTCTCACATGCCTTGACCAAAATACATGCCCAAGTGTTTTCTTCTATTCCAGATCCAGAGTCGAATACAGGTACACACAAGCTGCTCACTGGTGATTGGGTTATGGTCAAGAAGTTTCTCAGGAAACACACCCTAGAGCCAAGATTTGATGGCCCTTATCAAGTGCTCCTGATCACCGCAACGTCAGTTAAGCTAGCCGGAAAGAGCTCTTGGATACACGCCTCACATTGCAAGAAAGTGCCTACTCCAGAAGAGGCTACTCCCACTGAAATATGAATTTGTTATGTGTCTTGTGTTTTCTTACGCTGCTACACTTTGCCTGGGCCCAACAAGTGGCCATAACCAAAGATAATCATGTTTACACTTTCTGGTACAATTCTTCTAACACAGATGTAGCTACATATACCTTTGACTACTGTGACATAGTTGTTTGCACCTTTCCACTAGCGCAATAAGCAGCCATATACAAAGACATACCTAACAAAAAGGATCCATACATTTGTGTAACTGGAGGAGTTTGGGGGCATCATTGTAGTTCATGGGAAGCCGCCGGGTGGAACACGGGTAGACCATGGGGCTACAGACCCCAGAGTGCATTAGACAGAATTGACAAAGATGGAAAACCTCTACTCTCCAGAATGACCTTAAGCAAACCTATTGGGTCAACTCCCATTAAACTTACCTTGAACATAGAGCATCCCAGCCCAAAAGACGCAGGGGAATATGTAATGGGAATGTACTGGAAGGGAGGTGGCTCATATAATAAACTGGGGACATTCTATCTGCAGGACATGCTCACCTCACCAGACTGGGTAGGAACCACTCACATGACCATTAATCCGCTGAAACCACATATTAAGACTCTACATGACATGGTAGCTATAGCCAACCCCACCTTTGAAGACACTATGGCAGTGGAGACTGGGTTTTCAGACACTAATTTGTGGCTAGAGTGGATGAGGTACAACGCTAACTCGCACAACAAGACTAATTGCTATGTATGTGGAGGAGCCAGGCCCCATCTGGGTACGGTACCTCTTAGTTTACCTCCTGAAGTAGAACTATGTGTTTTAAGCCTCTATGCACAGTCCACCACGAATTCCTCAACATGTGAATCATGGAAGAGGGTTTACCCAATCACTCATGGATATGTCAGGCCACCCGATGGAGTCACAGTATATCCAGGTAATTACACGTGTTATTCAATACCCAAGAATACTGGTGTGTATCTGGGCAAATTCCCATCTGGATATTGCTCAACCTACCATAGCCCGCCTGTATCACTGCTAATGAATCACGTAAAGACAATCGGAGATATCTATTGGTTATGTGGCGACAGACAATTGAGGCCCCAATTGGCTGGGCAATGGTGGGGAGAGTGTGCTCTGACCAAAGTTATAATGCCCATCCACATTATCCCAGACGGTAGCCATAACACACTAGAACACACACACGTAAATTCTAGAACCAGACGTGAGGCCCCCATCCGAGGGAGCTTCGACCCCCATGTATATATTGATGCCATTGGTGTGCCAAGGGGGGTGCCTAGCGAATTTAAAGCAAGGGATGAAGTGGCAGCAGGATTTGAATCCTTGATTCCAATGATAACTGCTAATAAGAATGTCAATTGGATTAACTACATTTACTATAATCAACAGCGCTTTGTCAACTACACTAGGGATGCCCTACAGGGCTTGGCGGAACAGTTACAAGCCACCACCCAAATGACATTTCAGAACAGAATGGCCCTAGATATGATTTTAGCCAAGAAAGGGGGTGTATGTAAGATCCTTCCTGAAACTATGACATGCTGCACATTCATTCCAGACAACACTGGGCCCAATGGTAAGGTAACTATGGCCATAGAGAAGCTAGATAGCCTTTCTGATGAGCTAAAGAAGAACTCAGGAGCCACTGACGCTTGGGACAGATGGTTTGGGTGGATGAATGGTTGGCAAAGGGCCCTATTCCAGGTAGGAACGGCTGTTCTTATAATGATTATCATCTTCTTATTCCTAACCTGTTGTGTGCTACCTTGCATACAGAAGTACTTACAGAAAGCAGTAGGGAAGACTATAGATGACGTGACCCCCACTTTCCTACACCAAGACATCACAGACCTCGAAAGTGACACTCCACATACACCCCTCCAGTCACATCAGTTCAAACAGACAACTGCATTTCTGTAGGGACAGTGTAGGGAAAGCGTCTGTCTTTACGGGCAAGTCTCAGGTGCGGAGATGTGGTGGACTAGCTACTGCGGGTTACCCACAGAGTGAAGAGTTCGATGCTTGTTAAGACAGATGAGCTGCAGGCAGCTAGGGATACACTAGGGACAGTGACAGTTGTCATGGTAAATAGCCATTTTAGGGGGGACTGTTGTGGAAATAAGGTCTGCACATATTTCCTAGTTAGTAAAAATGTCTATTTACTCATTCCACGATATACATTATAAAGCTATACACACATATTTTAATCAAGATGGCTGCTAGAAGCTTCTAACCCCTCCTCCCCTCCCCTTTAACACCGACTAACTACCTCGTGCAGCAAGATGGTGCCGGGAAACCGTGGGAGTCCCTCATGGTCCCGGTGACATCACCCTTAGTAGGCAGAGCATTAGGAAGACCACTTAACACCTAACCAATTATTGATGTATTATTCCATGTTATCTCTGACAATGCCTATGATGTAATTTTGCTTTAAAAGGGACCTGCCGTCCCCTCTGAATAAACATTCCTCAAGTTATTCAACAACCTGGAACCTGTGTCTGGTGTGAATTACTTCAGGGAGCGTGCACGCATTGTTTCATTAATTTGGCCAGGGGCAGATACACAAAGAAATAATCAATGCATTGATTGATTTTTCCATTTCACCTATAATATTTACACATATAGTAATATACATTTATTTATGCATTATACACACATAAATGTCATTAAATATGTCATTATATATATATATATATATATATATATATGTAATGAGCACGTATTGGCCCAGTCTTGTTCCTAGTTGCATACTCATGCACAATAACATATTCAAAGTGAAGAGCGCACCCATAGAACTTCAAAATAAACAAGATCACTTCATTTTTTAGTTGTGCAACTGCAGACATTCAGCATTTCAGTACCGTTACTAAAATGTCCTTAATAGGCCAAAGTAGTTGTACTGAAACATTACATGCAAATGTACGTCTACTTAAAATAAAGGCGCTCTTTTGTTTATTTTGAAGCCCTATATACGTTCCTTCGTTGGAGTAAGAGTTTTCAATTTCAAGTTATTTTTTCACCCTCTTTATCAGCACACTATGCTGGCGCGACGCATTATTGGGCTGGTATAGAATTTTTTCCAGGGCTGATTTTAGGTCCCAGTCCGGCCCTGCATGGGGGGTACTGTTTTACTCGGGAGACTTTGCTGAACACAAATATTAGTGATTCAAAACAGTAAAACATATCACAGTGATGATATTGTCAGTGAAAGTGACTTTTTTTTTGCATTTTTCACACACAAACAGCACTTTTACTGATGATATAATTGTTGTGATACGTTTTCCTGTTTTGAAACACTAATATTTATGTTCAGCAAAGTCTCCCGAGTATAACAGTACCCCCCATGTACAGATTTTATAGCGTTTTTGAAAGTTACAGTGTCAAATATATGGGTCAAATATTTTTACAGTGAAAATGGCCAGGTTGGGTACGTTGCCTTTGAGAGCGTATGGTAGCCCAGGAATGAGAATTACCCCCATGATGGCATACCACCAAATGTACAACATCGCAAAAACAGTCCAGTCCTTAAGGGGTTGAAATCTCCAAAGACAACAGTTCACTTTTTGGGTTTTGAGCTATGGTTTCACTAAGGAGATGGGCTTGTCATGGAGAAGCCTGTATTTGGAACAATTGCCGTCTCGGAGCGCAAGGCCACGCTCCAGGCAGGTGGGAGGCGTTGGGTTTATTTAAAAAAAACAAAAAACTACTGGCACTGGAGGGAGAGGTAGCTTCCCCTTGCAAGTGCTCTGCCTGCAAAGTGAAGATTTTTTTGTCGGCAGTGTGGTGAATGTGCTGACGTTAAATATGCACAGAATTGACATTAAGCAGCCCAGAGTTTTTGATTGCCAAGGTCACGAGTGCTGTGGGTGCAACTAGCCACTGGCACAAAATTCTAAATATCTTTTGAGTATGCAACGTTTCAAGCAGGAACACTGCACATACATACGCCAACTACCATAACCACTTCAAATCACAGAAATGGTCTATGGTGGTTGGAGTAACCCTTATAATTAAATTATAAATTCACTTTGAATTCCCCACAAGTGTCAACTTATTGAACAAGGTAACCCATTAAAAATGTGAAATTGTCGTAAACTCAAATTTTAAGGATAAAATAGCAAAACTGAAAACATAACTGCTGTTAAAGGACCACTATAGCGCCAGGAAAACATACTCGTTTTCCTGGCACTATAGTGCCGTGAGGGTGCCCCTACCCTCAGGGACCCCCTCCCGCCTGGCTGTTGGGGGAGGAAGGGGTTAAATGTACTTATTCTTAATGCTTTCCTATGGACGCTGGTGAAAATCACAGTGAGAAACGCGGAAGCCCTCTAGCGGCTGTCAATGAGACAGCCACTAGAGGCTGGATTAACCCTAACATAAACATAGCAGGTTCTCTGAAACTGCTATGTTTACAGCAGAAAGGGTTAAACCTAGATAGACCTGGTACCCAGACCACCTCATTAAGCTGAAAGTGGTCTGGGTGCCTATAGTGGTCCTTTAAGCTGAAGTGGTCTGGGTGCCTATAGTGGTCCTTTAAAGTTTATTATTATAATTATTTTTATTTCCCCCCCAGTTTGCGCTACTTTGCTCTGGACACTGTCTGACATTCACATTGAACTCAATGACTCTGTCAGGAGACAAACAGTCGGCGCCGCGCACGCGCAGTACAACGGACGGTGTCGGCGCGCGCCCTCTAACGTCATGCCCCGCCCCCTGAGCCCCCCCCCCCCTCTCAGGTTACCGGCCAGGCTGCGCAGG
>OW240922.1:17279434-17342424 GCA_933207985.1 Pelobates cultripes | reverse complement strand
GAAGAGAAAATTACAGGGGGGGAGGGGAGAAGATTACAGGGAGGGGGGAGAAGAAGAGAAGATTACAGGGAGGGGGGAGAAGAAGAGAAGATTACAGGTGGGGAGAAGAAGAGATTACAGGGACGGGGGAGAAGAAGAGGAGAACACAGGGAGGGGGGAATAAGAGGAGAACACAGGGGGAGAATAAGAGGAGAACACGGGGGTGGGAGATGAGAACGTAGGGGAGGGAGAGACCACTAAATGAGGGAGGGGCCGGTGGAGAGACCACTAAGGGAGGGGGGTGGAGGATAGACCACTAGGGGAGGGTGGGGGGAGAGGAGAGACCACTAATGCAAAGTCGGGGAGAAAAGGAGACCACTAAGGGAGGTGGGGGGGAGAGGAGAGACCACTAAGGGGCAGGGGAGATCTCTAAGGAATGGAAGGGAGAGCTCTATAGGACAGGGGGCAGGACAGGGAGCTCTTTCACACCATGCGCACACACACACACACACACACACACAATGCATCCCTATACACACAGAAACACAACATGCTTCCCTTACACAGAGAGAAACACACAACGCAACCCTTACACATAAAGACAATGCATCCTTTGCACATATACACAGAAACACACAATACATCCCTTACACACACATGCAAACACACACTGCTTCTCTTACACACACACACAGAAACACAATGCATCTCTTACACACACTCAACACACCCCTTACAGACACACACACTGCATCCCTTACATACACAGAAACACACTTTGCATCCCTTATGCATACAAAACACAGATTCACACAATGCATCCCTTACACACAACAAGAAACACACAATACATCCCTTATACACACACACACACACACACACACTGCTTCCACTACACACAAACACACTGCATCACCTACACAAACTGGTATCCCTTTACACTACATTACGTAAGCACACACATTAGATCCTCTACAGTAACACATAACACATCCCCTACACACTCCACTCCCTGTGAGCGAACTCATGGGTGGAACATGTAGGTGGACTTATGGGTGGGCTTTATGGGCATACTCACCATCAGGCCCTGGGGCCCAGACCTTGAGCTGTGTAAGAGGCCCCCAAAAATGGAGCTGCTTCCCGTTCTCCCAGAACATTGAATTTTGTGACCACAGTTACAAACAGCCTCCAGAGATCCTGTTCTACACCAGACCAGTGGAGCCAGACTGCAGCCAGAGCCCATCACCATCCTCATTTGATTGTAAGTAGGCAATCTAGTATATTATTAGTGACACTAATCTCTATTTTACCTCACAATAAATGGACACTATAGTCCCCAGAACCACTGCAGCTTAATAAAGTTGTTGTGGTGTATATAGTTTGTCCCTGCAGGCTTTTTAATGTAAGCATACACTGTGTGCAGCACTGGCACTAGTTCATATGGCAGATCATATGGGTGGGGCATTGCGATGTCCCGGGGGGGGAGGGGGGGGCAAATCTTTCTTTTGCCTAGGGCGGCAAAAATCCTTGCACCGGCCCTGGCCACCACCCTAACCCGCCATACACCCGACAAGCGTTCCATATCATGTCCTGTAGCAAAACAGGGAAGAGCATTTGCTGGGAGTCTTTTCACCTATCACGCTAGCCAGGATAGAAAACGCTCTAATCCAGTTCCCAAAAGTTTTCGGAATCTTCCGATACCGAAACCTCTCTTTGTCTTTCTCAGACTGTTTAGCATCCGTATCCACCCGAGGAAGATCTTCCAAAGGGAGGAGAGAAAAAATTTCTACAAATTCCCCTTTTTCTATTTTCGCCCTCAATTCAGGCGTCAGATGGAGGCCCAGGGGGCCTGACCAGCACATGTACGCCGCCCCATGCGCAGCGGGTGCTACCCCTAAACCCGAGACAACAGCGGCGTCCACAGTAGCACTCCCGGAGGACTCAGATGCCACTATCGGTGGCGCTGAGTCCAGGGGGGTGGGGACCTGTACCGAAGTGTCGGGGATTGACGCCGCGACCCCCGCAGAATCACACCCTGCGGAACTAGCCCATCCCGCCCGAAGTTGGCTATCCAAGGCCACTGGGGGAGGGGCCCCAGGGCGAGATCCCCGCTCAAGAGTTAGCAGAACATTTTTCATAGCTTGGAGCACTGAACCCCACTCTTGCGCCTCCCTTGCGCTAGCGCCCCCCGAATCTAAACTAGTACTCACCGGCAGGAGCAGAATTTGAGGGTAGCAGCGGAACTGCAACTTGCGCACCAGCCTGCGACAGCCCCGAGGGAACTGCGACCGCAGGAAGCACTGCACCAGTCACAGCGTCAGGGAACCGATTCGCGAGCTGACCAGAAATAATCTGTGAAGACAGGACAGGTGAGAAAGAACCCTGCCCACCCACCCCAGGTGCTGGGGAACGTACAGTAGAGGGGAGCAACCCTGCAGGATTAGTAGAAATTACAGAGGAATCAGAATGTGGGTCTGCCATGGCAGAAATAGCCCTAGAGGGGGCAGCATGGGCCCTAGGTAAAGGTAGAGCCGGTGCAGGAGGATGCAGCCCCAAAAGAAAGGGGGAAAGGGGCGTAGGATGGGCGGATGAGGTTGATGGGAGTGTGGCAGAGGCCAGCCCAGGGGAGACAGAGAGGGGAGGAGGAGAAGGGGGGGGGCTGTAAGTGAGATTAGCCGGTCCTGGCTCTATGCCCCGACCCCCTGAACCCCCCAACCCCTGGTTGAGAACCCCAGCAACCTGCGGCCTACTCACCATTACTGGAGAAGGGCCGGCTGCAAGCCCAACCTGTGCGCGCTCTGCCCGAGATCCGCTGGGGGCAGAGCGCATATCATGTGCCCAGCGCACCGGCCGGGACGGATTGCTGGAGCGTGATCTCGCGGCCGCCCTTCTGAGGGCGCGCGAGATCTGAGGAGCAGGGACCGGGACGGGACGGCCATCACCTCCCCGAGAAGCGGCTGCCAGACGGGCACTGCGCGACCGCCTCGGGGAGGAGGCGAGAGGTTGCTGGTTAGAAATGCCGCCCGCGGCCGCGTGGGACCTGGCGCGCGGGCCGGCAACGGGACTCCTACTCCTGTCCCTCACCCGGCCCTCCCGCGAGGGGCTATAACGGGTAGGGGGACGCGCCCGGCGGCGCGGAGTTCCATGGCTGCCGGGAGGGGGAGCAGCTACCACGGAGGCACCCTGCAGCCTTGCCAGCTGGGCCTGCAGGTGCCTGCCACCGTCCTGGAGGGCCTCAGCCCTAAGGGCAGCAAGGATCCCATCAATATCCATGCTCCTGGCCGTGGGGTAAGCAAAAGTAACTAAAGGCTAGCACAGTGAGGAATAGGAATAGTTACCTTGCCGTTAGATTTAAGATGGCTGAGGTAAAAGACAAAATGTCACCTATTTATATAACCCCACCCTACTCCTTAGCTAAATCACACCCCCATTTTTTCACCACACCCACCACACCCACACATGCCTCCTATCCGGCTAGCTTTCAGCCCGCCTCCTCTGGGCCTGAACCCTCTGATAAATGTATCTTTTACTCTAAACTAAAACTACAAATGTATGTGTTAGTCTGTGCCTAGGCTGGCATTTTTTTTAATATTAATTAAAGAAAGTTCACATAGTGAGGACAATACAATGCGCGTGTTACAGAAGAGACATACTCTATAAAATGAGCATTAGTATAGAGTATATGCGACCTGGAAATGCCACAGTATAGCAATTTCACAAACATATTGACCATGACTCTAGTAAAACAGAAAAAAAAATAGAACCACAAATAAACATCATTCACATGTGATATACGGCACATAGGATCAAAAATAGGTTATTTCCACATAGTACTTGTCATGACAAAGTCTAGGCTGGTACTGAGGTATTAATGGTCTTTTAAGTATAAGAGATTAGCAAATGAGAAAATACAAAGCTTAAAAGGAACACTATAGGGTCAGGAACACAAACATGTATTCCTGATTCTATCATGTTAAAAACTCAATGCATCTCTTTGGGGAAAGTTCAGTGTCTCCATGCAGAGCGTGGAGGCACTGAACAGCAGTGCTGTACATTGTGCAGCACTGCCCCAGGAAGCACATCCAGTGGCAATCAGAGGAGTAGCTACTGGAGGTGTCGTTAGGGAGCAATGTAAACACTGCCTTTTCTTGGAAAAGGCAGTGTTTGCAGCAAAAAGGTTGCAGGGACTGACTATACTCACCAGAACAACAATGTTAAGCTGTAGTTATTCTAGTGACTATAGTCTCCCTTTAACAGTTTATAGCTGAGAGGAAATATACTTGAGAAGCGTACAAATGGCCACTGTACTCTATGATCAACAAGTAACAAGCTATTTCCATATATCAAAGTTCTGAAATGGCCATTTTGTAAAATAATTAAGTTTGATAAGATTTTCATTTGGATTTTTCACTAAATGTTTTGGACTTTTAAAACATATACACATTTTTTTCTCTGTCCTGAAAAGACATCTTGGTCTGATTATGAAAGCAGAGGAAAGATCACACATCTTTTTTTACAAGGATGACAAGTAATAAATTGCAAATGGTGCGAATTTGCTTGCCTACCAAATCTCCAATTATAGAAACAATTTTGGGACCAAGTATTCAATTCTAATATACTATGTATTAAGATTATTTATGTAAAATACCTTTGTTAGAATGTCAAAAGATCTTCTTTGCACTGGGGAAGTCAACACTGTTCCAGAAAAACAATGGATGCCTGGTTTATCATTAATATAACATTGTAACCTCAACCGGGTCCCAACCCAGATATGAACATCTTAAGGACCAAATGTTAAACTTCATTATTTCAATCCGGTTCCTAAACACATTACAAAAAATAGTATACACAACATCAAAAACTTAGTAGAGGCATAGGCAACTTTCAACACTCCAGACATCATGGACAACATCTGCCCTGATACTTTGCCAGCTTTGTGACTGTCAGAGCATTGTGGGAGATGTAGTCCAGAATATATGAAGTACCATAGGTTGCCTACCCCTGAAATAGTGCTTAACAGGCCAGGTGTATAGTATGAGAGGACAAGCCAGTGTGATACAAAAAAATAATATACACAATGCCAAAAACCTAGTGGTCAACAGGTCAATAGTGTGAACATACAAGCCAATGTTATACAAAAAATACCATATGCAACATCAAAACATGATGCCCTGAACCATTGTCTTAGGATGTCTTCATTGTTTTCCTATGTCAGAGTCATTTAAAAAGGACATGCCACACAGTGCACTATATGTTGTCACTAATAGCCCTTCTCAAAGATTATTGGAATAATTTAGCATCTAGAATTAATGATTTTAATTTATAATACCAGGAGAAACTCCACAAACCGATTCCCTCACTTCTTCACAGAATCTCCAGCTTGTTAATCATAATAAATGTAATATACGGCATGAAACAGAATCCAAACTTTTAATATCCTTTATGTAAAGCTAGCTGTTTTTTCTGTGACCCAACATTTATTGTGTTTCAGATTATGAGAAATAATAATCTCTGTGGTTTGCAATGGGCCTGTGCCATAATTTCACTGTAAAATATTCATGAGCTATATTTTTTTTCCTCTTTCAGCCTGGGGTTCTCGTTTAATATTGGCCCATTTTATGATTAATTGCTAAATTGTAAACAATATAGTTAAACTGGAAGAAAAAAAAATTGATTTTATGAGACTATCCACGACCCACAGTCTACACAGATTAATTTAAAATTAAACATGCGTTTTGCAAGAGGAGACAAAAGAATCTAGTGGAGCAAGAAAGGGGTTTAAAATAACACACTGAGCTGCATGTTGGCCCATTTAAGTAAGGTGACAACATTCTCATTGGAAGTCAAGGGGCTTAGCTAGATGCACTGACAAAGGTCTGATAAAAAATAAATAACTAAATGAACACCAATATTTATAAGAAGATTAAGTCTGTCCTCGGGGACATTTCTCCAAGGATTGTCTCTAGGAAGCCTGAAAATACATCCTTGTCCCTTATCGTAATAATGGATTTCTGCGACTTTATCTCTGATCATGTCCAGGGTCAATCTGCTTTTCTCATTATGATATGCAGTACTGGGGGACAGGAGGATAAACAGCATGCATAATTACCAAACGCTGAATCCTGGATGTGTCCCAGCCTTTCGGTGACTGAGAAATCTGCAACATCAACATTAAGTAAGTCTCTGAACATAATACGATCTGACAAACTCATTCGGGACTGTGATCCCCAAGGAAAGTGGACTCTTCAGAGGCCCCAGATTATGCTCCTGCCTTATCACTTCGATGTTCAGAGGCTGTTGATGACTATAATATTCTTCTGTATTGACCAGATGCCAAAAACATATGATTGTGATTGGAAATTTGTATTTATTAGCGCTACAATAGATGAAGACGTTTTCATCGGACGGCAGGTGTGGAAAAAGAGTTGAGTAAGATGTCAACGGAAAAAACGTGTAAAATTTGTTCATTCTTTTCTATCTTTCACATCTTTCACCACAAAAGCTCATTACTATTTTTATATTGATCTTTACACTTATGACAAAGACAGATATGGTACAGAATTATTGTCATTTATAAAAGTGAGCAGCAATAATGGGCATTTTGAATTTTTTTCCCCAACAATGATTTTTTTCCCCAACTAACAATAAACTTTGCTTTCTCACATTTACAGATGTGCGTACAAGGATTTAGTTACTTATTTGTTCATGTTTGGTTAAGCTCTGGTCTTTCAGATATTTTTATAATCCTGTGCTCATCATTTTCAATCTGATTGGGATGGCATATTGACAAATGCAATCTATTAGTTCATTCTTCAAATTTAGCTACTTTGACCTTACATTTGAAATTAACTTTTGTTCCATTTTGAAACTCCAATAATTCTCACTTTAGTGAATAACTCACTCATTGTCTTTTGCCATTTTCTCTTCTTTTCTTTTCCAGTCTATTAATTAAACAGTGAGTTGAAATATAACGTGTAACATTTAAGCCAAAACAGAAGAGTTGTATAATGTTACCATCTCAACTCTTTTTCAAATCACTGTTTAGTGAATAAACTCCCTATAGTCTATTTGCCTGCTCTTGTTTAAGAGAGACAGGTCAAGACATTTAGTGGAAAATGTCTGTGACACTGAGAATACATTTAGTAAACAGAGATAGTTTGGGGAGAAATGTATAGAGCAGAGATGGATCGGTGAGACTGAGAAGACATTTAGTAATCAGAGATAGTTTGGGGAGAAATGTATGAAGCAGAGATGGATCGGTGAGACTGGGAAGACATTTAGTAATCAGAGACAGTTTGGGGAGAAATGAGATGGATCGGTGAGACTGAGAAGACATTTAGTAAACAGAGACAGTTTGGGAAGAAATGTATGGAGCAGAGATGGATCGGTGAGACTGGGAAGACATTTAGTAAACAGAGACAGTTTGGGGAGAAATGTATGGAGCAGAGATGGATCGGTGAGACTGCGAAGACATTTAGTAAACAGAGACAGTTTGGGGAGAAATGTATGGAGCAGAGATGGATCGGTGAGACTGAGAAGACATTTAGTAAACAGAGACAGTTTGGGGAGAAATGTGTGGAGCAGAGATGGATCGGTGAGACTGGGAAGACATTTAGTAATCAGAGACAGTTTGGGGAGAAATGTATGGACCAGAGATGGATCGGTGAGACTGGGAAGACATTTAGTAATCAGAGACAGTTTGGGGAGAAATGTATGGACCAGAGATGGATCGGTGAGACTGGGAAGACATTTAGTAATCAGAGACAGTTTGGGGAGAAATGTATGGAGCAGAGATGGATCGGTGAGACTGAGAAGACATTTAGTAAACAGAGACAGTTTGGGGAGAAATGTGTGGAGCATAGATGGATCGGTGAGACTGGGAAGACATTTAGTAATCAGAGACAGTTTGGGGAGAAATGTATGGAGCAGAGATGGATCGGTGAGACTGGGAAGACATTTAGTAATCAGAGACAGTTTGGGGAGAAATGTATGGAGCAGAGATGGATCGGAGAGACTGGGAAGACATTTAGTAATCAAAGACAGTTTGGTGAGAAATGTATGGAGCAGAGATGGATCGGTGAGACTGGGAAGACATTTAGTAATCAGAGACAGTTTGGGGAGAAATGTATGGACCAGAGATGGATCGGTGAGACTGGGAAGACATTTAGGTAAAGGAGAAGGACCAGAGAGACATTTAGGGAATGTAGAAGCACAGGTAAGAAATTTAGGGAAAGGGAATAGACCTGGAAGACAATTAGGATAGAGAGATTGTTGAGGTATTTAGGAAACAGAGACAGACTAGGAAACATTTTATGAGACATTTAGGGAAAGGAAGAGAATGCTCAATATAAATACACATTCAGCACATACATGCACACACTGCCAATACATAAAATACATACATCCATACACGCAAACTGTCAATACATAAAATACATACATCTATACACGCATACTGCCAAAAAATACATCCATACATGCACACATGGCCAATACATAAAATACATACATCTATACACTCATACTGCCAATAAATACATCCATACACACACACTGCTCAATACATGAATGTATACACGCACACTGTCTAATACATACATCTATACACTCACACTGCTCAATACATAAAATGCATACATCTATACACGCATAATGTCAATAAATATATCCATACACACACTCTGCTCAATACATGAATCTATACACGCGCGCACTGCTCAATACATAAAATACATCCATCCATACACTCATACTGCTAATAAATACGTCCATACGCACACACTGCTCAATCCATGAATCCATACACGCACACTGATACACGCACACTGTCTAATACATCAATTCATACAAGCAGGCTGTCTAATACACACATCTCGACACACATACTGGCTAATACATACAATCATGCTGCTTAATACACAGTGGTGTATTTTGGTTTTGTGCTGCCCTAGGCATGACAAAACTCTGGCCTCCCCCCACCCCTATCTACATTTATCTTAAAACCAACACGCTCTTTTACTGGCAAACACACGCCCTCACTGATGAATTCACTGACAGATACACAGTCATTGGAACACACACACTGTTAGACAATCACACACTTTCACTGACTGACACACATATTCCCCAACAGACACACATACACTCTCACTGACAAACACACATATACTCTTTGATAGACTCACACACAAACTCACTAACAGACACACATTTTTTTTTTCTTACTCAGCCTACCTTTGGGAGTGCTGGCATGGAGTCTCTATTTCCCTGTGGTCCAGTGGGGCTGCTGGGTTGAGTGGCTGAGCGCGAGGTCCCTGTGGTCCAGTGGGGCTGCTGAGTGGCTTGGTGTGTGGTCCCTGTGGTCCAGTGAGGCTGCTGAGCAGCTGGGCATGCGGTCATTGTAGGCACGCGAGTGAGCTCCGATCTACATGCTCAGCTCCCTCACGCACCTCTTAGTGATGCCGGGGCTGGATTGACTGTGGTGCGTGCCAGGAAGCTCAGGGGAGAGTGCTCCCTCGCCACCTGCCTCCACCTCATGCAGATGCCAGCCTTTGGGGGGCCAAGATGGCCAGCCAGCCAGCTCCTGAGCCCCCCAGGAGAAGAGGCTGACAAGGCATCTGCCAGGTAGGGCATTTTTTAGATAAGGCCAGGGACTAATAAAAGTATTTAGAAATATTGGGCAGGCTAGATTGGCCAAATGTTTCTTATCTGCCGTCACATTCTATGTTTCTATGTTTCTAATGGTAGCTCCGGCCCAGTGCCCTAGTTCTTTCAATCTTTTTTTAATGCTTCTCGTCCCAGCAGCACTGAATTTGTGGATTGCTGTGCATGCACAGTAGGTCTGCAGTGCATCTCTTATAGAAGTATCTGATTGGACCAAAGATAATTTTTTAGAGGTTAACACAGTGAAAGAGTTGATATCACGGTCAGCAGATAATTCTGCAGAAAATAAACTGTTTTGGTGCCAGAGTACTCGTTAACTTAATTAATCTAAAATTTTAACTGAACAATAAACACATTTAACTTAAAAAGATATTTAATTTTTGGATTTGGGAGCACCCGATACCGACCTTGGTCACAGACGCTGGGTCTAAAACCAGGACAGCCAGCCGAAGCCGCCGATGCCGTTTTTTCTTGCGCCCGGCTCCAAAACACGACGCAGAGGCGGTAAGGCCTACCACGCGGGCGGACGGCAGAGAGACTCAGAGGAGGGAATCTGGCCCTGGGGCTCACCTGCTCTGGAAGACTGGTACCACAGCCTGCCACACACAGGTGAGATGGGGCGCAAGTCTCAGAAACCACCCACACATACCCCAAGGCCCCAGCGCGACATAGGCCAGATGTTGCAGGCCCCAAGTGCAGCGCAGACCACGTCCCATCGGGACTCCTCTCCACTGCCCTCAGAGGAAGGAGAACCACCTGATAGCCCACTCACTCCATGTCATGCAGCTCCCCCACGGGTAATGGAGGATAATGCCCCAGCATCCAGGAGTGATATCCAGGCCATGCTGACAAGCCTGCAACAAAACCTCAGGCAAATGTGGGAGGCTGACCTGGCAGTGCTAAAAGGGGATGTAAATGCTGTGACACTACGTACACAAGCTACAGAGAATGAAGTGGAAACCCTGAAACAAGGCCTACAAGAGCTGGGGGAGAAAGTACAAAAACTAACCACCACACAGACTGCCCTCTCCAGACAAGTCAACCTACTGGACGACAGGGGGAGACGCAAAAACGTCAAAATCAGAGGGGTGCAGGAATCCATCCCACTGGAGGAACTACCACATTTCATCAGACGCCTCGTAGCTGCACTACTTCCAACCAGACAAGCCAAAACCTTCTTATTCGACGGAGTCTACAGAATTGCGAAATCCCCGCAGGCACCCAGCGCAGCACCGCGAGACATCATATTACGGTGCCAGTCTATGTCAGACAAATTGGGACTTTTAGCAGCGCTCCAGGGAAAGACTCCTATGGAATTTGAGGATTGCCGATTATCCTTTTTTCAAGACCTGAGCAGAGCCACACTACTATGGCGCAAACAAATGCAACCACTTACTAAACCACTCCACGCAGCAGGCATTACCTACAAGTGGTCGACTCCGGGGACCCTATGGGTTACCAAAGACAACAAACATTACAAGGCCACGGATCCCTCTGAGGGCCCAGCTCTAATGGCGACATTGGGACTCCCAACTCTGCCGACAACTTCAATGCCACTGCCAGGCCACCGACCCAGGAGGGTTGAAGCAACAACAACGGCTACACCCAGACCCCATGGAGACACCAAGTCCTGAAACGACGCGCTCGGTCTGGGACTTTTGGACTTTTACTGAGACTCTCTTACTAAAATGTTTAGTTACGCTTACAAGCGTTAGTTTTACTGGTTCACCTCTTTCTGTTATAGTGGGATAGCGACCTATTGGAGGCCCCACCAGCCGGCTCTGGCGACAACTCCCTCCCTCTCCCCCCCCCGCCCTGGGGTAATAGGGTACTACCAGCATGGGAGCCTTACACTCACACATAGTCTAACGCTTTCTTCCTCCTCTCACGCCGTGGGTTCTTTGCCCTCTGGGTGCAGATAGGCTTCCATACAGCTCCCACCCACCTAGACACCCACTAGACTCAAACATTTATTACAGCATGCTTACACACAGCCACCTTCATCACTATACTTAGCTAAGCCACACAGCGCACCTCCAGTCCAGGCAAGAGCCATGCAGCGTACGAAGGAAGGTATAATAGACATAACCTAAAACCATATAGGATGCCGCTGAAGGGAGTGCCACGACTCCCCACACACCAAACACGGCTCTAGCCCTAAACACCATATGGAGTACCATAACCAAACAGATACCAGAGATCAGATGGGGATTTGACTCCCACAAACAAAAGCTTATCGAATACTGCATGCCCCACACGCTAGATGGCTTCAAGGTAACTGCGCTGGCACACATAGTCGAGTGAACACTCACCCAAAACTTCCACAGTTAAGGCCCACGTTACAACATCCCAGCCCAATATAACTTAAAAAAAAAAAAATGCGAAATGTATCTTAACAGTATATTTAATGTAGCATGTTCCTGTGAGCCATGTACATATGGATTGCGGCAATATTAACATGTCTGTCCTTTTATCGCATGAAAATAAAGATTTATAAAAAAAAAAAAGATATTTAATTTTTAATGTCACAGTGTTTCTTCAAGACAAAACATTTGTAAGAAAATAGTCAAAAGCTTGTGCTTTGGTTGGCCCACATTCAGAAACAAATACATTTTAGTTCATACATGTAATAACAGAGAGAACCTATAATTGTTTTAGCCTTCATAGAGTCTTAAAGATTAGGTGTAACTGATACTACTCTCGGTGCAGTGAGAAAGGAGTTCACAGGATTTCACTTTTTATCCTAGTCATATGCAAATAAGCCAAAACAAGGTGCAAAAGAACGCTGACAATTGCAGGTTTATTTACTGTGAGAATTCAGAGTGAATTTCAAATTTAAAACCTCTACTAATGTTGAATTTCACTTGGAATTCACCTTGAATTTTCAATTTAGTAAATAACTCTGTTAGGAAAAATATTTCATAGCAGATAAAACAAGTTGACACTTAAAGAGAAGTGGTGCAGACAACAAAAATGTCTACAGATTCTATTGGTGTCCAAGATGGTTTCTCCAGTTTTCAAATTTTGCTCTATTTTGTTTTATAAGCAATACTTTTATAAAACACCCCAAGTAAGTTATTGAGTTATATAACAACCCGGGGACATATAAATACTGCTACAAAGGGGCTGTGAATGTACATGTTTTGCTCTGTAAAGGTCTCAAGGGAGAGTATCACAGTGATGTGAACAGCCTGTGCTCATAGACTATTTCAACACAGTTTGACCAAAATAATAAACCCTTTTCTAACAGCGTGGATGAAGTATTCTATTGAAATGACTATTGTATATCACACACACTCTGGATAAAGAAGTATTAATATAAATAAGATAACCTTCACATTTTTCATATGCAACAAATATGTTTAAGCAGTGAAAGCAGACATTTTTTTTTTTAAATTTAGAATAAGTCCGTCAATTTAAATGAAGCCCATTTGCATACTATGCCCTGGTTGTGCCAGCACAGCTTGGCATACAATATAAATAATAACATAACAATAAAAGACACAAATCATAATACTTATTAAAAATATAAAATCAAACCCACAGCTACTTTTTAGTTGGCTATTAGCTTGTGCAAAACAGAAAAGTGACAAACAAAAAGGCATTGTTGTTGGAATGTCCCCATTGGCCATATGTAAAAATGTAGGATGAAAGGTTATCCAAACCTCTTGCTACTTATTCCAGACTAAATGTAGATGGATAATTCCTGTTCAATATTTCCAATAATATATCTCCAAAACACGTACTGTGGGCAGCATATTACTCTCAGATAAACTTTAATTTTGTTGTTGTCCCTATGCTCTATATCGATATATTTTTGCTTAGTTATATTTTTGTCAATACTGATGGTTCAGTTTAATCACTAATTCTAACCCCTCTGAAAACGTGTAATGTACAGTATGACGAACATAAAAATTATTACTTGCATAGAAAACCTTTCATAGAAAAGTATGTTTATTTCTCAGAATCAAATGAATGTGTTCACGTTTACTATCAATGACATTGAGATTAGAAAATCATTATTCATAACTAATTACAATTCTTAATAATAAAGCACGGGAATAAAATATGTTTCATAGCAACTACAACCTTTTCATTCTGACTCTGACATTGACCTAAAACATTAGACATGTGCATTCGTTTTCGTATGAATACGATTTAGTGCGAAAATTCTGGGTTTTTTTTGTATTTGTTTACTAAACGAAAGTCCTACAAATAAAATATAAACGAAACGAAAGGACAAATGCCGAACGCATTACCTTTTCATTTCGTTCATTTAATAGACTCCGTGCTGCAGGGGAATTAACCCCCACAACACGGAGAAATAACAGTGCAAATGTGCAAAAATAAAAAAACAGCTACCAGCTCCCTCCTTGTAATAAGTATTAATCCCCCCAACACACCTGCATTAAAACCTATGGGGGTTGACCCCCATATTAATAAAAGGGAGGATAAATCCTCCCGCATGCCCCTACTCACGGTATGCTGCGAGTAGAGTCATGTCGCCTAAACAGCGAGCAGCCAGTGGCTGCCTAAATAGCTACTTTTTACACGTACTCTTTATACTTCTATACAAGATACATTTATATCCAGTTTTATATTTAGTCATAAAACTAAATATATATATATCTGTATGGGGGTCAATCCCCCGTTCCCCCATGGTTGGGAACACAAATACCTAAAATGGGGGGGACATAGTGCCCCCTGCGCCCCCACCCATGAGGCATTAGGTCCCCCCATTATTTATTTAATTAGGGTCTCCACCCATGGCTCATGGGTGGGACCAGGGGGGGACATTAGGTCCCCCCTTTAATTTAATAGGGTCCCCACCCGCCCCTCATGGGTGGGGATCTGGGAAAGACATTAGGTCCGAAAATTCTATAGGTCTATAAGATTAATGGTAGGTGAGAGATAGAATAACAAAAATGTTTTCCAGAGAAACGCATGTCAAAAAAGTTATAAACTGATTTGCAGGGCAATGAGTGAAATAAGTATTTGACCCCTTCGACTTGGTGGCAAAACCCTTGTTGGCAATCACAGAGGTCAGATGTTTCTTGTAGTTGGCCACCAGGTTTGCACACATCTCAGGATGGATTTTGTCCCACTTCTATTTGCAGATCCTCTCCAAGTCATTAAGGTTTAGAAGGCTGACGTTTGGCAACTCGAACCTTCAGCTCCCTCCACAGATTTTCTATAGGATTAATGGGCTTCTTCTTGAGCCACTCGTTTGTTGCCTTGGCTGTGTGTTTTGGGACATTGTCATGCTTGAATACCTATCCAAGATCCATTTTCAATGCCCAGGCTGAGGGAAGGGGGTTCTCACCCAAGATTTGATGGTACATAGCCCCGTCCATTGTCCCTTTGATGAGGTGAAGTAGTCCAGTCCCCTTAGCAGAAAAACACCACCAAAGCATAATGTTTTCACCTCCATGTTTTATGGTGGGGATGGTGTTTTTGTGGTCATAGGCAGCACTCCTCCTTCTCCTCCAAACAAGCGAGTTGAGTTGATGCCAAAGCGCTTGATTTTGGTCTCATCTGACAACAACACTTTCACCCAGTTCTCTTCTGAACCATTTAGATGTTCATTGGCAAACTCTATACGGGCCTGTACATGGGCTTTCTTGAGCAGGGGGACCTTGCGGGCTCTGCAGGATTTCAGTCCTTCACAGCGTAGTGTGTTCACAATTGTTTTCTTGGTGACTATGGTCCCAGCTGTCTTGAGATCATTAACAAGATCCTCCCATGTAGTTCTGGGCTAATGCCTCACCGTTTGATCATTGAAACTCCACGAGGTGAGATCTTGCATGGAGAATCAGACCGAGGGAGACTGGCAGTTATTTTGTGTTCCATTTGCGAATAATCGCACCAACTGTTGTAACCTTCTCACTAAGCTGCTTGGCAATGGTCTTGTAGCCCATTCCAGCCTTGTGTAGGTCAGCAATCTTGTCCCTGACATCTTTGGACAGCTCTTTGGTCTCAGCCATGGTGGAGAGTTTGGAATCTGATTGATTGTTTCTGTGGACAGGTGTCTTTAATAGAGATAACGAGCTGAGATTATGAACACTCCCTTTAAGAGAGTGCTCCTAATCTCATCTTGTTACCTGTATAAAAGACACGTGGGAGACAGAAATCTTGCTGATTGATAGGGGATCAAATACTTATTTCACTCATTGACATGCAAATCAATTTATACCTTTTTTTTTACCTGCATGTTTCTGGATTTTTGTTTGTTTTTGTTATTCTGTCTCTCACTGTTAAAATACACCTACCATTAAAATTATAGACTGATCATTTCTTTGTCAGTGGACAAACCTTCAAAATCAACATGGGATCAAATACTTTTTTTCCCTCACTTTATGTTCTTGCTATTGAGCTGGGGAATCAGGACCTGTATGACTCTACTTGGATGTTGCTGTTCTCTTTGTCTTTTCCTCATGGCTCCAATGTGTTTGTGGTATACCCAGGTAATTGTAGCTGTTCTCTACATCTCCTATTTGGCCTTCTGGCCTTACTCCTGATAAGCGTCCCTCTATTTGCTATCATCCACTCACACTTATCTAGCTTGAATGAAATTCTATTGTCCTTGTTGTAGATGGATCAGTGATTCGATGTCTCGCTCACTCTTGGCATGCCACTTGATGTCATCCATGTAACTTCACTCTAAAATCTGTTTCCATATCCACGCTTCATGATGATCTGGCTAAGAGGGGACAGGGCTTTGTAGAGCTGCATCAGGGATATCACATTATCTTGGTATCTGACACATTTGATGTTTACTGCTGTAAATGTCCTGTAATTAACTTCTAGAGTTGTTCTCTGCTTACCCATTGAGTTCTCGATGAAGGCTCTTAGTGTCTTGTTGACCTTGTATAGAGCCAAGCATTCCAATTTCCATGTATGTGGTGTTGTGTCATAGGCTTTCTTGTAGTCAATCCAGGTTGTGCACAGATTGGTCTGTCGGGCCTTGTAATCCTGTGTGACTTCCTGGTCTATCCGCAGCTGGAGTTTTCAGCCACTGGTGTTGTCGCCAATACCCTTAGCCAGATCATCATGAAGAGTGGCTATGGATACAGATTTTAGAGTGAAGTTACATGGATGACATCAAGTTGCATGCCAAGAGTGAGTATTGCTCATATATTGACTCATATGTCCAACCATCTTGGAGGCTATGATACCTGACATAACCTTTGTTGTGAGGAGGCAGGTGATTGGTCAGTATTTAGATGTTGTGGTTACCTTGTGCACGCACATGCAATGCATGTAATGATTCTCTATAGCAGACTGTGATGGCAAGGTATGAGAGCCAGGAAGTAACAGTCCCGGATCTCCTGTCCAGATGACTTGCAGTGTATAATGAACTGTGAAGTAGCCTACAAGTTTACGTGTATAAAATTAGAAAGTCCCATATGCTGTATGTGGTCATGTTTCTGTGTACTATTAATTACTAATTATTCCCTGTCGGTGTATATCTAATCCCACTTTACAATTCTGAATGGGGGGGGGTTACTTTTTATTTGGATGACAAATATTTTAAAATGTGATTATTCCTCTGACGTTAGAACACTCAGCTCAGTGCTCCTTAGTCAATTCATCTGTGTTCCATTTCTCACTACTACTAACATTCTATGAATAGATTTCTGGAAGGGTTATTTTAACATTACGACCAAGATTCAGAGTGGCAGAATGCCGAACCCTCTGACTCCTATTTTCTAAACAACATTGTAGTCTGACCAGTGTTTCTTCATGTCGATTGTGTTAGAGATGGATTTGAGTGATAAATACCATGCCCTTTCAGTGACCTACTTTATTATTTAACGGTCTTGTTGAAATCTGCTAGGACTGTATTTAATATCAAGCCTTTAACGGACTGACCGCAAGCATAAGATTCTGCATCTTCATGTTGCAGATGTAATTGGCAAAGCTAAGGAACAGGAAAAGTAAAAGTCCCTGGACCATCAATAATAAACTGACAATAGCAAAGTCCTTAATAGGAATTTCATCTCACAAGTGTAAAGGTCAAGTGCCTTCCTGAGCCACCAAGAATGAGTTTCTAGTGTAGAAGCCATTGTGTAGTCATTAAGGAGACTGCATTATTAGTAGTGTATGAGCTTTGTTTAGAGTACTTATGTCTCACAGTTAATGAGTTGCTATCTGTAATGTCTAAATTAGAATAATGCTTTCTTTAGAAAGCATGCTTGATGTTTAATTTGCCTTTTGTGCACATGTGCATGTTTCCAAGAGATAATGATAAATTGCAAAAGCTAGAAGCCCCAGTTTATACCGAGAAGGGATTTGAACAAGGTTTCTTTCAGGTGTTTATGCAGTTATTTAAAAAAAATGCATTTCAAAAAGGCGTTAAGGAGTTTGAAAAACCTCTATGGGTAAGGGGGTGGAGTAAAAAATTTATTAAAAAAATAAATAAATAAAGTATATGGGCCATAAAAAAACTGCATGGGCAATAATATAAGGGACAGCCTAGTCAACATAATCACTACTGCTCCTGTAGTGGTTGTGGTGCCAGAAGGTCCTAGCACTCCCACAGTAAGTAGTAAACCATTGTCTAGTGGTTTGACACTAACCTGAGTTCCTGGGTACCTCCTCTCTGGTGTCCCTTTGTGAGATGAATAAAGAGAAAGTTCCCCTTCCACAAAAATGATATGAATTGTATGTATATTTGGATGAAATTCATTACCTGATACTCTTAGCCAATTAATTTAATCAAAGTGGGGTGGGATTTAAATTAATGGAGAAGTAGGAACGTCTTCTGCATTAGTGTTATCAGAATAGGAGGCTTTGGATTTAAGAAACCATGGTAACTGTGAAATCATTTGAAAATGGTTTAATTTACCATGAGACAGATTATTGAGACTATTGACACCATAACCACTACAGGGAGATTGATGTATGACTTTACTGAGAGGGTAGTGGATGCATGGAATAGCCTTCCAGCTGAAGTGGTAGAGGTTAACACAGTGAAGGAGTTTAAGCATGCGTGGGATAGGCATAAGGCTATCCTTACTATAAGATAAGGCCAGGGACTAATGAAAGTATTTAGAATATTGAGCAGACTAGATGGGCCGAATGGTTCTTATCTGCCGTCACATTCTATGTTTCTATGTTTCTGGTAGTGGTTATGGTGCCTAGACGGTCCCTTTAAGATGTTTAGTGTGGACTGCTAGAGAAAACTGATAAACTCTGACTACTTCCAATTAAGGAAGCACTGAACATGTTAATGCCTGATCATTAGGTTCCTATATAATTTGCACATCACACTATTGATGTAGGTTATAGACAGTCCAGTGTTCAAAATAAATCAAGTTTTATAAATCCTCTTAGAAGCATAACCTGGCTCTCAAGTAGGGAGCCAGGAGTGTTTCCAGCATTACTTACTTTGAATTGTAATTCAAAGCAGAAGTTTGTGCTTCTCGTACAGAATCATTAATTCAGTGCTTCTCTATGAGGATCATTCTCGGCAGATCACGATGATTGTCGGGCATGTACTGTGTGTCCAAAAGCTTCTTTTGGAAGTGGAGAATCTGGAAGTGTAGATTTCCCCAGTACTGGAATAAAGGTGACTTTAATAGTGATTTTAACCCTTTTAATCCCGAAATTGGGAGCGATCTAAATATCTAATCACAATAAGTTCATAGACAAGCTGAAACATTCATAAAAAAGGCAGGAATTCATAGTGGGAATTCTAGTGGAAAACCAAGTGATCATTACAAAATATCTATTTTATGCACATGGTATCATCCCTCAGTTCTGGGAGAAGAGTAGGACAGACACGTGCATTATTGTATTATCTGCTCTGGTAGCAATGCAGTACATTAATAGAGAGTCTGTGGTACCAAAAGATCTCGTAGCATCCCATGGAAGAATGCTCTAATGACAGTTTGCTTAGAAATAGCAAAATATGTGACTTTTGGGAAAGTTCACAAAACCATAAAATTCTAATTATTTGCTATTCCCTATTTCAAATAAGAAAAAAAAATATAGAGAATTATCTGCCCAGAAAAGTTGTGTTGCCCAAAAAAAAAATTTTTTTTAGAATGTTCTTGATTTTCTTTTCTTTTAGCAAAGCAGGATGCACATGTGTATAAAAGATAATTAAAGGGACCATATAGTCACCAAAACAACTTTAGCTTAATGAAGCAGTGTTAGTGTATAGATCATGCCTCTGAAGTCTCACTGCTCAAGTCTCTGCCATTTATGAGTTAAATCACTTTTTGTTTCTGTTTATGCAACGCTAGCCAACCCTCCCCTGGCTGTGACTGACACAGCCTGCATGAAAACATTTTCTTCACTTTCAGTCAGGTGTAACTCACACCTGTAAATTGAACTTTAATTACATACAGAAGTCTCCAGGATCTAGCAATCTATTAACAGAGCATGAGATAGGAAAATCTAAATTAAACATAATTTGCACTAAAGGTAGTATAAACATTAGATTACTCTTTACATGAAGTGTTTAGGAATGCTGTGACGTCACATGCATGGAGGTGTGGCTAGACCTGTAGAGAACTGAGCAGGGAGACTACAGGGGCATGATCTATACACCAAAACTGCTCCTAATATGCTAAAGTTGTGACTATATTGTCCCTTTTGACCTAGGAATAAACCTTGTTGATATATTAGGATCAATAAGATTTTTTTTCAATATTTTGATGCACAATGGAGTAAATATGAAGCTTTACTTACCTGTATTGTAGCTTGGGCCGGCAGAACAGCTTGCACCGCGGAACAAGAAGTTAAATTTCAGTTTCCGGTTTCCGGCCAGAATGAAAGGAAGTGTGCCCTCAGTGAGCAAACTTCCTTTTAGTCCAGCCGGAAACTGGAAACTGAAATTTAAGTTCCTGTACCGCAGTGCACGCTGTTCTGCCGTCCCACGTTACAATACAGGTAAGTAACTAAGGGACACTATGGGACAAGGGGAGAGGGGGACACTACGGAAGAGAAAGATTATTATGGGACAAGGGGAGGGGAAACACTATGGGATGAGGGGATGGTGGGGAGAACACTATGGGATGAGGGAAGGGATGAGAGAGCACTATTGGACAAGGGGAGGGGGGAGAACACTATGGGATGAGGGGAAGGGGGAAAAACACTATGGGATGAGGGGAGGGATGAAGGAAGTGGGGATCACTATGGGATGAGGGGAGGAGAACACTATTGGACAAGGGGAGGGGGGTTAAAGAAAACTACTGGACAAGGGGAGGGGAGAGAGAACACTATTGGACAAGGGGAGGGGGGTTAAAGAACACTATGGGACAGGGGAGGGGGGTGTTAAAGAACACTATGGGATGGGGAGGAGGGGCTAAAAATCACTATGGGACAGGAAAGGGGGGTTAAAAATCACTATGGGACAGGGGAGGGGAGGGTGTTAAGAAACGCTATGGGACAGTTTGTTCTGAATATTATTTTTTCTGGGTTTCCTCCTCTAAAAACTAGGTGCGTCTTATGGTGTGGTGTGTCTTATCGAGCGAAAAATACGGTACATTATTTATACAATGTGAGTGTTAGGTTTGCCACTGTCCCTAGTTATTTTGTTTACCCATTTTGGGTGCTTAATAATTAGATTTCACTTGGTTATCAAAATGTAACATCTCTTAGAAAGTACTGAGACAAGCAAATCACCATTGTCTTAGACACGATGCTGTGACTTGTCTATTCTTTTTTTAATAGACAGATGTATTTACTTCTTATAATCCTCAAAACTTCACAGGCATATTTCTAACATGTTCTTCCTGACTGATCTCTTTTGACTTGTCATAATTTTATTCCTCCATGACAATTGCTTCCTAGTTCTGTGTCTTGGGATTTCAAGAACTTAATTGTTGGGGAATTGAAAGGTAGAAGATAATGACTACAAAGTTGAAAGAGTTCTAGAGATCAGGATTTATTAGAAAGACAGTAAAGAGTGATAAAGGTCAGCAAAAGAATAAAACATGACACAAAATTGTGCAGCAATGAAGTCTAGCAAAATCAAGATTCAGTATATCAATATTCACATTTAGAAATGAAATCTACCAGAACATGTATAGAGAACCATGTATATAAAATATTATTAAACGATTCAAGAGCACAAATCTAGGAGACTGGTGAATGTGACCAAACGCCATCTAATTTAGGTGACACTATACGTGGGTGTTACGAGGCATTCATTTACATATACGCAATGTTTCTGGATGTTCCACCAACATGGATTTCAAATGATGTGTGACATGGCCTCTTTTGTGCACTTGACCAATGTATAGTCGCCATATGGGCATTCAGAACCTTGGACAAACCCCCCACATACCTTTCCCAATAAAACACGGACACTAGTGTATATGGGTAAAATTGTCCACAGCTTTATTAAATAGTATTAACTTAACATAGAAGATTTAGGTCATTGCCCTATAGCCCGCCTTCACTTCCATATCCTTCTGTTAGATATAAAAGGCAATGACCCCACTATAAATAACATATATATAATATTATACCAACATGAAGATCACTTAAAGTGCCCGGATACCCATACCCCACCAGGTTCTGAGCCACCGACAGGTCTCAAAACCTACCAAACTTACCAATAACCATTTCCATAACCTTCCTAATGGGGAGCCTATTTGCTCTCCTTGAGCTCTCGATCCCGAATCTGTGACAAAATGGGACAACCCAACTATAACCAAAACCCAGGGATGGAGGGTGGCAAAAACTCAGCCAGGTAGGCAAGTTAAAAGTGACTCTTCCAAGATGTCTGTCTATTTATATAGCCCAACCCCTTACCCACAAGCAACCAATTCCAACATGCTTCCTCCCATGCCCGCCTCCTAACCCCTGTCAAGGCCCCTTCCCACTAAGCTACACTTTTGCTACATGGGGCTACAAGATCACTGATGTATCAGACTTACATAGGATGGTGGTACCATGTTTAAATTACTTGAGTTCTCTCTTGTTCGTCACCAAGCAATCATGCCAGAATGTTTAATAAAACAAGAATGAAAAGAAATCCCTACAATTACCATTTCTATATTGTTATAAAATAAAGCTTTTTTTGTTGTTGCAGACACTATACTTACCGAGGGTTCAAACAATGTTGGGGTTGAAAGGTCATGAAAAATATATAGATTAATGGGTGTTTCTTTTTCTTATTTATATTAAACCATGTCTGTGAGACTACAATTCTGAACCCATCACTGCACGGCTTGTTGATTCCATGCACGCACAAGTTAGAATGGGAAAAAAAGTGGAAATAATTGAACAAGATTTTTATAAGATGCGACATACAAGTGTGACCTGAGAAAATGGCCACCAGGCTAAAATGTGATATATACATAAATAGTGTACATAGCTAATGATTCACTTTGAACAGTTTATGACAGGCTTTTTATGAATTGTGACACAATCACATTAAAATGGCGCAGGTCACATCTGCATATTGTTAATACCCAGAGGGACCAATTACAAAAATTCAGTTGATTTCTTCACTGTCTAACAATTAAAAGAAGAAAAAACAAAGTTAAAAAAAACACCCGTAAGCTCTACGTTGGTGAAAATGATTATTGACTAAAATGTTAAATTACATATAAAAGTTTTACTTTAAGATTTGTATTTTCATTTATCTTGACAAATTGTTCATTTCCATAAAAACACAAACTGTATCTTCCCCTCCCCAAAGAGAAATGACCCTTTTCAATAGCAACCATGCAGAAAATTGTCAGTTACCAATGTCAATTCATCCATGAGATTCAGAGTACTGGAACACAAAATGCCGCTGCACTATTGGGCTGGGTGTCCTATTTCTTAACAACATGTCAGATACCACAAGAAAACATTCTTGAGTTTATCGAGTAAATAATACATTCCTCGGTGCAGATATGCTCATTATGATATTTTGAAAGATGTGCAAAAATAGAATCTTTGGAATCTTCTGTTGCATTCCAATCTCCCTCATCGGCTTCCGGAATGTTCTGTCTAACTTGCCTGATTGCTGCCTAACTGGTTGCTTTGGATAATGGAAACCCTCTGACCCCGCTTGGATATCTTTGTAAGTGCTCTTTCAATGTATTGAAGTTAATAAATTGCCTCTGCCTTACTTATCCAATTGACGTGCAAAACTTGGCCGGGGTTGCGGGAATGTTCAGTTATATATGTTGCATGTGATCTAACTATAACATTTTTTAAAGAATAAAATTATTAAGTAGCTTCACACAGAGTCGCACAAGGTTATTGGAACTAAACATGTGCCATGTAGGAGATTTCTTGCTGACAATATAATGAGTTGATAGAAGACAGAAGTTTTAAATATTTTTTCATCTTCAGTATATAACGAGGAAGAACTACTGCTACAAGAGCTAGAGAACACATATGTAACTGGACGACACAGGAGAAAGTGCTCCGGCAATAAAATACAGTTAAAGTGACACTCTAGGTATCACACTAGTTATAGTACCAGGGTAACATCCCAGCAATCTTATGTGAGATTAATATGTTAAACTGACAAAATAGAGAGTAAAAGCAAAACTTGTAGCCCTGCCTACAAGTCATGTCAGTCTGAGAGCTGGTTTGCATACCAGCTCATACCAATGACGTGATAAGTCACTTGAGATTCTCTCCAAGAGCAAATAGCTGCATGTCCAAAAATATCCCGCTCCCTCTCTGATGATTGGTGGTGTTCGTGGGCATGAAAACGCACCAAAAGCTTTCACACTGATAGTTATTCTTTGTAGTTGTAAGTGTTCCCGTCTAGTAAGCATCACCTGAAAGGCCCTCTAATCTCAGCACGCTAAGCATGTTGAGAGCTGACAAGAGCATGTAACTGACAGGCCTTGACACTCTGAAGCCCCTTTTTGGTCAGTTTGACAGATTAGTTAAATGTAAAGTGCCAGATAACACCATGGCACCATAACAACTTCAATAAGCTGAAGAGGTTTTGGTGCTTAGAGTGTCCCTTTAAAGAGCTACGTATAATGGTTATGTTGCAGCAAGTCTCTGGGTAACATTTCTAGGTTCTTTGTCAAACTGTTTTGGAGCTATTTAAGTTAGATGAAGCTTTACTGTCAAGTTTACGTTTTACTGTATCTTTAAAGTGTTGATTTATAGGATTCAAATGAAACCACAATGACATTCCTGAACCGGTTACTTTGATGTAATGTTTAAAACTGCAGACATACCATCATTCCTTTGAATGTATTCCAGATAAAAGGCTGAATCACAGAAGTAGGAGACTCTGGGGGTAGACTTCAGGATCACAAGCCTCTCTTTAAGGAAAATAATGATAAAAGGGGCTCTCAATTAATAAAACAATTCAGTTAAATTGAGCTTACATCAAGCACAAACCCAACGACAATCACGTTTCCAGGTTTAATACAATTAAATAATTGTGTCTCCTAATGTATAATACATAATGTATGCATTTGGACAATAAAGATTGCAGGTTATTTTTCCAAAATATCTGATAAACTAGTGTTTCAAATTTCTTTATGGATAACCTTTCACAACAGTTACTACACTAGTTAGGTCCAAATTTCTTTATGGATAACCTTTCACAACAGTTACTACACTAGTTAGGTCCAAATTTCTTTATGGATAACCTTTCACAACAGTTACTACACTAGTTAGGTCCAAGTTTCTTTATGGATAACCTTTCACAACAGTTACTACACTAGTTAGGTCCAGATTTCTTTATGGATAACCTTTCACAACAGTTACTACACTAGTTAGGTCAATTTCTTTTGCTTGTTCGTCATTATAACTAGTTTGGTAGACAGATTGACTTGGTACATTTTCCTGACTTCTGATCCCGTAACTATGACAATATAAGTTTAATGAACATTTACACCATTACCCGTCCATTTACTCAAAATTATAGTAGCTATTAGTAGTCAGGACAATGACTACAGCTTTTAAATTAAGCAAACATACCAGTGTAAAAATATTGTCCTGACAGCTTATGGGGACATTTCACAGCACGATTATTCCATAGTTTTTTTGTAGCTAGTTTTTTGCCATCAGTCAAAATAAGGCCAGGGCTATCTAAACCTGAATTTGGCCCTAACTTATCGAATTGCCTAGATTTGGACCTACAAATAGGTTGTGACACAACTGAGAGAAGAAGATGTACAGAAAGAGACCATTTTGAAAAAAAGACTTGAATTAAACTAAATTAAAGCTGGGTTATGGGGTGCAGGAACCAAATGAGGCCACAAAACCTTCATATTTATACCACCTTAGATAGAAACCTTGTTGCACTGCATGGCATGTGCTGGGCCATACCAACTGCAGATGCCAGCAGTCATAATCCCCCTAATAGTGCAAGAGGATCCTTTATTGTATTAATTAATTGTAGGAGCCTTGTATTACTATGTCAGATGTCCCAATCTCACCTTCATTCCCACTTCCACTATTTTACCCTCATCCTTCATAGCGAGAGAGATTAACTACTTTTCTCATAATTCCACCTCCCTCATGAAAAAGTATTAACCTAACTCTTATTTACTTTTTCAGTACTTGCTATCCTTAACACCCATATATGCATTTATTATAATTGACCTTCAGCAACCTTCATTTTCTTGCACTAATAGTTCACGAGGATCGAGCCAGAGCTAGGACTGCATAGATAATTGACCTTCAGCAACCTTCATTTTCTTGCACTAATAGTTCACGAGGATCGAGCCAGAGCTAGGACTGCATAGATCTGCATTTAATTTTAGATAAGTTTTGTCTAAAGCCATGGAGCTTACTAATTCTGAACGTTTCTATACTATGTTTATATTGTGGTTTAGGAATATTTCTTGCCACAGCTACTCCCATGTTATAAATACACGCAGAAGTTTAATACGATTGAATATTGTCTGCTCAAGAGGAGCCTGTACTCCATACTCTGTTATATCAAGTGAATAGTGTGACATAGACTCTTGAAATGTATAAGAAAATACATTTTTCCTCAAAGTCTCCATATTTTATTAAATATATAGCAGTCAATCAGGGTTAGCCACTAAAGAGTTGTTGGTAATTCAGCATAAATTCAATGTGAATTTCAGAATTAAGGTAAAAATAGTTAAAAGAAGAAACATTCTCCAAATCAGTTCTCTTGTCAGTTTACCTATTTTGGCCTTAAATTGAATATTCAATAAGTCCTATCAGACCTACCTGTTGCACCCATGGAAATTCCTACATTTGTTGGCCTCACAATCCGCACCCAGGGGTTCTACAGGTTTAAACGTATAGGTAAATGTATATGTGAGGCAGTCAAGTTGCATCTTCTCCAAGGTGAGGAAGCAAAAAGGTTGGGAGAAAGCATGATGCAGTCTATTAGTATGTGATGACAGTCGGCTGACTGGAGCTAAGTGGGTTGTGTAGACTTAATGACAGCAGGTGATCAACTGCTTTAAAACATTTGTGTTAAGGTCTCTGTCCAATGTATTGGTGATTTTATGTGTAAACATAGATACATACTTTGTGGATTTATTTTTTCTTAAACATGTACATTTAACATCTCTATATTTACCTCTCAGCCAATGTGAAGTTAAGTCAATTAAACAATGTTAAAGATTAACTGTGCAGCCTGCTTCATTTTGCTAGAAGCTACGTAGGCTTAGACTGGTTAGCCGGCATATCACATAGTATTTAAACGGATTTGTCAGCAGATGATTTAATATTACTGTTAACAAACTTAGTGGTACCTTTTTGCATGTGGACCTCAAAAGGAAGAATTGTCCTTGGTGACTATGACAAAAACTAAACCTTGGCTTATTCACTGATCAATATATCTATCTCGCCGGGCATTACATGAGTTGTCACTTCTGTCACTTACCAGAGTCCAGCGTTGATGTCCCATGGTGCTGACTCGGGGTCCGCCTGCTTGCCTATGGGGTTTTAGGTGCACTGGGTGAACTCATGCATAGCGTGAGGACGTCCAGCGTCAGTTATGCAACCAAAAGTGAAGTAAACCCATAAAGAGATGAAGAGATGAAGTAAACCCATAAAGGTAATTTTTGCAGTTACTTACTGTAACTATTACCTTTATAGGGTTAAGGGACCTGGACATTTGCACCCAGACCACTTCAATGAGCTGAAGTGGTCTGGGTGCCTATAGTGTCTCTTTAAGTGATGTGCCACACCGCCAAAACACTAAAGTACAAGTGCAGCGCTTTGTTTCATAATATTTACTTTCCTCTTTTATCACTCATGGCCCTGCACATTTTATTCTTTATCATCCCATTTCATTGTGTTACTAGGAAACATGTGCTGATTTAGACAAGTATAGCAATTTTAGCGACTCTTTTTCATTTAAAGTAGGACGTAGCATACACATTTCTCTGGATACATTGTGCTAAACTTGCCAACAGTATCTAGTGTATGCAGGGAGGATTTTAAAAGAAATATTTAGACAACCTTCCACTAATACAAATGGGTGTTACTTTGGTGAGTTGTTTATGTACCCTGTATAAATGCAGAACAGTATATATTGAGGTAGACTGCAGGATTTATGAAAAATAGTTGGTATCATAAATAGGATTGTTTAAAGATTAAAGTAAATAAATAAATAACAATTTAGTGGTCTATGGAAAATATGTCTTCTTAAAGGGACACTATAGTCACTAAAACACCTTTAGCTTAATGAAGTCGTTTTTGTGTACAGAATATGCCTCTGAAGTTTCACTGCTCAATTCACTGCCATTTCGGATTTAACCCCTTAAGGACACAACTTCAGAAATAAAAGGGAATCATGACGGAATATTTCCATCATGTGTCCTTAAGGGGTTAAATCACTTGTTGTTTCCGTTTATACAGCCCTGGCCACACCTCCCTTGGCTGTGACTGACACAGCTTAAATGAGAACAAAATGGTTTAATTTTTAATCAGATGTAACTTACTTTAAATGTTTTTATCTCCTGCTTTTACTGTACAGGTGATGAGAAATTCTAAATTAAATAAAATTTGCAATAAAGGAAGTGTAAACATTAAATAAACTCTTTACAGGAAGTGTTTAGGAAGGCTGTGTAAGTCATATGAAAGGAGGTGTCACTAGGGCTGCATAAACAAAATGATTGAACTCCTAAATGGCAGAGAATTGAGCAGTGAGACTGCAGTGGCATGATCTATACACCAAAACTGTTTAATTAAGCTAAAGTTGTTTTGGTGTATATAGTTTCTCTTTAAGGCATTATAGAGTATTGTGGAAATGTTGTGTTGTCTTTCAACTCTGAGAGCATATTCCATAAGGCTCTGGTAGTAATAAATATTACTAAATCTCAGAGACCAGTCATAAAATTCATCGTTGGTCATTTCTGGTATTTTTCAGACACCAACAAGTTTTAATTCATTGCTTCCCTGACATAGATCACCTCATAAGTCTTAGTTAAAGGCATCGAAATGAACCCTTACCATGCTGCAACCAATCATACCACCTCAACTGGATAACCATTCCATATATCCACTGCACACATCAGAATAGTTAACCATATTTTGATAATGAAACAATGAATACACACCACATTAACGGATAATTCACTATGGTCAATATTCAGCATCTCCACAGCTGATTGGTGTATCACGAGGATTTGCCTTTCCCTATGGGGAAGCATTGGATTCAGTGGCCTCCCTGGTGGAGGATTCATTATTTTCCCTTGATACAGTGCCATAGTTGCCAACATTTGAAAAAAAAATCCAAGGACATTTGCAGTTCAGCTATCAATTACTGTCTGTGTATAATATCCCTGGACAGTCAGTGCTCTCTGTATAATACAGGGTTATGTGTATAATAAATTGGGACAGTCAGTGCTCCCTGTATAGTGCTGCTCTCTGTATAATACATGGCTGTGTGTATAATATTCCCGGACAGTCAGTGCTCCCTGTATAGTGCTGCTCTCTGTATTATACAGGGATGTTTGTGTATAATGTCCCAAGACAGAGAGCAGCACTATACAGGGAACACTGACTGTCCCAGGATATTATACAGACACAGACTTGTATTATACAAAGAGCAGCACTATACAGGAAGCACTGACTATCCCAGGATATTATACACACACAGATCTGTATTATACAGAGAACAGCACTATAGTATTATACAGATAGCTGAGCATATACCCCATGTCCCAATCTCTAGACTACTAGTACTTTTCAACAGCAGCTCCCAGATGCGTGTAACAGGGCTAAAGTGTGCGGCAGCTCACACAGATGATTCAGCGGTAAAGCGCACTCGCTGGCACAGCCAAACTGGGAATCCAAAGCAGCCCTGGAAAAAAATGTATGCCATTCCTACAAGTCAATATATATATATAGATAGATAGATAGATAGATAGATAGTACAGTAAGCACACAAGCTCACTGACATGCACAAATAGGCTCACTGACAGACAAAACTCTGACTCACACACAAGCTTCCTACAGACGAACTCACTTGTATAAACACAAGGCTCACTACAAAGAAGTTCAGGGACACACACAAGCTCACTAAAGACAAGCTCACTGACACATACATGCTCACTAAGTAGAAGCTCACTGACACACACAAGCAGTACCATCTTAACAGCGTTATGGGCCCCCGGCAAAGCAGTGCATTGGGGCCCTTCCTACACAACAAGTCACAGGAAAAGAAATGTAATTATTGATAGACTGCTGAGTGCATACACACAGTACATTGAATACGAACACCGTATTAATGATCTCACGGTGGTAAGTCCAGTGCACCAGGATAGTAAAGGTGATTTTTTTTTTGTTTGGTTTTTGTTAGTACAGGAGGAGGGGCAGGTTGCAATACTACAACTAGGTAGGTTTAAACTATATCACTAGGAATACATGTTTGGATACCTAATGCTATTCCTTTAACGCTATTTCTCCAGTTTTGCCTTTAAAGACACAATGCAACATCTCAGATAATTGCTACTCTGTTGACGGCTGCTTCTCTGGTCTGACAAGACACACAATGGATGCTTGATAAGCTAATCACTCGTCAAAACTTTGCCACTTTCTCTGTATGCACTGACAAAATATGCTGGTTTAAGTGCTGGAAGTGGCTCTCTTTCACGTTAGATCTGTTTGGTTTAATGTGGCAATAAACATCCGCCTAAAGAAGTGAGGATTACATCTACATATCCAACAGATTCCTCACGCAGGGACAGATTTTCTGCAAGTACCTCTGCCTACAGGACCACTGTTAAAGGGCTACTCCTCTGACAGTTCTCTATTGTCAAAGACTCTAATACTATAATTTGAATTAATAATACGAATTCATATATTCTCTAATTGTCATGCAGTTGTGCGATATATTCAAATACTCTTTGATTGCTGCATAATTTTGTATTGAATTAACTCCTATGTTAATTTATTTAGACATTTATCTATATGTATATTTGCTTGGTCACCTGACTACATTGTGGATATGTGACGCATTAATTCCCACTTTGTACACTTCTTTTCACATTGTCAGAATGTAATTTATACATGATTAAGGCCTAAGCAGCTGAAACGGTTTATTTTGGGACTGTGTCTCTTATTAAAAAAAATCACCTACCCTGTCATCGTAGCCTGCTATAATGTTTTGGGTTTTTTTGGACTTTGATGCCGTGAGTTTAGTGGAACCCCGGCAGACAAAAAAAAAACAAGAGCTTGAGTGCAGTTTGATACTTGTGTGTGTAAGCTTTCAACCCCATTTTGTTATTTCTGGGATAAAGTGGCAGATATGCAGGGAAGAAGCGTTTTATAACCCTTCCTCGAACTGCCTCATAATTAAAAACAAAAATCTGGCAACAGTGCTATTACTTAAAAATGAATGATGACCCAGAACATAAAAAAAGAAAAGAAAAAGTTTTGTACTGCTGTACGGTACATTTATTATAATATGCTGTGAGTTCCTTGCTTTCAAAACTAGCATTTTAATTCAGAACAGTTTAATAGCAATAGACTAAAAAGACATGCAATGAAAATTATTATTTTTTCTTTCAGACCTTGGGTTCGTTATGCTCCCACGCGTTTTACCCCCATTTTTCTTTTTTTTGACACGTGTTTTACAGCATGTTTCAACCCTTATATCAATAAAAGAAAGTGTATAATTACATCTAAATTATACCTATGTGTGCAGGAACTGATATTTAACTTTCCCTGAAATTAGAAAAGGATGGTCAGAAAGTCTGTTGGTTGAAACTATATACCTGAAAAACGCAAAGTCCTCGCTGTAATTAACAAGAAACCTGAACCGTTGAAGCCAATAGTTTTGTTTTATTTACAATTTGTTTATTAAGGTTTCAGTGCAAAATGACCAAAAAAACACTCCCTAACAGCCCGTTCTAATATTTGTTAAGCTTTGTCACAAAATCAATTTGAAATAGAAACTGATTTTTTTTTTTTTGGTTTTTTTTTCAACGAGATCCGGGAAAGCTGTTATTGAATATTTACTATGAGGCTACAATTAAGTGACAGTTACTTACTTAATGAGGATTTTATTTTATGTGCCAGTAGAAGAACAACACAACAGAATTAAAGTATTAGGTTGAGTAATTATCATTGTATAATTTGCTGTCTCAGTTCGAGAAAAAGCTGCATTGACTAGGAAAATATCTCCCAGCCCTTATTTCGCATTTCCATTCCTGAACATGTCAATAGAAAAGCCACTTGCTAGAACAATTTATTTTCTATGAACAATGCGGCAGCCTATTTTAATATATTATGCTCTAGTCTCCCTCCATAAACTTGGACTTTTACTGTTTTGTATTGTTGTTCTGAATATGTTAAGTCCATCTAAATTCATCCTGCCCTAAGACTTTTTAATGAGCCTTCAAGAAAATATATTCAGAGATGGAGAAACATATACTGAACTTTTAGGATAGCTAGAGTGCTTTTAAAACTGTTCACTCTGTAAACATCAATCTTATTGATATTGGATAATTTGTTCGACTGTGGAATACGTAGGCAAAAATTACAAGTCACAAATGCACTAGCGCATCTGCAACTGGGGGAGGTCCTTCTCAGTAGAACTGTACAAAAAACAAAAAATACTTTATTGCTATATAATCAGAAAAATAGATACAAAGAGGGATGAACCTACAAAAAGGTCAATTAAAAAGCCAAAAGGTTTGATATAAGATAGAGGGGGCAAAAAAATAGTTCCTAAACCCAGAAGAGTACACACTGACTAAGAAGTGTTATTTCAGAAAAAGGAGCAATATACCATGGCCTTAATATGAAATAAATATTATGTTTTTGTCTAGCTACTATTCATGGGTTACCCCTATATAGGATCTCTCCAGCACGCTATCCATTACCCTTGGGTAATAAAGGTTTTACTGTGGAATACATACCTTACAACTTTGCGAGGTATGGAACTGGGAAATCTAGCAGTAGAAATCTAAGGCTGCATGCCAGTGACATGGTTGCTTCCCTGGTGACATTTCAAGGTGGAATGCCAAAAAAAAAGGGCATGCTAGCTTGGTGCAAATTTATGAAAGACTGGCTGACTCCTGGCTTACCCAACCAATGACAGCAGCATATCAGGAGAGCACTATTAACGTGCTCATTCAATGGGGTCAATGCCATAAATGAAGTTATTTCATTGCACCGTATGGGGACCCTGTCTTTGGTATAATTGGAAAACCTGGGGTGGCAGGGTTGAGCCCCAAATTTCATACTGACTTATCGAATTCAAGACTGCTGGGAAGTATAGAATATCTTTGCAGGTGTTTTAATGTTCGTGGAATTGGATGGGCATGTGAGATTTGTTTTTTACTGTCAAGGACTTTGTGTCCTTTATCCCTGATGTATGAGACCATTGCCATGCATGTGATGGATGTCCCAAAAAGACTAGATTGGACAAAATTCATCATTTTTGCAATAAGTTTTATAGCAATTTCTTATAATTTTTTTAAAAACTATAATTAGTAGGCAGGTGAAAGCATCAATCTAAAAATGGACAGGAACACCAGCACACCATTTCAGTTCTAGACTGCCAGAAAAGGACACTAAGCATTCAAATCGGTTTATCTTAATGTGGTGTCTTTGGTGAATAGATGCTGCCTTTTTTATACTGAGACTCTCTGGTGCCAGTCAGACAAATAGCAACTGGAAGCTTTCTCTCATTGAAGACCCCTGATAATTGAAGGTCTTTAAGTTCATTGTCATCACCGCACAGAATGATGATGATGATGAACGCATTACAGATGACTTTACCGGAGGCAGGGCAGCTGCACTGAGGAGATTTTCCTGGCAGTAGCTTACAGGTAAGTTTTATAGCAATTTCTTATGTTTTGCTTTTTTTTTTGTTTAGTTTTTTTTTTTAACTAAAATTAGGAGGTAGGTGAAGGATTCAACCTAAAATTTTGGTTCTGGACTTCCCTTATGGGTGGGTTCAGTCTGATATGCAAACGGTTCACTCTGTAATGGAATAAATGAGTAAAATTGTTGAGACCTGAGCAGGGACTAAGTGAAGGGCAAGCTACTGAGCTTCTCTAAGCTTTTGTCCATTCTCACAGTTCTCCTCTGTTTTTTATAGCTTTTGGCCTGAATAATCAGCTGTATTTGTATTCATTCTTTTGAAAAATATTGAATAAGTTGTAGCATTGTGTATTTCACACTGTCTCTTCTCCGATCGTCTGCATTCTAAAATACCACCTTTACCTATATACAAATCACTTTCCATTCCTATTTTATAACCTGCAACGTCCCATAATAGCAAATCTTTCTGGGAGGTGTAGTTTAATAGATTTTATAAAGTGAAACCTAATAACTGAAATACAAATTCTCTAAAACACCTTCTCAGATCAGAACTTAGGCTGTGCATTAAGAGCTAGTCAGTCCCACCTCCTACACTATAAACCTTCCTCAGGAGCCTATCTATAGATGTAGAATATTGCATATTCTATGTTTCTATTGATTATATATGGATGTGTGGATTGACATAAGTAACAGATGGTCTAAGTCACAAGGCTTTCTTTGTCCGAGAGCTCTGGAATGTGGATTTGGGGGTTTTGTCCTTATATGGCTAGAGTTATAGTCTGACGTCAATATGGCACTTCTATATAGTAACAGAGGGACACGAGGTCACTCTCTCTTGGCTCTTGGCTCTGTACAACGATGTAACTTTCCCATCAGAAGTACAGCAATTACCATCTGCTGTTGAATGTCCATTATCCTGTAACATCCTTTGTTGTTTTATTATCTATCCGTAACTAAGAATAAACCTGAAGAAACCGTAAGTCAGATTGCGTATTAGTACTTTTCAATAATATAGACATATATTATTGTGGTGAGCATTTGGCCCAAAACTATATATACAAAAGACGTATATATATCAATCAACTGAAGACAAGAAGAAATTAAGAAGATTTAACAGTGACGATTCCAACCAGATTTTACAATAGAACATAATGGTAGGCTCCTGATTGGCTAAATTACCTCCAAAAACAGGCTATGCTCTGGGCTGATGATATGATGTGAGGAGACTTACATAAAAAAGTTAAAAGTGAGAATCTTCTTTTTAGCTTTTATTATAGGATTATTTTTATTCGGTGTTTTCAGATATTTTCTTTTAAAAGGATGCTATAAACACCAAAACAACTGCTTAATGAAGCAGTTTAGCCTTTCCATACAGCCACACTGCTCCCTTTCCTTTATACCTTCTGTCTCCCTCTCCATTTAGAAAATGTAATCTAATTTTTGAAAGTTAAAAAAAAAAAAAAGAGAGAGAAAAAAAAGAAACAACGAAGAAAGTAATGGCAAGACAGAGAGAGAACCAGATTTACAATATAACATCCGTTTGAGGAGATGCTCTTTTCAAACTAAAAAATATGAAAATCTCTTAGATGTTTGGATTCTGCTTTGACTCTCATTTGTGTTGGGAAACAAAAGATTTACATAATTCCTTCGTTTTCTTGTTGTTGCCAACTTTAACCTAACGCACTAACAGATATGTGAGTCACACTCTATAATTCTCTTTTCCAATGCGGATTCCTTTCTTTCAGTAAAAGCAGACGATATTTTCATTGACACATATTGAACATTCCTTCACAACTTCCTGCAGCTATTGTGTAGTGATAGGTTATTATCTCCCCTCTAAATAAACCCTTTTTAACTCTATTTCTTTTTGCGAGGCCATTGTGTCCTCAGGACGGGGACAAATTATGTCATACGAATAATTTTTTTATTGGCCTGGCTTATGCTCACTTTAGTTTCTAAATATATAAACTCACTGAAATGTTTTTCACAATGTAAAAATTTAGAGCACTGAGAAAGCCATTGCATACAAAAATACACCATTACAGTCTCATAATCTGGTGTATCCCCCAATGTTCTTAAAGTGTCGGGGTACCATGCTCTAGTTCATAATCCTCATGGATAATATATATATATATATATATCTATCGGGGATCATTACACCCATCACAATTAACCAGGTAAATCTGAGAGTTGTTCACAGAATGTTGTGTGTGAGCACCACCAATACTAATATAGATAATCCCATAATGTTACTTAAAGAGACACTAAGCACCCGTCATCTTAATTAAGTGGTTTTGATGCATAGCTACCGCCTTCTTAAATCGGAAATTATGTTTCTAGTGCCAGTCAGACTGATAGCTACTAGAAGCTTTATCTCATTAAAGACCTTTGATAACTGAGGGTGTGACGAAAGTAACCTCGCCACTGGTTTTTGGAGGGGCCTGTTTGCCAGCCTCCTGCCCTGTGACTATGGCCCTGGGATGTATTGCCCTTCTAGGAATTGATGTGGGCATACTTGATTTTATTATGCTGCTGCTGGCCCTTTAAGAACCATCTGGGGACATACCGTGGAGTTACTGGGTGGCCACTATTTCATGTATCAGAGGCACATGGTGAGAACAATGGATGAAGCACATGGTGAGAACAATGGATGGCGGCCATTTTAACTCACAGACACTGTTTGGACTTTTCTACACGGTGCCATCTCACCAGTATTTGGTGCACAGAGACATCATGCAGTAGTTTTAAACTATAGAACAGGGGACACATTTAACAGTAATTATTTTTCATATAGCCTTTATATGTTCTGCGGAATCTGCATTAAACTGTATCTTCCAAACTACTGAATGGATCTGGGTGAATTTTGGATATGTGGTTCACCCAGATCCCCTAGTTCCGAGGATATACTTTGGGGTTATTGCATGTTTTGGGGTCCCTGTGATATGTATACGTACTGTATTTCTCTGCCTGTGATAATTATATTAACCATTGTGGTGTTCGGTAATCATATCACTGGCAGAGGGGAGGATTTTATGTGGGAGTGTCTGTGTGTATTGTACGGATTGATTGGTTGTATTTCAAAACCCTGTGGGCAGTACTATGTTTGTGGATTGTGAATAAAAGAGGCTGTATGTGCCAGTACAGTCAGTTCTACTTCACCCTCAATTTGGAGCCCTGTCTCTTATTGGGGGGAATCTGCTACAAGGGATTGCTATGCTTGTCATATTCCCTTGCTTTTAAAAGCTTGTTCCTGTCTTGCTCTCTGAAGGAGTCTACAGGGGTTATGGTGTCAGCTGGAGTGCTTGGAGCCCTCAGGAAGCGCTAGGAGCATCCTTCAATGGAGGTACCCAGTCAGGGTGCCAGGTGATCCGTTACAGAGGGTCTTCAAGTTCATTGTCATCACTGCACAGAATGATGATGCTGAACGCAATAACCACTTGTCATAGCGAATATACCATAACTGATGACTTCACCAGATGAAGCCAGAGCTGTTTTGTTTTGTTAAATTCATTAAGGAACACTTAATCCTAACTGTTAAGCTTGTATTTAGTTCAGTGCGTTCATACACTGATTAGCTACAACATTAAAGCCACCAACAGGTGAAGTGAACAACATTGGTTAGGATTACAATGACATCTGTCAAGTGGTGGGACATATTAGTCAGCAAGTGAACAGTCAGTTCTTGATTTTCATCTGTTGGAAGCAGGAAAAATGGACAAGTGTAAAGATCTGAGTGACTTTGAGACGGGTCATATTTACAGTAATATTTTAGGCATGGTCTGTCCCATATTGATGGTTAGATGAATGTGTCTTTATGATGACATAATAAAAGGTGTCAGAACATACAGCGTTTTGCAGAAGTGTAGTCACAGACTGGCCAGAGTGCACATGATGACCCCTGCCCACCACTGTAAGTGCAGTTAGTGGGCAAGTGAGTGTCAGAACTTAACCATGGAGCAATGGAAGGTTGCCTGTTCTAAAGAATCACAGTTTCTTTTAGATTAAATGGATGGTGAGGTGCTGCGTGCATCGTTTAACTGGGGAAGAGATGGCTCCAGGATGAACTATGGGGAAAAAGGAAGACCAGTGGAGGCAGTGTTATGCTGTGGGAAAAGTTCTACTAGGGAAACTTTGAGTCATGGCCTTCATGTTGATGTTACTTTGACACATACCACCTACTTAGAGATTGTTGCAGACTGCGTACACCCTTTTGTGGCAATGGTGTTTCCTGATGGCAGTGACCTAATTCAGCAGGATAATGCACCCTGCCACACTGTAAAAATTGTTTAGGAATCATTTGAGGAACATGACAAAGAGTTCAATATATTGCCTTGGTCTCCAACCTCCCCAGATATCAATCCAATTGATCATCTGTGAAATGTTCAGGAAAAACAAATCTGATCTGTGGAGGCCCTATCTCACAAATTGCAGGACTTAAAGGATATGGTGTCTTGGGCCCAGATACCACAGGACACATACCTGAAGTGCTCAATGCATCCAAGCTGTTTTGGCCTACACAATATTATGCAGGTGGTTCTAATCTTAATCTTTTACTCATCTTCACGCACTAATTGCAGTCACTTACTAGTACCACAAATCTCAGTAGAAGATATATTAGATAGAGAATCTCCATAATTGTAAATCACTTAAAATATAAAAATATGGACATAGTGTAAAATGATATAATAAAGGCACAATATTTAAAACACTAAACACTTACAAATATACAACCCCTACAAATGGTCAAAATGGCATTTAGGCAGGTCCCAAAGACCCAGAAACAGCAATGAATCATCCTCAGTTGCTCATCCACCACTCTGCTTCACTTCCGGATCCCTGGCAAAAGGTAAAGATCTTAGTTTTGGTTTTACAAAGTTCCCAAGCTGTCAATTGTAAGCAGATTGGTGGATGAGCAACTGGGGGTGATTCATTGCTGTTTCTGAGTCTTTGGGACCTATTTACACTAGATTCAGCTACTTTTGCCAATCCCTTGTCAATACTCTAAAATCATGGTTTGACACATAAAGTCACTGTGCCTGCTAGAAAATATTTATGTGAGCTTCACTTGGAAAGGGAAAAAAAAATCTAAATATTATGCTCCTATTAAATTGTGGGTGCATACTGTGTACTGACAAAATATTCAGAAATTAATTAAACCTTTAACCCCTTAAGGACACATGACATGTGTGACATGTCTTGATTACCTTTTATAACAGAAGTTTGGTCCTTAAGGGGTTAAAGAGGACATGTCAACCCCCCCACCCCCCAAACCATTTATGCTCTTTGAAATGAACATTAAATGCCATCTATATATTTTGCTAGCCAATGTATAGATTGGGAGAAATACTATTTAAAAATAAGTCTTTCTCCAACTTAGCGGTCAATTCTTCAGGATGAACTCTATGCTGACAATTTGACTGACAAGAAAGAGCACCTACAGACAGTCTGTCATGTTCCTGAGCAGGTCAGAGAGGAGACGATTGCCAGGGTTATTGGTTGAAACTTTATTTTTCTTTTTGGACATAACAATTTACTTGAAATAAAGAATTAAGGCAATCTGCCACAAACAGGATACTTTGAGAGTAAAACAGAATAAAGGCAATATGCAACAAATGGGATATCTTGAAAGTAAATGAATTAAAGTCTTTTATATTCAAGTAGGTTTGAAGTGATTCCAAGGAGATTAGTAGTTTGTGGAATGTCCCACTGCAGTCAGGTTCAGGATGATACAGGGTTGAAATAGTTAAAGCTGGTAAATAGTTTCAGTATAATATAGTTCAGGTTGCTTACAGGATTATGCAGAGTTGCAGCAGTTGAGACAGGTTAGTTGATTCCAGTATAATGTAATACAGGTTGCTTACAGGATCATGGAGTGTTGCAGCAGTTGAAGCAGTTAAGGATCTTCAATATGGTAGATCAAGTAGGTAAGTCTCTTCAGATTGAAATAATGCAGATAAATACAGAATGTTTTCAGGAGCCAGGATCAGAAGTTCTATGTCAGAACACTGACTTCAATGTCAAGGCAATGTCGTGTGCAGGGTCTCGACTTATGAAGCCTCCTCATTATTCAATACAGGTGAGGATGATAGGGTGAGAGAAAAGTTTAGTGGCTAGGGAGGCCACTAGAGGTGAAAATAAGGAAGTGAAATTAACGGGGCAGTAATAAACGAAAAAGTCTTACATGTCAGTTTTGGAACCTGACTCAGTCCTTCTGCTCTCCTAAGCATAGCAGCCACAGTGTATGCAATGCAGTTGATATGGAAACTCCCTAGCCAATGCTGCTAGCTCTGGCTAGGGAGTTGTTGTGGATCATAAATGTTGATCTTTGTTATATTCAGAGGAAGCCCAAATTGTTGTTACAAGTGCACTTGGAGAAGCGAGAATAAGACACCAGACACCTGTTGGTATTCAAAATAAGCCTCTGACGTTTTATTCATCAGCTGAGTTTTATACATTAAAAAGTAAGTGCTTACGTGCAAATACTCTTAGAACAGTAATAGGAAGGGAGTACAGATAAGACATAGGGATGAGCGTCATGTACACATAACAAATAAGTTTCAAGGTAAGAGAGAACAAAATGATTAGAGCAGAGACATCTTAGGTGGGGGCTCTCTGCTCTCGGAACTTAGACATATATGGTCTTAAGTGTTGTTTAAGCATCAAGCATTTCCTGAGTCCAAATTAATTATGACACCTATAAGCTTGAGCCTTGGAATCAAGATAAATTCTATCACAATCCCCTCTTTTGATCCAAGGGTCACCCAAATGTCCAAGGTATATCCAGGCCTGCTAGCCAAAGCCTGTGGGACTTTCATTTATTGCTTCACCACGGTTCCCTTGGACTGAGAGACCACCAGATTCAGCGGAGGAGAGTTCCTTCATTTGTTAGGCGAGGTAACATCATAAAACCTTTTCGAAGTCGGAGCTGGAATGCAAGTTAAGGTACGACCAATAGTAGGTTTGCTTTTACATAGAGAGGTTAGTAGACATGAAAAAAATCTAAAGGTTAGAAAAATAGCCATAATGACAAATACAGCTAATAGCAAAAAGTACAAAATCTTCTTAATTAGTAAAGTCAACCATGTTCCTAGCCCAAATGTCAAATAAGGGTGTTTTAACATCTCTCCTGTCTCTCAGCAGTTTGTGTAGCTGGGTGGTTTTAGTGATCAGGTCAGATTTGGAAAACATGGTCATGGTTAGGCGAGAGATTGCACAGGGAGCTCCTGTAATGTTACCTGGGACATAAGCATAAGTAATATTTCCACAGGAGAAAGTCCATCCTTTAGGAAGATAGGCATTGTAGTGGTAACCCATAAGTTGGTGAGTTTTGGTACAATTCATAGTGGTGCTCAGGGGTCTACAATTCGTGGTATTTTTCCACCATGTGGGGCAAAACAGGGATTCAGTATTAGGGTCTCTTGAACAATTACATGAAAAAGACCAACATAGTTTAGCGCCTGACACATTAATTGTCTTTAGGGCTAGAGGAGGCTTATTTTGTAGTATATCTCCTAATTTATGGGCTAGTTCCTCTGTCTTTACCTTAGCCCATTCTCTCATTGCAGTGACATAGCATGCTCCAGATGAGGACTTGGTTCTAAACCATTCATCTGTTTGCATGTTGCTTTTTCTGAGGTTATCTTCATGGGCATGTGTATATTTAGCAATTATTCTAGCCCAAATGGGGCCAGCTTTAAGTACCACAATCTGTTTTAAATCCTTCCAAGTACACTTGGTAAGTAGCTTGAATTGTGGATAGAGACTGGACTAGAGCTAAGGGAGCCTTTTCACCATCTGCCAGCTGCTGTATTATTGCCAGTTGTTCACTGGGTGTCCAGGGCTTATATTCTTCCCAGTATTGGATACCTGAGCTCTGCTGACTGTTCTCATGGTATACGCTCTCAACTTTGGGTATCATGGGAGTAGAAAATTGTGGAGCTAATTGCCCCACTGGGGTGTCTATGGGGGCAACTAGGGGTTCCTTTAAGTCTGGACTACCTTCCTGCTCTAATGAACCCATAGGTCTTACTGGGACACCGTATGAAGTCCCACTGCGTAATATTACTGGATAGAGAGGTTTTGATCCCCGTAAAAGGGAAATCGCCTGGCCTTTTGGGACCAAAGGAGTCCCTGCAGTATCCTGGTAAAGGGATGGGTTTACAAGATTTTTCCCAGGATCTTGCCTACTCTGGGACCCTAGAGGTCCAAAACATTGATAATATGGTACACCTTTCCTGGTGGTTTCTCTACAACCACATTAAGTTAATTCAACTGCAGTATCATGCCATTTTTGTGCGACTTCTACTAAGTCATTATCTTCTAACCATCCTCTGTAATTTGCCATAAATTCACTCCATATATGTGGGTCTAGAGTGCCTTCTGAGGGCATGCCAGCTTTCTTAAGTAACCTCTTAACATTCTTAATTGCTCCTTGTCCTTTGTGATGCTTGACAATAGTCAAAGCCATAAATCCCCCTTGGGTATTTTCAGAGCTAACCATCTTAACCCCTTAAGGACACAACTATTGGAATAAAAGGGAATCATGACGGAATATTTCTGTCATGTATCCTTAAGGGGTTAAAATTTGTAAGGGTTAATTACTTCCTTACACAAGACAAACTGTACAAAAACAGTGTATTTAAACACTTAGGACCATTGCAGTGGAATTTTCCCAGTTTTGTCTTCTAAACACAGATCAGGAGATCTGCCCTTCGAGGATTCTAACTCAAATTATAAAACAAATGACAAGGCAAACAATAAAAATAACTTACAACCCACAGTTATATTCCACTATCTCAAGATTCCTTTCACAAGACATAACACAACCTCCACCTGAATATAACCATAATACCACAGAAAACAAGTTCTTTAGATCAGACGTTTTTAAGTCGTTCTTTACCCAAACAGACTAGTAGGAAGTGGATCTGAGAGCGAAATTGATCAAGGTAGAAAAAAAGTTTTTCTTACCTTCCTGTACAGCTGATTTCACTGTCAGAGGGACGTCCACTTGTACGCTAGTGTCCGAGTCTCTCGACCGTCAGATCCCGGGGTCACGGCACCAAATTGTTGTGGATCAGAAATGTTGATCTTTGTTATATTCAGAGGAAGCCCAAATTGTTGTTACAAGTGCACTTGGAGAAGCGAGGATTAGGAGCATACAGGAGTCACGTCACTCTTTTTAGATGACTGTATGCTGCATAATAAAAGAAGACTACTTGAGGATCCAAAGACAGATCGTAGGTGGTTGTTAAATAAAAAGTAACACCCACAAAGTTCTGTAGATGGTGGTGATGGATTGCAGGGGATGTGAGTATATCATGAAAATTTACATTGAATACATAATGTACAATTGTGATATATGGGGGCAATTTAAGTTAAGGAATTTTCCATTACAGGTTCACTAAACATTAAAACATTTATGTTTACTTAGTAGTCAGTTTTGAAGGACATATAACATGCAAATATAGTCCACGAGCTACACAATGCAGGTGCTCTATAGTCAAGTTTATTGGTGCACACAGGATACAAGAAAAATATGCATCATTTCAGCCTACATAACCTTAGTCATGTACCTATCTGTTTTATATTCCTTGTCCTGTGTGACTGATTCTGCGTGTTGGGTGAAGACCTATCATGACACAACATGAAAATTGTTAAGCAGAGCTGGTCTTCTCATAAGAAAAACTAACCCCATGCCCAGACCGACAATACATAGGTGCATTGTAGGAGATAAATGGGTGTTTAATGGAAGCTCAGGTTATACTTGCTCAAACTATTGCAGATATCCCACATATGTTTTTGTCTATATCCCCACACATGATTGGCGTGTTTTCCCTATAGTAACATCACCAAACAAATATTTACATTATTTTAATATCTTTAAGAAGCTAGAAGACTGTGTATAGGTGTACCTGGATGTGAATTACTCTCTGCTGGCATTGAAACACTCCGATTAGCAAAGTTATTCACTAAAGTGAGAATTGTAGGGAATTTAAAGTGAATTTAATATTTGAGGTCACATTAGCTAGATTAGAATCCCAGTCGACGTGGAGAATATTTCCATTTTGGCTATTTAGGTCTACGACTGAAAATTCCCTTTGAATTCCTACAAGTTCTCTCTTTTGGTGGACAGATCCTGACTGCCAAGATGGATGGACGCACAGTCAGCAGACACAGTCCAGCCAATCAGCAGCAGACCCTCCCTCCCAGACCCTCCCACTTCCTGGACAGCTCACTAAGAATGTAGCTTCACAATGGATGCTGTCCAGGAGGTGGGAGGGTCTGGGAGGGAGGGTCTGCTGCTGATTGGCAGGAATGTGTCTGCTGACTGTGAGGTACAAGGTCAAAGTTTACTCAATGATGAGTCCGCGGTGAACCGTTCGTGGCGAACCGCGGTGAACCGTTCGGCGAACAGTTCGGGACATCACTATTGCCAACCCATCTATCAACGCACTCAGGTGCTCACCTTACATGGTACCAAGTAGGCTGCAGGTACTGGTTCAGCCAAACGCGCTCTGACCGGGCTCGGAACCCATGTGGAATTAACTCCATGCTGCTGTCCAGATACCCGAGGGGTTTCTTCTATCCACTTCAGTATGGGGCAGAGAAGGCAAGGTTTGTGCTCACCTGAGTGGATACGGAGCAAGAATCCCAGAGTGTCCCAATTGGCTGAGCGATGTTGCAGGCAAACCACAAAGAAATTCTTGTTTTACTTGACAAGAATATTTTTGTGGCTTATTAGTTGATGTTATTTTTTTTTATTTTTAGGGGGCAGGGGGTTTAAGCTTGGTTTCACTTCTAATGAGCTGCAAGTTTATTGCGTCTTCTACAGGCCTTCTATTATACGCCTATGTCTTAGACATATATGACATGTTTATTGTCTCATGTGTTACTTTATTATGCCACATTATGACAAGTCTCTATTTTTACTCTGCAATTTTCCTTATTACATAATAAGGTATTGATACTATGTATAAATTAGGCATAGCTATGTTAGTGTACTCTTTTTTTGCTTGTATACTTATTTAACCTCTTCGCTACCAAAATCTTGAGCATGACAGTTATTTGAAACACAAGATGAATAGCAAATGCTTGCTATTCAGGCTTATAAATAAATATATATGTATATTTACAAGACGATGGGAGTTTTTCACTCCAGCTCTCCTCCAGATCTTGGCCCGGTGCTCAGCTGCACACAAATGCAGTCTCCAAAAAGAAAGCCAGCACTCAAGGACTTCAACATGAAAAAATAGGCATTTAATCCAAGTGGTCAACGTTTCAGTTCACAACTGTGAACTTTCCTCAGGACACCGTGTCCTGATGAAAGCTCCTCAGGACACGTGTCCTGATGAAAGCTCCTGTGAGGAGCTGAAACGTCGATTCTTTTTCTTCGCAATAAATGAAGATTTTTCGTGGTGACACTCCTTGAGTGCCGGTATTACTTTTGTTTTATATCATCCAGCTACCAGAGCACCAGGTATTTTATATATCTTGTTATGGTTGGAGTGCAGGGGTTATCTAGTTTTTTTTTATATATATATATATATATATATATATGTATATATATATATATAAAAATATTATTTACAGTAATATTTTAGGTATGGTCTGTCCCAGAACTACATTACAATAACTGTGGCTTTCTGGGACGTGTTATTTCATGGCTTTGCAATAATACCATCCATGCGTAAACACATACTTAAGAGAGAAAATGCTAAGGAAAGGTGCAGGATGCTGGAACATTGAAAAAAAAAATGACAAATGTTAATTTAAAAAATATAAAAGTAAATGGAACTCTAGGTTATGTTGGTACTACTTTCACGGTTTCAGACTGGGACTCAGAGAATTAAATTTTAGAAACCAAACAGTTAATTCTTCTGTAATTCCGATGCATTTACATATTACTATAGATTAAACTTCAAGGCCAGGCAGGGTTTTTCATATGGTGAGCAGTTAATTAACAATAATTCTTCAGTAATGTAGTACCATGTTGTGACTTGCTTCATTACACAGCAAGAAGCAGGCATGTGGGAGAAAATGGCGATACACCAATTTAGTTTTTTTTTCATTGTAGGCCATGATCTAGAATAATTGTCTCCCCAAGAATTAATTGGTAACAAACACATTTCTGTATGATAACACACTGCAATAATGTTTGATTATACCATGACCAAAAGTGGATTAGATTTTATTGATCATTTGTTGCTATCAATAAATATTACTGAATTGAAAGAAATATTAGCCAACTATCAAACCCATTATATTTAGCGTTGTTTGATTGCCCACCAAATAACAACACAATACTATTGGAACTTAGATATGCCATTGACAGTTTTTGTTTTCTATACCTACAGTCACAGTCAATTTTAAAAATCCTGATCTGGGGCAGGGCTGGACCGCCGAAGGGATCAGACACGCTCTGTCTTAATTCCCGCTACTGGGCCGAAAATCAGCGATAACTGGGGGCTAAATGCATCCAGCGACACACTCCGGTGACCAAATTGATCCCCAGCCATTGGGGTATGCAGAGACTCTCCCGGATACCTACTAAAGGTTACACCTGGTACCAACGGTGACCCGAACGAGGCCCGAGGCACGAGGGAGCTTGAGCCGGGAAGAGACTCTCCCGGGTCTCTGGCCGGCAGCTGGCGTCCCCCCCCCCCCACCTCTGGACCGGGGGGTCATCCCGGTCTACACGGACACCCATGTATGCGCCAAACTGGGCCTGAGAGATCCACCACGCCATGGCATACTTACCAAGCAGCACCCCTCAAGATGGCCGCCACATGCAAACCATGTGCGCGACCTGCCAGCATAATGGAGCCGAGACCATCCAGCGCCACCTGACCTACTCCAGGGCAGTACCGGCTGACTACACCGAGACTGGCAGTAGTGGAAATGGAGAGAGCGGCAACAAAGCGGGGAAGCAAGCAACCTCTCCCACCTGCACAAGACAGCCCACAGATGAAGAGAGAGGCAGTCAGACCCAGATGCCACAGCCGAGCTGCACGACCTGCACTCAGCCTTCATCACCGGATCACCACCGGTCAGGTCCAAGCAGAACAGACAGCACACTGCAACCTGCCAACAACATGGACTGGGGCTATACAAGCTCTTTAGCCTATTTCAACAAGCGGTATCTCTTGAACACTCACTCTTATACCTGCTTCATGTCACATATCTATGAGTAATATGCTAGGCATACAAGCCTCCCTCTGTACATTGGTTAACCCCTAGGGCATGCTAGATTGCAAGTAGGTCAAACCCACAAACAAGTTGAGGGCAAACTGAGCATTAATGAACAAGCCTGCTGATTTGGCATTTTGGCATCTTGGTTACGTATATATACAGCGAGATCCGTGTTCCAAAAGCGCTGTATCATTCTACAGACATAGTTACAACAGCATAATAGTCTGACAAGCTACTTTAGACCATACTGTGAGATCAATAGCAATAGCCTGTCTACCTGCCTAACGATATATACCTGTATTGAACGTGAGAAACTAACCTAACTCAAGCTCTGACCAAGCATGTATATAGTATAAGTGTATACGTACAGTCGAAACTACAATGCTAGAACTGCTTATACTCTTAGACCATATTTTCAATCTACTACGGTATTCGTGTGCTTAAACCTGTTTAAAATATAAAATTGTGCATGTTAATCTTGTGCCCCGCATGTTTCGCATGGGAATAGCTAGAGGACTGCCTTTGGGGCACCTCCCACCTGTCTGTGTCATATCTAGGCACTACAAAAAAATAAAAAAATAAAATAAAAATCCTGATGTGTGACACAGAGATAGGTATACTTTACCGTAACCCCTTAATTCTCAAAACCATGTTTGACAAAATTTTATTTTATATCACAGAGCAAGTTAATTAAGTACTCCCTTTCATTTTTCATCATATGTAAATACTAGCCAGCAACTAGTGAATAAACAATATTCTCTAGTAGAGCTCTAGTAATTCCCTACATCTAAATGTACATGGAGCCAATGTAACTCAAAATATATTGGTTACATTCTGACACTCAAGGGGGGTCTTAGACTATTGTACACTACATGCATTCTATGCAGGATGTAAAAGAAGCCTGTAAAACCCTGTATTTATAAATCCAAATTTCATCCTTTGTCAATTCTCCACAATCCATAGCTTAGTAAACACTAACATCAGTGTTGTAAATAAATGGAAAAAAATATAATTTGTGCAATAGGAAAATGGATATTCTAAGCAAAGGTTTAATATTATCCATGAAAATTATTTTTATAACAGTAGCTTCACATTCATCATACAAGGAAACTTCAGGGCGAATTAAAATAATTGTATAAATTGAAACAGAAATATATATATATATATATATATTCCCTTCATTATCAAATCATTACTATTAGAAAATGTGCAATTTAAGACATAGTATGCATATCTAAAACATAAAGCTATAGTTCTGCACTACAATTGTAAGTGTAGGCACCATACCCACTTTAACTGATTGATATGACATTACTCCATCTTTGCCACTTGTTATTAGTGGCCAGGCTACTGGGAACCTGAGCATCTCTGCTTGACATGGGCACAGTCGCCTTGTCGGCCTCTGCTTAACAAAACCCACCAAATACCCAATAAAGCACTGACACCATTGTTTTGGCAAAATTATATCACAGCTTTATTTGTAATTACACCAGGATTCTGTCCTTCTGTTTGTTTCTTTGAGGATTTGAAAACCAACATAGAAGAAGGCTGGGTATTCACTTTAAATACCTCTGCAGTTGTGATTTGAGCCTATCCATTCCAGGCTCTTTACCATGTGAGTTTGCTACAACTTAAGCTCCTTTTGACCACTTAGTCCTTAGCATACTGCACCAATTTTTTTTTCTATTTATCCTTTTCCCTAGATATCTCTATATACATATATGTGTCCCTTATTATAAGGGTAAGTTGCATTTTATTATACTAGCGCTCCACTGGGCCTTGTTAGTTGTGACAACTCTGTCTCACTTATAACGCTCCACTTTCCCTTTATTTGTAATTAACATACATTTAAAGGTCATTGTCAACAGCAGGCCAACGTTGGCCTGCACAATTAACATCCTGCATTTTACAAATTAACCCCTTGACAATGACCCACCCCCACATAACATAATACCCAAACATTGAACATTTTATTTAACATGAAACATGACCATTGCCACCAAAGGGCACCATCCATTGCCACCAAAGGGCACCACAAGTGTAGGGGCATACCGAGACACCCCATACACACCCCGGTTCGGAGCTACCTACGAGCTCGAACCTACCAAACCAGTCCAAAGGCCTACCTATTAGCCCTGAACTCCAAACTTACTCTTTTCTCCCCCCAACTTTACTCTCCATCCCCCGCCACAGCTCAGAGCTCGACTCCTTGAGCTCCTGAGCGACACCCCCCCCTAAGGAAAAAATCGCCCTCTGGAGGCCCTCCTGGAAACCCAGCAACAAAAAGTCCAAACCCACATCGGACAGATGGACCCCATCACTCCTATAATAACCTAGGAGCATGTCTTCCAACTCCCTGTGCCTGATCACAACCCCCTCTGCGCCACCGCGGAGGGTTTCCGCGCATGCTGCAAGGACAACCTCGGAACCATTTCCGACCATACTACCATAACTCCTGGAACTAACTCCCTTAACCTGTCCACATCCCTCTTCATACACTCGAGCAAAACCTTTTGAGGTAACGACCCCACATCATTGCCCCCTGCGTGAAGCACCACTATGTCCGGAACCTGTCCCAAAAGAATTTTGTGAAACATTTCCCCACATATAACATTCCAACCCCAGACCCCGGTCACCAAACCACCGAAGCTGCACCACAGAACTTGGAAAGCCTAGCTGTAGACCGTGACATCGAACTGCAGCTCTCCGTTGCGCCCAGTGTACGTATGAGTGGCCCACCATCCATGCCATCCAACCTGTAAAACTTAAAGCAAACATAGACAACCACAAAACAACCACCAACCAACATTCCCCATTAACCATCCTCCACCTTAAACCAACTTGTCTGGCCTAATGTAAGACCTGAACCTCAGCGACTCCCACCTGCCAATCTTTTTCACCCGTTCGTCACCCAAGCCTAGTCTCGCCGCTTCAGTAGCCGCACCAATCCTGAAATAATGTGTCCCGAATTGGCCCGGGTCCACTCCCAAACTTGCCAACGCCTTCCGAAAAACCCTGAGGAACTGGATCTTCGATAGCGAAGAGCCGTCATCATACTTAAAATATGAACCCCCGGCCATTGCCCGCACCTCCCGGAAGGCCGTTGCACACTTAACCGGGCAAGTTCTCCCACCCAGGAGTTCCCACAACGTAACCAACGTTCCCTTCCCCATCATCTATTTTGGACCGCCTCAGGCGTCCATCGCCTGAAGCCCCCCGGCCCCCTGGCGTTTGCTGCTAATTAGATCGCTGACCCAAAATGCCCCAAAAAAGGCAAAACTAAAAACCACGGAAAACAACGTAACTTCGCATCCTGAAAAACACACCGCGGGCAGCACCCGGACCACCCGCTGCACCAACTCGAACTACACCGTCCTCCTAGAATCCACTGACACTTTACCCCTCCTGAAACCTTTCAGTGCCTGTCTAACCAGCATCCTCCCACTCATTTAATTTGAACAAGTAGGCTAGCGCTGTCCGCTTACGCCCCACCTCCGCTGCCAAAACCCCTGTGGTAACTGACCTACACAAGAGCCATAGCAGCGCGTCCAACCGTGCCTCCCTTGAGAGCTGACCCCCTGTCTGCTGCACCAGCTCGTCCCATTCCCCCCACACCTTACTGTACGCTGTCCAGGTAGCGGGGGCCAGGGAATCCCTGATCAGTCCGCCAAGCATGATGTCCCAAGCCGCCACATCTTGTCCAGGCAAGACATCCCTTCCTCCCGCGCGCCAGGTGCCACCTGCCGAAATCTCTCCCACTGTGAACGAGACAACGCATCAGCAATGACATTCAACAGTCCCAGCATGTGGCGTGCCCGAAACACAATGTTAAACCTCATACAGAACAAGACAAAACGGCGAAGAAGCCGCACCACCGGGATAGAGGATGCTGATGGCCCGTTCACTGCATCTACCATTGCCATGTTGTCCGAAAAGAATACCACCTTCTTATCCCTCAACTGTGGACCCCATAGTGACAGCACCACTACCAACGGGAACAATTCCAGGAACACCAAGTTGCGTATCAGCGGGCTGGCCTTCCAGGCCCTTGGCCAAGTACCCGCGCACCATTGACCCGAAAAGTAAGCCCCAAAACCGACACTCCCCGACGCATCCGTGAACAGCTCCAACTCCTGAGAAGAAGCCGCCGGCTCCTGGAAGAACACTTTCCCGTTAAAATCCTGCAAGCATTCCCCCCAGATGTCCAAATCAGCCTTCATGACCCTCTGATACCCGAATAAGGTATCCCCCCCCCGTTGCCCTGGCTAGGAACCTGTTAAAAACCCGTCCGACCGGAATTACCCGACAGGCAAAGTTTAGCCGACCCAGCAGAGACTGAAGTGCCCGGAGCGTAACCTTCCTAGCTCCCCGCACCTCCGCCACCACCTGCCGGAGTGCCAGTAACTTGTCCTGTGGCAGCCACCGTTTTGTCACTTGCCAAGGGGACTCCAATAACGTGCGCCACCCATTCCAATGTCCTCAATCCCCTGTGACATTCCTCTGATCCCGGAGGCACGACACATAGGCAATCATCCAGATAATGGACTACCATCCTAGTGCCCGCTTCCAGTTTTCCCACCCATTCCAGGAATGTGCTAAATTTCTCAAAGTACGCGCACGATATAGAGCACCCCATGGGCAAACAGAGATCTACGTAATACTCCCCTTCGAAGTGACAACGCAGCAAGTGATGGCACTTCGGGTGAATCGGCAAAAGCCGGAAAGCCGCCTCCACGTCTGCCTTTGCCAACAACGCCCCCCGGCCCGCTCGCTGCACCAGGTTCACCGTGTACGATACTGAACAAAGGGCCCTGTCAATGTTGTCATTAACTGACGACCCCTTGGGGTAGGACAGATGGTGAATCAGGCGGTACTTGCCGGGCTCCTTCTTGGGTGCCACCCCCAGTGGTGATACTCTCAAGTTAGATAAAGGGGGCTCCCTGAATGGCCCCACCACCCTGCCCAGCTGAACCTCCTTAAGCAACTTCTCCCTGACCACCCCCGGAAATTCCCCTGCCGACTTCAGGTTGCAAAGATGATGAGCCACCACTCGCTCCCGAAACGGGATGACAAGCCCATTGGTGAACCCCTCCTCCAGCAACGCCGCATCTTCCCGGTTAGCGTAGTGGCTTAGCCACGACCGCATTGCGCCGACCTTCACTGGTGTATCCCCAGGGGGCCCACGGAGGCTGACTTCCCTTTTTTGAAGCACCTGTGAAGTCCGTGGGTGCCTCCACACCCGGAGCACTCGTGCTTGAATCAACAAGTGGCCCCCCACTTGCACTGTCCCTCATTATACAGCCAGAAGTAGCCTCGTGTTTGGTTGGCCAACACAGCGTTAGACGCGCCCGTGCCGGCCCCTGTCTGAAAGGGAGACGCCTTCTGCGCCATCATAATTTTTATCCAGAGAGGTAGGTCCATCTGGTCCCACCGCATCCCCGGATTAGCAGCCAGGCGCTGACGAAACTGCTCATCATACTGCCACCAGGCCAGACCTCTGTATGTCCGATAAGCCTCCCAAATACTATCCAGGTAACAGAAGAGCTGCGAACAGCGCTCTTCCGCCTTTTCACCCATCACGCTGGCCAAGATGCAGAATGCCCTTAGCCAGTTCCCAAACATCCTAGGGATCTTCCTATACCTCTGCTTCTTTTCCTCCTCCTCCTTTTTAGCATCCTTTTTATCCTCCTCCTTGAGGTTAATGTAGTCCTCAAGGGGGAGAAGCAAAAAGAGCTCCACGAACTCCCCTTTCCATATCGTCTCTTTACCTCCATCTTGAGATGACAGCCCAGTGGGCCTGCGAAAGACACATGAACGTTCTGCCGCACAGCCTCCGGGACGCCCCCCAATAAGCTCTCCCTCTCACTTGCCAACCCGGGCGCCTCTACTGTGGGGGTCACACCCCGGTCCCCAACTGTACTGCCTCCGGCCCCAGGAACCCTCACCGGACTAGACCCAGTGACCTCCCCCACCCGAGCCCACACCTGACTGCACTCAACGTCCTTCCTTCTCCCTACACCCCAAGAATCAATTAACTGCCTAATGTCATCTAGAAGCTCCCCCGACTGTTGCAACGACCATGTCTCACCTTCCACACCCCTTGCCGCCGAAGGCCGTGGGGTTGCTGATCGACCGCGGATCTCCTGCCCCAAGCGTTCCGCTGCTCTGGGCCGTGCTTCTGAGGCGCTGGGTCTCACCCGATCCGCGGGGGACCTGGAAGACGCCTGTCCTGTAACTGGGTCCGCCTTGCCTGCTGGCGACCGTCCTGCTGTCCTTGACGCGTGGGGTCTCTCCCTCCCAGAGGGTGACCGTCCTTGAGACCTGTAAGGAGAAGACATCCTGGGTAGGCTGGCCATAGAAACCCTGCCTCGTCCCCTCTCGTCCTGGGAACTGTCCCCCATCTCCCCACTAGCCATCCGCCCCCGAGGGTCATGAGCCTGCACAGCAGCCCGCCTCCTCTCTGGGGAACTCTCGCTCGTGGAACTGCCCTCCTGCTGCGACCATCCCCTTGAACCGACAGGGGGCGCCCTATGCCTCCCCCGGGCGTGGTCCACCCCACCGGGGTCCCTGTCAACTACGTCAGCTACCCTATGATGACTGCTTCGTGACTGGTTCTTCCTAGCACCTTGCATGCCCTATGCTCTAGCCCTGCGCGCTGTTCTCTTGGCTGGTGCCAACCTTCTGCTCTGTCCCTCGCTGTCACTCCCTCCCGATCCTTCCCTAACTACCTGCCTCGCCTGCCATCGACCCTTACCCAGTCGTATAGGAGATCCTGGCGAAGCGCTGCTCTCTCGCCCGCTGCCTGGTGACCCTCTGTGGCATCTTGCTGCGCTATACCCTTCTGTACCGCTCCGTGCCTTGGCCGTCCCCTGTCTGCCTCCTGCCCCCCTGCCATCACCAACCAAGCCAACACCGGGGCCCACCCCTGGGGTAACCCGTGGCCCAGCCACTGGAGGGGCATTGGCGTCAGAGGTCGACTCACCCGGACGGTGTATAGCCGCTGTCCCTATTCCTCCAACAGCGCTTCCAGCGTTCCCGTGACCTGCTGCCAAGCCTGCTGTACCGCTCGTCCTTCTTACGCTGGCCTGTGCTTGTCCAGGCCTCTTTCCAAGACTCCTATCACTTGCAGCCGCTTCTCCTTCAATCCCTGCAAAAGAAGACACAAAAACCGAATGTTCGGTAGTTTTTCTGCCTCCCCGTTCGGCAGCTGAACGGCCGGCAGTATGGCTACCTCCCCGTTCAACTCCCGAACGTTCGGCAGTTTTTTCACCTCCCTGGGAACCTCCAGATCCGGATGGCAGAGCATCTTCCAGGCGATCCCTGAGCCACTCGATCCCCCTCTCCTGCACAGCAGCCCGGACTCCTTCCAGCCAATCTTCCATCTTGCTGACCTGCAGAGGAGACAAAGAAAAAAAAGCCACACAAATCCTGCCTCACCAAACAGGTAAGTGTAACTTGGATTACAGTGATCCTTGGTTCTAAAATGGCCACTTCATATACTCCCCTTTAAAACTCCACCCCACCATTTCCAATGACCAATCCCTGACCACTGACCTTTAGATGGCCTGTCTCCTGGCAAGGTCAAGGCCCACTCCCCTTAGCTACGCTGCTCCGTAGGCTACAAAACGGTAAGTATACCATTTATCACTGAAGAGGGTTCTGGCACATGTGAACTCTAACATGCCTGATTTCAGTGGGAGAGTCCTGATTTTCTGGTCCTGTCCAGTTGTCCAGCCTTAGTTTCCAATCAAAGTGCGAGAGCATCAATAGACATGCGATTGCTATTTTTACGGCACTAGGATCCTGCTGGGCCAGTCCTCAGTAGGCCATCCTGCATGGTGGACAGGGGGCCTGGTAAATATTTACACCAGGCTGACCTGCCAGACAGCCCCCCTTTATGGTGGTCCTATCGTTTTGGGCAAGTCAGTTACACAATTGCATCACCGGATCACCCTCTTTACTCCCCTCTGGGATGGTCGATGTGGCAAGGTAAGAGTCACTATTGCCCCTTCAATTAGCTAAAATGGTTATGGTGACATACATTATAGCTGGTATTAAGGAGGTTAAAGGAGACTTTAGGAAATAAAAATTCTCTATCCTGCAGATTGATTCAAAGAACCTGTAATGGTTTTATTAATATGATGACATTTAATTGCTCTATATTTGTATAGGGCCACTATCAACAGATTGGCAACTTTATAAACATACTTACTTCTAATACAGACATATAGGAGACTGACCTTTTTAAGGAGGTCACAATAATTATATAATTGTTGAAATGAGGCAATATGGTTTGAACAACCTTTTATATCCGGTTTATGTTAAATATATCATAAAAGAATGTGTACTTGGTGTTTATGTGTTATTTTTAATATGTCACGAATGGTAGGCAGATATGTAAACCTCTTTAGTTCCAGTGAAGGTTGTGACGCATTGAAAATATTGAAAAAAAAATGCTCATTGTCCCTTATAGAATAATGGAAGTTGAAGAAAATGCATTTTTTTTTTCTAATGGAAAAATTATTTTTGCAACTGCGAGGCGTTCCAGTGATTTATAAATTACAATGATAATTTTATTGAAAAAGGTTACGAAAGAGCAGAATGTTAGAATAATTAGATTTCTATTAAGGAGGAGATAAGGATATATTGTAGTAGTGGTAGAAATTGTTACTCAAGCAACGGAATTTGAACGTATTCATCTTTACGCTTGACATATACACATGCAGATAAATTCGACGTAGACTCATAAAGAGTCCCTGATGTGGAAAACAGCTATAATTTATTTGTAACTGCAGGCTGAAGTAATTGATTGTAGCATTAAAGTACTCCACTTAAAGAGACACTAAACACCAAAACAACTTTAGCTTAACAAAGTGGTTTTGGTGCATGAATCATGCTAATAGAATTATGCTACTCTGCCATTTAGAAGTCACATTACTTTTTGTCTGTATATGCAACATACAAAATCCAGCACACTCACTTGTTCACAAAACAGCAACTTCAAGTCTCACAGAATGTAATAGTTTTATTTAAAAACACCTCACCTAGGCAAAAATACTGGGGGTTTAGTTAAAGTGTCAATGCACCCCATTCTTGGCAGGTTCTACTCTAGCAGCCTAATGTCTGCTCTTATGAGATTAATCCACTTACTTGGGAAATATTTCATCCTGGGACTCCTCAGGGCAAGATTTAAAAGGTCCGTTGAATGAGGCACCTGTGACAGGGAGGGGTGAAAAACTGGGGAGCTGGCCCTTGACTATATATATATATATATATATATATATATACACATATCAGCAAAAGTCATCTTTCTTTAATTCTCTAATTCTTGTTTCCTTCAGCCCAAAAAAGGCCAAATTCAAATCTGTGCCCAGATTTGAAGCCTGGATTTGAAGCATTTGTTCTGGATTCCAGCTCTCTGGATTTTCAGTTATGAAAGACCAATGAGGGAATTCATTGGAGAGCCTGTGTTCAGGGCTTGAGTCCCCCTCCCGATACTTCTGTTTACAGCAGTATAATCAGCAAGCACTAACCCAGTTTGTAACACAAATACCTATTTTTGCTGAATAAAGTTGTTACTTTTCACAATCATTCATATATCTTATCTAATTTATTGTAAAAGGAAAAACAAATCCACCATCATTAATGTCACGTACTACTGCCAAGCTGAAATTGAGGGAAGGTGGAGGAAGGTGTCCTGTTCCCCAATCCACATCTCTTCTTCAGTCATCCGCCACTGCTGCCTCTACCACCACCACCAACACTATTAGTAGTTCCTATACGAACATTGCCCGTTCTACTAGTGAAAGAACTACCGAACAACCAACCACCCAGATGCGGAGTGTGGCACTTGTTAACCTTATTGATCCTTCTTAACACCTCCAAAACCACAAACACCTCAATGTTTTAAGCGGTCGGCTGGGTGGTCGGCGTTTGTATGTACAAACACGTGGCGGCGGCCATCTTGGAATACAAATGCGGCCAGCGGTGTTTGGTCATTGAGTGTTCGGAACTAGAATCGGAAAACTCGAAGGGCGCGAACACTGCTAAGACTTCCATGTCCACAGATGTTCGGTATTATCTACACGAAAGGAACGGCCTTTGGTAGGAACATCTCCCGAACCACCAGGACTATGGGAACGGAGTCACGAACAATTATCTCACTTATAAGTAGTATTTTGGTACTCCCGAAAGAGACCGACCACACAACCTGATTTCATGGAACTATTTTGGTCAGGCGCCTCGTGTGCCCTCGGTCTAAACTATACCCCGGTGGCGTTTGGGTTACATTAGTGGGATCTGAGTGATTTTGATATCCAGGGATATAGGACTTGAAGGGGTAGCTCATCGTAAAATATGTTTTTTGGGATATTTTTATTATGCATGTTCTGGACCTGAGAGGTAATGTAACTATGTATGTGCTGATGTTGCTGTCCTCTCTCAGGTCCAATGAAGAATGCCCCTGGAATGTGTCACCAGAAGCCCCTTGCACAGGGACCTGCATAAAAGGCCAGCCGTGATTTCATTAAAATCAGTCTTACTTTACCCTCAACACAAAGTCCTGTCTTTTGTTGTAGGGAACTGCTATACAACCTATACCTGCTTCTTTACTTGGATGACTACTCGGAATGCTGTAACACACCTCACACTTAGGAGAAGGACGTCTCTGGCAGTGGAAACCCCTGTACTCACCGGGGTGACAGCTACAAGTATGCTTCAAACAGTGCCTCTAGGAACATTCAGTGCCTTGACTACCTTTTTGTATCCTGTTGTCACAGTTTAGTAGATAGAGCCCAATATGCAAAAAACAAACAAAGAATGTTCAGAGCAAGGCACAGGTAAGGATAAGGCAAAGACGAGGTCAAGCAGACAAAAGGTCGGTTCAGGCAGCACAGGATTGTAAGTGTAGGACAAGCCAAAGGGCGGATTTCAAATAGCAGATGGGAACAGGGAACAACTTGACAGGAACAAGGGGCACAGAACACTAATCACTAGTGATGTCCCGAACGGTTCGCCGAACGGTTCGCGAACGGTTCGCCACGAACAGTTCGCCACGAACAGTTCGCCACGAATGGTTCGCCACGGACTCTTCATTGAGTAAACTTTGACCCTGTACCTCACAGTCAGCAGACACATTCCAGCCAATCAGCAGCAGACCCTCCCTTCCAGACCCTCCCACCTCCTGGACAGCTCACTAAGAATGCAGCTTCACAATGAATGTAAAATGGATGCTGTCCAGGAGGTGGGAGAGTCTGGGAGGGAGGGTCTGCTGCTGATTGGCTGGAATGTGTCTGCTGACTGTGAGGTACAGGGTCAAAGTTTACTCAATGATGAGTCCGTGGCGAACCGTTCGTGGCGAACCGTTTGCGAACCGTTTGGCGAACCGTTCGGGACATCACTACTAATCACAGGTATCCAGTATGAGCATGTTGAAAAGGGGAAAAATAGACACACCTTTAGCATCCCACCTGCCTCCTGGGTACTTTCCTTTCAAGAATCCACATGATGCCTTCCCATTTTGTCTGATGATTGTGCAGGATAATTAGGTTGGGCCGAAATGAATAGATTCAGCTCCTGCTTCCTTTTTTGCAGCATTGTTCAGTGTTTGGCACAAGGAGTGATGGAGGTAACTGTCGGGCCAGGCAAGGGCATGACACCTGTTCAATGTTTTTGAAGGGCGATGATCTCTTCTCTTAACTTTATGTCCATAGGACTTCCATTCTTTTGACTTAGCCATATTTCTAACATACCGTCAAACGTGACACGCAACAATCCCCTAGCCAGTTCAGATATTTCAAGAGTTGCATCAGTTGCACCATTCTTGAAACAAAACCTGTTTTGCATATTTGTGCTTTTGTGAGGCATTCTATTCAGGTTGTTAAATAATTTTGAGAGTCGAAGTCATTATAAGTTGCATTTTCAGTTGAATTTGGGGAAGCATTTGTTGTATTGAGCTACTTAATTTGCTTTTGTTTTATGTGTTTGTTGCAAACAGCTGAAAGTTTGTACATTTTGACAATAAACCTGATTTTCAATGGGGGTTGAATAATTTTGATTACAATTGTAGCTGTGATGTGCGTCAAAAGGTTGTTGAGCTTCACAAAATGGGAAGTAGCTATAAGAAAATAGCAAAAACATTGAAAAATTTCTATTTCCACGATCAGGGTATTTATTAAGAAGTTCCAGTCAACTGGAAATGTTATGAATCAACCTGGAAGAAGACTTGTGTCTACATTGTCTCAATGAACTATGAAGAGGATAGTTTGAGTGGCCATAGAAGTTACCAAGGATCACAGCTGGAGAATTACAGAAGTCAGTTGCATCTCTGCAAAACTACAATCCAATGTCACCTACATCACCACAAGTTATTTGGAAGGGTTTTAAGAAAAAAGCTTGTAATCTCTTCCAAAAGCAAATTAAGCATCTTCAGTTTGGAACTTCAAATGCGGTTGGGTGGTTTGGAGCACACAGAGAGCTAAACACATGGAAAAGTGCCTCATGCCCATAATTAAATTTGGTGGTCCTGGAGAACCTGGACTGTTTTAAATATCAACACATGAACACCTGACTGCCTCTGGCAGAAAGCTTAAAATGAGCCATGGAGGCCAACAGCACAACTGACCAGACATGCTCAAGTGGAGCTCTGACTCAGCCTAGTGATATTTATAGATTTTCAACAAACAAAATTAAAATATCGGTTACCAAGCACCACCACCCCCAGACGACTACATAGGGCACAACAATATAAAATTTTGCTGCCCAGAGGGTGCTGGAATGCCTTATATCAGACTCTTATTCAAGAGGCCTCCAAAGATGGCGCCCGAGGCACAGTGGTAGGATGAGGCCTCAGAGAAGTACTATGAGGACAAAAAGTCTATCACCCTCAGAAAATCTGGAGAGATATACAGGGAGTCCGACATTGAGGAAAGCAAGATATAAAGGGAAATACAAAGGGATATAGCAAGAGGTTGTTGCTAGATCTAAGGAAACCATGGAAGGCCGACCTTCAGGAAGTCCAGGATGAAATGGGAACTATCCAGAAAAAACTAGCAGCGATGGAGGAACAAGAATCTGCTAGAGACAGCCAATTGCAGGAGACTAAAAGCCAAGTGGAAGACTTTAACCAGCTGCTACAGAGGCTTACCTGAACTGTCACTGCACTGAAGACTAGACACAGGTGATATTACGTACGCCTGAGAGGTATCCAAGAGAGGGTTGGAAATGAGGAGTTTCACACAAAGGCTAATCACATCACACAAAGGCTAAACACATCAATGTGAGTCAAATGGAGTGCTGATCCCTCACCGGTACTATCGGCATTCTATGTGCGCAAAGCGGCTGCAGTCTCAGCCGGGACCCCCAGAGACACGATAATTGTGACGAAAGATATTGTGCTATTATGGCCCACTCCAGAGCCCAAGACACTGTGCAATTCAAAGGGAGCTCGATAGCACTAATTGGGGACCTCCCGATTGCAGTCTTAGTGAAAAGAAGGAAAATGGCTCTGGTTGCCAAACAGCTATGGTACCACTCCATAAGATACCGTTGGGGGTTGGAGGGCTTCATCATGGTACATAGAAAGGATGAGCTACTGACCCTGTCCTCTGCTGACACCACAGAGACTTTCCTACAGAAATCAAAACTACTAGCTATAACACAGGAGATTGAGGCAACTCATAGAGATGGAATGCAGGCACCCAGGATCCTTAGGGGGGCACAGTCAGAGTCAGACGGCTGGAGTTTAAGATGGCTGGAGTTTAAGATGTAGACTCCTGGACTTTAACAATCAAATGGACATGATGCTACCGCCACAGCCACATGGAGCTGGATGCACCTGCTTCTGATACTTACCTGTTCTAGGCTATACTACACTACATAGTAATAGAATTAACCCCAAAATTCAGGCCATTGTGTGACTCACACAACAGCCTTAACAGTATTGATAGCACAACGCTTTACTTATGCCTATAAACTCCCATTCCAGCATCCCCAATACCACCATAGGTTCTCCTATATGATTTCCTTTTATATATTTATTTTCTCTTATTTTCTGTATTACATTTTGTGAAAAAATGTCTGTCAAACCGAAAACAAAACCCAAAAATGTTTGCCATAGTCAGAATAACTGAATTTTTTTGCACTGTGCAAGTCTATAATCCAGTCAATATTCAGATTGTGCTTGAGAGATTACATTTAGAATTGTACCATTTTGTTTAAAATAATGGCATAAGGCTTTGCTAAGCTTATAAATATTTTATCATGAGGCATGCAACAGAAAAAAAAAACTATTTTAATTAAAATGGTCCTTATTTTTTGAGGGCAAACAATGAATCCACCAAAATGATTTCTAATAAGTACAAATTATACTAAAACCAATGTTGACTTTGTCAGCTCTAAGATAACAGTTAATTGGTACTAGATTTGAAAAAAAAAGTTAAAATAAACCCATTAATCCTATTTTACTTTACATGCATGATGGAGATTTATACTGAGTGAAATCTTATAATGCAACGAGTGATTGGCAGTTTAGGTCATGCAATATATAAATATACGTTTCATGAGGATGTACAAGTTTTTCTGTCCAAAGGGACGTTTTTGTACGTCCTCTCTTCCTTGGAATCTTAACATCTTAACATCAGTTTTGGATTAAAAAAAATACTACCATAGCATTAATTTGTAGCAAGGAATGCATAGTTAGCATATACACATTTGACAGCAATTTTATATACAGATTGCTTTGCAGACAAACTTAAAAATTTAAATTATGTAAATTTACACAATTTTTAATTTGCACTTTTTTGTTCATCCATTATGAAAATATTTGGTAAATTAAATGATGTAGATGGCTTTGGTATTGCTATTTTTCACACAGGGTCTAAAATGTTAGTATTACATACTGTTAGATCATTTATTTCTTTAAATACAGTTAGATCATTTATTACTAAAATAAAGGTATTTAAAACTGCTGTAGTAGGGCTCCCATTTGTCCCACTGCTAATGTAATGCTAACAGTGGTGTGGTAGCGTCCATTTACTCCTTCCCCCTCCCTGACTTTAGGAATGGTATCACCTAGTGAAACTAGGCTCCCATCTGTCCCACTGCTAATGTAATGCTAACAGTGGTGTGGTAGCATCCATTCACTCCTTCCCCCTCCCTGACTTTAGGAATGGTATTACCTAGTAAAACTAGGCTCCCATCTGTCCCACTGCTAATGTAATGCTAACAGTGGTGTGGTAGCATCCATTCACTCCTTCCCCCTCCCTGACTTTAGGTATGGTGTTACCTAGTAAAACTAGGCTCCCATCTGTCCCACTGCTAATGTAATGCTAACAGTGGTGTGGTAGCGTCCATTCTTTCCTTTCCCCTCCCTGACTGTAGCAATTGTATCACCTAGTGAAACTAGGCTCCCATCTGTCCCACTTTCGAGAGGATAGTCCCTATTTTGAGGACCTGTCCTCTGTCCTAATTTTTTTTTAATTTGATTTGTTTTTATTTTTCATTTCGCAGTTATACAATGTGGATACATTTTAACAATAAGGGGTAATAATTAAGTGCCAAGACATGGCTACTCTTGTTACAGCTTTTGGTTTTAACAAAACGTCTATAAGGTACATGTTTTAAACAATGGAACACATTAGCACATGCAGTAAGTCATAAGTAAGACATGAATAAATTTTTGGTTCTCCGTTTGGTACATTGGTAGTAGAGGGAGTGGTATGAGACAATTAATATCAATGATAGTATTAGCAATAACGGGTAACAATTAGTGATGTACCGAACGGTTCGCCGGCGAACGGTTCCTGGCGAACATAGCATGTTCGCGTTCGCCACGGCGGGCGAACATATGCGCGGTTCGACCCGCCCCCTATTCGTCATCATTGAGTAAACTTTGACCCTGTACCTCACAGTCAGCAGACACATTCCAGCCAATTAGCAGCACACCCTCCCTAGCAGACCCTCCCAGC
>OW240922.1:17268357-17279334 GCA_933207985.1 Pelobates cultripes | reverse complement strand
ATTGAAACACATACACACAAATATACACATACTCACACATGCACTTACAGACACTCACACATGCACAGACAGACCCACAGACACACACACACTTACTGACACACACACATACACTTACAGACAGACACATACACTTACAGACAGACACATACACTTACAGACAGACACATACACTTACAGACACAGACACACACATACACTTACAGACACAGACACACACATACACTTACAGACACAGACACACACATACACTTACAGACACACACACATACACTTACAGACACACACACATACACTTACAGACACACACACATACACACACACACACATACACTTAGAGACAAACACATGTACACACACACACACATACACTTAGAGACAAACACATGTACACACAAATTATTAATATTAAATATCCACCCAGCCTCCCTACCTGGAGAGCTGGTGTGGATCTGTCCCTGGGGTCCAGTGGGGCTTCACTTAGGCGGGCGGCTAATCAGACGCAGCGAGGGAGCTCTAACCTCTCTGCTCCCTCGCGGACTGTCTACGGATGCCGGGAGCCGGAATATGACATCATATTCCGGCTCCCGCGGCATCAGCAAACATCGCGCGAGGGAGCAGAGCAGAGAGGTTAGAGCTCCCTCGCCGCGACTGATTAGAACTCTGCCATGCCGGGGGGTCCAGAAGGTGGCCTGGCAGGAGGGAGCGCTTCCTCCTGCCGGTCACTGAAGACTTGCGCATGCAGAGCCGCTCGCGCCCGCCCAAAAGGAGAAATCCTCTTAAAAAGAGGATTTAGCCTCAGAAATCCCTACCGCCCACCTGGAATCCTAAAACGCCCACTAGTGGGCGGTAGGGACCAGGTTGACGACCCATGATCTAGATCAAGGGTTCCCAAACCAGTCCTCCAGTACCCCCTAACAGTCCAGGATTTAGTGGTTACCTTGTGCGGTCCGCACCGGGTGCCATCAGGCAGTCAGGTGCCACCAGAGCTGGCCAGGCTTGGGAGTCTGTGAGCTGTGTGGCTGCACCGGGCTCCATAGCAGCAGGGGCGGGGCAGCTGACACAGCTCACACATAGGGGCTGGGAGCAGGAGCAGGTAACCTGGCTAAGCTGGCTGCACTGAGAGTTGGGGGCGGAGCTAGAATGACAGTGGGGCGGAGCCAATCTGGATGCGGGGCGGAGCTAAATGCAGCCTCTCTCTGATCACACAGAGGGGAAGCAGGAAGGAGTCCCAGCTTCCCCAACTACAGCACAGCATGGACTGAATCCAATCCTCCTCCAGCCCAAGCTTACTGTAAGTGAGAGAGAGTGTGTGTGCTGTGTGTAACTGTGACTGTCTTTGACTGTGTGTGTGAGTGTGTGACTATCTGTGACTGTGTGAGTGACTGTCTGCATGTGATTGTCTGTGTGACTTTGTGTGTGTGTGTGTGTGTGTGTGACTGTGTGTGTGTGTGTGACTGTCTGTGACCGTGTGTGTGCGTGCGGACTGTCTGTCTGTGACTGTGTGTGTGTGTGTGTGTGTGTGACTGTCTGTGACCATCTGGTCTGTGACTGTGTGTGTGTGTGTGCGGACTGTCTGTGACTGTGTGTTTGTGTGACTGTTCTGTGACTGTGTGTGTGACTGCCTCAGACTGCGTGTGTGTGACTGTCTGTGAGTGTGTGCGGACTGTCTGTGACCGTGTCTGTGTTTGTGTGTGTGTGTGACTGTCTGTCTGTGACTGTGTGTGTGTGTGTGTGTGTGAGACCGTCAGCCTGTGATGATGTGTGTGTGGACTGTCTGCCTGTGATTGTGTGTGTGACCGTCTGTGACTGTGTGTGTATGTGGCCATCTGCCCGTGATTGCGTGCGCGTGTGTGACTGTCTGTGACTGTGTGTGTGACTGTCAGCCTGTGACCGTTCCTTGACCGCAGTTTACTGTAAGTGAGAGAGAGAGTGTGTGCTGTGTGTAACTGTGATTGTGACTGTCTTTGACTGTGTGTGTGATTGTGTGACTATCTGTGACTGTGTGAGTGACTGTCTGCCTGTGATTGTCTGTGTGACTCTGTGTGTGTGGGACTGTCTGTCTGTGACTGTGTGTGTGTGTGTGTGTGTGTGTGTGTGTGTGTGTGTGTGTGTGTGTGTGTGTGTGTGTGTGTGTGTGTGACTGTGACTGTCTGTGTGTGTGTGTGACTGTGTGTGTGCGACTGTGTGTGTGCGACTGTGTGTGTGCGACTGTCTGTGTGTGTGTGACTGTGACTGTCTGTGAGTGTGTGACGACTGTGTGTGTAACTGTGACTGTGTGTGTGACTGTCAGTCTATGACTGTGTGTGTGTATGTGTGACTGTCTGCCTGTGATTGTGTGTATGTGTGACTGTGTGACTGTCTGCCTATGATTGTGTTTATGTATATCTGTGATTATGTGAGTGATTGTGTGTATCTCTGTGTATGTATTTAGTAGATATCTCCCTTATTTAATGACTGTCTGTGACTGTGTGTGCGACTGTCTGCATGTGTGTGTGTGTGTGTGTGTGAGAGACTGTCTGCCTGTGATGGTGTGTGTGTGTGACTGTCTGCCTGTGACTGTGTGTGACTGTCTGTGACTGTGTGTGTATGTGGAACTGTCTGCCTGTGATTGTGTGTGTGTGTGTGACTGTCTGGCTGGGATTGTGTGTGTGTGTGACTGTCTGTGTGTATGTGTGACTGTTTGCCTGTGTGACTATCTGCCTGTGATTGCGTGCGTGCGTGTGTGTGTGTGACTGTCTGTGACTGTCTGTGACTGTGTGTGTGTGACTGTCTGCCTGTGACTGTGTGTGGGACTGTGTGCATCTGACTGTGTCTGACGGTCTTCGCCCTGCAGTGAGACGGCAGCCGGGATATGGTGTCATTGCAGCCTCGGCGTCATTACAGGGCATGTGAGGGACCTGTACAGGAAGAGCAGAGAGATCCCAGCAGCAACCACTGACCACCAGGGACTAAGGATCCACTTCAGCCATCTAGAGAAAGGTAGGGAGGCTGGGTGGACCTCTTATTTATTAAATGTGTGTATGTATGTAATGTTTGTGTGTGTATGTGATTGTGTGTCTGTGATTGTATGTGTGTGGGTCTGTGATTGTGTTTGTGCATATCTGTGATTATGTTTGTGATTGTGTATCTCTGTGTATGTGTTTAGTAGATAGCTCCCTTATTTGGTGTCCTTAAATATTGCAATCTAATATAAGGATAAATAAGGGATTTATCTACTAAACAAATGAAAATAAGAAAAGGGCTTTTTTAATTTTGATCCTTTAGCTGTTTAGTAGATAATTCCCTGAATTGGTGCCCGTCTGCGAGATTTCCATATTTAAAGATACCAAAAGAGGGTGCTGTTTAGCAGATAGTTCCCTTATTTGGTGCCCTTAAATATTGCAAGCCCACATAAGGATAGCAAATAGGAGAGTTATCTGCTAAACAAAGATCGAAGTTAAGAGGTGTCAGCCAGCCCACAACAAAAAATCTGGGTGGCTAATGTGAATTATATGCAGATGTGTTGTCAGATGCCAGCATGCAGAGCACAGTGTTTCTACGTGTGTGTATATGTATCTGCATGTGTGTATGTCCGTGTATGTGTATATGTGCAGACATCTCAAAATCTCGCCAACACTACACACAAATACACTCATGCATTTCAACGTGGACACTACATACAAACCTCACCATTATATATAACCACATCACTGCATTCAAAAACCAACACTACATACAAACACACCACTAAATTCACTCACATATACTCCATACAAAAACATGCATACATTCACACACAAACACTGCTCAGTGCTAAATACATTAAAAAAAATGTGGTTGTTTTTTACATTTAAAGTTGAGGGGGGGTGGGGGGTGGTGTGTCAAAAATAGGACCCGCCCCGGGTGCCAAATACCCTGTTGTGTCTAAAGTATTTTTTGTTTTTTTCTAAAAACACTTTAGATACAACTGGGCAATCCCTAAATCCTGGACTGTTAGGGCGTACTTGAGGACTGGGTTGGGAACCACTGGTCTAGATGAACTCTTTTGCTTAGCATAGCAGGATTAAGATCCCATGGGGCCCTAAGCATGTAACCAGTTTGCACCCCCCTTCGTTCTTCACATTGAGATGGTTAATAGGACCCAGCAAGTTCATGGGTTCTGTGCCCCTGTATAACCCCAGGCCCTGAGTCACCTTATGATTAATTCTGCATTGCATCTTAGAATGAGCAGGACATACATATGCCTCCATACAGTTTACATGGAATGCATAATCACGCTGGCTGTTTGCTGGAACTCCTTATCAACACGTGTTGCATCTTCTGAGAGAGATCATAATTAAAAAATGAGAAAATATTCAAATATTATAAGTATTTTGTAAAATGAAGCAAATCAAAGTTTTTTTTTTTTTTTACTGTGCTATTAAGACGTCTTCTACATATGCTTGAGTACATAGGCAACAGGGCAATGTGAACAAAAACTAAAGAGGACTTTATTTTTAGTTTTTCTTTTTCAATTTTATATTCTCTGTAGAAGGTATTTCAATTTCAGCTTACCGTGGTCATAGCGGTTTTATTAGCTATTTCACCCCTAGGCCACTCCTTATCAATCACTGTCTTTTATGGTTCTGTTAGCTTTATGGACAGATTTAAAATATTCTGTGTCAGCGTTAAAAATGTTCAAAATAAAAATAATGACACATTCTAGTTCTATATGACGCTTGTCTCATGATTAATATATAATATATTATCACCATATTGAAAGAGAATGTATTCTATTTTCCATTCCCGGTTCTTGATTAGATGTGGTACTGATGTCATTAACTGTCATTAAGTATAGAGTTGAGGGGTCATTAACATTTTCAGAATCAAGACACTAGACTCCTTAAGAAGTTGGGAGCTTTAATTGAGATTTGGGAACATGAAACCAGACAGTATGATGGACACTAATGAATTAAGGGATTCTGAGGAGGCCACACTGCATACAAATATTCTTAAACAAATGGATCTTCTACAATCAAATTGGAAAATAAGCCCAGTTTGAGTCATTATTTAGCATCCTTTTACAGTTTGATTTAATTATTTTTTTTAATAACTATTTTTTTTATATTTATGACGTATACTTATTAGAGACAAAGTTTGGTAAAGCAAATGCTTTCTGACATAAAGCTTATGAGATGTCTCGAGGTAACATTGAGCCTAAGCATATATAACATTCTAATGTATCGGAAACTAAAACATTGTGGAAGGACTATTTCTAGTAAGAACTTTCTGTTGTTCATAGGTACATACCATAAGTACACATAGGTTGCAATACTGGGTAGGTAATTGGGGTGGAATACTCCATGTGGTATTTGACACTATACTTATGGGTAGAAATGGGCCATGTTCAATTCTGTGTGGACTAACATGTACCCAGCTCAGCAATAAGCTAATGTTTTCAGCTAATAGGATAATATATTTTGCAATATATTTGCACATGATTAGATAGGTGATCTAAAATGTAGGTTGCTCATTTTTTTTTTAATTTGTGTTTTTTTTAGGCTTTATATAGACAATATACATCCTGTTTATTGCATGAAAAAAGGTGAAATTAAATAATAATCGTACATTTACAGTGGGTATGATGTGTCAAGCAAAGCAATAGTGTGAAGAGATTTCATAAGGATTGAACCGAAGCGGGAATCAGGTTTTTTTAAATCTTTGTACAGAGTACTCTGGATTAAAACTCATCTCAGCAATGATATACATAAGCAGAAACACCATAACATGTTAAAACAAGATAATATAAGAGAAAACTAATACTGGTCTTAGTAAAACGTCCAGCATTGCTACAGCGAGGTTAAGCTGGGATTGTGTACCGCTAACTCTGACCGTGCTCCTGGCAGGTCCAGCTCCCAGTAGAAAGCCTCTAGGTCTCCAGTGGAGGTCATGTTCAGGGTCGTAGCTTCATGCGGCACAATCAGCGAGCCATCTCCTCCCCATTGATAATTGATAGAATGGCCACATAGTCACACAGCAACCAGATCCAACAGGCACTTCTCTATCAGGACCATAAATGGCAGGTCACTGTATATTGCAATCAGGCATCCTTCGAATTATATAGTGCCCAAGTCTCTGGAGCAGGCTCTGATGGCAGAACAAACCCTAGTCACCACTATCGTGTCTCTGGGAGCTCCGCCAGTGCAGGCAGCCTTGCAGACCCTGAATGCGGATGATATCAATGTGGGTTTAGAGCCCCCTTTAAGGTCCATCAAGGTAAGCAGCCTCTGAACATATGGCAACAGGGTATCCCTGCTAATCTTTTCTGACACTCCTTGTAGGCAGATATTCGGACGTCTGTGTCGGGACTCCAGTGAAGAGACAGCTCGATTAAGTCTCTGAACATGCTGGGTCAGTCTATTATCCTGGCTCTTGGTAGTTTGCATTTGTTCATCTCGAGCACCCTCCCTGGACTCAAATGCCTTTATTTTCTGGTGGAGGACTACCATCTCCATCTGTGTCTCCTGAAGGTCAGCCTTCCAGACCTTTCTTAGGTCGATCAGTAGCCTTTTTATGTCTCTATTTGTGGAAGAAAATGAGTAGTTGTCCGAATCAGCTTCCTCATTTTTTTCACTTGATGAGGAGAGTACTTCCCTCTCTCTGGAGGACCCATCTGAGACCTCCTCTTCGTCTCTAGGCTCAAATGCCATCTTGGGAGGAACTGGTGGAGTAGGCCTCTCAAATAAAAGCATGATATCGGGCATATGAGTGGTCTCTGGGCATCAAAACTTTTTTTGCTTGCACCCCATTATGTCTTCTGGTTGGGCGGAGGGGGGGGTAAAAAAGGTGCATCTCCGGAGCTAAAAAAATGTGGCAAAAAGCTTATTTTGTGCCAGCCTGATGCGGAGCTCCTCAGAGATGTGTCTTTGCTACAACTCAGTCAGCCAGTCCACCCCCCCAGGTTGCTCATCTTTTGATGTTATGTGAAGATATTTTCTCTGACATTCTGGGACACCAGAAAAACATGATTTTATCATAATTGCAAGTATAATTTAGAACACTTTTCCACCATCTCAATTTTTCTTAAGTGTTGTCATATATTCACAGGCTACTGTGAATGTGATTTTAATCTGCTGGTTTTGATCAGTCAACCTTATTACAAGCAGAAGGTCCAAAAAATAGTTCTTTTGAAATAAGTCATAAAGGGAGGTCATCCCCAGCAGCATAGTGCACACATGAGCATGACATGTGTGTAGGTAGCGGTTATCGTGTGGTGTGACCCCATTACACCCCCAAATCCATTCACTTCCCCCCAATCAAAACTAGGAAACGTATATGTGGTATAAAAAAGGCCACAGCTTTATTTATAAATTAACGAACATATTTAAATAAACCAACCATAAATAATTTCCAGGTGTAAGTATGGTTAGATTCAAACTAGTCCTTGCCAACCATACCACCAACCCTCTAGGGTACACACCCCACCAAGACATCGGCCCTCCCCCCTCGTCCAAGATACCTGGCCTTCACCTTGGCCTTCCAATTCCACATGCCAACCCCTGGCCACCTTTCCTGGCACGGAGGGCACGCCCAAATACCCAAACATTTTCCGAGGTCAGGGGAGGGACCCGACCCAGCATCTTTCTTTTCCTGTACTCCTCTTCCCAATAGGTTCGGCAAGGACCATACCCGCCGGCTGTGACAAGAAAATCATTAATGATATACAGACAAACAACACAAAACGGAAAAAGGGGAGGGAGGGAGGGGAATAGTTACCTTGCCGTTAGATTTAAGATGGCTGAGGTAAAAGACAAAATGTCACCTATTTATATAACCCCACCCTACTCCTTAGCTAAATCACACCCCCATTTTTTCACCACACCCACCACACCCACACATGCCTCCTATCCGGCTAGCATTCAGCCCGCCTCCTCTGGGCCTTGTGTGTAGGTAGCGGTTATCGTGTGGTGTGACCCCATTACACCCCCAAATCCATTCACTTCCCCCCAATCAAAACTAGGAAACGTATATGTGGTATAAAAAAGGCCACAGCTTTATTTATAAATTAACAAACATATTTAAATAAACCAACCATAAATAATTTCCAGGTGTAAGTATGGTTAGATTCAAACTAGTCCTTGCCAACCGTACCACCAACCCTCTAGGGTACACACCCCACCAAGGCATCGGCCCTCCCCCCTCGTCCAAGATACCTGGCCTTCACCTTGGCCTTCCAATTCCACATGCCAACCCCTGGCCACCTTTCCTGGCACGGAGGGCACGCCCAAATACCCAAACATTTTCCGAGGTCAGGGGAGGGACCCGACCCAGCATCTTTCTTTTCCTGTACTCCTCTTCCCAATAGGTTCGGCAAGGACCATACCCGCCACTAGCCCCCTGCTGCATTTACGCCTAAATCAGCGGGCGCGACCCCCAAGCAATGCCATGGTCTGCTCCAACGCGTCCTGCAGCGCTAAGTTAAATAAGTCCAAACCTACATCAGTTAGATGGACCCCGTCCAGGCGAAAATAAATCGCTGCCTCACGCTCGAAAATACGGAGAAATTGGAAGCGAGAAAGGAAGGAACCATCCCCATGAATTAATAACGGGCCTGCAACACCCGGGCATCCAAGACAGTAAGACTGAAAGGATGCGACAGGGCAGACGGCCGAACCGGGAATGGCGCGGAGGGTAACCCATGCCCCCTTGCCGAAGATGTCGGTATTGGACCTCTGCACCAAAAAACGCACCGTATCATTCACGAGAAACACATCGTTGAAAAACAAGCCCCCCGGGATCCGTTTGCTAGGGCTCACAAGCTCACCGATCCGAAGAGCGCCAAAGAAGGCGAAAGTAAAAGCCACCCGAAACAAACGCGCTTCCAAATCGGAAAAGCAAACCCTGGGTAGGACCGACGCGATACCTAATAGCAGAGCACCAGAAACCGGCCTCCGAGAATCCCGCAGGCCCCTACGCCAGCCGCGCATTGCAAGCCGAACCATGCAGTCCTTGGTAACATCCGGCACCTTAGTCAAGTTGAACCAGAAACTAAGACCCGATAGCTTCCCCGAAACCGTAGCCGGAGAACACCCGCTAGCCTCCCAGAACCAGAGCAACCATAACATCCCCTGAACCCTTGCAGCAGTCGAGGCGAACCCACCTAGGTCCTGTTCTAAAGCGACCCAGTCTCCCCATGTCTTACCGTACCGAACCCAAGTTGCCTCTGACAACGAAGACCGAATCCATTCCCTTATTCGCTCAGGCCAAGGGACCATAGCTCTCTGGGACAGGGGAGGCCTTCCATATCTGCTTCCGGCGCGGCCAAACGAAACACCTGCCATTGGAAACGAGAAAGAGCGTCAGCCGGGGTATTCTCCACACCAGAGATATGCACAGCGCGGCATGTCACGTTAAAAGACAGGCATCGTAAAAGCAATCGCCGCAGGAGCCTGACCACCGGAGGGGAGGAGGCCGTTAACCTATTAATGGCCTGGACAACGCCCAGGTTGTCACAGTGGAAAACGACACGCCTGTTCTTGATCTCTGGCCCCCAAAGATGGATAGCCACCACAATGGGGAAGAGCTCCAAGAATGCCATGTTCTTGGTCAGGCCAGAGGTGAACCACGATTCGGGCCAAGGTTTCGCACACCATTGCTTTCCCATAATAGCCCCAAAACCCGATGAACCCGCGGCATCCGTAAACAGGTGCAGCACCGAGTTCGTCACCTCAGGCTGCTGCCAGTAGGACCTGCCGTTGTACCCATCCAGAAAAATGGCCCATACTGCCAAGTCCTCCCTGAGCGCCTTGGTCAAGCGGACAAAGTGGGACGGCCTCAATATCCCAGCCGTAGCGGCTGCCAGGTGCCGGTTGAACACTCTGCCCATGGGCATAATCCGACAGGCAAAGTTCAACTTGCCCAACAGGGATTGAAGTCGTTGCAACGTAATCTTCCGCAATGCGCTCGCCACTTGCACCACCTCCCGAAGATCAGACAATTTATCCAAAGGAAGCCGACATTCCCCAATAACGGAATCAATCTTGATCCCGAGAAAGCACAGGCACGTAGAAGGGCCAATCGTTTTGTCTGGTGCCAGCGGCACCCCGAACTCGCAGGCAACATCCGCCACTGCTTGGAGTGGAGGTTCCCGAAAGGGGCCCGCCATGCGGCCCAACACTACTTCCTTAGCCAATTTTTCCCTGACCACCCCCGGGTGATCAGCAACCGATCTCAGGTTTCGGCAGAAACCGGAGACCTGCCGAGCCCGGTGAGGGATCCAAAACCCCTGCCCAAAACCCTCCAATAACAAGGCAGCCGCCTTCTTATTGCTATAACGCTTTAGCCATGGGCGCATCGCGTCGACGTCCACTGGCGTCCTCGCCCTTAGCGCCCACGGCATCTCCTTTTTCGCCAGTCTTGCCACGTTTAAAGCATTTTGACGCAGGGTGGGAACCGCCGCACCCAGAACATTCATGCTTGAAGCGACAGCCTGATCCGAACTTGCATTGGCCATCATTATATTGCAAACAGCACCCAGTCTTCCGCTGACTGGCCGACGCTGAAGATGAGGACCCAGCGCCGGCCCCCCCAAGAAAGGACGAAAGGCCCCCTTGATGCGAAGCTGGGCGGGTCATGATAGCCAACCACAAGCCGATGTCCATTTGATCCCAACTCGTGGAAGGGCGAACCACTAATCGTTGGCGGAACTGTTCATCATACCACCACCACCAGGGCCGGCGCTTCCTATAAGGCGAACTAGGCAGCCGGCCCTTTAAATTCTGCAGCCGCCTGAGCGCTCTGTAGAGAGTGCTCAGGCGGCTGCCGCAGTGCCTCACCTCCCCTGCCGTGCTGTAGCGTGGCCGAGCTCCTTTCCGGTCCGCGACCCGGCCGGACTGACAGGAAGTGCACACTCAGTGTGCACTTCCTGTCAGTCCCGCCGGGTCGCGGACCGGATTGGAGCTCGGCCACGCTACAGAAGGGCAGGGGAGGTGAGGAGAGGATTTACAGGGGAGGGGG
>OW240922.1:17251873-17268257 GCA_933207985.1 Pelobates cultripes | reverse complement strand
CAAGCATCTTCTTCCATCTCCCTGTTACAGAAATCACTGCCATATCCATACAAATTGTACATAATGTCCAGGATAGTTTTCCAGGGACAAATGTTGTCGCCTGTTGAACGAGGTGACCTTGCTCGGGTCCCAGGTATGCGGTTCCTAAAATGGCTGCCATATACACGTCCACTGATAGGAGACGCGGAAGGTATTAAACTGATCAGAACAATACTAAACACACCACAAATAAGGTTTTTCTCCTGTATGGCTCCTCAAATGATGCTTAAGATTAGAAGCGGCTGAAAAGCATTTCTCACACTCCGAACAAAAATATATTTTTTTTAACATTCTCTCCACTTTGAACGAAATGACGTTTGGGAAGAGATTAACATAATTAAACACGAGCATTAAAAAGCCACAGTTTTAAGCCATACCCCTGTAACTTTAAAACTATTTACATCCCATCTTCATAATTACATATTTGGAATCAGCACACTTAAAAAACATAAACATAACCAAAAATCGGCCCGAATCCATCCAGGGTTAAAAAGTTAGCTAGGTCCTTTATGACCGACCGCGGCTTACATTTTCCTGCCCAAAACGAGTTCCATAGATTTGGGCTGTGAGGTGATCTATTTCAGGCGAATGGGACTTGTCTCTGCAGCTGAAATAAAGGCTGAAAGAGGCGGCTACGAAAAAGGCTGGAATCAAAGCGCTGAATAAGGTTTTAGTCTCTCTGCAGCTGAAATAAGGCTGAAAAAGCATTTGAAAAAGAAGACTAAGTCCCATGCAGCCGAGATGGGACTTAGTCTCTACAGCAAAATAAGGCTGAAAAAGCATTTGAAAAAAGGGCTTTAAGTCCCATGGCGAATGGGACTTAGTCTCTGCAGCTGAAATAAGGCTGAAAAAAACGGCTGAAAAAAAGACTAAGTCCCATGGCCGAATGGGACTTAGTCTCTGCAGCTGAAATAATTTCCCATTTACTGAACCAAGTGGGAAATAGCAAGGCAGGCACAAAGGGTTTGCACCAGGTCTGGGGACACAGGGGACACCGTCTTAAAGGGGCCGTGTCCCCAACAAGTCTGGGGACACGGCCTTAAAGGGGCAGTGTCCCAATCTTCCTGATGTCCCAAAAAAGGTGTTTAAAGGGCCAGCACCAGTCACATAAAGAGTCCATAAGCCCCAATATGCCCACCGACAGTCTTAAAGGGCCATACACACCAAATAAAAGTGCATACATTTTCACAATCTCCCAGGGGCCATAGTCATGTGGGAGGAGGCTGGCAAATAGGCTTCTCCACAACCCAGGGAAGCAGGGCAGTTTGCCATTTAAAGGGCCCGTTACAAATAGCAGTTTGTAACAAGGTGTCAATCCATATCTGCCAAGTGACCCGATGTAGGGGGACCAGTCCCTATTCTGCTCTGTGTCAGTGTGTATCAGGGAACCTTAGGACAGGTGTCAATCCATATCTGCCAAGTGACCCGATGTAGGGGGAGCAGTCCCTATTCTGCTCTGTGTCAGTGTGTATCAGGGATCCTTAGGACAGGTGTCAATCCATATCTGCCAAGTGACCCTATGTAGGGGGACCAGTCTCTATTCTGCTCTGTGTCCGTGTGCATCAGGGCTCTGAGGACAGGTGTCAATCCATATGTCAAGGTGTCAATATGTCATATGTCAGGTGTCAATCCATATTGATTGTGATTTAGGAATGTTAGGTGATTTCTGCCCTTTATGGATTAAAACCAGACTCTGTATCAACTGTGTAATTTTCCATGGGAGTTTTGCCATGGATCCCCCTCCGGCATGCCACAGTCAGGTGTTAGTCCCCTTGAAACAACTTTTCCATCCCTATTGTGGCCAGAAAGAGTCCCTGTGTGTTTTAAAATTCGCCTCCCATTGAAGTCAATGGCGTTTCGGGCGGTTCGCCGGTTCGCGAACATTTGCGGAAGTTCGCGTTCGCCGTTCGCGAACCGAAAATTTCGGGTTCGCGACATCACTAATATTTAATTAAGTTGAATTCTCAGATAAAAAGGAAGGGGATGGAACATACAGCTACCCTATATATAAAACTGGCTGACCTGACAAGGTTAACCCTTTAGAGACCGCGGATGTACCAGGTACGTCCGACAAAAAACAGGCCCTTAACAACTTCAGACGTACCTGGTACATCCGCGGCTATTTTGAGCGCTGGAAGCGATTGTGATCGCTTCCAGCCGCTCTTAGGGTATTACACCATGCCTCGATACCGAGGCATGGTGGAATACACCCCTACACTGCCTACACTACACTGAAAATTTCGGGTTCGCGACATCACTAGTAACAATAATCTGTTATAGTAACTCCTGTGATGGGGCTTGCATCTTTGTGTAGGCGGCAATCGTGGTTTGTGTGTGTTTTTGGATTTTAGTATGAAAGGAGGGAAAAGGGGGGGAGGGGATGAGGTGTGGGTGTGGGTTGTTAGTCTTGTGTCGAGTTCAATTGTAAGTAGTTCGTCCATGGACCCCAGGTTTTGGTAAATTTTTGGAAATTATCGGTTCTTGAGTAGGTCAGTTCTTCCATTTGTTTGATGTCTTCTACTTTACTTATCCATTCCCTGATGGTGGGTGCCTGTGTTTGTTTTTTTTTAATTTTTTTTATTTATTTATCCTCTGTCCTAATTTAGGCCTTTGTTTAATATTTTTAAATAAGCTTTTCAAATGATTTAATAATTTTGGACAACCTTTCAAATTATATTTTTAGATTTTAATATATTTTTATTTATTTTTTACATGCAATATATTTTATATAATCTGAAAAATTATTTAAAAAATGTATCCAAACATATTAAATCAAGGCCTCAGTTCCTGTATGTCCCACATCCATGTACACCAGGGAACTGCCCCTGGAGAGCACAACATTACATAATTAAAAATGCTTGCGCTGTGCAGAGGGCACTTGTACCAGCAGCATTCTCTGCTTGACCTGGTATGTTTGTACAGGCTTGATTCCAGATTGGCACAGCCCTTCACTGAATGCGCTGACCCACTCATTATGAGAATTGCCAGCAAAGCAAGTTACATTACTGGTCACTCCCTAGGACCACCCATCTATCCCATGTCAATACCTCCCAATTTTGGGAGGCATGTTATAGAAACCATTATCAATCCCAAAATGCTAATGTAATACTAACAGTGGTGTGGTAGCGTCTATTCACTCCTTCCCCCTCAGTGACTGTAGGAATCGTATCACCTAGTGAAACTTCCTTCACTCAAAAAAAGAATTAGGTATCTTGTTATCCATAAAAAGGGAGCACTTGTGTATGCAAAAAGTATACTGTGGCGTGCAGGAGGGCACTATTTGCAAAGGAAAATGTCGAATTACTTGGCCTTGAAGAGAAGGCATAACATATTGTCAGGTTCAGTTTTAGTTAGTTTAGTGATTAAAAGGACGGAGAACAGGTTTGGCAAAGTAATCCGTCCTGACAAAGTAATTGATAAAACTAATATCAATAGCTTATTTAACAATAAATAAATTGTACAATTTAAAAAAATTCTTGTTCTCTTTAAATATTAAACATTCTTAAATATTAGCGATTTACTTATAGAACATTTGAATTTGAATCACTTTACTTCTCTCAATGTCTTCCATAAATTGCACTTTCTCTCCTACAGCAGTTCATTGTGTAATCGATAAGATTCTGGCTGACATCATACCTGCAAAGACCAGATTTATAAAGATGGAGAAAAACACACAAAGAAAATCAAGGTTTATCTGACGAATATTCCATTCAAAGAGTTACACAGTCCCTGCCTTTTCTAAATAGACTTCATAGAGCAATAAATGCACAAAATGCAAGTTTACATAGACATTAAAACTCTGAATTTTTTTTTTTATATAAGATCAACTTTTTTTATTTAAGTATAACTGTGCTGGCTTGCTTAAATAAGCCATTAGCTTCATGTTCCAAACGGTTTCAGACATTAATTTAATAACAACAATTATATAAGGAAACATTTTCATGCCTTTAATCTTAATGTCTGTCTTCAACGTAACCATTAAGCTATTTAACTACATAAAAAGGTCAGGGAGTGACCAAAAACATGATAGCTGTTACATGATGCGACTTGTAGGTCACATAAAAACTCAATAAGTGCTTTGAATCTTAAGACTATTAAGTTGAGACTCATCATTTTCCATTTTCCCCTCTCTGAATCTAATTATAGAGCTAGAGGCTGTGTTTTCCATACCCACCCTATACTACAATGTTGTTTGTAGTCTCAGGTCCTTTTACATATTCTGCATATGTACACACACACACAGCGGCTGTGATTTAAAGGGCCAGCTAGACAAAAGTTTTAGAATAACTTTTTGTCCCCAAACCAAGTGCGCTAATACTGGAGCTGGTCGATCTGAAAATAAGCAATATAGTGCAGATGGTATGTATAAACCCATATATAACAACTCACATGAACCAGAGCCCTATCACCCCTGGCTCTGGGTTTTCACAGCTCTATTGGAGAGGGAATATCCCACAATCTGTAGATGAAGACTGTATGCTGTATACTTTAAAGCCAAAAACGATTCTGTGTGGTATAGAAAGGCAAAAGACCCCCAATCGAACAGTATCTTCAAAGTTTAATAGTAAAACATGGTTAAAAACTCTTACTTTAGAAGTGGTGGGTATCAGCTGTGTAAGCTACCCACATGGTTGAATTCCACAGTCACGAACAACACTGAGCTCCGAGAGTCCCGCTCATGTGACCACTTCCGGGTCCTACTTCTGATGAAGTTTCCGTGACGCGTTTCGCCCACCTGTCTGGGCCTCCTATGACGACGTCCTTAATCTCTAGCGCCTCCTCTTATACACCTCGGTCCTCCCCTATACTGTCGTCACTAGTCTGGGGCGGGAGGCAGTTCGTATTTCAGCTGTACTTTTGATTACTTAGTCATCTTGCCGAGAGCATATGAACAGAGCTAAAGTTCATTCCAAACAGATTTTATTGGCCATAACGGCTTAAAAACACAGATATATATATAAATCAGTATCCCAAAGTAAATTAGTAGAACCAGAACTGTACGGAACATTAAGATTTTTTGACCCAGAACCCGGACATTTCAGTAACATTTGGGTTCGAGTTTGGTGTTTGGTGATTTAATGGCGCGTTTTGAAAAGCTGCAGGGCAGCCAATCAACAAGCTTTTGACTCGTATGCCCTTAAAAGCCATCACATCCATGCCTACTAATGGCATGGCTGTGATTGGCCAGTGCAGCATGCCATTAGTAGGCCGAACCTGGCGAACTCGAACATCCAGGTGTCCGCTCAACTCTATAAATAAGTAATCTTCTAAGGACAACCTATCTCATGCTTCATATATTTGTGTCATCATTAAGCATTGACTAAAAATTTAAAGTAGACAAATACAGTATAATGCAGCCATAAGGAAAACGTATCATTAGATATATGCATTCACATAAATGTATTGATTTAATCCAATCCCAAAAAAAAACAAAACATTTTATTAATAATTTTTTTTCCTTAGAATTTCCTACTAAAAAATCTCATCTCTCTATAATCCATTTAAGGATTCCAAAGGGGCAAAAAATTATATAAAATAAAATAAAAATGACTCACATAATATAAAGAGATATTTATAGAAAGTATATAAAATATAAAATCGGGGAAAAGGATATCTCTATATGCCCTAATCTTCTAAGATGTACATTTTATTCTTCTACTACTGACATAGAGTTAATTGTAGATAGCATACATTTAAAGAGACATCCATCTTTTTAATTATATCAATTCCTATTAACATCAGGTTTATTCTAGACAACATATATTTAGAAAAACAGTCAAATTTGCTTATTATATTGATTACTATAAAGAGTTGCTAAATAAAAACATAAGATATAAAAACACAATAAATCTTGAGAAATTACACATCATCCTCCAAAATTACAGGATAGTGCTCATTTATGTATGCAGGGTCTTCCTGTTGTATAGAAAAGAAGAATCACACAATTAAAAAACATCATACAGATTTAAGATACCTCAGAGTTAGTGACTCTAACATACAATACGAATAATATCAACGTATCAAAGGAAGTGACAGATTTTAAAATCCCTGTTTAAACCTCTAGGGCAGGGGTAGGCAACCTACAGCACTAGGGCCATGCACGGCACTCAAGTTGTCTTTGCACGGCACTCAAGGCTGCTAGAGCCAAACAGGCTCTGGCCTATCAGGAGTCCCAGTGAAACTTCAGATATCTGCTAATACGAAGAGGTGGTGAAGGACGATCCTCAATTTATGCATTGCAGCACATAGAGGAAGTGATTTCAGATCACTTCCTCCCGGCACTTGTGAATGGGAATCCACACTGTAGTAGAGCAGCCTGCAGCTGCTGTTGCAGCTCCTGTCCTGTACCTGTACCTGGCTAGCCTGGTCCCCACTGGAACCCAGGGAAGCCACCCACACTGCAAGATATACACAGAAATGCAGAATAAGCCTTCCCTCATACAAATAACACAAACAGCCCACACACAAACACAAAACACAATCTGCACAAATGTAACCCGCTAACAATCCACATACATGCACACAATCTCACATGCAATACCCCAAACAGCCCCCACACATACAAACACTACCAAACACACAATGTGACATATCCATTCACACAATTCCACAAGCGGCCCCCATACACCGGCCACATTCATAGGTATCATACACAACACCACAAACTACTTGTAAACATACACAATAATATAGCTCATATACGCATAAATACAACGATACAAAGCAACTACAGTATAAATAACACAAGCAGAGTATGGAAGCATACACAACTCAAATTAAAAAAATAGGACCGGCACACTACGGGACATCACAATCCTATATCGGCACAGTGATGCTAAAAGGTTGCCTACCCCTGCTCTAGGGAATAATGATTTAAGTTTAAACACCCATCTCATTTCTTGTTGAGAAAGTTTTTTATCCAAATCACCCCCTCTCCAGCTCCTATTCACTTTTTCAATTCCACAAAACTGGAGTTTAGTAGGGTCTCCTTGATGCCTATGTATAAAATGTAAGGAAAGGGGGTGTTCCTTAAACCCTTTCTTTATGTTTCTTAGATGTTCTTTAATACGAACATGTACTTTCCTTGTAGTTTTAACCACATATTGTTTCTACATGGACAGATGAGGACATAAATACAGTTGGTTGTATGACACGTTATTAGTTGTTTCACTTTGTATTTTTTGCCTGTATTTCCTCCTATTAATTCCTTTTTAACACATTTAGATGCCCTCGTAGTTCTACAAGCTAAACAATAGCCACATTGGAAAAACCCTACCTCACCATTCAGAAAAGTTTTCACCTTGCTATCTTGTTTAAATCTGCTCTTAATGAGATGATTTTTGATATTGGGTGTACCTCTATAAATAATAATGGGTTTATTAGAGATAATTTGATCTAAGAGGGGATATTCCTGCAAAATAAACCAATACTTTTGAATCATTTTCTTTATTTCTTCCCAAGTAATTGAAGATTAAAGGGACTTCATTAGTTTTCATTTCATCCTTCTTATCCTTCCCTGTACTATTCTTTAATAAATCCTCTCTACTGAGTGATTTAACTTCTTTATAGGCCTTATCTAGTAAAGCTTGTGGGTAATTTCTAGCTGAAAATTCTCCAATAAGTTTCTTAATTTGCGTCTCATATGAGTCAAGATTAGTGTAATTCCTCCTGATTTTCATCATCTGCCCTTTGGGTATGTTAGTCAACCAGGGACCATAGTGACAGCTATCGAAAAAAAATAAAACTATTGACGTCCACTGTCTTGAAGAAGATTTCTGTTCAGATCTGGCCATTTAGAATAGAAATCCTAAGATCTAAAAAATTGACCTGGCTGTCACTATGGTCCATAGTCAATCTGACACCCCAGGAGTTGGAATTCAGATGTGCCATGAAGAGTTGCAATTCTCCCACAGAACCTCGCCAAATAAAGAACAAATCATCGACGTAACGGCGATAGGTGACCAAATGCTGCACCCAGCCATGCTGCCCATAGACATAAGTCTGTTCCCAATGGGACATGAAAAGGTTGGCATAGCTGGGTTCGAATCTAGTCCTCATCGCTGTTCCAAGAATCTGCAAATAAAATGAATCCACAAAGTGAAAATAATTGTTGGTGAGTATAAGCTGGACACCCTCCAAAATAAATGCCTGATGTTCAAAGGATAAATCAGTCGAAGTTAACGGCTTCAGTGCCTATCTGATGTGGAATAATGGAATAGAGTGATGAGACATCTGCTGTAACCAGGATGTCCCCTTCTTTCCACTCTACATCTCTTAAAAGGCATAAAATTTGACTTGTGTCTCTAAGATATGCCTTGGTGTTCTTGACTATAGGCTGTAAAAATTGATCAATGTATTCTGACAAGGGGGCTGCACTGAGCCTATACTCGAAATGATGGATCTCCCTGGTGGTCTAGTTAGATGCTTATGAATTTTGGGTAGAAAATAACATAATGGTATTTTTGGATGGATGACTGTTAGATATTCATACTCAGTTTTAGATATCATCTCAGTCCTCATGTAGTCTCAGGTTCATTTACATATTCTGCATATATTCACACACAGCGGCTGTGATTTAAAGGGTCAGTTAGGAAAAAGTTTTAAAATATCTTTTTGTCCCCATTTTTTTGCTTTATAACTCAATAAATAGAACTCATAGCAAAGCCATACTGAGAGGTGTGAAGGCAATTTATTAGCCAATAATTTCAAAGCACATGTACAAGATATTGTGTGAAGCAACATATAACACAATTGGAGGTCTATTCACTGCTGAGTTTGGTAGGTCATGCTGTTAAGAGACACCATGCACCAGAGGAGATGGTTCTTGACAGGTTTGTTGAAAAGGTGTCAGTTCACTCCTGAGCAGGTGTTGTTGAGGAATGTTTGCTACATAATGTTGGAGCTGCTTATATTGGAATTATGTAAAAGGGGATACATTCCCCCAGGATCAGAGTCCCCAACAGCTCAAAACAAGTCAGATACCACATGAAGGATCTTTGGAAATGATTGCGGGATCATTTCAGAGAAATCAGCCAAATCCAGACCTGAAGGGAACTCTGTGCCGTCTCATTAAACTATGAGTACTAAGTGACACGCATTGTAGTAAGTTTGGAAGTCTGGTAGCGCTAACCCTTCACAACATTTTGGCAAGACCAATTGATCATATTTTTTGCCTGGTCTCTGTTCCACCAGACAAACCCCACCACAAGGGACTGCACAGCGGCGTGAAGACCTCAGGATTCATATGGGGATGGGGTACAGGAGGTACAGGAGGCAAGACCGGATATTCATTTTGAGTATCTGGGTCCTTCCGAACCAGGTTAAGTGGGGTATGGACCACTATCTTAGGTCTATTTGGAAAGAGGCTAAATATCAGGAAAAAGTTATTGGGAAATAAGTCTGAAAATTTCAATGAGACCCATATTCCAAAGCTTTAAAATGGCTGCTTCATATCCAGGTGTCGTATCAACAGTCCATGCTTGCACTGTATTGGCCCAATTTGATGACATCATACTAAGTTTTAGCTTAGACAGCCCGGCAATATATTTATGTTGTGTTCTAAAGTTTTTAAGACATTTAACACAATACAAGTACATAAAAAAAAAAAAAAAAGAATATATATATATATATATATATGTTATATAATATTGCAGTATGCTTAAATCTCATGGTAAATCCTTTTTTAGGTTGTTTGGCTCTGTCAAAAAATAGTTTTGCTTTATAATTGCAAGAAAATAGGTTCAGTTATATATTTTTTGATTTCCCTGTTTTTGTTCTCATTCATTTTCCCTACTAAGTTCTTTAATAGAGACATGACGCTAGTGGAAAGCCTGCCTCCGATAATATTATAGGACTTCTAAAATAAGACCGTCTGAGTATATGCGGTCAAAAAGCTGTGAAGAGGAATCACTATTGAATTAAATGTTGCAACTATTTAATTATTTTAAAACCTTCAGTTCTTATTTTAATATCCAATTTGAGATAAGAAAAAAAAAAGCTTTAAAGTAAAATGGATTATGACTTTGCATTTCAGTATGAAATTTAATCTATTTGCAAATGTAGCTGAGTTGATGTGGCAGTCAGTGTCACATTGAAGGCTGAGGGGTTAATCTTAGGTCGGGGAGAGATCATGTGATTCTGACCTATAGTCCGTAATGTTGGCCAAACATCAGGAAAAATATGGCTTGATATTTGTCTTGCTGTTTGGCCAAAAAATGATATATATTTTTTTAAATATAAATGTAAAGCCATCTTGTCACGTGTGAGTGCATTTTAAAATAATCTCCTGAATACGTGTGTTATGTTTGTATTGCCTTTATAGTCATAATCCTTATTGTGATCATAAAAATTAGTTTTTATGTTTGTGTCCCACTAATCCTTCAAACCATAAGGAGTGGGAACAGCTATGCATATCGCTGTGCAAAGATCTTTTTTTTTGTGTCTTTTGATCTTTAATCTGCACAGTTTCTACACGTAAAGTAACCAAGCTAATGTGTCATATGTGCACGTTTCCACATGTAATTTTCATTCTTTTTGTACACCTCCTAACAAAGGGGAGTGATCAAAGAGAAACAGAAGTTGACATGTATGCCAACAATCCTGAATTTGCTGGGACATTCCTGCATTTTAGTGGTACTGTCCAAGCAAATTAAGTCCAGAGGACTTGTCCTGCATTTTGACATTTCCAGTAGATTTCAAAATGCACGAGGGAACTGGTCACTAGGACCATGCATGGATCACTTAAGCAGACCCTCTTTATTGGTGAGCCACTCCTTTGGTGATGGAGCCACCACCTTTGTCAAGCTGGACTTTGACCTTCAGTATGCCCCCTGGACTCTTGCTCTCTCACCTGTCTACCTCTATCCTAGGAGTGTGTCTTTCTATATGTTTGTGTGTAGCCTGTGCATATATGTAACACTAAATGTAAATAGCAGAATGGATGTTTTTGTGTGTATGTGTTTGTGTAGAGTGTGTTCAGTATTGTGTGTTTGTTACAGTGTGGGGAGCATGTGCAGTAGTTTGTGTATCAATGTGTGTGTAAGTAACAGCATGTGTAGTAATTTGTGTAGAGTATGTGTGCAGTAGCATAATGTACAACAGTGCATGTGTGCAGTGTGAGGAGAAGTATGAATAGCAGTGTATGTGTAGAGAGTGGTAGCTGAGCTGTGTATGTACAGTGTGGGTAGCTCAGCTGTTGTGTGTGTGTGTGTGTGTGTGTGTGTACAGTGTGGGTAGATGAGCTGTGTATGTGTACAGTGTGGTAGCTGAGCTGTGAGTGTACTATGTGCGTAGCTGAGCTGTGTGTGAGTTCAGAGTCAGGGGGGAGCTGTATGATTAGCAATGTATGTGTACAGAGTGGTAGCTGTGCTGTGTGTGAGTTCAGTGTGGAGAAGGGTGGGGAGGCAGTTTGAGTAGCAGTGTATGTTTACAGAATGGTAGCTGAGCTCTGTGCGTACAGTGTGGTAGCTGAGCTGTGTGTGTTCTTGTCAATCCAGACATCCTGCAGATCCCTGTATTCAGTCTGAGAAGCGGGGTCAGGCACAGATCAGGCTTCTCAGATTGAATACAGCGATCCTAGTGCATTTGCCTCTTCTGAACTCAACAAATCCTAGAATTTGAGCGATAAATCTGTTCAACCATAATTTACTTTGATTTTAAGTGCAGCAACACTTTTATATTTTGTTCATGAAAAATAGGGCTTTCATTTCACATTTTATATATTAAAAATTATTTAAATAAAAAAAATAATAACTGGGAATGTCATATAAAATGCAACAAAATGCACATATTTGTGTTCAATGATGTCTCACGAGTACAACAGTACCCCCGATATACAGGTTTTATGGGGTTTTGGAAAGTTACAGGTTCAAATATAGAGCTTGCAAATTAAATTTTATGGACTTTTTGCCTGGGTTGTCAGATAGAATTCCAATATAAAATTAATACAATCACATAATTGTGTAAAAATCATACATAAATATACACTTTGAAATTACATATATATATATATATATATATATAGCTTTACATTGTTTCCTAAGTTGTGTTTCAAAGCTGTTGTATAAAGCAAACACAGACTCAAAGGAATACATGTTTAAAATGGAATGGGGCAAAAATTATGCAAAAGGAGAATGGTCAGTGTATAAGCCAAAGTTAAAGGAGATACAGAACAACGATAAGACAAGCTGAGGTCATGGATCAGAGAAGACAGAGTAAACAAGAGACAAAGCCAAAATTTGGTACCCACGATCAGACAGAGTAAATGTGCTATTGGGGCTAAACGTGCTAAACGTGCTAAGACCACGATAGGGCAACAAGGCATGGAGGAGGTAAGTTTAAATATGCTTAGGATAATTCGTATTGGCTAGTTTCCAAATAGAGTTAATTATAACACGTGGAAGGTATTTGATCCTTCCACTTTGACCCCTGACGTCATCAATGTGAGCTGAGTCAGGTGCATGGGAGTGTGCAGCGTTAGAAATAATGCTGGTGGGACTTGTGGTCACTGAAACAGGAGCAAGCAGCGAGCATGCCCTAGAAACCGCCACTCATGGTGAGCGGGTAAGTGAAGCCAACGCGAGTGGGCAAGGGGCCTGACACTCATGGTTTTCATCCAAGAAAATCTTCTTTATTTATATCAATAAAACAAGGTCCAGGGAGATCGATGTTTCAGTCCCCAGCTGGGACTTTCATCAGGATCAGGATAACATGCTTATCTACTTGTCATAGTTACATAGGGGAGACAATAACAGTAAATGAGGATTAAACTTACCCCAGGTGTGTTCAGTGTGGTACCTGGCACCCATGAGTGGGCTTTGCGCATGCTAGTGCATAGTTCCGCCCACCACCATTAAGACATGCACGTGGTTCGGCCCCGAAGGAGATGTGACGCTTACGTCATGACAATGTGTAAACTGTCGCCATGACAGCGCTATCTTGTGCCTTGACAACGGATGCCAAGCGTCGGCTAAAACACACACCGAGTGAAAGTAAAATTATGGGGAAAGGAAGGGGGCAAGTGGCTGGAGGAACCACTGTATAAAAACCCGATAGGGGTTCATTTAAAAAAACATAAGAGTGTTTTGCATAGTGGAACGTGTACGTAGTGCATATTTAAAGTGCATATTATGAAGAAAGTGAGTGTAATAGATAAAGTGCATCATTATTGAAAGTGCCACTATGAATTAAAGTGCACATAATTTAAAAGTGCATTTCTACCTAGTAAAGTGCATTACCAAAATGGAGTGCAATACAAGTTAAAGTGCATATAGCATGAGGGTTATTTACTATTCCACTTAAAATATACAAAACATGGTTTAATCAAAACAGACACTTAAAACACCATAGGTCGATCAGAGTAATAAGGTAATGTACTAAATAAATAACATTGATTAACCTAACCTTCAAATCACAATTTTATGTGCTACAACCCCTGTTTCCACAACTAGGAATTTCTTATGGAGAGGGGGTATTCATGTTATAAACTATTATTATCCTGATTAAAACATTGGACCTATAGTACAAATAAAAACAATATACGAGCAGTGCTTAAAGAAATGAATAATAGTGTAAACTTTTGTTTAGTCCCTTTGGGGGCACTAGTTCAGCTTGAAAATCCAGCATGCCACTCTGTTGAGAAGAATAGTGCCATGGTCTCCACCTCTACGGGATTCTTGGACATGGTCAATTGTGATTCCCTTGTCAAGGAAGTGTCTTGCAACAGGTTTGTCTGTAGCTCCATCCCGATAAGCTGTGTGTATGCTGGATCTGTGTCCCCTTATGTGTTCGCACAAGGGGGTCTCTGTCTTTCCAACATATGCAAGACCGCATGGGCACATTAATTTATAAATTACGTAAGGCATTTTGCAAGAAATAGTATGTTTCATTTGGAATGTCTTGCCGGTGTGTGGATTATATATATATATAAATTATTTTCTCACCCCTCCTGGGTGCTATGTTTATTCCTCATTCTTGAGTCCTGTACCAGAGGCCTGGAAGTTTGAGGGCTCTGCATAGTATGGAAGCAAGAGAGAAATAAAAACACACTATAGTTCTGCCAGATAAAAATAAACTTTTAATAAACATTGCACTTACAAAGTATAATAAATAGTCAAAGCATAGTCAGGATCACAGTCTCCGAACTTTCAAATCCCAGAATATCTGGAGAATCTTGCCCCAGACAGGTAAGTGAAATCATAACAATAAAACAAAACAAAAATAATAATAAATCAAGGAAAATATCCATAAGTGTTTTGTCCAATTGCCTGGACGTCTTTAGGAGCATATGTTCTAAAACCGCTCAGGAAAGAAGCCTGTTCGATCTATTGTGAAATCCAGCCCTGACCTTGTGGTGGCATATCTGATGCCATACATCCATTTTATCATTTAAACTCTGTTGTCCAGAGCAATGGTGGACTGTCACAATCTCTGACAGCTTGTCGTGTAATTTGCTTTGATGTTGGCTAGGTTTCCCATGGTTCCTATTTTCTGGCATATCTGACTCGTCTTGGCTAATTGTCTCTACTATTTCTGTACTATTGGACCTTGTCCTGTCTGACCATTCTCACCTTTCTCTCAGTGTATGTCTCCCATCTAAGGACACATATTAGACCTGACTACGGCAAGGGTTGATAATACTTAACGATCAGGTACTAAGTAACCTGTCTTGTTCTGAACTATTCTCTGCAAGTTATGGTAACAAATGTTCTAACATTACATCAGAGTCTTGGACCCTGCTGGTTTTGGTCAGTAAATATTGAGCTGCGCAACTTGTATTGAGGAATTGGATCAAAGAACAGACCTGTTTACTCAGTTTCAGATTCAGTACCAATTCAGTGTGACAATACAAGTGCTATACAATAAGGTCTATCTATGTCATGAATTCTAAAAACTTTTTAATACCTGCACACTTGTCAGCTCCCCAACAAGCATGTCCATCTGGCTATGAAATGCTGATGTCTATGAAATAATATAAAACAAAGTAAAATTAAGGGCTTAGGTTCACGGCATGCAATATGTGCCATTTATAATCATGTAACTTGGTAGCAATTGTATCAGCATCTTTGTCTGTTTGGTGATGGATTGAAATCTCGGTAATATAACTCGCTGTGAGCAGCACAAGAAAGCATCTCATGTTTATAATAGGACAGATGTACACATGGTATGAATATTAAATCACATTCCGTAATGATAAATGTCTATGCTAGATACATCTCTCAGATTCTGTTTACCTTCCATAAATATTTTTAATGAGCTTTGTTGTTTGATTAATAAAGAAAATCCATCTCGCCAAAACGTACAAAAGAAGTCTTAGTGACAAAAGTTATAGAATGCTCATTAAATGCAAATTGAGAACATCATATTTATAGAGGTTTAGCAAATTTACCAGAGACGTGCATCCCTTGTAGGCTTGTAAAAGCGAAATTAATATGATATCATAATAAACTAATCTTAGGCAAACGTTGTCTCATTAAAAATGTGTTAGTTTGCATGCTAGATGCTAATACGAAAAAATAAAAAATACAAAATGTCACGTAACTTACACCAGTATCGTTGTAAAGGAAACAGTGCATAACTTCTATGTAAAAGATTCATATTGTATAAAGTAATTAGAATAATTAAAGTAGGTATTATTTTTTTGGTAAACTGATCTTCAATATTTTACATGCATGGCAAATAATTTGACAGAATTAATTCTGTATTACAGTGTTTCTCAACCTTTTACGGAGCGGAGGTACCCTGCTGGTCTATAAAATTCCTACATACCCCTGTCTTAAAAAATTTATTTCTATTGATTTAAATTTCAAATGAAACATGTAACACTGATATTTAAGTTAATCTCATATTGGAGAACAAGCCTGATTAAAGGTAGTAAAGAATATGTTTATGTAATAAATATGACATAATGTGAATATTGTGTAAAGAGGAGTGTATGAACTGTTAATCTAAAGCATAAAAATCACAAAATGGAAATATAATTCAAACTTAATAGTTACACAGAGGACACTGACACACACACATGCATTTACACACAGATGAGACTGACACACACATTTACAAGTGAGGAAACAGACACACATTTATATACAGAGGAAAGTGACACACACATTTACACACAGAGGAAATTGACACACACACACACTAACAGACACATATTGACTGATTTCAAACACACTGACACATACAATTACTGACACACACATTCACTGACAAATGCACACACTCAATGATTTGACACAAACTGACAGACAAACTCACTGACACTCTCACTGATCTGACACACACTGACAAATACATACACGTTGTCTCACGCACACACTGACAAATTATAATTTTTTGTCATTTT
>OW240922.1:17238637-17251773 GCA_933207985.1 Pelobates cultripes | reverse complement strand
GATCTGCCATATGAACTAACACCAGTGCTGCACACAGTGTGTGTTCACATTAAAAAGCCTGCAGGGACAGGCTATAGACACCCAAACCACTACATTAAGCTGCAGTGGTTCTGGGGACTATAGTGTCCCTTTAATGTGAGGTAAATTATAGATTAGTGTCACTAATAATATACTAGATTGCCTACTTACAACCAGATGAGGATGGTGATGGGCTCTGGCTGAAGTTTGGCTCCACTGGTCTGGTATAGAACAGGATCTCTGGAAGCTGTTTGTAACTGTGGTCACAAAATAAAATGTTCTGGGAGAACGGGAAACAGCTCAATTTTTTGGGACCCCTTACACAGCTCAAGGTCTGGGCCCCAGGGCCTGACGGTGAGTATTCCCATAAGGCCCACCCATAAGTCCACCTACATGTTCCACCCATGAGTTCGCTCACCGGGAGTGGAGTGTGTAGGGGATGTGTTATTGTAGAGGGTATAATGTGTGTGCTTATGGAATGTAGTGTATAGGGATACCAGTTTGTGTAGGTGATGCAGTGTGTTTGTGTGTAGTGGAAGCAGTGTGTGTTTGTGTATAAGGGATGTATTGTGTGTATCTGGTTGTGTGTAAGGGATGCATTGTGTGAATCTGTGTTTGTATGCATAAGGGATGCAAGGTGTGTGTCTGTAAGTGTGCAATTGAGTGTGTGTAAGAAATGCATTGTGTTTCTGTGTGTATGTAAGAGAAGCAGTGTATGTGTTTGCATGTGTGTGTAAGGGATGCATTGTGTGTTTCTGTGTATGTGTGCAAAGGATGCATTATGTGTTTCTGTGTGTGTAGGGATGCATTGTGTGTTTCTGTGTATGTATAGGGATGCATTGTGTGTGTTTGTGCGCGCGTAACCCCTTAGTGGCCCATTGCGCAAGGATTTGGGGGTTTGGTCGTTCTTCTTGGACGGGTTATATGGTCAGTCGTACTGGCAGGTCCCATAGTTGGGTCGGCAGACAGATCAGAGCCTTCATCCAGGTAGGAGGCCATCTTGGGCTGAAGGGGGCCATGTGCCTACTGCCACAGATCCCCTATGCTCATGCTCTGTCTAGGCCTCCCCAGCTTTTGTTTTTTAAGTTTCCTGCCCATCACGATTCAGCGTGTCGGAGGGTCTAGATATGATCTAAAATGAATGTGCAGAAGTGAGTATAAGTTTGGTAAATTGGCTTTGTAGTACGGAGCATGCAGAGGTTGCGACCATTTAGTTAGGCTGTCAATACATGTAATACTTGAACAACCCTGTAGTTCGTATATTCCAAAAGGCAGACATACCGATTTGAAAGGCATATCTGTAATTTAACCACTTAAGGATCACATGATGACTTAGACGTCACTTGACAGCATAGACTGTCATGCAGTAAAAGTACCAGTAGGGATCCATCTTGGTACCAAGGAATGACAGGTATCTTTCAATACGAGGGTCCCCTCTATCAGCTAGGGCCACAGTTAGTCTAATTGAACACTGCACATCTATTTAAATACCGTGGCTGAGCAATTGCATTCAGCTGCATTGTTTCTGGGTCTGCCACAGCCTACTAGGAATTAAAAACAGAGAGCTCCATATTTTTTGATACCTGAGAGTTCCCTCTGTCAGCCTGGGCTACAATTAATCAAAGCTCAATACTGATCACCTTTCCTGGAGCTGCAGCGGGAGAGTGAGCTCATCTTTTCATTCTGTAGTTAAACAATACAGAGAACTCCCAGAGCCCTCTATACTGTGTGAGCTGGGAAATACCTCCGATGATGTCGGTACTGACGTCAGTAGAGGGAATACCTCTGAGGTAAGATTAGGGGGTGGGATTAAAGGATGGATTATGGGGTTAGCGGTTGTATTATGGGTAGGATTAAGAGTTGGATTATGGGTAGAATTAGAGGTTGGATTATAGACCTGATTTTGGGTTGGGTAACAGGTTGGATTTGTCAAGTCACTATTCCAACACACAAGCTAGAGGCAATTAATAAAAAGCTAAAGTACATATTAGCGGACCTTAAGATGTTTGCACTAGTGCAGACTGCATGATGTGTGAATTTCTCCAAAATAAAACACATGTAAAACTACATAAATAACTATTTTGACCTAGATTCGCGATAAATCATTACATGAAAAGTGTCAAAATACTTTTAGTTACCTAGCCAAAACTGCTAAAAAAAAGTAATCTCAGCATATCAAATGTTGTATGTTTTAGTTTTGTAATGTAAGGCACAGATTTTTCTTTTTAAAATTCATAAAAAAATATATTTTATTACTAATAATTATTGTGTTATCTACACATATAGGGGAATGTTATATGTCTCCTTTAAAATGATATATAATATGTATGGGTGCACTTAAACAAAAAGTGGGACATTGTGGTAGAATGGCTGTATTACAAAAGTGTCAAAAAGTCTTGGTCACAAACGTTGCATCTCAAACTCGCCTAGTACAGTTCGTTGTTTTATGCCTGAGACCGTGTCTGAGACCGTGACATTGCATTGTAACTCCGTAGCTTTGAGTGAGATGATCCTTGAAGTTGAGCGTATCCTGAATTCCAGAGGACATGTCCAGGAACCTTTCTGTGCTGGGTGCTCTAGAGTTAGATCATGCTGATCACTAACAGATACAGCTATACGGCCTCATGAAAGAGTTAAACACTTCTAGCAATTGCTGAAAATTTTTAAATGAGTTATCTAGTCACACAGTTGCTGTTGGGCACTTTGACTCAGAACGTCATGATCTCTAAATACCAAAGAACTTTGTAGTTTGCCCTTGAGGCTGTAGGTTTGACAATTAATTACATAACCTCAGTGGTTGTGTATCCTGTGCTCTGGGTGCAGGAAGGAACTCTTCATTCAGTCACGGGGAGTGGAAGGGCGTCATCTCTGTGCCGATACACTTTTAGAATTGTCAGGTATTGAGATAGGGTCAAATTTTAAACAAATGTTTACAAACATTCTCACCTCGGAATAGGCCCGTCGGGTGACATCATTCACAGGTTATTTTCCTGAACTGGAACAGGTTCTACTTATGCACTTCTATGTAACAAGCTTGAAGTGCATGTTTTGGGGAATGGATCATCATACATCAAAAAATAAGGCAAGAGTCAATGTTCCAGTTCATAATATAACAGAGGAATCCACAGCATCCAAATAGCATGTAAATATCAAGGGATAAAAGTGCATGCAGTATACATAGTTACATAACTGAGAAGAGACTTGCGTCCATCAAGTTCAGCCTTCCTCACATATGTTTTTGCTGTTGATCCAAAAGAAGGCAAAAAACCCAGTGTGAAGCTCTTCCAATTTTGCAACAAACTAGGAAAAATTCCTTCTTGACCCCAAAATAGCAGTCAGATGTCTCCTTGGATCAAGTAGCTATTACCCCACTAATTAGAGATTATATCCCTGTATGTTATGTTTTTGCAAGTATTTATCCAATTCCAGTGTAAACATCTGTATGGACTCCGATAAAACCACCTCTTCAGGTAGAGTATTCCATATCCTTATTACTCTTACTGTAAAAAAACCTTTTCTTTGCCTTAGATGAAATCTCCTTTCTTCCAGCCATAGGCGTCCGCAGGAATTTTTCCAGGGGGGGGCATAATTGTAATGACATCCATGCTTGGCCCCTTTTTGACAGTGTCATGAAGGGGAGGAGCATAGGCATTATCACATAAAGCCAGGGTAAATAGCGTTGTAGCCAATCAGCGGCACCCCTATCTAGCAGCCCTCTGGGTTTCCTGACACTCAGTAAATCAAAGTGAACACATTAACACTGATCTGTTTTTTTTACCTGGGGAGATGAGAAGGTCCAAAGTTTCCTGCCAGGCCCATGTACCAAAGCCTTATGATGTGGTGTCCAGAATGAAGTGGAGGGATCACTTCACTTGTCCTTCCTGCTCCAATCTCCTTTTCTTCTCCTTCATTTGACACAGTCTTCTTTTTCTTCTGACACTGTCTTCTCTCCTCCTTGGCTCCTTCTGCTCCTTTACCTTTCTGCTTATTTTGCGCCATTCTGCTCCTTTCTCTTCCTGCTCCTTGCTGCCTCTTCCTACTCCTTGCTGACCCCTCCTGGTCCTTGCTGACCCTTTCTGCTCCTGGCTGCCCTTTCCTACTCCTTGCTGCCCCTACCTACTCCTTACTGACCCCTCCTACTCCTTGCTGACCCTTCCTGCTCCTTGCTGACCTTTCCTGCTTTTTGCTGCCCCCTCCTGCTCCTTGCAGAACCTTTCTGCTCCTTCTACTTTACCTTCCTGAAGGCTGTCTCACTTACCTGATCTGTCGGCTACAGTCTGTGCTGCTGCCCTGCGGATGCAGTCAGGAGAAAGAAGCAGGGATAAGCTGTAGCTTCCTATCCGTGCCTTTCTCCATTCACAGTATTGCAGTTTATTATCACACAAACGAAAAATAGCAGCACAAGCTGAAAAATCCAGGGGGGGGGCAAGTGCCCCCACCTTTCCCCTCCCTGCGGACGTCCATGCTTCCAGCCTAAATGTGTGACCTCGTGTCCTATGTATAGCCCTGTTTATGAATAGATTTCCAGATAATGTTTTGTACTGGCCCCGGATATATTTGTATAATGTTTGTAGCTCGTCTCTGCACTTTTTCTAGTGCCATGATATCCTTCTTTAGAACAGGTGCCCAAAACTGCACAGCATATTCAAGGTGTGGTCTTAACAGCAATTTATAAAGAGGCAAAATAATATTTTCATCCCGAGAACGTATGTCCCTATTAATACATGACAAAACCTTACTGGCCTTAGCAACTGCAGATTGACATTGCATATTGCTGCCTAATTTGTTGTCTATAACAATTCCCAAATCCTTCTCGTGTGTGGTTATCCCTAATTCACTACCGTTTAGGGTGTAAGTTGCTTGTGTATTCTTGACCCCGAAGTGCATAACTTTGCATTTCTCTACGTTAAATTTCATCTGCCATTTTAGTGCCCAGTCCCCCAATATATCTTTTTGCAAGTATTATTGGCTTCCTTATATCTTATATAGGATGCCTCTTATTTGTCTGATTTTAAATGCTTAAAATGCCCTTTTCTTATTTTAAATCTCTTGTTTTACTTCTCTACTAAGCCACATTGGTTTCAATTTGTTTCTTTTATATTTATTATCCAATGGTACATACTAAGAAATGTACCTTTCTAATATTTGTTTGAATAGTTTCCATTTATCCTTATTTTTTCACTAAGGAGTTTATGCCAGTCGATATGCAAGTATTGTAAAGTTTCACAATTTATTAAAATAATCTTTAGAATTTTTAGAATGCGCACACACACAGTGGTTCTCAATCTTTTTTCACTTGAGTACCCCTTGGCAGCCTGTTTCCATAACTTGTACCCCTAATATTAGCAAAATGTTTGTAATTATTATAGTTGCTGTTATTTCAAATGTATATGTTTACCCCTGCCCCATATCCCCTTATTCTCTGCCCCAGACTCTCCCTGCTCTTCCTCTGTCCCAGGCTCCCCCTGCTTCTCTTCTGCCCCAAGTAAGTATATGTTATATATATATATATATATATATATATATATCTCCTATAAAGCACTGAGCAATTCTAGCCCCTCTGATATCTCTTCCCTGATCCATAAGTATGCCCCTTCTTGGTCTATCCGCTCTGCACGTGACCTCCTGCCCGCTGCTTGCATGCGTACGGCCTACTCATGCTTGCAGAACTTCTCATGGGTGGCTCCCTATCTTTGAAATAGTCTGCCTACTGCCATCAGACTCTCCCCTAGTCTTCAATTATTTAATAAATGCCTTAAAACTCATTTATTTAGGAAAGCTTATGGCCTCCCAGAGTAACCTCTACCTCACACACCTGTCCCTTGCTCTCTCCTAAGGGCAGCACTCTACTTTCTACTCCAGCTCTGCCTCACTCCCACCTTGTTTGATTGCTATCTCCTGTCCTAATATGTTTTATACCCCACCTCCTCTAGACTGTAAGCTCGTTTCCATTAGTCGTCTCTCCTCCCCCCCCCCTTTCCATAAGTTGTCTCTCCCCTCTTCCCCTTTCATTAGTGGTCTCCCCCATCACCCCTCCCTCCTTAGTGGTCTCACCCCCCACACTTTCTCCTCAACCCCCAATGCTCCCCCCCCCTTCCCACATTCTTCTCTCACATCCCCCCCTCTCCCTTACTTGACTCACCCCCTTCTCCTCACCCTCCCTCAAACATTCTACTGACCACCCCCTTCTCTAAGTTGACTCTTCCTCCCGACCATGTTCTCCTCACCCTGCCACGTTCTCCTCACTCCTCCCTCCCTCCTTTAGAGGACTCCACCCCCCCCATACTCCTCACCTCCCCCCCCGTTCTCTTCATCCTCTCTCTTAATGGACTCTTCCCTCCTCCCCGTTCTCCTAACCCCACTCCCTCCCTTAGTGGTCTCTACTCACCCCTGCTCCCCGACTGGTCTCCCCCCCATGTTCTCCTCAACCACCCCACATTCTCCTCACCACCCCCTCCCTTAGTGGACTCTCCTTACCCTCCCGCTTTCTCCTCACCCCCCCCATACTCCTCCTCTCCCCTTCTCCTCACCTCCCCTTCCCTGTGTAGCATGGCCGAGCTCCTCTCCGGTCTGTGGTACAGGAGCTTCACTGAGTGAGCACTTCCTGTCAGTCCGGCTGGGTACAGAAAACGGATGTTTTCAGACTGGGGAGGAGCTCGGCCACGTTACACAGGGAACGGGAAGGGGGGAGAGAGGCAGTGCGGAAGCCGGCGATGTGGGCTGCCTAGGTCGCCTATAGGAAGTGCCGGCCCTGGACACACATACAATCTCAAAGACACAGATACACTTGAAAAAGACCTCTTAGAAGGTTAAAACGTTGCTGCTTTTTTGTTTCTGGTGTGCCTGGAAATTCATTTTTTTGCTTTAACGTGTTGGGATTGCTGGTCCTGTTCCAGAGCACCAGTGGACACTGGGATTGAGTGCGGTTCCTACAATTATCTTTGCAATACAGATACAAACACTGACACATATGCAGATGCACAGACACACAGATACAAACACTGGCACATGTACAGATACACGCACTGACAAGCTTACAGATGTAGAGACACACAGATACAAACACATATGCACAGACACAGATACAATGACACACATACATACACATACACACACACAGATACACACTGACACATATGCAGATAAATAGACACACAGATACAAACACTAACACACATGCAGATACACAGACACACACAGTGACACGTGCAGATACAAAGACACACAGATACAGATACACAAATAGAAAAACTGACACACATGCAAATACAAAGATACACATGCTGACACACATGCAGATACACACACACACTGTAGCTGTGTATCTGCATGTGTGTTGGTATATCTGTAATCACATGTGTGTCAGTGTTTGTATCTGTGTGTCTGTATCTGTATGTGTGTCAGTGTGTGTGTGTGTGTATCTGCATGTGTGCAATGTTTGTATTTATGTGTCTGTACATCTGCATGTGTATCTGTATGTGTTAGTTTGTGTATCTGTGTGGCCAGTACAATTCTGTCATGCATATCAACAGTATTCATTAATTTGTAAAATAATATAATTTTCTACTTTATTAATTAATGGAAGGTTTTAGTTACAAAGAAAAATGAGAAAACCACATTTTAATATTTTAAATAAAATGAAACAACTGTACAAATATATATAGGATTAGTATAAACTACTTTTTGGTAACCTGCTCATTAACAGGAATGTACAACAGACAAGAGTTCATCCACTGAGACCCGAAGAAAGGACTACGGCAGAGGAAAGTATTCTTAACAATAAGAACAATAAAGATTATTATTACTATTATTGGCATTTATATAGCGCTAACTAATTCCGCAGCGCTTTACAATATTATGAAAGGGGGAAATTTACTATAAATGAGACAATGACACAGGAACAATAGGTAGATGAGGGCCCTGCTCAAACGAGCCTACACTCTAGAGGAGATGTGGAATACTTTGCTTAAAGAGCTTTTTTTTATTACATTCTACAATTTTATTTTATTTTTTAAGTATGGATGCATTTTTTGGAAAACCAGAATAATAGTGGATAAAAGTTAATATTCAGGGTAACAGCTTGATGGAGACAAGGATATTTTTCTCCATTTTGAGGCAAAATAGACAATGAATTTAAAGGTATTTTTTGCCATTGTCTTTTGGATCAACACCATAGACTGGGATGTGTGAGTTTTTTCCACCTTTTGTAATGATATAATTTAGAAAATGCAATCCCATGGGAGTACGTTTGTCAACGCTTTACCATTGTTAGTTATAATTACAGTTTAACGTTTGTACTTTAACATTTTCTGTGAGGAAGTGATAAATACTTCATCACAATCGCTTTCTCTCACCTATTATTACGAGTGATCATTGTCTCTAGATCACAAGGAGTGGACCTACCCTTTCTGACACTAAATGTCACATCCTCCTAGTCATACCATCCTAGCATAGGTGTGTTGGGTCACGTTGAGAAGAGATTGCAATGACAACATGTCTGCCTGGAATGGATGATGTTGGACTTGTGGGAAATAGTGAGAGGAAAGCATGTTAGATACCTGTCTAGGGGAGGAAGGAAACCTGTCAAATTAAATAGGAAACAGAAGTAGAAAGGTCGGCTTGGGAGAGAATCCTGTGTAAGCTATCATTGCCATAATTTAGATTACAGAGAAACAATAGTATTTGCAAATCCATGTAATTCGAATAATTAAATTCCATAGTTATTCATGTGATTGGGTACCATAATTATTACACTCTCTCATCCTTGTTTTTATTTAATCCAGATTGCTTGCCCAAGACACAGATTATCTAGATGTTTTCTGACCCCTGGGTTTGGACCCAATTATACAATTGTTGGTACTGCCAATTAGAAGCACATAGTATTTAAAAAATTCTTACTGTAGGAGGAGTATATTTCCAAGAACAGTTAAGACCGGTTTCATACTAGTAGAGTCTAATGAAAGTGTTTTATATTTGTATTAGAATTGAATAGTAGGTCACTTTAAGTCATAGAGCTCAACAAAGGGTCCCAAACTTCAAAAGGAAACGGACATTTCCCCACCCACGATTTTTTATTATTGTGTTTACATATCCCTTTTATTTAACAAAAATAAAATGAAATGTACTAATCCATAACTGTTTGTATCTGTGTGTCTGTGCATCTGTATATGTGTCAGTGTTTGTATCTGTATGTGTGTCAGTGTGTGTATCTGTTTTTTCTGTGTATCTGTGCATCCACATGTGTGTCACTGTTTATATCTGTGTATCTGGATTATTGGCAGTGTGTAAGTATAATATGTGCAAAATTAAATACAATGGGTGGTATGTTTATTCCTCATTCTCGGGTCCTCTACCAGAGGCCTGGGAGTTTGAGGGTTCTGCGCATAATCTTAGTCCATATTCCAGGTGGGGGGGCATCTGAGATTGGTGTCCAGAAGAGTGCAGTTCTAGGAATATGTGCTATGTGTATATATATATATATATATATATATATTATTACACATACATGTACTTATTTTCCGGCAGAAAAGATGCAGGGGAAACCTGGGGCAGGTTGCCTGGGACAGAGTAAGCGCAGGGAGAGCTTGGGGCAGAGATAAAGGAGAGATCAGGCAGAGAGAAACATATACATTTGAAATAACAGTAACTATAATAATCAGGGGCGCACCTAGAGCTTTTGGCACCCGGGGCGGATCCTATATTTGCCTCCCCCTCAATCTTAGCTCTCTGTAAATCAGTGTTGTAAGATATGTAGCTGTCTATCATTGAGCATAGTATGTGGATAAGAAGAAGTAAATATATGGGAGACATTTACTAGCAAAGTGCAAAATAAAATTAGACTTTAGTAAATAATTATTGTTATTTGCCCTTTTGGGTGATTATGGCACAAATAAAAAAATAGTTTTTTTAAATTAATACAATTTTGTTTTACACATTACTAATTTTATGATATATATATATATATATATATATTTCAATTATTTCTTGTTAACACAGTCCTCCCCAAATATTCCTGGACACACCCTAATCCCCGCGGCACGCCTATGGAGTGAGACCGGCAGGGGAGATCTCAGGATCCCCCTGTCGGCTCATGCAGAGCCGGCGCTATTCGAGCGCCAGCTCTGCTCTAAGCCTCCCCTCATCGACCCACAGACAGGGAGGGAGGCAGGAGAGGACCCAGGGATCTATAGCCAACAGCTCCACCGGGTTCCTCTCGCGAGATCTGAGCGTTGCCGCGGCAACACTCAGATCTCACGAGAGTGAACTCTAGCCCCACAGGCTAGAGTTCACTCACCACTGGACCACCAGGGAAGGCAGAAAGGATCCCCCCTCCCTACATATGATAAGAAGGGAGGGGGGATCTTAAGTAATCTGCCCCCATCTCCACTGGACCACCAGGGAAGGCAGCAGTAGCAGCAAGGTCCCCCCTCCCTACATAAGGAAAGAAAGGAGGGGGGATCTTTATTAACTAATCTGCCCCCACCTCCACCCCCACAAATCACCCAAACATACAGCACACACACATACATCACACAAACAGCACCCACACACACACAGCACCCACACACACACACACATACAGCACACACACACAGCACGCTCACACACACAGCACCCACACACACAGTACACTAACAGCACCCTCACATGCACAGCACACAAACAGCACCCTCACACACAGCACACTAACAGTACCCTCACAAACACACAACACCCACACACAGCACACAAACAGCACCCTCACACAGCACACGACACCCACATACAGCACATTAACAGGACCCTAACAAACACACACACAGCACACTACCAGTACCCTCACACACAGCACACAAACATCACCCTCACAAACAAACAGCACCCTCACACACAGTACACTAACATCACCCTCACAAACACACACACACACAAACACCATCACCCACATAGCACACTACCAGCACACTCACACACAAATCACACTACCAGCACCCTCACACACCCTCACACAGCACACACAGCAGTGTATGTATGTGTGTGTGTATATATATGTATATATATAAATTCAGATAGTGATCACCCAGTGATATATATATACACACGCGGCGTGTGCTTGTGCTTTAGGGTGCACACCCTAATGCAATAGGCTGCGCACGCCTATGTCCAGGACTGAATGATATGTTAATTGATATTTATTTAATATGCAATAATAAAATAGAGCATCACAGAAAAAAGAGTTAAAGGGCCATCATGTATTACAGCTCTCTGTTAGGGCTATGTTGCTTGAGAGTTCTTGCCCCAGCTCCGGGTACAATGTAAAATCATATAGCACATTAAAAACCAGAATTCATAGTGCGATCGACACAGTGTGTGTAGTGTGGGGGGGGGGGCGCTAATATTAAGGCAGCTCCAAGACACATAGGACATACACCAGACCTGCCTGAGGTTAGTGGGAGTTACAAGCTCAGGAAGCAGCTGCTAATTTAATTATGTTGTATTGTAAAATATTATATAGTTTTTTGTACTTTCACTTTTTGATGATGACACTTTATGGCACTTTATTACATATCTTGAATACATTTGCTGTTATTTGCACTGGTACAACCTGGTTTATATTGACACTTTATAGGTGTATTTAATATTGTGATTGGTACTCATAAATTAATTATTGTTCTTTTGTTTGCAGGGTATTTGGATCTCATTATTAATTGCACTTTATTTACTATTTTAAATCAGATTTTAAGTCTGATTTCATTATATTTTAAATTTCATATACCAGACCTGCCTGAGGTTAGTGGGAATTGTTACAAACTCGGGAAGCAGCTTCTAATTGAATTATGTGTGAAAATAAAATACATTTTGCACCTTCCAAGTGTTAGATATATGTGTAAGATTAATTGTAAAAATCACAATAAAATCTAATTGAATTCAATGTTCTACCTACTAACACTACACCATATGGAAACATCCAAGGTGGGTGAATACGTTATATAAGAGATGCTGTAGAAGTACAATCTTGTCCATTTAAGTACATTTTTTGACAGTGTGTGTTTGTGTGTGTGTGCCAATCTGTTAGTTTATGTACTAATCAATTTACAATTTACAGTTTTGTCACATTGTGAACAGTTTGGCCAATGTAATACCCACAATAAAATAGTATTTATTGAGTTGTATTTTTTTTTAAAAGTGTTTGTTCACAGTGACCGCAATCTCCAAGTTTGTATCTGTCAATCAAACTTTGTTTTTGACATGAATCAAAAGTTGACGGACATAATTAAAATGAAAGCTATTGAATATCCTGAGAGCGTGTAACGCACCTGCTGATTTTCGGCTGAGACAATTGAAATGACCCTGGTAAATATAGAAACGATACAGTCAACTCTACTCCAAGTTCCTCTTGAGAGGGCCTCACTGTGAGAGAGAGACCCTGTTAAAATGCAAACTAAGGTTGAGATGCAGGTGGGGTTACGGTTGGTTTAACATAGAGATGCTTCAGCGAGAATTATCTAATTAAAGCTTTTGGTACCATCCTGTGTTGCACCAGCAGATAGCTGCAAAGCCAAATCCATATCAGGCAGAATCAGAGGATTACAAAATTAGGAAAATAGAATATAAAAAAACAGTCTTTTATCCTGTCTTGTGTTAGTTCAGACGGAGCAGAATGTCTCTGGAGTATTAAGGACACAGTAAGAAAAAAAGATGAGGGCAGACCGAACGGAGTAAAGGCTATTTCTCTTTAAGATTAACAAAACTGTAGGCTAAATAATTGCAATGTCTTATCGCAAAGTTTATTTTCCTAGATTTATTTCCTTTTAACTAATCTTGTTCATGAAATATTGCCTTCCCTGCCGTGTGATGATGATAAAAACAAAATAGAGTTCTCTGTTGTTGAATGAGGTAGAGGGATCTCTTTTTCTATCGCTTATAAATAATTGCAAAATTGAAAGGAAAGAAAAATATATATTTTATTTTTATATACATTTATTGCACCTTTGTAGAGTATCAGGAGTGTGAGTATGTATATTTGCATACACACACACATTCACACACACACACACACATACACACAAAAAAAATGACACAAATCAGACACAGAATAAATTTTATGTCTGTGGTTAACGTATACAACCACAGCTTAA
>OW240922.1:17226861-17238537 GCA_933207985.1 Pelobates cultripes | reverse complement strand
GTGTGTGTTTGTATGAGTGTGTGTGTATATAATTATAAAAATCCCAGAATTTCATAGCCCCAAGTTTTACCCTCGACTTATCCACGAGGCATAGCATATTTCACAATTGTTGGTCACAAAACTGCACTCGACTTATACATGAGATCGACTTATACACGAGTATATACGGTATACATTTGAAATAACAGCAACTATAATAATCAGGGGCGTACCTAGAGCTTTTGGCACCCGGGGCGGATCCTTTATTTGCCTCCCCTCAATCTTAGCTCTCTGTAAATCAGTGTTATAAGATCTGTAGCTGTCTATCATTGAGCATAGTATGTGGATAAGAAGAAGTAAATACATGGGAGACATTTACTAGCAAAGTGCAAAATAAAATTAGACTTTAGTAAATAATTATTGTTATTTTCTCTTTTGGGTGATTATGGCACAAATAAAAAAAATGTTTTTTTTACATTAATACAATTTTGTTTTACACATTACTAATTTTATGATATATATATATATATATATATATATATATATATATATATATATTTAAATTATTTCTTGTTAACACAGTCCTCCCCAAATATTTGTTTTCTTTTTTTGCAATGCAATGAGTGCCCTGGCTGTTCCAGGACCATAGGCGTGTGCACGGGTGTGCCGGGTGTGCCTGGGCACACCCTAATCCCCGCGGCACGCCTGTGGAGTGACAGGATCCCCCTGTCGGCTCATGCAGAGCCGGCGCTATTCGAGCGCCGGCTGTGCTCTAAGCCTCCCCTCACCAACCCACAGGCAGTGAGGAAGGCAGGAGAGGACCCGGGGAGCTCTTGCCAGCAGCTCCGCCGGGTTCCTCTCGCGAGATCTGAGCATTGCCACGGCAACGCTCAGATCTCACGAGAGTGAACTCTAGCCCCACAGGCTAGAGTTCACTCACCACTGGACCACCAGGGAAGGCAGAAAGGATCCCCCCTCCCTACATATGATAAGAAGGGAGGGGGGGGATATTAAGTAATCTGCCCCCAGCTCCACTGGACCACCAGGGAAGGCAGCAGCAGCAGCAAGGTCCCCCCTCCCTACATAAGGTAAGAAGGGAGGGGGGATCTTTATTAACTAATCTGCCCCCACCTCCACCCCCACAAATCACCCAAACATACAGCACACACACACATACATCACAGAAACAGCACCCCCACACACACAGCACCCACACACACACACAGCACCCACACACACACATACAGCACACAAACAGCACACACACACAGCACCCACACTCATACAGCACCCTCACACGCACAGCACCCACACACAGTACACTAACAGCACCCTCACACGCACAGCACACAAACAGCACCCTCACACACAGCACACTAACAGTACCCTCACAAACACACAACACCCACACACAGCACACAAACAGTACCCTCACAAACACACAACACCCACACACAGCACACAAACAGCACCCTCACACAGCACACGACACCCACACACAGCACACTAACAGGAGCCTAACAAACACACACACAGCACACTACCAGTACCCTCACACACAGCACACAAACAGCACCCTCACACACAGTACACTAACATCACTCTCACAAACACACACACACAAACACCCTCACCCACATAGCACACTACCAGCACCCTCACACACAAATCACACTACCAGCACCCTCACACAGCACACACAGCAGTGTATGTATGTGTGTGTGTGTATATATATATAATCTATATATTTTTTTCATCATCATTGTTTTTAATATTAGTGTTTGTGTACTGTATTGTTCATTGTTATGTGATTTTAATATTGTCGGGGACATTAATTTCTTTACTTACCCACAGGCTTCGGTCCTGATAGTCCTAACCCTTGTTACCCAATTTGTGTAATTTTTAATAATTTTACACACTATATTTTCACTGTTATTCTTATATCTATATTGGCACTTTGCTTCAATCTCGGAAGCCTTACTTTTTGCACTTTAGTATCATATTGCAATGCAATTGGCACTTTAAATTTATATTTCATTACAATGTTCACATTTCTGGATCACTCTGTTTTTTCTATTTGCATGTTTTGCACATACCACTTTTATTATTGTCAGTCCCGTTCAGGATCTGACTCTATATTTCAAATTTAGAGGAGTTGATACATATAGTATATATGACATATAGATTCATTATGGATCCTTTGATCAGTTAGATAAACTGATAATGGTGCTTTATTTTCCCTTTGATTTATTAGCTGGTTGATTCAAGAATACTTTGCTCACTTTCACATATACTAATAAAGCTTTCACTATACGGTTACCGTTTTTAGGTTGCCAGGGTGACCGGACTGGTGTGTGTATCCGGCTCCCATGGCAACGGACGGTACGTGATCACGTGGTGGGGTACGCACGCGCATGCGCACTCGGTGTTTGGGGACGCGAGCCATAGTCGGTGATAGGTATACAGCTGGGGTAAGTTTACTTTTTAATGATTTTTTCCAATTATTTGCCCGGTATTTAAATGACTTATTGATATGTATGTGGTTAGTATTCCTGATGAAAGTCCCGGAGGAGGACTGAAACGTCGAGCTGCTACATTTTTAAAGATGTTCTAATAAATTTCTGGATTTTAACTTTTACTTAAAACCGTGAGTGCTGGCCATTTTCTGCTTATATATATATATATATATATATATACACGCGGCATGTGCTTGTGCTTTAGGGTGCACACCCTAATGCAATAGGCTGCGCACGCCTATGTCCAGGACTGAATGATATGTTCATTGATATTTATTTAATATGCAATAATAAAATAGAGCATCACATAAAAAAGAGTTAAAGGGCCATCTTTAGCAACCTATGTATTACAGCTCTCTGTTAGGGCAATGGTGCTTTAGTGTTCTTGCCCCAACTCCGGGTACAATGTAAAATCATATAGCACATTAAAAACCAGAATTCATAGTGCGATCGACACAGTGTGTGCAGTGTGGGGGGGGACGCTAGTCTTAAGGCAGCTCCAAGACACATAGGACATACACCAGACCTGCCTGAGGTTAGTGGGAGTTACAAGCTCAGGAAGCAGCTGCTAATTTAATTATGTTGTATTGTAAAATATTATATAGTTTTTTGTACTTTCACTTTTTGATGATGACACTTTATGACACTTTATTACATATCTTGAATACATTTGCTGTTATTTGCACTGGTACAAACTGGTTTATATTGACACTTTATAGGTGTATTTAATATTGTGATTGGCACTCATAAATTAATTATTGTTCTTTTGTTTGCAGGGTATTTGGATCTCATTATTAATTGCACTTTATTTACTATTTTAAATCAGATTTTAAGTCTGATTTCATTATATTTTAAATTTCATATACCAGACCTGCCTGAGGTTAGTGGGAATTGTTACAAACTCGGGAAGCAGCTTCTAATTGAATTATGTGTGAAAATAAAATACATTTTGCACCTTCCAAGTGTTAGATATATGTGTAAGATTAATTGTAAAAATCACAATAAAATCTAATTGAATTCATTGTTCTACCTACTAACACTACAGCATATGGAAACATCCAAGGTGGGTGAATACGTTATATAAGAGATGCTGTAGAAGTACAATCTTGTCCATCTAAGTACATTTTTTGACAGTGTGTGTGCCAATCTGTTAGTTTATGTACTAATCAATTTACAATTTACAGTGTTGTCACATTGTGAACAGTTTGGCCAATGTAATACCCACAATAAAATAGTATTTATTGAGTTGTTTTTTTTTTTAAAAAAAAGTGTTTGTTCACAGTGACTGCAATCTCCAAGTTTGTATCTGTCAATCAAACTTTGTTTTTGACATGAATCAAAAGTTGACGGACATAATTAAAATGAAAGCTATTGAATATCCTGAGAGCGTGTAACGCACCTGCTGATTTTAGGCTGAGACAATTGAAATGACCCTGTTAAATATAGAAACGATACAGTCAACTCTACTCCAAGTTCCTCTTGAGAGGGCCTCACTGTGAGAGAGAGACCCTGTTAAAATGCAAACTAAGGTTGAGATGCAGGTGGGGTTACGGTTGGTTTAACATAGAGATGCTTCAGCGAGAATTATCTAATTAAAGCTTTTGGTACCATCCTGTGTTGCACCAGCAGATAGCTGCAAAGCCAAATCCATATCAGGCAGAATCAGAGGATTACAAAATTAGGAAAATAGAATATAAAAAAACAGTCTTTTATCCTGTCTTGTGTTAGTTCAGACGGAGCAGAATGTCTCTGGAGTATTAAGGACACAGTAAGAAAAAAAGATGAGGGCAGACCGAACGGAGTAAAGGCTATTTCTCTTTAAGATTAACAAAACTGTAGGCTAAATAATTGCAATGTCTTATCGCAAAGTTTATTTTCCTAGATTTATTTCCTTAACTAATCTTGTTCATGAAATATTGCCTTCCCTGCCGTGTGATGATGATAAAAACAAAATAGAGTACTCTGTTGTTGAATGAGGTAGAGGGATCTCTTTTTCTATCGCTTATAAATAATTGCAAAATTGAAAGGAAAGAAAAATATATATTTTATTTTTATATACATTTATTGCACCTTTGTAGAGTATCAGGAGTGTGAGTATGTATATTTGCATACACACACACATTCACACACACACACACACACACACACAAAAAAAATGACACAAATCAGACACAGAATAAATTTTATGTCTGTGGTTAACGTATACAACCACAGCTTAAAGTATTTCCAGTTTAAAGTACCTATTAAAAGCAAATAAAATAAATATAAACACTTTTACAATAACATAAAATTGCAAAACTGATAACACAACAAATACACATGTCCACCATAAATGTCTGCTATGAAGAACCTTAAAGAAATATCCGTGTGTCATTGAACAATTGAAACACAACAGGTTAATGACACCAATGTCACGTATTCCCATCACAATGGATTTCAATGTTAGGTAATCACAAAGCCTACAAAATCCCCACTTTGTCATTAATCATTTGCCCTTAGTCTATTGCTTTTAAGCCAATAATGTTCTGTAACCTGGACAGTCTTACCGGCATAAAAACAAGTCTGTAATTTTTAGATTGTGATTGTAAGGAAACCATTTGCTTTGTTTCTGTGAAATTAGCATTGGAGATAATATTCTCTAATAATGGTGATACGGATTTGATACGGCAGTACTAATGCAGACCCTGTCATAGCTTGGTCACCATTTTAAATAACATCTTCTTTCTCCATATACCAGCTTCTCACCTGACACTAGTTATGTGTGATTGCTACACTATACTGTAACATTTATGTAAGAGCAAAGCAAAGGATATATTTGACATCGTTAAAGAGCCAGTTAGCAGGAATGTTCCTGGGGGTGTGGTCTGGCTAGAAACCCAAGTGCGTTTCTGGAAAGTCCCATTTCTGATTCTGGTACCCTTTACATTTTCAGCTACATCATTCGGGATAGTGCCATTTCAATGTACGATATGGAGGTTATACAGCAAGGTGTGGGTGCATCTGAACACTCTGGGCGCCATTGCTTCACCTGAATGAAGTTTGGTGCCATCTTACCTGAAGGGGGTTAAATAACTAAATGTATAACCCCAAAGTGTTGAATCCAGCCCCTGATCACGCCGCCCATGAGCCTCCTCCTCTGGCCGAGACTTACATCAGGAAGCCACTGACGGGGGTGCCCTACTGAGAGACTATCCCATACAACCATAACCCTTTGTTTAAAAAGTACTTCCTTACATAGGTGCATGTAAACAAATGCCGTAACACTAAGACAGGTTATATGCCTGGGTGCAATAGAGCTTACTCGCAATGTATCTTAAACTCAGGTCAGATATAACAGAGAAGGGTGAGGAGGAGAATATCCTAGCTCCACGAGCATCAACGAGCAATCACACGACGGATGTGATAAGTCTTCTGACGACAGTATTCTACACTGATCGAGGAGCCTGCCAAGTCTAATTTGCTGAAAAGGAATTATGACAACTACAAGCACTGTTTAAAAATACTAGCAAATGAGTGCAACAAGATTGTAAATGAATAAAAAATTAACAAACAGTAAATAAATAGCTGCTAAACACATAAAAGATTATTCCCCCAAACTTTTAAAACAAAATAAAAATGTAGAAAAGTGTCAGCACTTAGCCTTAGTTGATAGTCCCCAAGAGTCAATGCAAATGGGTAATTTTTGATGATAATAAGTTGTTATCATACCGAGTTCACAAATGGAATTTTGTCCACCTCAATAGAGGTGGATATATAGGGTTTCAAATAGTCTGTGTTTTTTCTGTGCTGTATCAGATATATAAAGCACTGTGTATCCAATAGATAACATTGTTTCCGTGTACCTTAAAAGATACAAAGAAGGGGGGCGGGGCCTGAACGCTGAGCTGAGCGGAAGCAGGATAGAGCAGCTCCTGCTCCACCAGGCACATATTGCTACAAACAGCCTTTAGATGACCAAAATGGGCCACCAACAGTGAGGTGATATCATGGGGCACACACTGGCACCAAATAACCAGCTTACCCTGCAAGAAACACCGGAGCGACATTCATGGCCTACAAGCGTGGACGTGTAAGTATGCAGGCTGGTCTCCAATCTACGCATTTCGCCCGAGCTCAGCTGGCTTTTCCATCTACGTACTACAAACACTGTGATCACTTCATTGATTTGAAGTGGTTATGATGACTGTAGTCAATACGTGCAACATTTTGCTTTGAAACGCTGCCCAGAGGGAAATTAACCCCCCTGCTGTCTTAACTCCACATCTGGCAGCATCATAGGGGTGTCATTACATTAATTTTTTTTATTCTCTCCTACTTCATCATATATTCATTTAAACCAGTGGTAGTCAGCTTTTTTCTACCTACCGCCCACTAATGCATCTTTCTTGATGGAAAAATTTCCTTACCGCCCACCAGTTTTGGCGCAAGTGCGGAATATTTTTTAGAAAGGAGGGAGTTTTAAAAAAAAAATAAATGTACGTACATTTATCTTTTTATTTCTACTTAATGCATGTTTAAAATGTTTTTAACTTTATAAAGTTTAATGAGAAAACAATAAAGTAAATTGAAATTACCTTTACTAGTGATTAATGAGGCTGATGCTGCGAGACTAAATAGTTGATATCTGGTTTGAACAAACAAACAAAACAGTGGGGTTAAAGAGGTGGATTTCAATATAAATACTTGTTTTGTGAAAAGAGAGGTTGTCCAGCTTTTTTGAATCACCACACCAATAAATCACTCTTTAGACCACATCACACTGCTGATATGTGAAACAACAGGAGGACATATGTTCACAAACACTTCCTGTAACTGCATTCTGAGTCCTGCTATGACATAGATATTTTATAATGCTTTGATGGGACACTGATGAAAGCGTGGCAGTGGTTAAAATTTTTTTCCGGTGTAAAAAATAAATGTATGTGGTTTAATCACTAAACACTGAACTGCATTGAATTGAAAACTGAATAGCAGAATTTAGACCAATTACAGTGCAGTATATTATTAAAATCAGCTGTTTTGCCCTCCATTTTGCAAAACCATTTCAGTTCACTACAGCTCTGTTATCGTCTGGGGTCTTTGCATATTTTGACCCTCGACTATCACAACTCCGTTTCCAGTGTGGGGGCCGCGGGGTGCTGTGAAAGATGTCCCTCGTGGCCAGCACCATCCTCGTCCAGTTGTTCCTCTTCAGGAACTCTTCACCTTCTATGAGCTCACATCAGTGTTGTTCTCTCACACATGAGGCCTGTATCACAGAATGCACAGAATTCATAGGTGCTAACATGCAATATTGTCGGGAGTGGTATGGGTTGTTGAAGGTTATAGAATGGTTGATTTCAGAGTAAGATTACGCAGTTTGTTAAGAGGACTAAAATCTTGTGAGGGGTACGAGTTGTGGTATAAGGGTTGCTTAGGATGATTGGGTTAGAGTGGGGTTAAATTCCTATTGGGGTACATGGTGTGTCATGGTTTCTCAGGTTTAGGCTTTGATTCGATGCTTTCCTATACAGAAGCTTGGATGCACATGGCACTTGCCTGCTGACTCGTCGTTATTAACCCGCCATTAACCCCAATATCTCAACCAACAAGGTTACAAGTGGGTAAAGGCTACGACCACAGCTTTTATTCCAATAATTAGCTTTCAACCTGAACAACTTTGGAAAAAGGGTGGGAGGACCTTTATAACAAGGGACACTAAAATGTCAATTTAATCTGGCAGTCCACCAGGAAGAAACCGGCCATTGGTTGTAGATTGCAATGTACTCTTAGTGGTGAGATACACTGCAATATCTGAATTTTATTTAGCTCATAGTGAGGTCATTTCTGGATCCTTTGGTCTTGTTTGAGGACAATTGACAGGATTCCATAAAACTGAGTGTAGCTTTCTCTGCTAAACACACCATGTGCACTCCAAGTGGAGATCCTGCCTGTTAAATTCCTTTTCACGTCAGTCATCACTATTACTGACAATCACTTTTCCTGCAGACAGTCCAGTAATCTGCACACAGAGAAAGTGATGAAATGTCACTGTTAACACATCAATACATCAATATATGTAGCCAAAACTCAGCTCCAAAAATCCCTTCAGCTGAAAAACATTGTTTTTTTAAATCATCATCATTTTTCCTCTAAACATTTCACTATTGCTGCAGACATCCTGTCTATCAAATAACCTTCAAATCTGTTGTGTTTCTCTGTGGGTGACTTTCTGAGAACATAACATTGAGCAAAATGAGATATTTGTTCAGCCAAATTTTGTATTACTAAAATAAAAAATAATAAATATCATATTTAAATAGTAATAAAAAAAATATATATACACTGCTCAAAAAAATAAAGGGAACACAAAAATAACACATCCTAGATCTGAATGAATTACATATTCTTCTGAAATACTTTGTTATTTACATAGTTGAATGTGCTGACAACAAAATCACACAAAAATAAAAAAATGGAAATCAAATGTTTCAACCCATGGAGGTCTGGATTTGGAGTCACACTCAAAATTAAAGTGGGAAAACACACTACAGGCTGATCCAACTTTGGTGTAATGTCCTTAAAACAAGTCAAAATGAGGCTCAGTAGTGTGTGTGGCCTCCACGTGCCTGTATGACCTCCCTACAACGCCTGTGCAGGCTCCTGATGAGGTGGCAGATCTGCTCCCAGATCTGGACTAAAGCATCTGCAAACTCCTGGACAGTCTGTGGGGCAACGCGACGTTGGTGATGGAGTGAGACATGATGTCCCAGATGTGCTCAATTGGATTTAGGTCTGGGGAACGGGCGGGCCAGTCTTTTGCATACCTTCGTCTTGCAGGAACTGCTGACACACTCCAGCCACATGAGGTCTATCATTGTCTTGCATTAGGAGGAACCCAGGGCCAACAGCACCAGCATATGGTTTCACAAGGGGTCTGAGGATCTCATCTTGGTACCTAATGGCAGTCAGGCTACCTCTGGCGAGCACATGGAGGGCTGTGCGGCCCCCAAAGAAATGCCACCCCACACCATTACTGACCCACTGCCAAACCGGCCATGCTGGAGGATGTTGCAGGCAGCAGAACATTCTCCACGGTGTCTCCAGACTCTGTCACATCTGTCACATGCTCACATGTGCTCACATGTGCTCAGTGTGAACCTGCTTTCATCTGTGAAGAGCACAGGGCGCCAGTGGCGACTTTGCCAATCTTGGTGTTCTCTGGCAAATGCCAAACGTCCTGCACTGTGTTGGGCTGTAAGCACAACCCCTACCTGTGGACGTCGGTCCCTCATACAACCCTCATGGAGTCTGTTTCTGACCATTTGAGCAGACATATGCACATTTGTGGCCTGCTGGAGGTCATTTTGCAGGGCTCTGGCAGTGCTCCTCCTGTTCCTCCTTGCACAAAGGCAGAGGTCCTGCTGCTGGGTTGTTGCCCTCCTACGGTCTCTTCCACGTCTCTGATGTACTGGCCTGTCTCCTGGTAGCGCCTCCATGCTCTGGACACTACGCTGACAGACACAGCAAACCTTCTTGCCACAGCTCGCATTGATGTGCCATCCTGGAAGAGCTGCACTACCTGAGCCACTTGTGTGGGTTGTAGACTCCGTCTCATGCTACCACTAGAGTGAAAGCACTGCCAGCATTCAAAAGTGACCAAAACATCTGCCAGGAAGCATAGGGACTGAGAAGTGGTCTGTGGTCACCACCTGTAGAACCATTCCTTTATTGGGGGTGTCTTGCTAATTGCCTATAATTTCCATCTGTTGTCTATCCCATTTGCACAACAGCATGTGAAATTGATTGTCACTCAGTGTTGCTTCCTAAGTGGACAGTTTGATTTCACAGAAGTGTGATTGACTTGGAGTTACATTGTGTTGTTTAAGTGTTCCCTTTATTTTTTTTGAGCAGTGTATATATATTTTATTCGAGACTGTTAGGGTCATAGACTGAGAAGGTTATTCACTAAAATAAGAATTCGAAGTTAATTTCAAATTTAAAGGGAGATAAGACATTCTAAATTAAACAGAATTTGCAATTAAGGAAGTGTAAACATTAGATGACTATTTACAGGAAGTGTTTATGAAGTCTGTGTAAGTTACATACAGAGAAGTGTGCTTGGGGCTGTATACACAAAGTGATTTAATTCCTAAATGGTGGAAAATTGAGCAGTGAGACTGTGGGGACATTGTCTATACACCAAAACTGCTTCATTATGCTACAGTTGTTTTGGTGACTAAAGGGACTTTAACCCCTTCCCGACCCAGGACGGTTCAGCACCGTCATCGGGATTTTCCCATTGCGGACCGATGACGGTCCTGAACCGTCCTAACGGTTTCCGTTACTTACCTGATCGCCGTCGTTCCCCCGGCGGCGATCAGCGTTGCTCCGGTTGTGGGGAGACTGCCTGCAGCCCAGACAGTCTCCCCACACTGATTTAGGACCCCTGTGGCCATGTGATCGCTTAACACAGCGATCACATGGTCACAATAGGTGTCCATGTGTCTGCCTGCAGGGGGACTGTCTGTGCTGACAGGCAGTCTCCCTGCTAGTGTAAAATCAAAAAATAAAATAAAGTTAGTGTTAATTAAAAAAATAATAATAATTATATATGTGTATATATGATATATAGACATATATTATATCTATATAATATATGTCTATATATCATATATATAATGCCATACTAAGTGTATTTTTATATTAATATGTACTTATATTAATATAAAAATACACTTATAATTAAATTACACACGTATATATATAATATATATAATAACTATATATATTGTATATATATATTATTATAAAATATAAATAATAAGTAATTTAAATTAAATAATTTTTTTTAAATAATAATAAAAAAATTTTAAAAAATTATATAGCTATATGAAATTTTATTCTAACTGTATTTTAAAATTAATATATATATATTTATATCAAAATACACTTAGAATGAATTTGTATATATATCTATGTATATAAAAATAAATAAAAATAATAAGAAATATACATATGTCCATATACAAAATTACATAAATAATTATATAAATATACACGTAGACTTCAAATATATAAATATGCATATATTTAAATTCTACGTGCGTATTTATGTAATATTTTTACATAATTCAGTAATTTTATTGATTGCAATTTGAGGGACCTGCCTGCCAACCCAGGCCGAAATTCCAGAGAATTT
>OW240922.1:17174484-17226761 GCA_933207985.1 Pelobates cultripes | reverse complement strand
CTAGTGAGTGACGGTTCTCCTTTATAGCCTGGATCACTTGGAGTTGGACAAAGTTCACGATTTAGGATGTATGTCACCCAACCTACTGTCAGTTTATAATTAACGCTGGAGAGATGAATGGAACTTTGAAGCAGAACTCTAGGCACTTAATATGCAAGACTTTCATCTTCCTTATACGTGTGGCTGTAATGTTCAGTTTGCATGAGAGGGATTTTTTTTTAGTCCCTAACGATTTATTGATTTTGTCTTCGACTTTTATTTTTCAGAAACCTGTTCAGTAACAAATATGAAAGAAAATGGAAAAAAAATAAAAAAACAGAACTAAAACACAAAAACAAAAGATTGCATTCAATCTAGCCAAACCTACTGCTAATTTCTGGCTATGTTTTCTATTCAATTATTTGTTTGTTTGAATGGTTAACCCCTTAAGGACACATGACATGTGTGACATGTCATGATTCCCTTTTATTCCAGAAGTTTGGTCCTTAAGGGGTTAAATGATCCAAAGTGATTTTGACACTTTGAACCGCGATTTATTTTTCAGTCTTTTATTGGGGCTTTTTTGGGGGGAAACAGTCATAGTAGTCAAGGTATCGGCAATTAGCATCTTAAAAAATAGTACGATTTTAACAAAATTAAACGTAAAATAATTAATGTTATGATTATCTGGGAAAATGGACAGAAATCTAAACTACCAAAGACAAACTTTCCACGTGATACGTTTTTGCATTCTACCCTACTTTTCATTTCAAGCTTAACCCTCGTGTTCTCTCTTTCAGTCGGAATATAACCTTTAAAGAGCTTGGCGCCTTAGTGCTTAAAATAAAACTGTATAAAGCTTCTACTTCGTTTTTTTTTTTTTTATCTGACATCCTGGCAGGAGCGTTCACATTATATAAGAAATTTGTAGCTTAATCCCAAAGTTCGTTTATGGCTTCTTTTTTTTTTTGTCTTTATTATCATTTAGAGGTTGTCATCAAAAAAGACAGAACACAAAACAAAAAAACACCAACTATTGTATCAGGTAAATCAAAATGTATTATCCATGTTGCATTATTGGCAATAAACTGCTGATTTCTGTAAAAACAATTCTGTTACAAATGAGCGTATCTGGAGTGTTTTGCCTTGTTGAAGAGTCGGCCCTCTTTTTATCATTTTACAAAAAGTGCAGATTTCAATAGAAATTGGTTCTTTTGTAAATTAACCATGTTACACCAGACAAGCAGACAACTTGTCCTGTTACTTCATGGTTTGTTTAGCTCAGTGTTTAGCAAGCACGCACGCACGCACCAGTTTTCCCCTGCAGTGGTATTTCAGCAAAACTCTGTACGGGGACTGCCCTCGAAGACCCTGATTTGACATGTACACCTTGGGGGAGGGGTTATATGCCATTGGTGATGACACAACACGCCCCCTTTCTGCTTTCTCCCACTCCTATAGAGCTGCTCTACCTTTAAATGCCCAGGCTGAATTATTGCCTTGTTTTTCCCTTTCATAGCCATTAATAACATTTTATAGTGTGACGAGACCAATCTCGCCACTGTGCATTGGAGGAGCCTGGTTGCCCGCCTGCTGCCTTTTGACTATGGCCCCATATTGAAATGCTTGATTTTCCCCTGCAAAGACACGAAAGCCGGGTCATTCGGTGCTTGCCCTGTTTGAGTGGTGATACCCCAGATAGCTGTGCCATGGAGCCCATTCGTATAATGAAAGACTATGGGAAAGACTTTGGCTCCATGGCAATTGAACTGTATGTGTGTGATCTGAGCGCCATTCAGTAATAATGTGCTCTCAGATCTGAGCTATCTGGGGATATGTTGAATGTACCTGTTTTATGCAATGGCTGCACAGTTATATATTTTGATGTATTTTATTGTCTTTTGCTGCCATGTGTTCAATGGAGTTTTGCCTCTGTCCTTGGAGATAATCGGATTACTTCCCAATTATCTCCAGGATAGAAGACTCTGTGGAACTGGTTTTGGGCAGAAAAGCCATGCTTCATTTGGTCACAAAGGACTATGATCTATCTTTTGAACCACTGGACCAATTTGTATGATTTTGACGTATGTTTGTATTTGGAGTATGCTGAAAATGTAAGTTTTATGTGAATGTGATGCTTAGTTTTAAAATTATGAATAATGTGGAAAAACTGTATTTCTCTGCCTGTGATAATTACATTACCCATTGTGTAAGGTAATTGTATCACAGGCAGAGGGGAGGAATTTGTGTGGGAGTGTCTGAGTGTATTGTACGTGTTTATTGGTTGTTTTCCAAAACCCTGTGGGTGGTACTAATGTGTACATAAGGACAATAAACCCACAGCTCTGTCTGTTCCTGTTTGACCTTCAAAACGGAGCCTCGCCTGTATGCTGTTAGAAACTGATTGCCAGGAGTGTAAGCCGCTTGGGTGCTTTTCCTGTTCAGCTGCTAGCAGCTATTCGTGAGATTCCAGTTCAGGTGTTTGGAGTGCTATTTTGTATCCTGTTCGGGAGTTTGGGGTTCTGCGGTAGCTGTGCCTGTGTCTCTGGAAGAGGAAGATCTTCTTAACGGCGGTTTAACCCCTTTTATGTCTGGGGGTGCCGTTACAAGCAATATAAAAATCTTCAAGATATATTCTAGGGGCACATTTCTGCAGGGAATTTACTCGGCTCATTGTTGAGTTTGGCAGAACTAACCCCTTAAGGATCAATGACGGAATTATTCTGTTATGGTTGTTTATGTCGTAAGGATCTATGGTGGAATAATTCCGTCATGCAATAAATTTAGCTCTAGGTTGTGGGGTTAATGCTGTTGTTGGGTGACTTGGTGTCCAAGGCAGGTCAGCAACAGCAAATGGCAATGTCACAGGACACATGGCTGTTGTGACAGCGAGTTACAGTGATCACAGTACTGCTGGAACATCTGACCCACCTAACTCCACCTCATTGTGAGTTGTGCAGTAGAGAAAGATGGATCCCTGTCTTACTTTGTGTTCTAATAAATAAATTGTTTCAAACTATTTAAAACCCCCCTTTTAGCTTTCTTTCCCTGACAATAACCATTTCTCTGCCTTTTGATCTCTGCTTGCTATGATCAAAGTACAGATCACAGTACAGATCACAGTATGTTTCTGTGATCTTGTGTTGTTTTGTTTTTTACCCTTAGGGGTTAAATTTACTTTTTTTTCTTTACTAATTTTAAATTGGTGATTTTGTTAGTTGGGATGGGTGGTAGTTAGTGGGAAATTTAATATTAAGTTACTTTGGAGTTAAAAAGAAAACAAAAAGAGTAAAAACAAAGTTTTAAGGTTGTTCATTTACAAATGCTAACAAAGCGTTGTAACGGCCGACTCAGAGACATGCGCCAGACAGCACCCCAGAGAGTAATGAAGGTGACTGCAACCATTTGCCTGAGCTTGAAGCAAGTGCTAATTCCCCTGGCACTGCTCAAGTTCTCCCCAATGATTTTCCCCCTGATATCCCTATGCAACTCCTGGCATACAGGCTGACTTGTCTAGCTATGGCCCAGTGGAGTTTATGCACTTGTTCCTGGGATATGATATTTTCGTAGAGATTGTGACCTAAACCAATCTCTATGCTGCGCAGTATCTTACCCAGAACTATGCGTTGTTCATTACTAGGAAATCGACATAGGTACCCCACCTCAATTTAAACAATTCTGGGCAATCGTAATTTTAATGGAGATAAGAAATACACCAATTATTCGCTTATATTGGTAAAATAATCCAATCGGCTGTCTCTCAATTTTCCAAAATGATGAAGAGACGCAGATATGAAACATTACTGCAGTTTATGTATTTTAAAGGAACACTACAGGGTCAGGAACACAACCATGTATTCCTCACCCTATAGTGCCAAACCCACCATTTAGGTTGCTTGCCCCTTCCTTAGCCCCCTTAAAATGAATTAAAACTCACCTTATTTCCATTGCAGCGTGGGTCCTCCGGCGCTGGCTCCGAACCCTTGGTGACATCAGAATTGCCAATTTTTAACCAATCCAATGCTTTCCCATCGAGAAAAATTGGAAAGGGGACGGGCCAATCACCGTTTTGGCCAATCAGCACCTCCTCATAAAGATGCATTGAATCAATGCATCTTTATGAGGAAAATCCAGTGTCCCCATGCAGAGCATGGAGACGCTGAACAGCAGTGCTGCCTACTGTGCAGCACTGAGCTAGGAAGCAACTCCAGTGGCCATCTGAGGAGTGTCCCTAGGGGCAATGTAAGCACTGCCTTTTCTTTGAAAAGTCACATTAGAGGCACAGTCACACAATCATGGATGCAGATAAACACAGTAACAGTTATACACTGACACACACACACACACACACACACACACACATACATAGACCCAGATATACATTCACATTCAAAGAACAAGATACACACTCACAAACCCAGTTACACACCTACATTCCCACACCCAGACTCACATTCACAGACCCTGATACAACTCACCATCACAGTCCCAGATACACACACACAGTCACAGATATACACTCACATTCAAAGAACCAGATACACATTCACTGTCACAGACCCAGATAAACACTCACTGTCAGAGGCCTCGATAAACACTCACTGTCACAGACCCAGATACACAATCACATTCATACACCGAGATACACACTCACGTTCACAGACCCAGATAAACACTCGCATTCATAGACCTAGATACGCACTCACTGTCACAGACCCAGATACAAATCACATTCAGAGACACAGATACACACTCACTGTCACAGACCCAGATACACAATCACATTCAGAGACACAGATACACACTCACTGTCACAGACCCAGATACACAATCACATTCAGAGACACAGATACACACTCACTGTCACAGACCCAGATACACAATCACATTCGTAGACCCAGATACACACACATTCACAGACCCAGATACACACACAGTCACAGACCCAGACACACACTCACTGTAACAGACCCAGATACACAATCACATTCACAGACCCAGATACACACTAACAGTCACACATACATACACAGCATTATGGTCCAGTTCTCAGTTTTCTTTCACTTGCAAGGTTAAGGGGACAGGAACACTGCACACAGATCACTTCAATGGGATATTTTAGTCAATGGTGTAATTTCCAGAGAAGTGAGAGTACCCCTTTAAGGGCATTTTTGTGTCAAGTTATGTTCACACCAAGGCCGCAACTTAAATTACCATTTAAGCGAGTGAAGTCTCTCCTAGAATTGTGACAGATTTTCTTTTCAGTTATTTTTTTTCAGGCTGCGACCATTAATCAAAGTCCACAAACATTGTCTGTTTGACCTACCTGGCAGCAAGGCAATTGGCTCTCGGACTTGTGTGAGATTTTAATGATTTTTGGGCTCTGTGGGAGGCCTTTTGTCCAGCACCGAGGCCTGCTTAGTCATACATATCCTGCTGCAGTACTCTTTGGATTGTACCTGTTTCAATGAACCTCTATTATCAATATGTATGCTAGCAGTGACTGACTGCACGTCTCAAAAAGAGGTTCTGCAGTAGCTTAAATCATGAATACGGACACCAAGATAAAAGTTATTTTTGTTGCAATTATACAATTTAAATCCCAGCTGTAAACTAAGCTGGAGGCTCGTTACCGTTTACACTGCTTTTGCAAGTTTATATATTCCCTTTGTGCGTGAAATGCAAAAGATATTGTTTGTGCCTTTTGTGTTAATTCCTTGCAGAATAAAGCGAGGTAGCGGCCTTGTATATGTGAGTTAAATAATAGCACTGTTTGCATGCAAGTGGCAAATCATGTGTAAAATAATGCAAGGACGTTATTGTTAGTATTGAATATACAAAGGAGGTTTCTAAAGGTATGCGTTCTTGCTTCACCGATTGAGAATATTTTTTCAATTGCAATCTGAAAAGGATTTGACTCTATCCTGGCCTTGCACTCATTTTACCTTAGGATGAAAAATGGTGGGAATAGGAGCTTTCAATCTGACTGTGTACAGAACTCCACTCTCCCGCTCTCCTGAAGAAACTGTGTATAAAAGACAAGTTAGAAGCTCTCACTATAAGTCCACTGTAGTGGTTATGGTGCCAGGAGTACCATGTTCCCCCAATTGTAGGTAGTCAAACAGTTTAGTAATGGTATGACTTTTTGTCTGGGATGTCTCGGCGCTCCCCAAATACTCTCAGCCTTAAAGAGACTCTGCAGTCACCAAAACAACTTTTGCTTAATGAAGCAGTTTTGCTGTATATATATCATACCCCTGCAGTATTTAAAGTTCAATTTACAGAGCAGGATATAGACACTTTTAAACTAAGTAACATCTGATTAAAAATGAAGCCATTTTGTTTTCATGCAGGCTGTGTCAGTCACAGCCAGAGGAGGAGTGACTAGAACTGCATGGACAGAAACACAAGTGACTTAACACCTAAATGGCAGAGAAATCAGAGGTGAGACTTCAGGGACATGATCCCTACACACAAACTGCTTCACTGAGCTAACATTATTATAGTGACTATAGTGTCCCTTTAAGGAGAATCAGAAGCTGCCCACTATTAGCCAATAAGCACAGGTACCCACTAAATCTAAGCAATAATTCCCACCAATACTAAACACCCCATAACTCTATATTCATCTAAGCCCATCAATCATATGCCTACAGGTATTGGTGTACAATGCCCTGCATTTCAGATTTGCTCAAACAATGCTCGATTTATAAAACATTCAATTCCAATGCTAGCATTTTAAATGCATGCTGATATCAGCTGCTTTAAATAGTTAAAGGAACACGCCAAGCACCATAACCACTACATAGTTCTCTGCCTGTCCTCCAGGCTCCCTACCTCCTCTGAGCTGGAAGTGAGAACTGGAAACTCCCGTTAGGTACTATCATTAGTTTTCCTGAACTAAACCCTGCACTACAGTGCTTTGGAGGAGGAAGAGGAGTATAATAATTTAGAAATAAGGGACTTATTTAGATCTTTACTTGTAAAATTGAGATGATGGAGCTCCACCTGGTCAGCAAACAGGTTGACAGCTAGTGTAACGAACACCATGACCTAATATTGGCATCATTCTCCTCTTGTTACCATAGATTGTATCATAATATTTGTTTTAACAGGGTCGGTATCATGTGCATGTGATGGCACAATCCATCTCTGACTTTAGCTTCGGATCATGAATTGTGGAAGACAAACAAACAACAAATGGTAGGATGGTCTATAGTCACCAGTCGTCCATTAATGGAGGTTCATATACTATAAAGACAGATGATTTAAAAAAGAAGTAGATCTGAAAAAAATAAATCAACAAACATACCACTATAAACATACAAACTAAAAACGAACCCATCCATTTACAATACTCTACTACATATTTCTATTAAAGGAACACTCTGTATTCCTAATGCTATAGAGCCCCTGCCACTAAATGGGCTCCCCCATTTACAATCAAATATTTAAGAAAAAAAAAGCTTTTTACTTACCTTTTTCCAGCACTGAGGCTCCCTCAGCACTGCTCACCTCTCCGCCTTCTATGATATCAACAAGGAGTTGTGACTTCCTCTATCATTGGTCCATGAGAACCTGATGTGCATACGTGGTTAACACAGAGCATGCTTCTTATAGGAAAGTATGACATTCAATACTTTTCTATGAGCTGCAATGTCACATCACCAAGTTTTACTTGATTGCTGCAGCTGAAGCACCACTGATGGCTATCTTTGAAACATTGCAATAATAATAGAGTTTAAATGACCACTAATGTCACCAAGACCACTTTATTGAGATGAAGTGGACCAGGTGCACTGGCCATTTAAACTCAATCTATCACAGGGTGTTAAATATTCTTTTTATTTTCTATTTTTCTTCATTTCACATTGCAACTTTTTGTGGATTACCAGTAAGCACAATAAAACATATATGTCCGTGTCTTGCTTTCTTTCAAATATCCTGGCTTCTACCCGTGCCGGACGCAATTTATAAATGTCTAAGATGTGTTTTTGTCTAACAAGGAAACAATGACTTAAAAATATTCAGGTCTTTCAGTCCAGCGTCCACATCATAGCATGTGAAAATAATGTGCTAGAAACGTATTTGGCTTGTGGGAGAAGCCATGTTGAACTCTCGAGAGAGCCAGAAGCAACTCATTCACACGTTGACAAAGGTTCTCCGTGTAGCTAGACCTCTTGTGTTATAAAGGTGATCGTTCTACAATGGGAAATCAGATTTGATGACAGCCTCGTTAAAATTGGACCTTCGGCTAAAATGAATAAGAACATGTGCAAGTCTGAAAAGTGAATTCATGTAACATAAATTTACACCTTCTATAAAGCCTTTGTGTATATCATCCTTTTAATAAAGTGATTTGAGCCTCCTGTTGTTGAAAGAAATCTGACCTGACTTTGAGGGTAACTTGTTTTTAAATAAAGACTTTTTTTTTTTAAATTGTTGTTGCTATGAACTTCTTTTCTTATTTAGTTTCAGTAATTATTTTCACCAGCTGACATCACTTTTCCCCCGGTATAATATGTGAATAGGTAAGAGAGGTCTGGGCACAATCATTGGTATTATAAAATACTTTACATTTTCAGCAATGATATATAATATTTTTTGTAAAGATGATTTTTTTTCTGTATTCTGAAATAATTATTTTTAGTTCTATCTGTGACCTCCTCGTTTAATCACCTTTTTATACATCGTCACACAACGCATCATTCTGGCAATTCTGACGCAGGATGTCCCACTTTGCCACAATTGTTTTGAGCAGAATGTGTGTGATATTCTTGGAGCAGATTCTCACGTGTCAATCCTGCTTCAATGCCCTTTTTTAGAGTGATCAGAAATGGTGCTACAAAATGCACAGACAATACTATTACTATAAACCCTTCCAACACCTAAGCCCATTGCCCTTTGTCCAAAAAAAAAAAAGTTTAGTTCGGGTGGTCAATTGTTTACTTCTCACTCGACCTATGAATAAAATCTGCATTTAGCAGCTGTTCCCTAACCACCAACCATAATTTTTCCCATCAATCAGCTCTTTTTTGAGTGCCATAGATAGTAGTCCAAATCACAAAACAAGCGAACATGTTCGGCCATTGTCCAGCTCGCTCACCCATGATAAGTCCTAATAGCGCTTCGGAGATGCAGAATTCGAATGACCTGCTGATCTCTCAAATTCAAGATTAAACCCAGTTTGTTTGAAACCAAGTACCCTTTCCTTGTTCTGTCTAGTTCTTTTTATATTCAACCTAACTTTTACTCCAAAAATAAACTGAATTCAGGCACAAGCACTAGTGCTACAGGAATGTTTAACCCCTTAAGGACACATGACGGAAATATTCCGTCATGATTCCCTTTTATTCCAGAAGTTGTTTCCTTAAGGGGTTAATATGCAACAAATGTGGTCTGGACACTGCCATGTATGCTGTCTTTTATGAAATAAATCATCATCTTAATGTCATAATTTTCTGGTGGCTTTAAGAGTGCAGCTTGGATACATGTAGTTTGCATAGTTTTATTGCTCGGTTTATCTTTTAGTTTTTCTTATCCTCTGGTACCCTTGTCTCAGCTTGGCTATTTATTGTATATATCTCTGGCATCGTTTGACATTTGCTTTCTCTTACATTTTATACATTTTCATTATTTCTTTACTTCCCTGGAGGTCCTAGCGTTAAACCTGACCATCCTTAGGATTGGTAATTACCATCTATGAATATACCATTTTGGGTTTGATCCACACTTTGAGAGAAGTATTGTCCATTGCGCTGGCAGTGGTGAATGACAGAGGCGGGTAAGACATAACATTCTATGTCCATATTAATTTTGCAATGTTCTTTGTTTAATAAAACTGGGAAAGAAAATGTCCTTTACATTTTATGTAAAACTAGGAATAAACATTACAGGAGATTCTATTCTATTTTGGCCTTCACTGTAGTTACAGCCTACTGCAGTTGTACAAAATGTTTAAACCACAAGAAATACAATAACAGGGCTCCCAACTGTCCCAACAGTCTCGATTTTGTGGTCCTGTCCCACCAACCCAATTTAGTTCCCAGGAGCCCTGCATCCGAGGACCATCTCTCACTGCATGGTCCTACATGTTAAGGGACTGGTGGGGAGACCGACAGACAGTTTGGAATACTTGACACCAGACTGACATGCCCCTTCATTGGACGGGCATGCCCACTTCCCAGGCTGGCCCACTCATTATGGGCATCACCGGTGATGCAAGTTAATCACTGATAACACCTCACTGAAAGCCTGTCCACCTATTCTGATTCCATACGATTTATTGGAAAGTATGCAACCAAGAAAAGAGGGCTTAAAATTTCTCTTTCCCACTAGCCATGTAGTGCCATGTGATGACTAAATATTTAGCCATGGCAGAACCACTGGAGCCTCCATTCTCACAGTGGTGAGTAGCTTTTAGACCTCTTTAATAGCGTAGTTCTTGATATTTTGAGCCATGATAAATGTACATGATGAGAGTGTTTATAATTTATTTAACCTTATTTTTCACGCTTTTTCATAATAACAATGTAATTTTACCAAACTGCCAATTTGTTGAGCAAAAAATTAAATTACAGTAATTCAGTTGCATTTATATATACTGTGCTGAGAAAAAAATCATCTCCTTTAGCAAAACATGGAACTATATAATATTGCAGATATTTCTATGAAAGTATCTACATGGGAGTCATTAATTGTGGAAAATGGGTTTAAGTGATCATTAGCATTTAATGATAGAAGTAAGATAATGGATAAATTTGAACGTAGTCCCAAAAATGACTAGCTTTCATGGATTCTCGAATTACTACACTGCCATTAAATCCAAAGGAGCCTTTCAAAACTGTAAAATTACTTTTAAAATCATTAATAGTTGACAAGTACATAAAATACTGGGCGATTGTGGAGTGGAGAGTTACTGGAAAGCCATCTATAAAAAAGATGTGAAGATTGAGCATGGGAATTTGAGATATATATTATAGACTTCTAAAGGTTTACTGGTAGCACTGCAGAGAAATATCCAACCATTCTGCTAATTACTGATCTGTGTCTGTTTAAGTTGCTAGAGAGTCCTTAGATCGCTCACTAATGCCTCGTAAGTGGAGGATTCCAATCAGGTTTTGCTATAAGCTGAGGATATATTAATAATACCTTACTAGCAATCAATCTCTGGTTAATGGGAGATTAAAGCCTAATAATAAAATATTGATATTTTGTGACTTTTTTTTTTCTTCATCACTTCTTTAAAATACATATACCGTGCAGATACGATACTCAGAGGCATCTGAATTGGCCATATCACTATTAATGATGCATCCCTTTGAGATTTTCCTGTGATTCTAATGATTTCACCACAGATCAATCTTCGCATTAAGACAGTCCAGTAATTTGATAGTCCCTATTAATATATTGCATACGTAACAATATTCAGATTAAGGAACAGACCAAACAGAAAATACAGTCTTACATTTTACAAGTCTACTTAAAATGATCTGTTTCAGCAAACAAATATGGGTATTCAGTTCCACCAATACGGCCATATTGTGCTAGGCATTGTCTAGACATACTTCAGATGATACCCAAAATGCAACAGTGGAAAGTATTGATCTGAGTGACATCAGGGGAGTCTGTTAGAAGGTCTATACGTTAGAACTCCAGAGACCGTTGTACTATCACACAGACCTTCTAACACTCATACACAGACAGGCTGTGTTTATTTACTAAAGTCAGATTTCAAAGTGAATTTCAAATCGAAGACCAAAATAGCCAAAGTGGAAACATCTCTAAGTCAGCTATGTTGTCCATTTGCTACTTTGGCCTAAAATTTGAAATTCACTTTAAATTCTCATTTTAGTCAATAACACTTAGGCGTTAAATTTAAGGCCACTTTCTATTCCCAACTTGTTAGTAATTACAGATCACACGTATTTGTTGGTTGTGCCACCAATTGCGTGTGATAGGGGTCTTGTAGGGGTAATCACTGCCAATGGGTGTGTAAATAAAATGCACCAAATACATTGTTATTGTAGTATAAGAGGCCATAATCCAAATTTCAGACATACCTTGGAATGAGTGGGGGCAGTTTTGGGGACAGTTTTTTTTTCTGTGCAGAAGTTTGCATTATTCTATATGTACAAAAGCGCCAGTGGAATTGGACATTTGTATTTAGCCTAATGAAGGACATTATTACGTAACCAGCTGTATAGAATGATCCAAATAGCCACATGTTTTGAACATCAACAACGTTAGAATGAATGTGTCAAAGCATTGCATTTGCTCAAAATAAATGACATCACCGCAATACTCTATTCTAGGTGGTGAGATAGCTCAGTTGGTAAATTCCCTGACTACAAAGCCTGTTCATAATCCCAGCAGGGTCAACTCAGCTCTTCAAAGTTCAGTAAATGAGTACCACCAGTTAAGTAATAATAACATCTATTATTCAGCTGCTGATTCAGTTAAAGTGACACAAAAGGTAAGGGTAGGAGTAGAAAAGTAGGTTGCTTGGATAGTATTTTATTGAGGGCTTAGTGTTTTGTTTTGATGACGGTTTCAGGAGAGGAATCATGGTGCTGGGAGAGAAAGCTGTTCACAGTTTAATTGATATGCTTTCCTAAAGAAGTAAGTTTTAAAAGATTAAGGAGTGGAGATTGGGTGAAAGTCTAACAGAAAGGGGACGGGTGTTCCATAGGAACAGTGCAGTCCTAGAGAAGTCTTTAACCCCTTAAGGACGGAGCCAAATGTACATGTTGTGAACAAAACAAAACGTAAACAAAACCTGGCATTTGCGCTACATGTCTGTCCAACCGTAATTCACCTCTTTCATATTAAATGCACCCACCCTTATTATATATCATTTTATTCAGGGGAAACAGGGCTTTCATTTAATATCAAATATTTAGCTATGAAACATAATTTAATATGAAAAAAATGGGAGAAAATAAGAAATTTTGTTATTTTTTTAGTTCTACATGACATTTTAACTGTCAATGTCATAATACTGTTTGCTTTTACTGCAATAAAATACATATATTTGTATTCAGCAAAGTCTCATGTGTAAAACAGTACCCCCTATGTACAGGTTTTATGGCATTTTGGGAAGTTACAGGGTCAAATATAGCACGTTACATTTGAAATTGAAATTCGCCAGATTGGTTACGTTGCCTTTGAGACTGTATAGTAGCCCAGGAATGAAATTTACACCCATAATGGCATACCATTTGCAATAGTAGACAACCCAAGGTATTGCAAATGGGGTATGTCAAGACATTTTTAGTAGCCATTTGGTCACAAACACTGGCCAAAGTTAGTGTTAATATTTGTTTGTGTGTGAAAAATGCAAAAAAACGCCAATTTTGGCCAGTGTTTGTGACTAAGTGGCTACTTAAAAATACTGGACATACCCCATTTGCAATACCTTGGGTTGTCTACTATTGCAAATGGTTTGCCATCATAAGGGTAATTTTCATTCTCGGGCTACCATAGGGTCTCAAAGGCAACGTAACCAATCTGGCGAATTTTAATGTGAAAAAAATGAAACACAAGCCTTATATTTGACGCTGTAACTTTTGAAAACACCATAAAACCTGTACATGAGGGGTACTGTTGTACTCGGAAAACTTCGCTGAACACAAATATTTGTGTTTCAAAACAGTAAACAGTATCACAGCAATAATATCGTCCGTGTAAGTGCTGTTTGTGTGTGAAAAATGCAAATAACATCACTTTTACTGGCAATATCATCGTTGTAATACTTTTTACTGTTTTGAAACACTAATTCAGCGAAGTCTCCCAAGTAAAACAGTGCCCCCCATGTACAGGTTTTATGGTGTCTTGGAAAGTTATAGGGTTAAATATAGTGCTAGCAAATTGAATTCCCTACACTTTCGGCATGGGTTGTCAGGCAGGTCCCGTTAATTGTAATTAATTAAAATACCTAATTATGTAAAAATATAGATATATAACTTTTTAAAAAATATTTTTATTTATATGTAGGTATATATATATATATATATATATATATATATATATATATATATATATATATATATATATATTGATATATACGTGTATATTTATGTATATAGATATATATATTATTTTGTTCTACGTGGATTTTGATATAAATATATATATATATATATATTTTAATATCACAATACAGTTAGAACGAAATAACACACATCTATATATTAAATTATTTATTTTTAATTATTTTTTAATGTATATACATTTTTTTTACATTATATATAAATATATATATATATATATATATATATATATAAAACAATAATTATATATATGTTTAATCAGTATCAGTCTACGTGTAATTTGATATCAATATATATATTTATTAATAGTAAAATACACCTAGACAGTGTATATGTGTGTGTATGTATATGTATATATATATATACTTAGATCATGAGCTGTCTATTTTATTTTTTATTTTTCATTTGGATGTTTTAACCTTTTCATGAATCCGTGAGTGCTGGTCACCTGTTGCTATGTGGATATATATATATATATACAGATATACACATATACATACACACACAAATACACTGTCTTGGTGTATTTTACTATTAATATATATATATATATATATATATATATATGATCTAAGTATATAATTAATTTATTTTACACTGATTTTAACTTTATTTTATTTGATTTCCAGCCAGCAGGGGGAATAACTGTCATTAAAAGGCAGTCCCCCTGCTGGCAATGCAGCAGCCAGCTAACCCGGCCATGTGCTTGTGAGGTCCTCGCAAGGACCTCACTCACACATGGCCGGGGCGGGCCGGAAGAGGCAAGATCTGCCGCTTCCGGCCCGCCCCGGTGTGAGTCCCCCGACCACGATACTTACCGGGTAAGTAAGAAAAACCGGAGGGCGTGCTATTAAGCCCTGCGGCGTTTAGAGCCGCTTAGAATAGAGCGTAATAGTACGCCCTCCGGTTTTAAGGGGTTAAGGTGAGCATCAGAGGTAGGAGTACGAACAGAGGTTAGATGTAGATCTCTGGCAGAGCGTAGGAGCCTAGACAGATCATATTTGTGTATTAGTGAGGATAGGTAGGCTGGAGCAGCATTGTGTAAAGATTTGTAAGCAAGTATCAGGATCTTAATATTATTTATTATATAAGTAAATGCAGGCTTGCAACCAAACAGACCTGCGTTGCTTCTGGGTATTTCTATTTTAAAGGGATACTCAAGACACTCTATCCAGTTCATCTCACTGAATCATGCCTACAAACTGTCCCACTTTTGGTGGGGACAATCCCATATTTGAGGTTCTGTCCCATTTTAGTTCCATGGTGTCCTATATCACAGCAAGAATACTTCATTAGACGCACTCACGCTGTGCAGCAGGCACTAGGAATTTGCCGAATAACTTCAGCAGCCCTCTCTGCATGGTCCTGATAGTTGGGCCGGCTAGGCTGTCTGTCAGGTGGGACTGGGCCCTTATTCACTATCAAACTGAAATAAAGTGGTTATGGTGCCTATAGTGTCTCTGTACGTATAACAAGTATTTTCTTTCAAAATTATGATATACTGTAAAATACCTGAAATCCTGCATTAAATATTTTCAGATGGTTTCAGTATAAAACAAATCCTGCTAAACATGCATTCTGCATCAACATACAATTCAAACTAACACTTGTCTGATCCCTACACAGTTTTTTTTATAGTTATAATAACAACTATTAATGTTTCGATGACGCCTTATTACTTGTTGCACAATGTGACTAAATATTCTCTGTTGTGTGCACTTTAAAAAAAGAAGATTTCCAGTTGCATGCATTTCGCAGAGGCAGATACTGGTCCTAAAAATTAAATGTTAAGAAATTAGAAAAAAAAAATTAAAACAATATAAAAAAAAAAGTAAGCACACACCTGGGTAACTGCTGATCCTGAACTCTCTTTACTGCATATGGATGGTTCTTAGCTGTGTGAATATTCCATAAGATGAACTTGCTCTAATTTGACATTTGTATTAAGTCTTTTCTTATTTCCTGACCATTCGCTTTATTATATGGTTATTCTTAATGCTGATATCATGATTATAGATTGTCTCTGGATTGTGTATTGTCTGTGTGTTTTCAGGTGTTTGTGACTTTTCACATCTGTTAAATAACTCTCTCTTTTACTTTTGGACATGTTGGGTTGTGCCATAACAGGTACCTTGAAACATATTTTAAAGGGAGACTCCAAGCATCTTGATGACTTCAGTGATTTGAAGTGGTATTGGTGCTTGGAGTCTGGATGTGCAGAATTTTGCTATAAAATGCTACGCTTTCACCTCTTTGCTGCCGAAGGTGTAACTTTACCATGGAAACATTATTAGGAGGGTCAGTAGACAGCCCAAGAGTTCTGGGATGGCTAATATCAATTCTGTGCATATTTCTATGGACGCTGTGCCATTCGTTGAATGAGAGAGATCAGCTGATGAATGATTGACCGGAATGGCAATACCTGATGCTGCAGCAGGGCAGACCCGGTGTCCATCGATACCCCACAAAGAGGGCAAACCATTGCTGTACGGCGTGCCCCGTTACCAGGGAACATCAGGCTGTAGTCATCGTGATGTTTGGAGTAACCCTTTAAGTGTGGAAATTGTGGCTTCTGATTGGTTGCTGACAAAGAGTTGATCGTTTAAAATTGGGCTGCAGTTCCAAGATGACAATTTTTAAGTAACAAAATAAACAAAAAGAAACCTGTCAGATGTCAGTGTGTTAATTATAGATACATTTGCTACACACTAGTTACACAAAAATAATATGTGTTGAATAGTGCTTTAAATTGATCTGTCAGGGAAAGAATGGGTGACATTTAGAATTTAATTATTTTTTTAAATAATCGTTATTACAAGCTCATTTGAGCAGATCTCTCCTCTTGTACCTGTTAACAAGTCAAACTTATGTGCTTGAATTTACTTGTACATCTCGTGATTCCATTGTACAGTGCTACAGTAATATAATGCATATATATAATAAAAAACAAAGAATTTTCCCAAGCCTATATGTACCCCAACTAGCCAGGTTGACATGTTTTTCATCCATTGATAAAGCCTAGAATGGTGAAACGCGTTTGGATATTGTACTGCCTTTTAATTACTGTTAATAAATAGATTTTGGTCATTTTATTCTTTTGCACCATTATCTTTTATTTATTTTTTATATTTTATTTTTTATTATAACTACCTGGCTTTTTACCTATTATCTCCTATACTCCAAAGAATCCTTAGGTGGGGATTATACCACCCGTGCCTATACCATAGAGCAGTTAGTCTGCCCTTTACATTGTGAGTATATTTTATTATATTTTATATACCAGCATTATTTTACTGAGAGCACTATTGCTGTTTTATTATCTTCCACCTGAGCTCCTGTTACCATCTTAAAGAACTATTTCAAAGAACGCTCATCATATATCCCAGAGGCGGGGATCATACCGCTGTATGCCTACTACACTAGAGCTAGTATAAGCTCTATTAAATGTGAGTGTATCTATTATATTTTATATTTTCTTATATTTTAATACTTTTTATCCACTTTTGGAACATACTGCACCATCACTGTTTTTTGTTTTATCTTCCCCCTGGCTGTCTGTCACTACACCGAAGAGGAAACTCAGCGCTTATATCCCATAAGCGGGGATCAAACCGCTGCAAGCTATTCATACCAGAGCTGGATTAAGCTCTATAAAAAGTGAGTATTATCTCTTCTATTTTATTTGGATACCTTTTGGATCACTCTTTACCACCACTATTTTCATCATTCATCGCCCTCCTCCACATACCTGTAAGGAGCGAAATTCTACAACTTCAGAGACCAACATAAGACCAAAGTTTCATTATACTGGACTCTATTTCAATATTTCTACCTCAACCAGGACTTTTAATTTCACTAAATTTGCTCACTGGCGCAGTCCCATCCTTTTGTTTGTTTGCCTTCCATATATATATAATAATCATATTAATATTTTCTCTATCTGAATAGAGTAAGTGTAGGCTGGAGTCTTACAGACAAGGCTTGACCTGTTTATGTTCAAGAGGAGACAAAAACCTTTTTTTTTTTTAAATTTAAAGGTTTTACAAGATGTACAATAGGGAGCAGAAGGACATTAAAGGACCACTATAGTGCCAGGAAAACATACTCGTTTTTCTGGCACTATAGTGTACTGAGGGTGCCCCCACCCTCAGGGACCCCCTCCCGCTGGGCTCTGCAGAGAGGAAGGGGTTAAACACTCACCTTTCTCCAGCACCGGGTGGGGAGCTCTCCTCCTCCTCTCCGCCTCTTCTCCTCCTCTTCGGCTGAATGCGCATGCGCAGCAGGAGCTGCACGTGCATTCAGCTAGTTTCATAGTAAAGCATTCATAATGCTTTCCTATGGATGCTGGAGTCTTCTCACTGTGATTTTCACAGTGAGAAGCATGCAAACGCCTCTAGCGGCTGTCAATGTGTCAGGGTGAGTGGTCCGATGCCCGGGACCCATGTACACAAGACATGAGGAAAACAAGAACATAACATGGGCATGACTGGACAGGACTGTACATGGACTGGGATTGCAAGACTAAATAAAACAAGAAATACAAGGTAAAACAAGAGGAGACATAACTAAGCACTATACATGAAAAGTATGGGGATTTAGTCACATTATATGATCATACATTGCATAGGCCTGCCACAACGCCAATGTACCCAATATATCTGGCAGGTCCTACACTGCCTAATGTTCCCTAAAACAACCATACTAAACCACAATAGCACTTACCTGCAAGAAAGGGCAGAGAGATGAAACACTGCTGCAGGTCCAGGCTGAAACAAAAGGAAAGTGGAAAACAAACGGGTGTGGCAACATAAAACAAACATTTAAAGGAAACCTGGAGACTGGGAATCCCAGGGATGGATTAGAGGAATGAACCCAGAAATCCCAGCAATAAAGAAAACCAGACAGACCAGAAAACCAGAAAAACCAAGCAAGGACAGCAAAAAGAGTACTGGATACCAGAAGCCAAAGCCAGACATCTCCGCAGAACATGGCATGATGGGACACAATGAGACAGTCACTAGAGGCTTTAGAGGCTGGATTAACCCATTTATAAACATAGCAGTTTCTTTGAAACTGCTATGTTTATAAAAAAAAAAGGGTTAAACCTAGATGGACCTGGCACCCAGACAACTTCATTAAGCTGAAGTGGTCTGGGTGCCTAGAGTGGTCCTTTAAGCACAAGAATTTAGCCGACAAGGCAGGTAACATGACAAAATATACATTGGTCGGATGCACATAATTTGACAACAGTGGCTAAGAATATATCAGGATATTGTGAGTGGTCCTACTGATGGCTGGTCATAAGGTTACTTTGTGTTCTGTTTGTTAGTTATGAAAAACCCTCAGAATCTTTGGCTGAGTGGTTTCAGGTATGTATGTGTAGTCTCAAGTCTACGGATTTAGAAAGAGTGTTAATTGGCACAGTGTAAGAACGCGACTAAGTAGCAAAATGGAATCGACAGCCCCATATACCCCATAGTTCTCTCTGGGTGGGTAATGATATTTATAATACATTCATGTTGGCAATATCCCTATGAGGCAATAAGTCGGTTTGGTAAGGGTGGTGAGCATCAGTGCGTAGTGCTTAATGGCAAGAAAACCCATAAATTATAATCTCACATGAAGTCAATTTCAAAAAGTCATGCAAGTATAGATAATATTCAACTTGATACAAATATAGTAATAGAACTCAAACTATAAGTCAGGGGTGTCAAACATGCGGCCCCCCCAGATGTTGCTGAACTACAACTCCCATGATTCCCTGGCTATCTGTTTCATTGAAAGAATCATGGGAGTTGTAGTTCAGCAACATCTGGGGGGCCGCATGTTTGACAACCCTGCTATAAATATAATAAAAGAACTCAAAATATTATATGCAAATGACAAAAGAGAAACTAGTTGTCCTCGATGGACACTAGAGTAATTTCTGCAGTTCTGTGAAGTCGATGTGATCCTAATCTATTGCACGCTTGAAATGAGGGAGTGACTCTGTGGGGGCTGAGTACATGTCTGTAGGAATTTGGAGCAAGGGTCCCATGTAGACATATACTATGGGTAGGTGTAAGACATGGAATGGCACATTTCTTCCAATCTTCTGATGTTTCCACTTTCTGTATCCAATTCTGTACAGTAGGAGGGCGACTTTTTTCCAGAAGGCTGGAATGAGGTGGTTGGCTGAAGATGTTTTGTTAAAGAAAGTTCAAATGTGGTTAGGGATGTGTCATGTCCTGTTCCATTCTGCGGATATTTCTGGCCTTGGCTACTGTTATCCAGTACTCTTTTTACAATTCTTGTTTGTTGGTTTTTCTGGTTTTCTATCCTATGTCTGGTGTTCTTTATGCTGGGTTTTCTCAGTTCATTCCTTTATTCCATTCCTGGAATTCCCAGTCTCATGGATTCCTTTAAATGTTTTTTTTTTTGTTGCCACACCCGTTCCTTTAATTCTTTTTGTTTCAGTCTGTTCCTGCTAGCAGTGGTCTCATTCCTCTGCTGTTTTCTTTGCAGTTAAGTACTGTGTGTGTTTTATTGTTGTTTATTTCATCATGCATATCCAGTCAGTTAGGACCCGCCATACTTGGAGTACTTTTGCTCAGAGGAGGGCTCCATACATCTTGGCCATTTATATATGTCTTATTCTCCAATGTTTTACATATATAGTACTTAGTTATGTCTCCTCTTGTTTTGCCTTGTATCTCTTGTCTTGTTTTATTTTGTCACGTATTCCCAGTCCATCTACAGTCCTGTCCTGCCCTGTTCATGTTTCCCTCATGTATTGTGTACATGTTCTAGGTTCTGCTTTCTGTCCTGCTCCGGTTCTGGGTTCTTCTAGTCGTTTCTTGTTATCTAGTTTGGTGCCTGTTCTAGTCTTACCTTGTTTCTAGTACTGGATACATATCAGCATATCATCAAGCTCCTAGGATCCGCAGAAGTTGCATCAGGGTCCTGGCATGTACCTGAACAAACCTTGGTGCTCAACACCAGGGGGCGTATGGTTACCATGCACCAGACCCTGATTGTCCATTTCCACTCTGAGACTCCCATCTTCATCATCAGGCACACAGGGGTCCCGGTCTTCGGAACGCCACCCGTGACAGGAGGTCGGTATGAGTAAAAATATAGAAACTTCAGGCGTCAGAGGGAGTTTCGTGCCGGGATGGAAATAATGTATGCTGAGATTCGCTGCCAGAAATTGTTCATAACTGGGCATAGCCACCGAATATGTGCCGTCATGCAATTGTGTTGATGACACCTCCAGCAGGTATCTACTGAGTTGGGGTAAAGTTTGTGTAGTTTTGTGTAGTGCCAGCATGATAGTCTTTTATAATTGCTCTTTTGCGTGTCAAGGTTGTACGAAGATTTATGGATTTATAGAAAAAAAATTTTCCAGTTCTCTGGAGCTAGAGAACTTCTCATTTAACCACAAAGAAATCCACAGATTCCTACACAGTGCGAAATGAAATTTATATGGAAAAAACAAAACAAACGCATTCATCTTCCACTCCTCTACAGTGCTGATCTCAACCAAGAGAAAAAAAACATTTATCTTCAGGGTTTCCTTTCAGTCTCTCTGCATTGGGCAGGTGAGCTACTTTCTGCCTTTTATTTATGCTCCGGCTCTTCCTCACATTTCAAATAAATGTTATTTTATTTTATTTTAATTTAAAATGTACTTAATAGTTGAGGGGTGAAACATTGCTCGAAACAATGAATATTTTATCCTGAAGTCTGAAAAAGTCCTTTTCTTTCAAATTCAATTTTCTGGCAGTCATCTACATTTTAATTTCTATTCCTAACGACTTGAATAATATGTAATACAAAGACGTGTTTAAAACAAGCATATTTTAGGACAAACTATGAAAATGTTTCATGGCTGAAATTATAGTTTTGTAATTTAAAATGTTATTGCCCAGACTTGCCACGATAACTGTTCTGCAGTCAAATGGACACCGAACCCAACTTTCTATTAAAGCTGGTCATGCGTAAATTACAATATTTGAATGGGTTTGACTAAAAATGCCCAAGAGCCATCAAGAACCCAATTTGCTCTGAGACGGGATGAACACGATTCAGTTTGGTCAACACAAAGTTAACATATATCTATAGACAGATAAATGTGTTATTTACTGTTCTATGTTTCTAAATAGAAACCTAACAAACAGAGAAATTGGAGGAAGACAAGAGAATCGTGAGGCTTCTATAATTCCTTGCCAGTTGTTACAAACAATATAAAACATGCTTTCTAGAATAACACCTCTCCCACACTCTGTGTTATAATTTCTGAAAGAAGGCAACACAAATGGATTCCAGTTGTCTGGTCACTGAAACGTTGATTGCATATTGTGCTCTGTATGAACATGCAAAATGAAGCCCTAAGCTCAAACTCTCACTACTCCTGGGTGGCAGCAATCACTATACTACACATTAGCCTCAATACAAACATTAAAACCCAAAGAAAAAAGTTCAAAAACTGCACATTTTAGGGTGGCCTTTTATTGTGGCCAGCCTAAGGCACACCTGTGCAATAATCATGCTGTCTAATCAGCATCTTGATATGCCACACCTGTGAGGTGGATGGATTATCTCAGCAAAGGAGGAGAAGTGCTCACTAACACAGATTTAGACAGATTTGTGAACAATATTTGGGAGAAATAGGCCTTTTGTGTACATAGAAAAAGTATTAGATCTTTGAGTTCAGCTCATGAAAAATGGGGGCAAAAACAAAAGTGGTGCATTTATAATTTTGTTCAGTGTAACTACTATTTAATTGTGATTAGTGAAATCATATGTAATGTAAAAGTGATTTACTAGAAATAAAAAAGTGACATCTAAAGCCAGCAAAACAGATAACCAACTTCTCACTTTTTTTTTTTTAGATAAGAGTAACTCTCTCCCCTTCTCTCTCCCAACATTTTTTGGGCCATAATTCAGAATAGGGTTTGAGAAGTAAATAAAAAATGTTTTAATTAATTAATTAATTTCAATGATTTTACATACAGTGAATGCTTAACGTATGGAGATTTGTTCAACTAGGTACAGAAGATGGCATCTTTTAAATGAGCATCATTTGCCGCCTCACAAAGTCGGGCTCTTTCAATTTGCATTGTTCATAACATTAGTTATTGTTTGAGGCTCGAGCACTCAAATTTCTGCCTACAAATTCCTGCGAGGTCACCCCGCACCAGACGGTGCATTTGGTAGGGTATATATGGTGTGGATGAATTATTCATGGATTTTCTGTACCACAGAAACTGCTGTTTTCTTTTTGACAAAGCCATTAAAATGACAATGAGCTTCATCAGAGTTGATGAATAAAGTATTTTTTTTTTCTGGCTAATTTATTGTTACTTTATGAAATTGACTATGATCAATCTCCAAAGACTAAGTTATAGTCTGTACCTGCAACAAAACACAAATAAGTTAGTTACCTGTCAAATAATACTCAAAATTTTGTCCCACCCTGAATATCCCCGGTGTATAGTTGTAGAGTGCTATAGAATATGCTCAAATTATATAAATGCTGAAAAGATAATATTGCACCCCCAATTCCTAATCATTTGATCACTTAACATCACTTGTTGGGTGTCTAAACTTGGAGGCGCATCCCCTGGCAGGGTTCACATATTGAAGGGACACTCCAGACCACTAAAGCGCTTTTTGTGAAGAGTGTGTCCTGTTTTTTATTTTTACAAAAAATGAAGATTTCAATAATTATTTATAAATTTATAAATTAACCATGCTACACCCTTCCTGGCTGTCAATCAGACAGCCTATCCTGTTATTTCCTGGTTACTTAGTGGAGCTAAACCCAAGAGGCAGCAATAGCCCAGAGCACCTGCCTTGCAAATACTTCTCATTGAGCTGTATTGGGAAGGCTGTGATTGGACAGTCACAGAATGTCTAGACTGGGGAAGAAGACTTCAGACAAGTAATCTGCAGCTTTTCCAAACTGTTTTTAGAAAAACGCATGCATGTTTTCATTTGAGGTATATCTAAGATTTATTTGGGGGGTGAGTGTCACTTTAACCCATCTTATCCATTTTTGGTGATAAAGAAACATGTAAAAACATATGAATGTGAAGTCATGGAAAGAATGAAAAACAACAATATAATTAAAAAAATAACAACAACAAAACAGCAAAATGCAGTTCCTTTATGTGCTTTCAGCTGGATTTGAACTACATTGTTTATGAAGAATTTGAATTTGCTAAAATATAAAATAAAACATTATGATGTAATAATGTCCATCTGTGGAGGTTTATTGTGATAAAAGCTAATTATATATAACTATAAATCAAATCTGGGATTCTACATCCAGTACTTGGAATGGTCATATTTACTAGGACTGTGCCAAACGCACAGATCATTATGTAGTCTCATGTAATTTATGGCTTGGTAGTAGAAGTCGTATCAATTTATATCACATTCTGTGTTAACAGTTGTATTTGTGTAAACATGACTGATATCCATAAAAACAATAAAAAAGGTGAGAGCACACTACATTAAATCACACATTACCCTTATTTGCACTCTTTGATCAATCAATTGGTCAATGCTTACTCTCTGTGGTCCCTTGTTGAATTCAAATATTCCAGGATGCAGGAAATTGAATAAAAAGGTTTATTGGACACACTCAAAACAACTAAAATAAAAGCAAAATACTTGTACAAATATATCTTCAAAGTCCACAACAAGGGACCACGGAGAGTAAGCAGCTTGTATTTTGGAAGCCACGGGCAGATACCTTTCTACACTTGCAGTCTGAGCCAGCTTAAGGAAAGTGGCTCAAGTCGATGTGAGTGAGACCTTTTATATTTCCAGTCAAATTAAGGCTCAACTTTATTACCCTATTTGCGTTTTTCCTGTTCTTTTATGTCAATTGCAGGAGTGACCAACGCATTGACCAATTGATTGATCAAAGAGTGCAAATAAGTGTGATTTAATGTAGTGTGCTCTCACCTTTTTTTTATTGGTTTTATGTAATTCACTTGTATGTGTTTGAGTGGCTCACATAGGTGATCGCAGCACCTTTTTCACTTTGTCTATTTTTTAACCTTATATCTTTTACTTTGTTATGACTGATATCCAATCTTATCTAGATTGCTGTAAAACAAAAAATGCACGAGTGGGACATGTAAGTCTCAATGACGGGAATACAAATTTAGAGAAGAAAACAGGCCGTATTTACAGAGTTATCCTCTAAAGTGAGAATTTAAAGAGGATTCAAATTATATTTCTAATTCAAAAATAGCCGAACTGGAGTTAGCTATGCATTTAATTTTTCCATTACGGCTTTATCTAAAAAAAAAAAAACTTGCAAAAACTGCAGAACTCTTGTCTGCAGACTTTGCAAGTCCTCCCCTTCTAAACCCGCCCAGACTTTCTGTGACTGTCCAATGACAGGTTTCCCAATGCAGCTCAATGAGAAGAAGGCAATACCTGCCTCTTGCGTTTAGATCATCTGAGCTAACCAAACCCGGAAGTAACAGGACCGACTGTCTAAATGAAAGGTAGGGGGTTGTACCAAGGTTAATTTATAAAAGTTCCAATTTCTATTGAAAACTGCACTTTTTGCAAAATAAAAAGTACGCACTTTTCAAATGTAATGCAAGTTAACCACTTAAGGACACATGACGGAAATATTCCGTCATGATTCCATGTTATTCCAGAAGTTGTGTCCTTAAGGGGTTAAAGTGATTTGGGAGTCTGGAGTGTCCCTTTAACCTGCTTTACACTACTACCTCCTGAAAATATACACTCACTAAGCATGCACAATCCAGATTTCACTCCACTAACCATTTTCCCCTTTAAGGACACAGTGTTAACATGATGCTAGTCTGCTGCCCAGGGCTGAGCTGAGACAAGGGTCACTGACACCTGCATGCAAAATGTAGCAGTACTGTTCCTCGTTCCCCTCACTTCATACATCTGCTCCATTCACAATAAAGGGCATCACAGGACATATAGTCTTGGAAAATCTAGGGAAATGTGGTTAAAAGTAATAATGGTCAACTATAACAACTGCAGATGTTAATGGAACATCCTTCCGATTTACAATATCCTAAACCAACTTGTGTGCACAGATCTCTTTAAATGTTTGTATGGGACTGCATATGCATTCCGTGTATGTGAACCTGTGTGTAATGTTTTTATGAAGGCATATGTGTAATGTTAGCATGATGAATGTAGGGAATGTATGGGTAGATTAATTTGCCTCTGTTGTTGGATAAATAAAGGTTGCTGGGTGTGTGGATCTGTGTGATGATCAGGACAGAGTTATGCCACCAGGGGGTTGCATGATGGGGTAGATGTGACAGGGTGAGAGGAAGTGCATAGGATCATTTTCACAATAACAGATGCAAGTATTGACTTTTCTCCTGAGGCTTACCTATTGCCCATTACCCCTATGCCAACAATGAGATATAAGAAGACAGTGATACCACATCTGATCAATGCTGCCCATAGCCTCATACTCTGCAGAAGTCTACATACACGTTTATATATATATATATAAAAATTAATGTCACATATTGGAAAACAGTAGAACAGAACAAGCAAGCAGAAATGACCAATATTTTTGTTTATACTCAGTAGTGCTAAGAATAACTTAAAGTGAACATATTGTGACACATTCACTTTATTTTGTTAACGTATCAGTAACCAATGAAAATATTTTTTTAGAAAGGTAAATTGTGGTTTTTATTGCTATAGGAGATATTTACTCAGTACTTACCTAATGTCCAGAGCGAATACAGTTGCTATCATGCCAGGTTTGTGCATGTTATACAAATGAATCAGTAACTCCCTTATCTTTTTATACGTCTTGGCCACCCCTTGCCTGATAGGCACTAATAATGCTTCCCAAAGCAGGGCGCATCTACCCAGTGCCAAGACGCTTCATTGTCAGTAGACTGGAATCTGAAACACAGTGATAGCTACACTGCTACTGTATATAATTAAATATTATACTCTTTCATTAAAGGATACGGTGGTATATTTAGGGCTGGTATACATTAATACACTTCTGTCGATCAGAAGTATGTATCTTTTCCTCTTCCTGCTAATTCTGTCATTTTTAAAATAGCAGAGTTGTGTTTCACAAAGACAAACTTAACCCAAGACCTTTACAGTAATTATTCACTGTGAAGTCCAGAGCCATGAAGCCAGTAAAAATGACTCAAAATGGGATCCTGGACTCTGGGTTATGTAGGATTTTTTTGACACTTTGCAACTTGGCATTGAAGTCTGTTCTACCTCATCATCTACTAAAAATATCTCATCAGAACTGTACTAAGTTCCTCTAGCTGAACTACACCTGCCTACTGTAACATCATCAGTCATTTATAGGCTCATCAGCCTTACACAACCATGAGTGATGTCAAGGCACGTTTTAGTCACACTTCCCTCGGACGAACAGATACACAGGAGTCAAGTGTATGAGAATGGGCTCCTATGACTGGGTATGATGTGAAAAAGTGGTTTTAAAACTTCTAAAATTGACAGAGGCAGCTAGAGAGACAGTTAAAATTCTGTTGATTAAGTTAACTACGTGACAAATTCACTTTACACCAAGCTAGGTGTAATACACAATGCATGCCCTGAGTTTATATGTGTTCGAATTTTCAGAAGGAACTATGATACACTCCCTCCGCCACAAGCAAAGTCACACTTAGATGGCTCCAGAAGTTTCTGTGGGAATGCTTTTTTCAATAAATAAATTCAGACAGCCACATTAGGCACACGGCAATGAACCTCTTTCATCCACTGTCTCTGTCTAAGGCAGTATGACTCCAGAAGCAAGGATTGGTGTTGGGTCATTACAGATTGTCTGTGCTCCTTGGATTGGGTTTAAATGGATTAGAAGTGGAAGGTCTTCAGGGAAATTAAATTTCTTTTTCTGCACGGTGATAGTATTAGGAAGGGGGAGAATGCATTTTATTTTCTTTTGACTCTTTCCTCAAGAAGGGAAAGGAGAATGCCAAATAGATAGAGACGATTAGAGACCCAATACATTAATTCCAATTTAAACACCATTTCTTTCTCTTTAGAATTAGACCGGTCAGCATGTTTTAACAACGGATTATCTCATTCACGCAGTTGCCAGGATTATAGCTACCCTGGTGAGGGGGGACTCTTTTGAATTATTAGATTGTCACTCATTTTGATGAAGTCACTGGGTTGAAAATTTCATCAAGTTAGATCTCTGCATGTTCGTTATTGATGTCATTATCATATATAAGGCGTTAAGATGTTCTGAATATTAAAACGAAATTCGATTTACTGTCAATTCCTATTAACAGAGTACTTGATTCTCTAGCAGACCAAGATCGTACATTTTCTACTTTACGTTTCAATATAGAAAGGGGACACATTTTTAGGTATAAAGATACTTACAAAAACCTCCGTGATTAATCGGTCAGATGAAGGTCCAACAGATTTGAATAAAGGATATCGGAAAACAAAACTTTCTATGCATATCTTGCGCTTCATGCTGTAAATGTCACGATTTAAATACTACTTTTGCTGCAAATACTCTTGAATTGTTCAAACATTTAAATTTTGTTTATTTTCCCTAGCTATGTATGTATATATATACGTACTGGATAAACCGTTGCAGACGCTGCTTTCTAATCTCCTCCAATTTCAGCAATTGTTGTTGTAGGTCTGGAAGACCTAGTACAAAATTCTGAATTTCTTCTCCCAAGCAGGTATGCCTTTTTAAAAACAACTTTTTTTTAACAGAGTCAGTTCAAAAAGTAATTTCTTAAAGTTAGTTAGCTGCCAGTCATATTTGAGTGTTGATAATATAAAAGTAAAAAAAAATAAAAAAAAAACTTTTGTGAAAAAACTTGAGAGAGGGTACCCAATACAGTGGGACCTCGGTTTACAAATTTAATGCGTTCTCCGGGACATTTCTTATTGTGAAAAATTTGTAAACTGAAACACGGTGTCCCATAGGAATGCATTGAAAACCAATTAATCCGTTCTGGAGGTCAGAAAAAAGTCAACATGAGGTGGTATGGAAACCAACCCACAATGCAGAACACACAATAAAAGGCATGCAAACGACAAAGCTCAGCTCCCTACCTTTCCACAGCTTGAGAAATGCACCCAAAAGTCCCAAAACAACTGCAAACAATTTCCACAATGGCTCCAAAACTTGATGCAAAAGCCGCTCCAACACCTCCACACTCGACGCCACGTGCTACCTACAGGCGCCAGCATGCAGGGGGCAGTGCTATAAACCTCCCAGGTGCAATGCATCCTGGGGAAACTTGTTTGTATTGCAAAAAAAATATTGTAAAGCAAGGCATTATTTTCAATGGATTTTCATTAGTAAACCGAAAATTACATTAACCGAAGCGTTTGTAAACAAAGGTGCCACTGTATTTCACTAAATTTTGTAGTTGATATATATACGCTTCCCCGTCCCCTACATTACATGCCCAGTGAAGTTCAGCAAATAAACTATATGCTGACTGACCTTCCACTCTTCTAGGTCAGTGATCCTTGACCCGTGGAATGCGGTTCTTAATTAATGCAGTGATCATCTCAATTCCCTGTTAGACAGAATTGGAAGTAAGCTTCACTTCTAAAAACGTTTGTGATTTCTTTCAAAGGCTGTTCGATTAGAGGTGTGAGTGATGTTTTTAATGTTATACTTTCTGCTGCTTTTCTGAAATTTACATTGGAGCACCTCATGTGGCAGCCTTTTATTCGGTTTTTCTTTTTTAATTAATTAGATTGCTAAGAAAAAAACCAACTCATTAAAATCCAACATAAACTGTAAAAAATTGAAATATTGTTTTTATAACATACCTCCAGAGTTGGTCACTACAGACCGAATTGCTGGGAATCCAAAGTGAATTTCAATTGATAGGCCTACATGGAATTGGAAAAAATTGCTAAGTTTTGATTTTGGTTATTTGAACTAAAATTTGAAATTCACTTTGCATTTTATGGAATAACCAAACTAATGCCTAAACTACAATCTGACTGTATTTACTAACACATTAAAGGTTGCTGATGGATCACATCCCAATACTTTTTGTCATCAGTTTTACTATTATCTGATTGGTGAAAAGGGCTCCATAATTTAGGATAAACACTCACATTAAGTGATCCCACTCCCTCCATATAAAAATCATCAACATGTAAGACCAAAAATGCTTTTTCTAACAATTAGTCAACACCTCCAAGTGTTTAGATATGAGCAACAATAGAACCACAAAACCCCCCACTGGATGATGTGTATAAGTGTAGCAAGCCACAGGGCTGTGACTGGTTGCAGTAACTGCTCTCCTTTACAAACAGGAACCTTTAGATATATTGAGGTTGAGAACAGGATTCTGTTAGGTTAGTGATGGCACATGGACTTAATAGAAGGGCTTCTTATTGTCTTAAAGGGATCATCTCATACTCTCAGCCAACAGGCTGGACTGGCCCTACATGGCAGGGCTGCTCATGGAACTTCTGGCTCTAAAAGAGGCTGTGAACGGTGTCTGGCAGACTCCAGGTAATTGGTCAAACTGTTGGCATACAGTTTTACTACTTACCCTGAGAGGTTGCCAGGGCGCTCCTGGTAACATAACTACTGCAGAAAACTGTAATGGTTATCGTGATTAGAGTGTTCATTAATAAATATCACACAATATCGTTGAAAATCAGAAAATCCTATCTATCAATGCTGGAAAGTAATATACTCATGAGTTTGGACCATATTGATAAAGGTGATGGTATCAGAGCTGAGCCTCAGTTGACAGCTCCTTGTTTAATAAAATCATGTAATTTTTTTTTTTACTCTACCATATAAATCCATGATTCAGTCAGCAGTCCTGTAAAAAGCACTGCTTTATATAGATTGATTTGGAAGCATATTAGATTAGTAAGTTCTGAATGTCTTCTCTGCAGAGTTTGACTTATTTGTCCTTTCACAACTTTAATAAACGTAAAAATGGTAAAGATTTTCACAAGTTGAGACCTGCTGGGTGACTGTATTAAAATGCTAGTCTCAAATATACGGCTAAGTGCTAAACCGCTGTGCTCCTGCGTCCTTGTAATGACGTCCACGAACGGTTAATCTCGGACTGTGACTATAAAATCAAGCTGTTTAAAACGTGACCCGGTTGTTCTGTTCAGTGTTAGCACAGGTATGAAAATAACCCAAATGAATTCATCTTAGGGATCAGTTTGGTTTATTAATTTGTCACACGCTGATATAGAGGGCATTTAGGTTTGGAAAATAAACAACCAGGCCCTCTGCTAAAAAACATGAAATCTAAAATTCTTAGACGCACGTTGATTACATTCACTATACCCAGCATATTGATCATTACCTTCTATATAAATGATTTGTGTCATGCTGGGGTGCCATTGGGAATAGATACAATGATCACCAGATGCGTATATTTGCACATCAAAACACATGCAGAAATCATTAACACTTACACATCAAAACACATCCCAATTAATATTACATAAGTATAAACATCAAGTTGAATAAAAATGATATGCATAAGTGTATTTGATTAATTTTGCTGTGTGTATTTGAAAGATAAAGGAGAAAAATACAGCGTATTGTAAACCCCTAGGCTCAGACGGTATTGTCAATAACAGGACTTTTCATTTTGTGTTGCTATGGGTAGACAGTTGAGAAACAGGCTTCCCCACACCAATTTATACACAATAGTCACAATAGTCACAATAATTGACTAAATAGGATGCATGAAAATTACCATCTTTTCTAACCTGTTCCATATGTCTTAATTACTATCTATTCACTATCGAAAAAGGAGACAGAGTGACAGAGGGCTTCGGGCAGAGGTGTTGTTAGTGAGAATCTTTTGGGGTTAAATCCCTCAATGTGGGGTTATTTAGCCTTAGGTATCTGCTTTTGGGGGGCAGCGGTTATGCTGTATTTTTTTTTCATTTTACATCAGGCTGCGGATTCTCAAAACAGTTGTTTGAGATGAAATATTTATATTGTTTCTCCAGGGTTAGGGATGGTTCCTTTAAGTGACAGTCAGGAAGGGAGATCATCGATGGCTCAAGCCCTCTTTTCATTTCCATGTTTTAATTTTTCTTGTATGCCTGGCTGTTCTGGCACAATCAGAGTACACCATGCAAATTAATTTAACCTACACCCCATCATTCTCTAAGATATATGTGCACATACACTGCACGGCCACTACATGAAAACCACTGACAGGTGAAGTGAATAACATTGATTAAATCATTATAATGACACATGTCATATGGTGTGAAATTAAAAGGCAACAAGTAAACAGTTAATTCTTAAATGTCATGTGTTGGAAGCCCAAAAAAATGGACAAGTGAAAAGATCTGAGTGACTTTGACAAGGACAAAATAGTGAAAGCTAGACGACTGGGTCAGAGCATGTCCAAAACTGCTAGCCTTCTTGGGTGTTCTCAGTATGCAGTGGTTAATACTTACCAAAAGTGGTGCAAGGAAGTACAAAAGGTCAACCGGATTCAGGGTCATGGACGCCCAAGGCTCTTTGATGTGCATGGGGAGCGAAGACTAACATATCTTGTCCAATCACACAAAATATTTACTGTAGTTCAAATTGAATGCTGGCCATGATAGAAAGGTGTTAGAACACACAGTGCATAGTAGTTTGCTGTGCATGGGGCTGTATAGCCACAGACCAGTCAGAGTGCCCTTAATGGCTGCTGTCCATTGCCAAAAGTGCCTTTAATGAGGACATGAGTGTCAGAACTGGACCATGGAGCAATGGAAGAAGGTTGCCAGGTCTGATGAATCACATTTTCTCAAAAATAAGGTGGATGACCGGGTGTGTGCACGTCATTTACCTGTGGAATATATATGGCAGCAGGATGCACTATGGGGAGAAGGTAGGCCTGCGGAGGCAGGTTTATGCTCTGGGCAATGTTCTGCTGGGAACTTGGGCCTGGCTTTCATGTGGATTTTCCTTTGACACGTATCACCTACTTAGAGATTCTTGCAGACCACGCACACCAATTCATGATAATGTTAATCCCTGGAGGCAGTGGCCTCTTTCAGCATGATAAAGCACCCTGCCACACTGCAAACATTGTTCATGACTGGTTTGAGGAACATGACAAAGAGTTCAAGGTGTTTACTTGGCCTACAAATTCCCAAGATTTCAATGACTGAGTATCTGTGGGATGTGCTGGTACAACGAATCCGATCAATGGAGGCCCTACCTTGCCACTTGCAGGACTTAAAGGGATCTTGGTGCAAGTTACCACAGGACACATTCAGAGGTCTTGTGGTGTCAATGCATCAATGCACATTAGCAGTTTTGGCAGCACAAGGTAGGCCTACACACAGGGCCGTCTTTAACGCGGGGCAAACAGGGCAGCTGCCCCGGGCCCTGTCCCTGCTGGGGGCCCGAGGTAACTGCCCTGTTTGCCCTCTGCCCGCAAACTATGGGGGCCCATCGGGTGACCCATGCACTTAGGGCCACCCGGTGGGCCTGTGTCAGCAGGGGCCCGGTCGAGCGCTGTGGCGCTTTAACAGCGCGACCAGGCCCTTGCTTTTCAGCAGCACTGGGAGGAAGTGACAGCCGTGCGTCACTTCCTCCCACAGAAACAAGAGCCGCGCGGGAGGAAGGAGGACCAGCTGTTCCGGAGGGGGCCAGGCCGGGAGAGCTTAACTCCCAGCCACCCCAGCCAGCCCACTGAACCACAGGGAAGCCACCCTCCAGAAAAAGGTAAGAAACTGGAGGGTGCTTATCAAATTTTTCATGAGTGTGTCAGTATGTGTGTATGTCTGTTAGTGTGTCTGTCTCTCTGTATGTCTGTGTGTGTGAGAGTCTGTCAGTGTCTGTGTGGTTCAGTATGTCTGTATATGTGTGTATGTCTGTCAGTGTGTCAGTATGTCTGTGTGTGTGCATGTCTGTCAGTGTATGTGTGTATGTCTGTCAGTGTCAGTATGTCTGTGTGTGTGTGTGTGTGAGTCTGTCAATGTCTGTGTGGTTCAGTATGTATGTATGTGTGTTTCAGTATGGCTGTCTGTGTGTGTCAAAATGTCTGTATGTGTGTTTGTCTGTCAGGGTCTGTGTGTATGTGTGTTTCAGTATGTCTGTCTGTCTGTGTGTATGTCTGTCAGTGTGCCAGAAAATCTGTGTGTGTGTGTGTCTGTCAGTGTCTGTGTGGTTCAGTATGTATTTGTGTATGTGTGTTTCAGTATGGCTGTCTGTGCGTGTCAAAATGTCTGTACGTGTGTATGTCTGTCAGTGTCTGTGTGTATGTGTGTTTCAGTATGTCTGTCTGTGTGTATGTGTGCCAGAATGTCTGTATGTCTGTCAGTATGTCTGTGTGAGTCTGTCAGTGTCCATGTGTTTCTGTATGTCTGTGTTTGTCAATATGTCTGTCAATGTCTGTGTGTATGTGTGTTTCAGTATGTCCGTCTGTCTGTGTGTATATGTGCCAGTATGTCTGTCAGTGTATCTGTATGTCAGTGTCTGTGTGGTTCAGTATGTCTTTGTGTATGTGTGTTTCAGTATGACTGTCTGTGTCAGTACGTCTGTCAGAATGTGTCTCTGTATCTGTATGTTTTCCGTTTGTGTGTGTATCTGTATATCTGCATGTGTTTTAGGTTGTGTATCTGTGTGTCAGTGTGTGTGTGTGTATCTATATGTAGTCAATGGGTGTACCTTTGTATCTGCATGTATGTCAGTGTTTATATCTGTGTGTATGTCTATGTGTGTGTCAGTGTATCTATATGTAGTCTGTGTGTATCTGTATGTTCTTGTGTGTATCTACATGCGGTCAGTGTGTATCTGCATGTGGGTCAGGTAGTGTATTTGTGTGTATCTATATATAGTCAGGGGGCCCAAGTAAATGCTTGCCCAGGGTCCAATCAAAATTAAAGACGGCCCTGCAACACAATATGAGGCAGGTAGCATTAATGATATGGCTGATCAGTGTAAGACCCTTAAGGTAATTGGATGCCATTTTCAACTTCCAAATATGGAGTTTCTTGCCCAGTAGCAACAAAAAGAACCTTGAGCAAAACAGTGTAAAAAAGACACTCTAAATCTAGAGAATACAGAATAGAAAGATGTGGCAGGCCATATTAATGCTCTATGTATGATTTAATCCGGAGAAAGAAGTTCATACAACTGAGTGAAAGTGACAAGTTTAGTACTTTCTTTTGAGTAGTCTCAAGAATTCCCAATATATTATTATAATAAATTTTTTACAGTTAAATAGATAGAGCTTAGAATGCAGTAATCAACCGAGAATATCCAAAGGGAAGTACAGGTAAGGATGGGGCATAGGCAAGGTCAGGAAGCCAAAGGACAGGTAATGGATTATCAGAACAGGAGCAAGGAAGCGGCTGATCGTAGTAAGGAGCACAGAATACTGAGCGCAGGTATCAGGTATGAACAGGTTTAAATAGGAGAAAATGGACACACATCTGTAGGTGTCCTACCTGCCTTACCTGGGTTAGGAACACCTCCTTCCCCTTTAAGAACACACATGATGGGCATGAATCTGGTCTGATGATTGTGCATTGTGATCCTTCGGTTGGGCTTGAATGACTAGATGTGCCCCTGCTACCTTTGGTGTATTTGTCCTGCATTTGTCAGCGAGGAGCGGTGGAGGTTAGTGTCAGGCAGGGTGAGGGCATGACAAAATGGGACACTATAGGCATCATGACACTATAGGCATCTAATGGAACAATGTTGGTGTATAGATCATGCCCCTGCAGTCTCACTGCTCAATGTTCTGCTATTTAGAAGTTAAATCCCTTTCGTTTCTGTTTATGCATCCCTAGCTACACCTCCCCGGACTGTGACTGACACAGCCTGCTAGAAAAAAAAACTGATTTTAACTTTGCTCTATAAGTTGTTAGACGTTGTTATCTCATGCTCTGTAAATTGAACTTGAATCACACACAGGAGGCTCTTGCATGGTCTAGAAGACTATTAACAAAGGAGGAGTTAATAAATTAAACAGACTACGCGATAAAGGAAGTTTAAACAGTCAATGTCTCTTTACAGGAAGTGTTAAGGAAGGCTGTACAAATCACACAGAGGGAGGTGTGACTAGGACTGTATGAACAAAGTGCTTTTACTCCTAATTGGCAGAGAATTGAACAGGGAGACAACAGGGTCATAATCTATACACCAAAACTGCTTTATTAAGCTTGATTTGGTCTGTAATGGCCTGTAATTAAAACAATCTAAAAAAGTAAAATAGGAAAATTTAAAGATGATCAATGTGCAAGGAGCCTGTATATGCAGTGTTTCAGTTAAATCTGTGTATAAAAAAATAAATAAAAGAAACAATACAAATAGCATGCTGACAATGGACATCCAAAGGTGGAGCGATACCTCCTCCATGGCGCCAGTGAAGGGGAGTGTCGCCACTCAATGTTGCAGATCAGGCTGCAAGGAGTTTTTTAGTTTTTAGTCCTTTTGTTTTTGCCGGTACCCCTTATTTTTGGTTGCAGTAACCCTTTTAGTAAAAAAGACAACAACAAAAAAGCACATACCACGTAAGGTGAAGGGAATAGGTTTCTGATATCAATCAGTTATCCTTTAAGCCTACTGACTTTGAATTTTGAAAAGAAATCCACTTTATAGAAATTTTATAGGTCTGATAAAATCAGATTTCTCAGTACACTTCTTTTCACGCGAATTTGCTACTCCCAAAAATTGAATCTTTAAATGTGTTATTTTTTTGAGGAATCTTTCTATAGTATGTGTAGGTTTACAAATATGCAGTTTTATAAAGAACATTTTACAAAGTACAAAATAAGAAAGATAAGGTCAAAATAGAGAAAAAAGGTTACATTGCATAAAATGGTAAAAACAATGATTATACTTCTCACTTGCATTATTAATGCTGCATGTGAAATGTGTCAGTGCAGTCACAATTATTCATGTTTTAGTCACTCGTCTGAAGAATCCATGCAGTCATAAAAGGGCAATGAATATGGAGATGCGATGTTACATATTGCTTTTCATTGGCAAAACCATTGTTCTATACCAAGCATGTCAAACTCAAAGTCTAGCATGGGCCACATAAACAAGGTTTAAGTTTATGTGGGCCGCTAATAAAAAAAACCCTTACATTTTCATAGAAAGGTAATAAATTAATAACAGGTAATAAATTAATTATTCCTACAGCATATAAATTCGACATGCTACGGGGCTGCATTTTCTTGTGTAGACAATCAACATAATGGAATTATTATTGTCCAGAAAATATGGTCGTGACAGTTCCTCTTTTTCTGGGTTAGAAATTCGGCATTTTGTTTATTCACCCAAAAAAAACTTTCATTCCCTTCAACAAAATTGTACTTCGGATACAGTCGAAGTGTCGAAATAGTCGAAGTGGCCGCCATTCGTATAGTCGAACACATGGCAGCGGCCATTTTAGTAAGTCGAACGACTACCTTCTCCGGATATATTTTAAAAATGTATGTTTTTTTCCGTTAAAGTTAATTGAGTTAGTCCATTGTCTTCAGTAATTATATCACAGGCAGAGGGGAGAGATTGTGTACAGTATGTGGGAGTGTTATTCCCATGTATGTTTTATGTCTGGTGCCCAACAAGGTCCAGCTGGGCACCAACCTTGTTGGGAAAATTGTATATAAAGCAAGCCTGGGTCATTAAACCTTTAGACTTCTTCACACTCAATACTGAGTTCTGTCTCTTATTGGGGAAAGCTGCTATATCACAATCACTAGCTCCTGAAAGAGCTGTTCCTGCTTCGCCTACAGATGACTCTGGGATTACTACAGCACCTCTCACTCTTGGGAAAAGGACGTCTCTGGCGGTGAAATCCCTTCTACCCGTAGGGGTACCGCTACAATGGTGAATATAAAAGCCATATAAAAGGTGGATCCAGCCACTAGCTGCTAAGGTGAACATGTGCTTAGCAAACCTCCTGGCTTACCTCATGCTCCCTGACTCACTATGATAACTCAGCAACACACATGCTAAGGAAAATGGTCTATCTATAATATAGAGTAATGTTTATATTCTTTAGATTCCGAATGTATAACCCAATCATGAATAAATACTGTTTAGCTGACAAAGCCCCTTTAAGAAATGATTCCTTTATGAATGTAAGACAAGTTCCTCCATGAAGAAAGAGGCCAGCGTGTACAGCAGATTTAAAAGAAGTTTCAGGGTGATCGAGTAATTGAAGCAATCATCCTGGTAGCATCATAAGCTCTGCCTGGGGGAACTTTGCAGAGGAGAGATAGTAATACTAATATTAAATTGCTCTGACCCTTCCTATACAAGTCTAATGCCTATCTGCTCCAGACAGCAGTCCCCACACAGCGCTCTCAAAAGAGAACAAGGTGGGCAAAATTATGTTTGGCCTAGAGCTTTAGAACATAATTTTTGTTTCACTGAGATATTCCTGAGATGTACCCCTTTATGTAAGTGTCTCTATTTTAGCACCCAGCATATGAAATGTCAGTAGAGATACCTGCGGGGTGAGGACCAACATTTTTTTGATTTTGTTTTTGTTTGAAATCTTTTGCTGAAAGCGAAACCATTATTCATGTCTTTATTTGTTTTATCAAAAAGCAAAGTGTTTTTTATCTCAAGCGACACACCCACACAGGGGACATATGCTGGCACTATCAAAGAAAGATGTAAAACCCTGAGTAGATAGAGGAATACAACAAAGCCAACAATATCTATTCAGACAACAAAATACATGTCTGTTAACTCTTTAGGTAACCCAGTCACAGATATTGTATCTGCATGGTTTTAAAAGTCAGGAAACAAGTGATGTCGAATGTAATTAGATAGAGTTTTCATTTTTTACTTTTCTAACATTGTGGAGTTAAATCGCTAAACACCAAATTCAAGAGAACTGAAAATCTAATTGCAAAATTTAGGCTAAAATAATCAATCTGGGACTATAGCTGGGTTGGAGAATTTTTCTAAAACGATTCTTTTTGTCTTAAATCTTCCCATTCACCACTATACACTGTTAAGCAAATACATCCCTGTGCATGACATTACAGTGTGTGTTAATGCTAAGTAAATATATTAAATATTAAATCACTTGCCCTTTAAAGAAAAAGGTAAGTGGGGATTTATGAGCTATATTTAATTTTTGATTTTAAAACAATGCAAAACAAATTGTACACGTGCATGCATCAATCCCAAGAATTGGAAAGTAAGAAGTTAATAAGAGAATTGGCATACACTATATATGAAGGGCGCAATACAGACACCATACAACCATTTATTTTATCATTTTGGCTTCAAAGGATCTTGAAGGTATCATTAATTTATTCAATTTTGAATGTTCATTCTGAGTACAATAGTTGAGACTCTTCTAGATATTACAGATTGCTTATCGGCAACCATTAATGTCAGTCAGACTATTCCAAAATGTTATAATAATAAAAAAAAGTTTCTTTAACACAGATGAATGTGAACAGTTATATTTTAGAAATGTGAAAATTTAAATACTTCATATAGTAAATTATATATTATATTATAACCAGAGGAACTAAATTGGATAAGCATAGAACCCATGCAAATTAATAAAAGACAATGGTAATGTCACTGACTTTGAACTGGGAACCACAGCTTCGATATATACCCTGCACACCTCAATAATATGAGAGCAACATGAACCAAGAGAATCATGCCTGCTCAGACGTTGCCCGGATTAACAGGCTCCGTGTCAGATGCTAGTGAACCAGGGCTATCTGACGACAAGTGGGCTACTGGAACAAATCATTCCAAGACACGGAGTGATAACCTAGACCTGCTTGAATGCTACTACAAGAGCAGACTCAATGAGAGAGGCTACATGTGTGAGCTATATGTTACGGTTGCCTCCAGGCTGGCTGGAAGTTGGACCACTTGGATATCCTGGTTACCGAACTTGGAGAGGGGGAGAGCCCCTAAAATCAGCATACAGTAGTGATTCCTTGAAATGTAGAACATCCCACTAGCTATAGCACAGCTAGGATACACCTTTCCCTACAACACAAGTCAAGGCTGCGAGTTGAGGGTAAAACGAACTGATTTAATGGCACTCAGGCGGGACAATTTATGCAACTTTCAGACCAAGGGACAGCCCCCTCTGGATCTGATAGTACACAGGACAATGACATATTTTATCCAATGGAAACACAGTGCAACATTTGAAAATGTCCCCGCCTAGCTTGGAGATAATTGGCCGTAACGGTTACAATGACCTAATTATCTCCAAGCACATGGAAATACCACATTTTACACCCATAAAAAATAACATAAAAATATATAACTTTAACATTTTAATATGAAAATAGTTCATGCGACCATTCACCAGATAGCTCAGATCTGAGTGCCCAAGATGTACGAATTGTGCTCAGATCTCACGAACGATGTGCCAGAGTTCCGATATATATATATATATATATATATATAAGTCTGTTCGTATGGGTTTTGTATGGTACGTCATCGGAATTCGTATAAATCAGTGACCGATCATAGTTCAGGAGTTTCAGCTCTAGGCCCTGCTGAGCATTCGACTACACAAAGATGGCTGCCGCCTTGTGTTCGACATACGAACGGCGACCACCTTGGAACAGGTACTAAGAATGCGGTTAACCACAAAAAACACAACTTAATTGAGGACACACGCCAGTATCTAAGTGGTCGTCCTTCGACAGTTCTTTCGTGCGGTGGTTCAGTACTTTGTTCAGTTATTTGGATACGAATGGTGGCCACCCTGATGCCAGCCAATTAGGCTGCGGTTAACCACAAACCACAGCTCCCAGGAGGTTAATTGTTGGCACACTCCTGGGGTAGAGTGGTCTGCTATTTGTCGGTTCTTTCGGAGGTTTTGAGGTCAACGAGGTTAACTAGCGGCACACACCAATAGCCGGGTGGTCGGTCATTCGTACATACGAATGACTGGTAAAATGGGTTTGCATAAAACAAAATATCAAAGTGCAACAAAAGTATCTGTAGGTATCCGGCAGAGGGGATCTCTGTAACACTATGGATGAATAAGAGACCATCATCTACCCTAACACTAAAACAGCTGGTTACACAACGTTTGAACATCTTCAAAAGAAGAGAAATCTAGCATCACAACTGGAAATAAATGGACTACAGAAGAAATCAACCATACACCATGCAGAGAATTGTCAGCCTGAATCCATACACCAAGATGGCATACCAACAGATATCTCTCTGGAGGTTAGGCACCATCTTGGCTGGTGTCAGCGGAGCAGGCCACTCAAACAAGTGCCTGATTTCGGGGAGTGAGGGTCTCAATGATTGCGCCCCATGTTGTCAGCTGTGAGGTAGCGTATAGGGTGCATTCACTAGTTGCAGTATTCTGTCGATTTAATCACTGGTTTGTGGGGCCTCTGAAGTGCTGCTTGGCCAGCTACATATCACCCTGATGATGTCTTTTTAAAGGAACAATCCAGACCGGAAGTTACCCACTTTTTTTTAAATGCATTTCATAGATAAAGAAAGTTTTATAGAGGAAAAATACAAACAATGAGTTCCTAATGCTGCTGCATCAGCACAAGTAAGATGCAGCAGCACACACTACCTTGTCAGACCAGGAAGAGACTACACCACTTAGGTGCCCCTCATTCTGGCCTATGGGTTCTAGTCATATCCCATAACACCCTGTCACCCTGTCCATCAGGGAAATGTAAATAAGCAAACACGGATACACTGATCAACAGTCACATGGTTACAAGGCAGTCATATAGTTGCAGTGATTGTTGCAAACCCCTGCAGTTACACTATGAGTGGCTCAAGGTATACTAGCATCACATCGACACTGGAAAGAGGGAAATCCTCTGTCAGAATTTAAAATATGGAAAAACAGAGCTTCAGGCAGGTATCTCGTGAAACCATATGATGAGTTATCATAATAGAATAGAGCTTTTAAAATCTCATAAATTTCATCAACTGCCTTGTGGAATGAACCCTCTCTACACTAGTGAATATTTTATCATGCAACGGATAAGTTACTTTCATGGTCGGGTGATTTGCAGTTCAGTGCTGGGGTTATAACACACTATCCACTTACAAGAATAGCACTGAGCTGGGATTACCAAAGATATCTCTGTAGAAAGCTGCAATGGACTGCTGAACTGAATGTGTCCATTCAAATAATCTGAATTAAACTAACACACCTGAGATTATTATAATTTACATAAATTCCGCTGGTGCATATGAATCAAATTCATTTTAATCTTCGTCTAGACGATCAATCCTGGGTGGATTGATTAGTTGAGGCACAGATTAAAAGGAATTTTTGTTTGTTCGTGCAGCCTAATATCCAAGACAATCCAAAATGTGGGTTTCATTAACAAAACAATGAACCATAATCCCCACTATGTCAGATAGCCAAAAAGGGGTAATTGTTTTTCACAGTGAGAAGCACGCAAGCGCCTCTAGCGGCTGTCAATGAGACAGCCACTAGAGGATTTGAGGGCTGGATTAGCCCTAACATAAACATAGCAGTTTCTCTGAAACTGCTATGTTTATTTAAAAAAGGGTTAACCCTAGCTGGACCTGGCACCCAGACCACTTCATTAAGATGAAGTGGTCTGGGTGCCTAGATTGGTCCTTTAAGGAATTGTATCAAACAAATAATTAAATAAGATGCAAAGCTGTCTGCAAATTTTGATAAATCCCCATCAGTTCTTCAATCCAAATTGGCTGCTAATTCAGTGCACAGTAAATAACCAAGAATTAGAAAATCATACACTTTAGTACTGTTATAGTTAAAGACGTGGACATTTTCTCTTTTTGCAGTATCTTCAGAAAACAGTCAGTAGCAGATTCACAAAAAAAGGATTTTTGACCTCAACACATTTCCAGTTAAGTGAGCCTAAATCAATTTCCTTTTCCCTTTGCATTCCCTCCAGTCTTTGTTTTGGGAGTACGAAATTTGATTTCACCTTTAGGCACGCACACAGCAATCACAGCAATAGAAAAAGATTTTTAGAATCGCAGCATTTTCTGAGTTATAGTTTATATAACCTCTGTAAAGAGGCAGATGGCTTGTAATGTTATGGTGACATTATATCAATGTAATATCCAGTTTTTTTACTCATTCTATTTTTGAGCTGGAACAAGCTTAATACAAAATGTGTACTTACAAGGGACATAGATATTGCGATATTTGAAATGCGATTAAAATAAGTTTAGATATATTGTATCTAAACTTCCTCTCCATTGCAATTAAAGCAGAGACACAGATTTTTATAAAGCCTTGTGGAGGCAAAAAGTAGGACTAGCGCACCTTCCACACCAGTGTTAATTTTGTCGACTTACAATTTTAGTCAAATTTTTATAGACTAAAATGTTTGAAATTAAGTCGACTAAAATACAACTAAACCTAAAGTGGCTTTTTAGTCAAAAGACTATAACTAAAATTAAACTCAAATTTCACAATAAAAATTAACATGGCACAGAGGGGCTGTGGAAGGGGTAAATGAGACAGACCAGGGCTTGGGAGAGAGACACCTAGAGGGGCCGGGAGGACACAACGAGACACAGAGGGGCTGGGGAAGAAACAGAAGAGACAGATGGAGGTGAAATATGAATGGAACCATTATCATGTTACAATGTATAGCACAACATTTCTCTTTAAAATACTCATGGGATTAACATTAATCCATGATTTGAGAATTAAAGAGGGAACACTTTGTCCATACAAGTGTGGCTATAGTTGTAGTTATAAATAGGAACTGATGGTTTGCAAGAACACAGCACTTGATGTTTAATCTCAGAGAAGCGCTTTGAACACAAACTGTTTTATATAATTACTGTCCCTTTAAATTAAAACATCCTAATTATTCTCATTACTGAAACTTGTGGCCTTTCTATTTAGTCTCTTTTGATTATACTGCAAATAGCTCTAACAATGCAAAACATCATTGCAGGAGGGACGAGGGAAGACGCAATTTGGGTTTATGACAGGGGTTTTGCAATCCTTGGCACTCCACATGTTGTTGACTACATGTCCCCATTTTGTTTTGCAAGCATTCTAGCTTTAAGAGCATTATGGGAGATGCAGTCCACAATATTTGGAGTGCTGAAGGTTGCCTACCCTTCTATGGTATGCCAAACAGTCATACACAACATTACCATTCCTATTTAAAGATTAGGAATTCAATATAAGATACCAGCATTTTATATTGCAGATTTGACGACTACCCGTAGGTACCCTAATTAACTTAACAAGATTCCTAATACTATGAAACTGTATGATGCTAATGATGGATTCTCTACTATGATAAATAATTGAATATTTAATCTCTTGTCCTTGAAATTTGAGACAATGAAGAATATTGTTTGCCATGTCCAAAAAGAGAGATCAACACTTTTATTATTGATTGAAAAGTGACTTAGAGCAGAGGAATAACAACTTTGAAAGAGGAATCAATCACTTCACTTACTGCAATCTAGGGTGCAAGGTCTCCATCACTGTCCACACAACTACTGTACCATGACTCAGTTAAAGAATGATTTACATCATGAACTAATGACTAAGATTTACCCTTAACACAGAAAGCATTAATATGTGAACACGTGAGTTTCTAGAATAGTTGCTCAGTGACTTGTTTCAGAGATTATAAATACATTTTTATCAAGATCACACTTTTTCCCCAAGTTTTTTCGTCTTAATTTAACAAAAATTAAGAATTTATTTTTTAAGTAAGGGCAACTCAAAAAGACATTTTGCGAGTGATTTGGGTCATGCCCATTCCACTTCAAGGTGCTTTTTTATGGTGGAACCCAAAGTCAATGGCCAATGATCTATAACATACCATCATGTTACACAGTACCAAAAGGTAAATGCAAATAGGTCAGCTCACACTGTATCAAGCTTTCTGAACGGTCCAATATTTGTGTTGCAGTATTGCGTGTTACAGCTGCAATGCACTGATCCTGCACAATGCTACGTGAAGACCATCCTAAGTCTGCAGGCTAGAGGTGCAGCCTAGAGTTCTGCACCACTGGACTACCAGGTATTGCATATCTCCCCTAGGTGGCCAAAGGTAAGTGGCAGGGATGGAGGAATAACATTGAAAAATAAATTCAAACATTAATAAAAAAAAAAAAAAATGACTCTTACCACCCCACATCTGATCCTAAACCACAAATTCACACATACTAAAGCTACTTTACACACACTACATCCCCTATACACAATTCATCCTTTACACACAGTACATTACCTGTCCACATAGACTACTTTCTATAAACATAAACATTACATCCCCTACAAACACACACCATGTCCCTAAACACACACATACCACACACACACACACACACACACACACACACACACACACACATATATCCCATATAAAGGCATTTGCAGCATCCTCTGTACACACACACATTACATCCTCTACACACATCAACGGTATTACATCAAAGGGGCTCTACAGGGCACCCAGACCACTTCAATGAGTCAATGAGACCACTTCACTGTTCCTGTCCTGCTTAGTCTTGTAGTTTTAGAGAAACTGCAATGTCTACCAGACAAGCCACAAGAGGCACTTCCTGGAGTTTCATGTAGTTTGACTCTGTAAAATGAATTAATACATCTCTATGGTGAATGTTCAGCACCTCCATTCCAGTTCTCTGGAAAAACAATGTTTTGCATTGCAGCACTAAGTGCAAAAGGGTCACAGCACCCAGACCACTTCAATTAGCTGAAGTGGTCTGGGTGCCTACAGTGTCCCTTTAATGTGAGGAACCAAGATTGTGCCTTTCAGTTGAATTAGCCTGTACCAAAGCTAACACCACCGTCAAAGATTCCTGCATGGATGACATAGAAAAAATTATGGAATCTGAGACTGTTTTATTGAACCAACATTTGTATCCAAAATACAGGACATTTGTTTAAATGTTCAGCACTTTAAAATTATCTAACATAATTCAACCTTCTATTCAAATACAGTGGAGAGTTGTCTCCCCTTTTATACTGAATAGGATTTGTGTCTCTATATAGTTAGAAGCAGTATCTGATTTCAACAACATTGTATCTTTTGCATTTAATTGGTATGTTGAACCATTAACCGTTGCAAGTTTGTAGCTGACGCAATCACTAAGACGTTGAAACCCATAGAAACTGTCTTTCATTTACACATTTTCACCTTGTTGTAACACTATCTGTTGTTTGTTTGTTTGTTTATATTATATACCTGGTATTTAGTAATAAAGTATTTTGTTTTATTTTTGATATGTGATTTAAAATCTATGGTAATCTATTGGGATTTACACTTATTGTGTTTCCATTCCTCTGTCAATTTTCTAAAAGTTTCTAATTAGGGTTATTCCCCCCCTAGATTGCCAGTAACCCTTTAAGGACCCTCCACACATTTTATGTAGTCGAAAGCCTCTTTTTTTCTGTTTTTTCTTGTCTAATAAATGTTGGCTTTTTTTTTGTTTTTCGTTTGATCTTTTTTTAACTTTTTTAACTTTAATGTAATGTAAATAAACTAAAGCTGAAAGTTGTGTATTATCATTTTAAAGCTGGGGAAAGAGTCGGAAGTGAAGTAACTAATTGTACAGAAACAAACTTTGTCAGAAAGAGAATGTTGACAGAAATGTTTTGTCAAATATGTCAAATGTCATAAAAACAATTACGCTGTAGGTAAAAATAGAAAAAGAGGATGGATGATAGAAACGATAGACAACTCTAGACAACTGCTGGGACCAGCAAGGAGGGGGAAACAAAATGGCCGCCAGCATTACATGTTGACAACAACCTAACAATGGCCATGCAAAATCACCACAGGAACGGGGGCAATGTTTAAACCTAGAAACTGTGGGAACACCATGAGAAAGAAAGAAGTAATTGAAAAAGAGTGACCCAGATGAAAGTGAACATCAGTAAAAAAAAATGCAGTGGAAAATATAGGAAAAGTTAAATAAAGGCAGTGAAATTGTACTTATCTTTTGTGGAGCAGCAGGTAAACAGGAACGTTGATGCTTTGTCACCTGTTATATAGACTGTTCTGATTGGATAATGTGACATTCTATGATCATCAAGTTTGATTTTATATTTTTCTGTTCACTTTGCCATTCATTCACATGCTCATTGCTACTGTTCAATAGCAAAGGAGGTGTTAAAGGGACACTAGTCACCAGAACTATTAACACTTGATGTAGTGGTTCTGGTGACTATAACCTGTCCCTACAGAAATGGCAGTGTTTACATTGCTGCCTAGTAACACCTCTAGTGGCAGTCACTAGAGGTGCTTCTTAGTCCAGTGTCTGCAGTAGAGTCCTCAAGGTTTCTCGGTGGAGATGCATCGGGTTGGCCCTAGTTCGAGGCTTAAAATTCCAATTCCTATTCTACTAGCCAGATTTTAAAAGTTACTAGCCACTGCTCAACAGGGATACATTTTCACTTACCAATCGCTAATGGCAAATTTAAATGTTGAGCCTTTTGCTAGATCATCCATCCGGATGATATAAGAAGACGAAGGTCAAGTAGCAGTGATGTGAGAACAGGACGTCAATGAATAAGAGGTAAGTCTTACTTTTTTTCATTTGCAAAGGGGGTCTCGATAAGCTAATGCTATCAGGAACACATTACGTCTATAAAGATTTATAATGTTAGAGTGTTCCTCTAGAAAAGAATTAGCCCAACAAATGATTATTCATATAACTGAACATATATGTACCAGTACCCATCTATTTCATGCTAAAAAGAAAATTCTAAAATGATGAAATAATCTCTTTCTGAAAGGATACATTAGCTGGAAATCTTCAAATTCACTTCTAATTAATTAAATATATTAAAAGATACAATTTATTATTGCAGGCTTTGTTCCACTACTGTGGCAATCAGTGAGAGCACTGCGAAAAAAAAAAATAGAATGGAACGGATCTTGTAATAAAATCTTTCTTTAAGGAACAAAAAAATGAATCAGCAGCCTTATGAAACAGACTTTTATTTTCAGTTTTTGGGCTAGATTCGCTATACAGACTCTACTTATTGAGTTGATATGGGAATGGAACACATTTAATCATTTCAATGCTGGGTAACATTTAACATACGATTACATCTGCCAGTCTCCCATACAGTATAGAGAATGGAATAAAATAAATACATGTTAAAAAAAATTAACAAAAAACTAAGATGAAATTTCCAACAGCATGTGTTTTCTCTCTTAGGACATGTACAGAGGTAAACAAGATACATCAAATGAGTTCACAAGTCGTTTCCTTAAACAATCATGTAGACTAGGGGTGGCAAAGTATCCTGGGATTTGTAGTTCTACAGTTGAGGAACTTCCTCTGACTATCCCTACTCAACGTAGTGCTGTCTAAGGTTAGAATAATATATAATGGGGTTGTGTGGGCCTTAAAAGGACTCTTAAAAGGACACTACAGGCACTGTTATATGCTGAAATTGGTCAGCTGATATTCTCAGCCAATCAAAGCCACCCACTGCTGTCCAGCCTAAGACCTCCTCATTAGCCCAAGCAACACAGAGGGGATGAGTTGCTGGGTCCATTTGCTTAGCATTAACATTTTTAAAATGGCTCAATGGTGGATGTATGGAGCCAGGGGAGCATTCAATGTGATGAAGCAGTACAGTGCCTGCAGTGTCCCTTTAAACATAGCTTTCAAGTGTAATATCATTGGCCTGGGAATTAAACACCAACCCACCCAGCTTCATAGTGCCCCTCATTTATAATGGAATGCTGACACTTGGACAGAGTTACAAAAACATAATCTATGTATATCAGAAATGGCTGTCAGCCATCGGGAGGCACTTGCAGACCCATAGCATAACAAAATGATCACATCTTATGTTGCACATGGACAAGAAAGACATAGGGAATTTAGGTCCCAGTGAGGGACACTTTGTATATGTAAACATTTTGCTTTGGTATAAAGGAAAGTCCTCCACAATTAAGAGATGAGTGATTCGGTGCTGGCCCTTTAACAGACTTTATGTCCTTTTAAAGTTTAACTATGCGTAAAACACAAGCACTACCAGGCATGGAAAAATCATTACTGTTGCTTCTGTGTCCTGTATCTTGTTAAATCACTCTGTATCTCTGCCCCACATAACTTCTGTCTCCCACCCTTGAAATGTCGGTGCAGGAATCATATTTGTCACCATTCTCCTGTGATAAATTATCTGGGAAAGCAGAGTGTGATTACGTTGATATTCACAGAGTCACTGACATTTCTCAGCTCGACCAAGATTCCGGCAAACGTCAAAATCAATGTTGGTTACTTTGCGTTTCATGAGCAACCCATCTTATAGTACCTGCCCATCCTCCTCTATAGAAAGCTGCAGCCTTAAAGGCACATACATCATTTCTTAGGCATGCATGTTTTACAATTTCATGTTTCATTTGTAGTAATGAAAGGATTTAGGTTCTATTTAAAGTAAATATTTTTCCTAAATCAATTTTTAAGAGCAGTGATAGTGTCATTGCCTTAGAACCCAGGTTAAAATCTTGTTCAAACCACCTCAACAGTAAGTGTCCCTGGGCAAGACACCTAGTGATATAACCCACCTACCTCAAATCTTCATAGTTTGTGCGTTCGTTTGAGCAGAGCCTTCTTTACTTTAAATACTGCGGAATATGTTGGCGCTAGATAACAATTGCTAAAATTAATATTTTTAAACAGTTACAAATTGCATGGACTTAGATTTTACTCCGGGAGTTCTATTTCCTCAGCACTGAGTACGTACAATTCTTTTCAAATCACAATCACTAGTACAGATGGGCACCAGAACCTTTTATTCACAAATATACAAGAGTCATGTAACCATTGTTTACATGATCTACATATTCTGCAATTACCCCTCTTTGAATAAATATATTGAAAAGCATCTATAACTGTGTTAACCTATTTTTGATGTGCTTTTTAATGCTAAAAGTTTATTTTTTTCTCAATTCACACAATTCAACAGGAGTGAACAGAAGAATAATATAAATCAAATCAATATTTTGTGCGACTAACCCTTTGCCTTCAAAACAGCATTAATTCTTCCAGGTACACCTGCACACAGTTTTGTAAGGAACTTGGTACGTAGCCTCCCTGATGATATAGCTTGATGGATAAGTACCTGTCTATACTTATTAGCATTGATGAGACCGTTAATTCTAACAAAACTCTATTTGCAGAAACGCACCCCAAACTTCTAGGAAACGTCCACCATGCTCCACAGTTAGTTTAAAGGAGCACTATAGTGCCAGGTAAACAAACTTGGGTCATAAGGTCCCCCCCCCCACCACCCTCAGGGCCCCCTCCCGCTGGGCTGAAGGGGATAAAACCCCTTCAGCCACTTACCTTTCTCCAGCACCGGGCTCCCTCTGTGCTGGGGGAACTCTCCACCCCCTGCCGACATCAGATCCGAATGTGCATGTGCGCGCATTCAAACAGCCCATATGAAAGCATTACTTAATGCTTTCCTATGGATGTCCAGCATCTTCTCACTTTGATTTTCACAGTGAGAATCGCGGAAGCGCCTCTAGCGGCTGTTAGCGAGACAGCCACCAGAGGCTGGATTAACCCTCAGTTTCTCTGAAACTGCTATCTTTTCAGCTGCAGGGTTAAAACTAGAGGGACTTGGCACCCAGACCACTTCATTGAGCTGAAGTGGTCTGGGTGCCTATAGTGGTCCGTTAAGACACTCATTGTTGTACCACCATCCTGCCGTTTCTACTATGGGAAAATGTTTCAAATTTTGACTCATCAGTCCATAGCATCTGCTACTATTTTTTGTTGGCAGCCATGAGTCTTTGTTTTCTTGCATAGTTGAATTTGTTGAGGTATGGCATGTTGGCCACAAGTCTTCCATGAAGGTCACGTCTGACCTGACCTTTCTGGAAAGTAGTTTCATATTTTTGGTTAAACTTTTAAAATTATTTAAAAAAAATATTTTAACATTTTGAAACGTTTTGATATATTTTGTTATATATGTTTTGACATTTTGATATTTGTCATTTGAGTATGTTAAACAAATCATTAGAAAAGTACATCCAAAAATATCAAATCATTTGGAAAGCTGCCCAACAATATTATATCGAGGCCATATTAAGCAAGAGGAGCGTATTTATGGAATTTGCTCCACTCCTTGATTCTTCTGTAAATACACACGCAAAATATTCTTAGCCGTTCTACCGTGAAACATATGATATGGATAATAAATTAGACACACATTCATATAATGAGCTCTGCCATGACAAAATGCATGCACTCACATTTAATTACAACCCCTTACACATATATATATATATGTATAACCACTTCCACCTTCCCGACATTACCTACCTCCACTGGGGATAAGGGGAATTTAGATAATTTGGAAGGTAATGTATGATCATGTTCTAAAAATATCTAATGGCTGGCAGCACACCTCTTGTCACCTCAGCAGGTGTATAATTAAGTAACATTATAACTGATCAACAAATACCCTTCCTTCCAAACAATGTCCCTTAACACCTCAAGGACATCAGTGGTGTCTTTTAAAAATAACTTTGTTCACGTTCAAGGTGCTGATCCTACCTGAGCCCTTCAGTTGGGAGTGGTCCTATAACGACTCCATGTTTGTGACTTTACTTTTACCTATTTGAATTTTATCTTAGATTTTGATATATAATATGATATATTTTTATTTCTGCTTTTAGATCCTTGAGATCATCGAATGGATAATGTGTAAGTATATTAGTTATATTTGTTAACTGCTCAAAAATCACTTATAAGATTTGTTGATTTTTAAAAAAAAATTTTTGCACTTCATTAATTTATGTACCATTATTGTGAGAATAATTAGTGGTAACTTATGCCCATTAACTAGTATCTATTTGCATGATACATATTATAAGCTAACACCTTTTTAATTGACATTGCACACCAATTTTAGTGGTTGATTAATTTTTTTTTATTGGCAAAAGATATATTGCAAGTAGTGATGTACCGAACGGTTCGCCGGCGAACGGTTCCTGGCGAACATAGCATGTTCGCGTTCGCCACGGCGTGCGAACATATGCGCGGTTCGACCCGCCCTCTATTCGTCATCATTGAGTAAACTTTGACCCTGTACCTCACAGTCAGCAGACACATTCCAGCCAATTAGCAGCACACCCTCCCTAGCAGACCCTCCCACCTCCTGGAAGGCATCCATTTTAGATTCATTCTCAAGCTGCATGCTTAGTAAGAGGAGGGAAAGTGTAGCTGCTGTTCATAAGATAGGGAAAAGCATAGCTTTTTCTATCTAATGTAAATGCACTTAG
>OW240922.1:17107459-17167724 GCA_933207985.1 Pelobates cultripes | reverse complement strand
TAAAAATAAAATTGTTCTAAATCATGGCTGACTGTATCTGTGGTTCAAGCTAACAGTGTACAAACATCACGTAGAGACATTAATTGGAGTCTATGCATTACACCGTGAACTGGGGTGATAGGAGAACAGACATTAGGACAAAATAGCTGATCTGAAAAAAAGAAAATAAATTCAGAATATATTAATTTTTTATCATTTTCTATTAGTCAGCATAACTCAGAATTTAGGGAGCACGCCCCACTGTGAAATGTGTCTTTATAGTCTGCTATTGTCCTTTTTGTAAGAAGCCTTTAAGCCACCCAAGCGTTGAGAACCACATTAAGGACAATGAGTTTCTGATCCAGTCCTCTTTTACAGATCCTGAAATCAAAGAATAAAGTTTATTTGTTCTATGTCAGATTATCTTATATAAACCACTAATTAGCACAGATTTGTTTGATGTAATGTGTCATGCTAATCAGGGAAGCAGGTTTAATTTTGTGTCTCCACCAAGATATGGAAAAAACATATCCTGATTATTAATAAAATTGCACATAATGATGTTTTATGGCAGTAATGGACCTGGTTTGAACAGATTATGCTATTTCTAGAAAAAAACTCAAGTGGTTATGGTCATAATGTTACATGCAGTATAATTGCAGGACTGTTCATAATATCAGTGTGACCCTAGAGGCCCTAAGGGTTGCATTATAGATCATGTTCCCATTATCTGTCTGTCTGTCTGTCTGATCTTGAGAAAGTGCTGATACTGTATAATATATATAATCCCATAATTCACTGATATTTGCATATCAGACTGGTGTTACCCATGAGAGCAGTTCAGATCTGAAGTTCTGACGAACTCCCTTTCCATGAAAGACACAGAAAACCAAGACGATAATTTTGACCTTGATGGTCCTCATCAGTGAGGTGTGACTGTCCAGTCACAGTAAGCAAAAAGGTTCCACATCTGAATTATCCTTAACACATCTTGCGACCCTAAAACATAACAAACCAAAACAGGCAGATTATATGCTGGTATTATGGATCAGCACTTCCTTTGTTGGTTGATTCAGTCCAATATGCAACTGTAACAGGACATGTGAGCTAAAACCTGAATGAGACCTCTCACTGTCTCTCCATGTCTCCATTACTTCTTTGGTTTGAGCTAAAGCGGAAGCATTAGCGCAAGTTGTATGGAAGTAGCAGTGATTAGCTGAGAGTGTCAGTTTATGCTCTAATCCTCTCACTGACCATCCATTGTCTGCAAAGGCTAGAAATGCAACTAACACTCACAACCAATGGCTGCCACTTCCTCACTGCACATTTGCTGGAGATGACAAGAAGATGGAGAGAATGGCGCCTGGGAAAAATTACAGGTAAGACTGTGCCAGAGCCTCCAGGTTCCATAACTATTTAATTCAAAAAAATCATTAATATAGCCATTTCCACCTATGCCCAGCTCCACACAGAATAAATAGCATTTTATTTGTTAAAGGAACACTGTAGGCACCCAGACCACTTCAGCTCATTGAAGTGATCTGGGCATACTGTCCCCCCTATTGCCCTTGTTTACATTGCAGCTCTAAGCCTGGCCTCAGTGGCTGTGTACCAGAGGAGCAACAAGAGGGCTTCTGGAACTGAAATGTATCTGACGCTGGACGTCCACTGCTCTGCATGAGGGCCTCCAGCATCAGATTTTTTCCAGTAGGAAAGCATTGATTCAATGCTGCATTTGCCGCATATGCGCATTAGACCCCACTCATTGTGGGATGGATGAGGGAGCGGGGCATCAACACTGGAAAAAGGTAAGTAAATAAAGGGTTTTTAAACCTTTATTTACCAGGGAGGAGGGGCGCGAGGGATGGAAAATCTAGTATTTTGAAATAACAAACAGTGACCCGCTGCATTCTCATGTTTTACCTACCGAACTACTATGTGGAATATAATTGATATAACTTCATGCTGAAAGCTGAAATGTTTCATTTTGTATATATTGCTCTGAGATAATTCACAAATTGCTATAAATCTATGTTATTGCTAAGATTTAATTGAACTTTACAACAGTGGTTTCCCAAATCATGCTTGCTAACTTCATATCGCTAAGTAATTGCCATTAATCAGACTTACTACACCTTCAGCGACATATGATGGTTTATCCAGACTCCTCTTTGTTTCTTCCACTTACCCTAATGCTCTTCGTTTTTAATAGTCAGATTTGCCCATGGTGCGGGTTTGACTATTTATGCCCCATTCTATGTATCAGTGACAGATGGTGAAGATTTAAGTTGGTGGGGTGCGAGACTCCTCCCCAAACTGTTATTTGACCATTTAACTTTGCAGACACAATCTACTGAGCTGTGGAATCTGTCCGCTTAGCCTAAAGGTAATCCCCATACAATGCAAAGGCTGGAGCGTGCTAACATACTTTTTTCCTAAATTTTCTTAGCTTACCACCCTTGCCCCCAGAAATAGAATCTGTGTGCTTCCAAACGACTGCAAATATTTTTTACAGATGCAAACTAGTAGGGTGCAGCCCTAAGGTCCTCTATAGATGAGCCTCTGCTGGTATGGATAGGTTTATTACTTAGTGGAGGTAATAACACATACACCAGTAATCAAGCAAATATGAACAGACACAGCTTTATGTGAATTAGGCTAATGAACTCCAAAAAGCCTTGTTGGCACATAAAATACCTGTATACCAATGGGTGTCTCTTCAAGTCATTTATGCTTCTCCACTCTCATAGAGAATGAAGGTGCCAACATATTTTGACTAAATTCTCTTCAATTTGACTTATAAAATTCCTTTAAAGTTCACTGTTTCCTCTATTGAACTATACCAACAGGGCCAAATGGGCTACAATAATTATTTTCAAACTGAGCTCTCCAGACATTACCTGCAGAGGGGCTGCAAATAAACTTTAGCAGACCTAGACATGAATGTCCTTGTACTGCCCTTTCATTAGAGACCCAGCACTGCACAATGCCAGTCAAATCACACAGATTAGTGAGAATTTCACTTTCCATGAAGCAGACTGCAATCATAGACTTCCTCTCAGTGGCGGATCCGGGGGGGTAGGGCAACGGGGCAATTCCCCCCCCCCCCCACGAGATTCTTCCCTGCCGGCTAATACAGGGCTGGCATTGTCCAAGTGCTGGCCCTGCAATATGCCTGCGGACTGGAGAGGCAGATCAGGGATCTGCCTGCCCGGTCCGCAGGAACATTGCTGACAGCCGGCAGGGGAGGGAGAGAGGACCCGGGAGCTCAGCCTGCAGCTCCTCCGGGTCCTACTCTCGTGAGCACAGAGCGTTGCTGCGGTTACCATGGCAACGCTCCGGATCTCGCAAGAGTGAACTCTAGCCCTGGAGCTACTGGCTAGAGTTCACTCTCAGCACTTGAACCACCAGGCCCCCCCAACCACTCCCCCATACACCACTAATGTCACTGCCCTCAAAATTGCCCAAAACACTGGTGGGAAATTTTAACCATTTACACTGCCCCCTATTATTTTCCCCATACACACACTGCCCCACAAACACTGCCCCCATACACACACTACACACTGCCCCACAAACACTGCCCACAAACACATACACACACTATACACACTGCCCCATACACACACTGCCCCACAAACACACACTGCCCCAAAAAACACTGCCCCACAAACACACCGCCCCACAAACACCGCCCACCTCCTCAAACACACACTGCCCCCACAAAACACTGGGTCCCCCCAAACACATACACTGCCCCACAAACACTACAAGCACACCTCAAACACACACTGCACACCCATACACATTGGTCCCCCTATACACACACACTGCCCCACAAACACACACACACTGCCCCACAAACACTGCCCCACAAACACACACTGGCCCCCAAACACACACTGCCCCACAAACACTGCCCCACAAACACACACTGTCCCAGCACAAACACTGTCCACCAAACACACACTGCCCCACAAACACTGGCCCCCAAACACACACTGCCCCACAAACACTACACACCAAACACACACTGCACACCCATACACACACTGCCCCACAAACACTGCCCCACACAGACACACTGTACACCCATACACACATTGCCCTCCAAACACACACTGCACACCCATACACACATTGCCCCCACAGACACATACAGTGCCCCACACACACTGCTGCACCCCATACACACATTGCCCCACACATACATCCAGTGCCCCCACACACACATCCAGTGCCCCCACACAAACATCCAGTGCCCCCTATACACACACATACAGTGCCCCCTATACACACACATACAGTGCCCCATACACACACTGACCCACACACACATACAGTGCCCCCATACACACACTGTCCCAAACACACATACAGTGCCCCCCCCATACACACACTGCCCTACACACACATACAGTGCCCCCCATACACACTGCTCCACACACAAAAACAGTGCCCCCCATACACACACTGCAAGCCTCACACACACACACTGCAACTCTCACACACACTGCCTCCTCACATACACACTGCATCGCTCACACACACACTGCAGCTCTCTCTCACATACACTGCCCCCTAACACACACACTGCAACCTTGACATACATTGCCACCCTCACGCACTTGCACACACACACTTCACCGCTCACACAAACACACACTGCACCTTTCACACACACTTCACCCCTAACACATACTACTGCTCCTATGCCCTATATCCTAGCAGACCCCAGGTAAGTTGTCAAACTGTTCTTAAATGGTTTGACTACTTACTCTGGGATGGGATACTGGCACCATAACTACTACACTGAGCTGTAGTGGTTATTGTGCCTGGATTATTTCTTTAAATAATCTACAAGTGCCCCTCCCGAGATCAGGCTCTGGATCCGCCACTGCTCCCTCTCTAGTTACTGAAATGCAGGAAGAAGGGCTGGGGAGGTACAGACAGTGTGGTTCTCACTCCACAGCTCCTTTACATGTATATCATTAAAGAGAGAGGGGCTGAATTATGGACTCTTGATTAACGTAGCAGCTGCTGCATAGAAATATAACTCAAGAACAAGTATGTGTAAAAGAATACAATGCCTAACTCTAGCACCAATGCTAATGCAAGCCCTATTGTCAAAGGATTGCTGAAGTTGAAGAAGTCCTTAATTTGGAACTTGTTGGCACCTGAGCTATCCTCAATGATTTTAGAGTCCTTTGGACAAATTTACACGTCAGGCACTTACCACACTTATCAGTGCCTTTAAGTGTGTTTTTGAAAGTGTAAGGATTCTGAGATGTTCATGGTGATATTTCTCACAGGAGCATACCTATATTATTATGATTTGATCATGCATTTATTACATCCCGCAGAATCTGAGAGATGTAAATTGTTACAATTTATTTACTTATAAATGACGATACTGTCACTTTACCATCAACCATATCTCTCAACGGAGAGATCGATCATATCTGGGAGGAATAACAGATGGATACCTTGTAATAATAATGAGGTTATGTACCCTAAGTAGCACACATGAAAAATGGATGGCCACTATGTATACATAAAGAGAACATGTATCACTTTGACATAGCTAATTAATAAACCTTTCCCTGTATGAGCAGAATAGGGGGGGGCGGCAGCGCTAGATCTTCCATGCCCCGCACAAAATTCTATTGGTTCCATGATTTCAGGGGCGGGTATGAGGTTTTTGGCACTGATATTTAAAAGGGTTCGGTACGGGGGGGTGTCTTGACATTAGCCCCGGATGAAGGCGCATTGTAGTAGCGCCGAAACGCGCGTTGGGCGTCTTGTACGCTTTTTTTCACTTTTTAACTCACTTTATTTGGGTGGTTTTCTTAGGCCTTATTTATGTTATCCAAGGGTGTTTTTTATTAGTTGTCTCATCGTTAGTAGGTAGTACTGGATGGCGGATATTATTATTGGGAGTCACACTGAGTGAGGAATTCCAGGTACTGGATATATGTATACACTAGCTACCGACAATTTATGAGTATAGTAATTTAAGCATAGTAGGTTCCTAGGACTTTGTGTACACAGCGACTAGATATACATATTAACTACTAGCAACTAATTATTAGGGCATGTCTAGCTCAATAGGATTAATTTCTGGGAGCCCTTTAGCGTGTATTACTATGGATGATAGTCACTGGAAGTGAGGGATTTCTGGGTTTCACCTCTTACAAATGACCTATAGGCATTTTGGAATGGCGTGATTTAGCACATTGGGATTGGTAATCCGGATCGTGTTAGTGTTTTCCACTCTCTTTTGGGTCCCCTGGCATTTTAGGACATATACATACAGTGGGTACGTTTGCTACTTTTGTAATAACCCTATGTACATTATCCCTATTTTTCCCTTCTTGTTACTGTATTACTATGTGATATGTGAAGACATTCTTGATACAGTTTAGACTCTAATAGCCATTCCTACCACATTTGAACAATTCAATTATTATTTTCCTCCAATAGTTTTGTATCTGCCCCTCTTTTAGAGACATTTAGTAGACATACCACTCCTTACTTACCCTAGCATTAATAAAGGATTTTCCCATATATTAGCATTGGATATAAGTGAGGGTTTTGTCTTTTATATATTCCCGTTATATGTGTTGTACACAGAATTTCATGAAGTGTCATTTTGGGATTCCTTAATTTTAACTGTATGCTCGCACTCTTAAGAGTAATCCAACACCCCTCGGTTCCTTTCTCTCGGAACATTCTTTGTATCGATCATTAGGGTTAGGCCCTGTCAGTTGAATTATTTCCTCTATGAGACCTATTTTCTGTCTTGTCTTTTTTCCCAGTTTAAATTTAGAAACCCTCCTGTTCAGTTTCCTACTGCAGCATTCCATGGCATCCTGATTACGAGCTTGCTGCCAGAAATTACGGGCAATAACCTCAGACCAAACTAAGCGTTTATCAGGGAATAAAACTAAAATACTGTCAATTATTCATCCGCACATAAAAATGTGGTTAATGGCATTTACTGTCCTGACAGGAAAAGTTGTGCCAAGAAACATTACCGTCCTGACAGGAAAAGTTGTGCCAAGCAGCAATCAAGCACATGGAAACCTGGTATTTAATTTTGGGGTCAAAGGCCGGTCATGGCCAATCAAATCCACAGGAGAATTTGTGCTGAGCAGCAAACATGCACACCTGGTAATTGCCTTTGGGGTCAAAGGCCGGTTACAGCCAATCGGATCCACAGGAGAGGTATTTAAACCCAATTTTCCTTTTGCTCATTGCCCTGTCGTGGTTTCATGCATATGGTTATCCGAGAGTGCTTCCTGATCTTGTTTTTCTGGTATTTGACTTTGGCTTTGTTTTGACTTCCCTGAATTCTGGTATCCTTGACTTTTGGCTTTCCCTCATCTTTGTATCTGATTCTGTGTCCCTGACCTCAGCAAGTATTTTGACTATTCTTGAAGACGTTAAGTCCGGCCATTCTAAGGTCCGGTTATACGTTATCCTTAGTCTTAGGTGTGACACAGTACTGTGTGCTGGATCAACTTGTAATCCTGACAAATACATGCCAGGTCCCGCCTACACCATGTTCCAAATTATTATGCAAATTATTATGCAAATTCTATTTAAGTGTCACAAACATTAAATATTTAGTTTTTTAGTTTAACTAATAGATGGCATTGTGTCTCAGGGCTCTTTTGATCACTGAAAACAATCTCGGACACCTGTGATAATTAGATTGCCAGGTGAGCCCAATTTAAGGAAAAACTACTAAAGGAGGGTGTTCCACATTATTAAGCAGAGCACCATTTTCATGCAATATGGGGAAGAAAAAGGATTTCTCTGCTGCTGAAAAGAGTGAAATAGTTCAATACCTTTGACGAGGTATGAAAACATTAGATATTTCACGAAAATGGAAGCATGATCATTGCACTATTAAGAAATTTGTGGCTGATTCAGAGTACAGATGGATTCGTGCAGATAAAGGCACATTGAGGAAGATTTCTGCCAGATCCATGCATTGGATGAAGAGTACAGCTGTTAAAATACCATTACATAGCAGCAAACAGATATTTGAAGCTGCTGGTGCCTCTGGAGTCCCACGGACATCAAGGTGTAGAGTCCTTCAGAGTCTTGCAACTGTGCATAAACCTTCTATTCGGCCACCACTAACCAATGCTCACAAGCAGACACGGCTGCATTGGGCAGAAAAATACATGAAGACTAATTTTCAAACAGTCCTGTTCACGGATGAGTGCCATGCAACCCTGGATGGTCCAGATGGATGGAGTAGTGGATGGTTGGTGGACGGCCACCCTGTTCCAACAAGGCTGCAACATCAGCAAGGCGGTGGTGGAGTCATGTTTTGGGCCGGAATTAGGGGAAGAGAGCTGGTCGGCCCCTTTAGGGTCCCTGAAGGTGTAAAGATGACCTCTGCAAAGTATGTGGAGTTTCTGACTGACCACTTTCTTCCATGGTACAGAAGGACGAACTATGCTTTCCGTAATAAAACCATCTTCATGCAGGACAATGCACCATCTCATGCTGCAAAGAATACCTCTGCATCAATGGCTGCTATGAGGATAAAAGGAGAGAAAGTCATGGTGTGGCCTCCATCCTCCCCTGACCTCAATCCTAATGAGAACCTTTGGAGCATCCTCAAGCAAAAGATCTATGAGGGTGGGAGGCAGTTTACATCCAAACAGCAGCTCTGGGAGGCTATTCTGACATCTTGCAAACAAATTCAAGCAGAAACTGCCCAAAAACTTACAAGTTCAATGGATGCAAGACTTGTGAAGCTGCTATCAAATAAGGGGTCCTATGTTAAAATATAACGTGACCTGTTAAAATGTTTAAAAAGTTAAAATGTTGTTATAAGTTTGATTGAAATAGCTTTTGATTTCAGTAAATATGCTGCAAACACAACAAATGACAATTTTCAGTTCTTTACAACCTATAAAGTGTTTTGAAACTTACTGTGCGTAATAATTTGGAACAGTGCATTGTAAGTTTTTTATGTTTAAAAAAAATACTGTTATCATTAGGAGGTTTGTTCAATAAAATTTGAATTGTACTCTTAATAGTTGATAACATGAGAATTATGCTGACTGTTATTTACATCAATTATTTAGGTAAATGAGAAAAATTTGCATAAAAATTTGGAACAGGGTGTAATGGCAGACACCAAAGATGGATGACAAGGAACAGGAGGTGAGACAGCTGAACCAATTTGGGGAGGAGCCACACCACCTCATGCCTCTGGTGACAAACCACACAACCTCCGCTTCGGTAGGGATAAAACCCAACAGCTCGCATCCAGGCCGGACCGCCGCACGCCTCCTGGCCAAAAAGATATAGGAGTGTCCCATAATCCAAACCATGCGGACAGAAAATTCAACTCAGGAGACCAGCAGGGTAAACATAAGAAACATAGTGCCCTGACCTCCACCTCACAATTCTCTGAACTACCTGCGCCGGCATGCCAAGCCTAGAGGCTTCCGTAGCAGCCCCGATACTGAATGAATGCCCCCCGCACTCCCTGCTATCAATACCCAAGAACTCAAGCTCTAAGCAGAACACCCTGATGAATTGTAAATGGGAGAGAAAGCTTCCGTCCTTGTGAACCAAAAGGGGGCACGGAGATGCCGGGTGGAGGGGACAATAATCACAAAAGGAAAAAATGGGACAAATTCTGGAACCACACAAGAGGACCCACTTACCTTTCCCAAAGACATCAGTCTTCGATCGGCGAATCCTGAAGGAAATATGGTCAGCTGTGAAAAGAACATCAACAAAAAGCACCCCCCACTCGCTAGCGACTCGGGCACACCACCTCCCCGATTTACATGGCCCCAAAGAACGCCAGGGAAAAGGCCAGCTGATATAGACAAGCCTCAAATACAGAATGGCAGGACTTAGGTAAAGGCTCACACAAACTAGACAAGAGAGCACCCGAGACAGGACGCCTTGAGTCCTTAGAAGAAACCCCCCGCATTAAACCCTTAAGGGCCTGATGAACCACAAATGCCTAGGTAGCATCTTCCCATCCTTGGAGTTTGAACATGAAGCTAAGCCCTGCAAAGCGCGAAGAAATCACAGAGGGGGACAAACCAATGGACTCCCAAGTCCCCTGTTCCTTCTTGGGCACCATACCCAAATGGAAAACCCGCAGATTGGACATAGGGGGCCCACAAACAAGGTCGGCCATATGGCCTAATGATGGCCTCCTTGCGAAGCTTATCCCGAATCATCTGAGGGAATTCACATACGGACTGAAGGTACCGAACTGAAAGTGATGGAGGGCGTACCGAAAAGGGGAATTCAGAAACCTTGCTCAAAGCCCTCCAATAGGTTGCGTGCTGCCCAACAAGTCCTATAAAGTGGGAGCCACGGGCGCATCACGCTTATGACCACTGGAGTCACTGCCCTTAGCCCCCATGTGCCCCTTCTCGACAGTTTTGCCCTGCTTGAAAAAGCAGGAGAAGGAATGGTCATTGCTGCAACCAGAGCACTCGTGCTTGAACCGGCACGAGGCCCCCCACTTACATTGACTGTCGTTAAATTTCCAACAACAGCCTGGCATCTGGTGGGGTCCCGATGAGGAGGAGGAAATCCCCCACCGGCCCCCCAAGAAAGGATGAAAAAGCACCTTGGTGAGGCGCCAGGCGAGCCATGATTGAGAGCCAGAGGCCAATGTCCATCTGGTCCCATGAAAGAGACGGTCGCATTGCCAGACGCTGACGAAATTGTTCGTCATATGTCCACCAACACAGACCACCATAGGTGCGACACGCATTCCAGATAGTGTCCTGATAGCAGAACAACGTGAAGCACTTCTGGTGAGCTTTCTCACCAATGACGCCAGCCAGGATGGAAAATGCCCGGATCCAACTCCCAATAGTCAGTCCTTCTCAACCAAGGGAGGAGCTTCCTCCAATGGCAAGAGGGAGAATATCTCTACAAAATCCCCATTCCAAATCCTCTCCCTAGATTCTAGTTTCAAATGCAAGCTGAGAGGGCCAGACTACTACATATAATCAGTGTCCCGAGTCACATCCGAAACGCCCGCCACCGGGTAAGCTTCGCCAGCGCTAGCTACTGAGGTCGCCGAAGGCACCGGGCTACTACCAACTACCGAAATAGGCACAGGGGGCCCGAGTACTGCACAGTAGGGGGAAGCTGAGCTGGGGACCAAACCATCCTGAGCTGGCTCTCCGGAGTGGACTCCCCGCTAACTTTTACCCCCTACTCCCACTGATAAAAAAGACCTGAAAGTAACCCACCCAACGCGGGACCCGACTGGATAAAAGGAGAAGGAACACCGTACTCACCAGTCGATGCCCGGTGATCCAACCACGGCATGACAAGTGCAGAAGGGCCAGGCAGATTACTATGATTTCCAGCTTCCACTGTGTTCCTCAAAGGTGTTCCAACTGCCACTTGAGACAAGAGTGCCCTACGGAAGGTAAAAGGAGAGACACAGAGAAAGGAGGGGGGAGGGAAGAAACAGAAGGAGGGATAGGGGAGAGAGATCCACGGGAGTCATCCTCACTGGCAGAGGAGGCCCCAGACCCTTGAGAAGTCCTCCCCACAACCCCCAACGGTGGAACTGTGGTACCCCGCGTGGCCCTGCAGGGCCTACTCACCACTTGGGCTCCAGCCACACCCCTGACGTTGCACCTGCCGTGGGGGGATCTGGAAGGCCTCTGGACGGCCACACACCTCCTGGAAGGTGCCGACTGCCTCAGCAGCAGTAGTAGGCCGCGCATCCTGTGTGGCAGGAGATGGCCGTGCATCTGCAGCCTCGGGTCTGGGCTCCTACTTCTCAACCGGGCCTGAGGTGCAGCATCAGGAGACAGCCTAACTGGGGGGTGGGAGCACCGGCCGGTGCTAGTGCGGCCCCCAGGAGCAGGGGCCACAGGGGAGGGATGCCAGTTTAGCCTCGACATTCATCCCTCAAGTAGAGTAAACTACAGGCCCAGGACAAACAAGAGCAGACCGAGGACAGGAAGCTGTTTGCTGGCCCGAATCTCAAATGGCACTGAGGTAAGACCATCCCACCACAAAATCACACACCACATCCCCACATACATACACACACACACAACCAATCACACGCATCCATCCCCACACTCATACATGTGCCCTTGTCCGCTATGCTACTCTATCTCTCCAGGGCCTTAGTAATAAGCACTTCCGATGTACAGGTGCACATGAGACGTGCATGCACAATAAGGTAAAAAACCTGGTGCATATGCAATCCATCCTACCTGGATTTATATTTTACTTTGATGAATACAGGCAGAAAACCTTTTTTTAGGTAATATATGGTGATATGCAGAGAATACTATATTTTATCCCAATTAAGTTCTTAAAAAAACCAAAAAACAACAAAGTGAATAAAGTCTAAAACTTGAATTTTTTTCCCAACATTTGTTTTTCTTCTGTGCAGTATTTATAGCACACAAAATGCTAAAATTATTTATTTCTGTTGCAGATGTTGTAACAGGTGGTCTCCCAGGCATGCAATAGTTAATCCAAGGAAAAATAAAACGTAAAATAAATGTAATGAGTTTTGTGAGATAAAAACACTCAAGGGAGACTTAAAGAGAGTCTGAGGAAAAGGAAGTGAAAGAGATAGGATATTTGATAGCTTACTAATCACGCTTCCATTCTTAGCTATAGTGTCTGAAGGAGATATATATCGCCATGATATGTCTTTCAAATAAATTATTGCCCATCAGACTCTGTCCTAGATTCCCTCAGCCGCATGCATTTACAGAGCAAGTTAGTGGAGAAATCAGCAAGGCTGTAGATGTCACAGAAGTGATTGTGCAGTGATTGTGGTTCCAGGGCAATATACCTTCAGCTACTCTTCAATACTTTCTCTGCATTTAAGATGAGAGGAACAATTCTTGCACAAAGCCATTCCCTCCGGGCACCCATCTTTTGGATCGACACCTCTAGTTTAAAATGCACACTTGACTTGAAAGTGAACAGTTTTTATTCTTTTCTATTATATTGTCTAAGGAGGTATGTTTTATTACATGTTGAGGCAGCCTATGTCATTGAAACATGTACAGTACTTTTTAAAAATAAGTATTCAATTTTTATTGTTTTGAAAAGCATTACATGCACACTAAGCATTACACACAAAGACACACTTTTGTTAACATTTTTGTATGTGTGTATATGTTACAGATACCAGATCCACCACAGACACTGTAAATTACAGTTAATTGATTTCATGTCCAACGTGATGTCACGTGAAGCGTGTCAAACGGCCCCTCAACCGCCTAGCAGCTAGTTACTCTCTGCAATTTGTGCCATTTCAGTTACTGGCAAGTGTGTTGCACTCGCAAGTTGTCAGCCTTAACTCCCCAGCTTAGCCAGACTACAATTCCCTATGTACCCTGAGCCAGCTGGTAGTGGGTGACAGCAGCCCAGGGTTTATAGTGTTTGTATGAACATGCAGTCTCTCAGAGTGTGTTATTAAAGGACCACTACAGTGCCAGGAAAACAAACTAGTTTTCCGGCACTATATAGTCCTTAGGTCCCCCTCACCCTCAGGGTCCCCCTCCTGCTTACCTTAATCCAGCACCAGACTCCCTCAGCACTGGTGACTTCTCCTCCCCCTCCAACATCAGCTCCAGAGTGGAGCCGAATGCGCATTCAAACTGCCCATAGGAAAGCATTACTCAATGACTTCCTATGGATGTTCTGCGTGCTCAATGCGATTTTCACATTGAGCTTCACGGAAGCACCTCTAGCGGCTGTCAGGAAGACAGTCACTAGAAGTTGGATTAACCCTGCAATGTAAACATAGCAGTTTTTCTGAAACTGCTATGTTTACAGCAGGCAGGTTTAAACCTAGCTGGACCTGGCACCCAGACCACTTCATTGAGCTGAAGTGGTCTGGGTGACTATAGTGATCCTTTAATGAGCACACAGTAGAGCCATAGATGGCCCTCCCAGACTAACACAATGACTGGGAGCAGCAGTGTAACCAACCATGTGCTCCATTCAGTCTCCTCCTCTTCCTGTCTGCTGCTGTTACAGTGAAATCCTTCCTTTCTTGTCACCTCCATCTCTCCAGCCAGGGTACTCCATGCCTTAATATCACAATAACTAAAGAGAGCAGATGAATAACCTTTCCACCTGCTAGATCCTGCGGCAGAAAGCTCTCTGTGACACATCCCACAAGTTAACAGCGCCTCGTGTGAAGGTGCGCGATACCAATATTTTCCAAGTCGCGGTTTTGTACCCTTGGCAAGCGAAGCGGGGTATGCTGTGTAAATGTGTATGTCTTGTAACACGTGTATTTAAGCATTAATTGCTTAAAGGACCACTATATGCAGTTAAAGGACCACTATAGGCACCCAGACCACTTCAGCTTAATAAAGTGGTCTGGGTGCCAGGTCCAGCTAGGTTTAACCCTTTTTGCTGTAAACATAGCAGTTTCAGAGAAACTGCTATGTTTATAATAGGGTTAAACCAGCCTCTAGTGGCGCTGTCTCATTGACAGCCGCTAGAGGCGCTTCCGCACTTCTCACAGTGATTTTCACAGTGAGAAGACGCCAGCGTCCATAGGAAAACATTGAGAATGCTTTCCTATGGACTGGCTGAATGCGCGCGCAGCTCTTGCCGTGCATGCGCATTCAGCCAGGGACGTCAGAAGAGGGAGGAGAGTCCCAGCGCCGATTAACCCCTTCCTCCCCCTTCAGCGCCACGGGAGTGGGACCCTGAGGGTGGGGGCACCCTCAGGGCACTATAGTGCCAGGAAAACGAGTATGTTTTTCTGGCACTATAGTGGTCCTTTAACTTGAAGATATGTTTGTATGTTATCTGATGTTACATATGAAGTACTGGAGTACTAATTTCTGTGCATATGAGTTATATTTCTTAAGATGATTTGATACAATTTCACTGTGTATATGCAGGTAATCAAACTCCACCTTACAACTCGGTTTACAACTTTTTCAGTGAAACTCTCTAAGCAATAAGCAAATGTATTTTTTACTTAATGTTATTTTATAGTTTTCACGGTGCTCACTATACGATGCTGGTGGCGTTCTGAACATTTCTGCACACTCCAGATGTAAATGAATATAATGCTGCATCCGTCAGAAGCTCTCTTCTCCCTTTATTGATACCAAGGGCTGCTAGAGAAACACACTGCATCACCTGCACACATACACTACACCCCCTAAACACACACTGTCACAAGCAGAATTCAGAATCATAAATCGAAACAAACATGCTCGGCAATTGTGTGTTTCAGTTGACTTGTAACTTGGGTATATTTCAGCTTCGACTTCAGGAATTCGACCAATCACCTCATGGGCCAAATTCAGGTGAAATTAACTTAAATTAATCTTCAAGTTTAATATTATTTCTAATAATAAAATATATGATGATAAAACTGAGTAAACAGTAAAATTAGCATTGATTAGCACTTTAAATTGTTTAGCATGGCCATCTTTGAATTGTGATGCCATTTTGAGCAGAACATATGATGTTAACAGCCAATCTAAAACTGTGATTTGAAAGGAATAATTGCCTGAATGCCTGGATAAACTAGAAATCCTTTCTTTATAATGTCCGTAAAACAAACTGATTTTGCTGTAAGATGCTGTTGAGAAAGTAATTTTCTAGATATATTTGCCATATGCATATTCACAAATACGATGCAATGAAATAACAGGAGTTTGATTATATTTTGAGAACAACTATTTATTTTTGCTGTTTCATGGGACAAAAATATGTCATGTTTAAATGTTCTCTATATTGACATCAGCAGCTAGTTACTCTTACATCTCAGATTATATTAATTATATCCGTTTCTATTCTTTATCCACACGTCACAGTGACTTTATATCATCCGCTAAGGACTAGAGCCCAGTGCCCTGGGTTAACAATTCATTAGAAAATATGCACATAGGATATGCTGTGTGCTCTGTTAATTGAGCTCTGCAGCAGCTTTAAGTGTGGTGAGTGCTAATCACATTAATATAACATTAGAGTGTCACACACATTAGTACTGTCAAACCATTTTCTAAAACATACTTTTCCCCGTGAGACAGTTTTCTGTTTGGATTTTTATTGACATGCGCACAGTCGGATTTACTGGCATTTGTGCTAACCTTACCCTGAATCCCATTAAGACACTGACACAGGTTAAACTGTTGGAAATATTAGTCCGCAACTTTATTAATTATTAATTAATTAACTACGGTATAACAAATAGGGTCATTGTCAACACATAATATTAAAGCCAACATCCGATATCATAACATATCCCTGGCAATCACCCCACAATAATAACAAGAAATAACAATCTAATTAACATATCAACACAGAAACTGTCCATCCAACATGACCACATTTTCACCAGATTAAATTGTAGGAGTGTACCAAGACACCACTACACCACCAGGTTCGGAGCCACTGACAGGCTCAAACCTACCAACCAGTGTAACTATGTGTCATCCACACTAAACCTCAGGATGACCACTTCCTCCTCCATCTACCCCCTGATCTAAAGGAGCACTATAGGGTCAGGACCGCAAACATGTATTCCTGACCCTATAGGGTTAACACTACCATATAGCCACCCTGGTCCCCTCATGCATCTAAAAATATAGTACAATCTTACTTGTATTCAAGCCTGCGGCTGCATAGTTTGTCCCTGTTTCCTTTAGATCTGCCCACTGCCTGCTGACAGCAGCAGAAGTGGTAGCCTGATCCAATCACAATGCTTCCCCATAGGATTGGCTGAGACTGACAAAGAGGCAGATCAGAGGCAGAGCCAGCATGATTCAAACACAGCCCTGGCCGATCAGCATCTCATCATAGAGGTTGATTGAATCAATGAATCTCTATGAGGAAAGTTCAGTGTCTGCATGCAGAGGGAGGAGATACTGAATGTTTGAATGCATTTTAGGCAGCCATCACTCAGGAAGGATCTCTAACAGCCATCTGAGGAGTGGCCAGTGAAGTTATCACTAGGTTCTAATGTAAACATGGCATTTTCTCTGGAGAGACTGTGTTTACAGCAAAAAGCCTGAAGGTAATGATTCTGCTCACCAGAACAAATTTAATAAGCTGTAGTTGTTCTGGTGACTATAGTGTCCCTTTAACCTGGCCATTCCCCGCCACAGCTCAGGACTTGGCACCTAAAGTTCCTGGGCGCCCCCCATTACACAAAAACAAGGCCTGCTGAAGGCCATCCTGAAGGCCCAGAATGAACAGGTCACACCCCACATCTGAAAGATGTACACCATCCCTCCTGAAGGACCCAGGAAGCATGCCTTCCAACACCCTGTGCCTCACTGCCACTCCACCTATACGCATGATAAAGACTGCCATCATTTTATTAATTTGTCTGGACACCGTGCCACCAATGTCGCCAATGAAACCGAGGAACCAACCTGGACCACACTACCAACATACCTGGAAACAGTTCCCGTAGCCGGTCCACATCCCTTTTCATCGACCTGACCAGTTCCTATTTTGGGACCATGCCCAAATCATTACTGCCAGCGTGGATTAACAATACATCGGGAATGATGCCCGCCGCCACCTCCAGAAAATCTCACTACTAATGCCTTGCCAACCAAAACCCCAAACTGTGGCTCTCTTCTATGCCCAGTAGATGTAAGAGTGGCCCACCAACCAGGCCACCCAACCTAAAATGATGATGCCATCATTTTATTAATTTGTCTGGACACCGTGCCACCAATGTCGCCAATGAAACCGAGGAACCAACCTGGACCACACTACCAACATACCTGGAAACAGTTCCCGTAGCCGATCCACATCCCTTTTCATCGACCTGACCAGTTCCTATTTTGGGACCATGCCCAAATCATTACTGCCAGCGTGGATTAACAATACATCGGGAATGATGCCCGCCGCCACCTCCAGAAAATCTCACTACTAATGCCTTGCCAACCAAAACCCCAAACTGTGGCTCTCTTCTATGCCCAGTAGATGTAAGAGTGGCCCACCAACCAGGCCACCCAACCTAAAATGAAACCTCGACAGAGGTGATCCACCCCAATTAACCAAAAAACAACCCAGTACCTCAGGGCAAAACTACAGATAGTGTGATGCACATGAAACCAGGCAGATTCCTGACCCAGGCAGGGAAAATAATGTTACCAACCTTTACCAAATACATCCATCTTGGAATGGCCCAACCGAATCACCACCCTATCGGCCTGTAAGTCGATGTCAGAGTGTTAAACCCCCCGACATCAGCCCGAGAGTTACTCACCAGTTGACCAATCTGAAAGGCCCCAAAGAACACCCACGAGAAGGCAACCGAGAATAACCCCACCTCATAAGAAAATGCACATACAGCTGGCAGCACTCACTAAGCGCTGAAGGACCTCAAAAGATACAGGTCTCCTAGTATCTCCATCAATTTCTTACCACTCCTAAAGCCTGTCAAGGCTTGACGAATGAGAAAATATTTGGTAACATCCTCCCAACCGTTTAGCTTAACCCCTTAAGGACACATGACATGTGTGACATCTCATGATTCCCTTTTATTCCAGAAGTTTGGTCCTTAAGGGGTTAAAAAGAAACGCCAATTCCGCCATATTCCTGTCGAATACAGACGGAGACAGACACTGGGCAAACAAACGGCATAAGAACCACAGTAATGTATCCAACCACCCCTCCCGTGACTGGGAAACCTCTGCGTGACCTACCGCCTCGTCCCATGCATCCCAAACCTTGACATAAGCAGCCCACGTGCCAGGCTGCCCGCCAAATATGCCCCAAAACCTATGCTCCCTGAAGCATCCGTGAACAACTCATTGTCCTCCGATGACGTCGCTTCTTCACGAAAGAAAACACTCCTGTTGAAATTGCACAAAAATGATTCCCAGACCCACAAATTTGCCTTCATGGCCCCTGTGACTCTGACAAAGTAATGCGGAGACAGGACCCCACATGTAGCGCATGCCAAGAAACGGCTAAAGACCCTCCCAATAGGAATCACCCTACACTCAAAATTTAGACTGCCGATCAAAGACTGCAATTCCCTCAACTTAACCTTTCTGGACCCTCTAACATGCACCACAAGCTCCCGAAGTGCCATCAACTAATCCCTGGCCAGCCGACATTCCCCTGCCACCGAATCAATCTCCAAACTGAGAAAACTAGACAAGTGTAGGGCTCACTATCTTGTCGGCCGCCAATGGGACCCCAAACGAATTAGCCACCCATTCCAAAGACAATTAGGTACAGACGCAATGGTCTGAACATGCAGTCTAACAGATGGTGACAATCCGGATGGATCGGCAGCAATCAAAAAAACAAATCAACCGCCTGGTCAAATGATGCGTAGGAGACAGAACACAGGTCCGCATCAATGTCCTCATTCATGGAGAAACCTTTCGGATATGATAAACGATGGATGAGGCGGAACTTACCCATTTCTTTCTTAAACACCACGCCTAATGGTGAAATCCATAAGTCCGCTAACGGAGGCTGCGTGAACGGCCCGCCATTCTACCCATCTGAATCTCTTTAGCCAGTTTATCCTGCATTACCTCTGGATGCTCCGCAACCGACCTCAAGTTGTCACACAATCGCCCTGAACCCTTTTTACGAAAATGGATAGCAAACCGCCTGCCCACATTGAAAGGGTGCAGTTTTCTGAACCATCATCAGTTTCATCCACAGGAGTAGGTCCATTAGGTCCCACCACATCCTAGAATTAGCCGACAGCCTTTGGCGGAACTGCTCATTGTATTTCCACCATGCTAAACCCCCATAAGTACGACAAGCCTCCTTGATCCCATCCAAATAGCAGAAGAACTGAGAACGCCATTTGGGAAATTTCTCCCCCAAAACACTAGCCAAGATGCAGAATGCCCAAAATCAATTCCCAAAAGACTTGGGTATCTTCCTTCTTCAGATTAAGATATTCATCCAAAGGAAGGAGCGAGAAAATCTAGAGGAATTCACACCCGCCATATCTTTTCCTTCATTTCCAATTTTAGATGACAACCCAAAGGCCCCGTGAATGACACGTGCACATTCTGCCTAGCTACTTCAGGGATTCCACCTGTCAACTCCGCATGCTCGCTGACCCCCGTTGATGTCCCCGACCCGAGTGAAGTCACCGTTGTCTGCCCTGGACATTGCCCTCCATAGCCGCCAGAAACCATTGTAGCTCCCCACGTCTCCCACCTGCTGGGGGACCCCACACCTGACTAAAATGTGCATCCCGTGTATCCCCATCATTAAGTGTTTAGAAAAGACCTCAAGCTATCCTAAAGATTCCAGGAGTGTAGTGCAGAGGATGACTCACCACCAGAACCCCCTGCTGTAGAAGACCGCGGGGCCTCTGTCCTTCCATCCGCCGCAAGAGGATCAGGAGTAGCATCATAGCTTCTGCACCCAGCCGCCTGGTCTTTCCTAAGGACCGTAGGAGAAGGGGTTGCTGACCTGCAGGAAGAAGACAACCTGTGTAGTTTGCTCATACGAGCCCCAACCCCTCCATCCTTCCCACGTTTCCGACCACATTCCCTATCCTCACTGCGTTTGGCCACCTGGCCAGTTTGGCAGTATGGGGTAAGCCTACCCCTCCGATAGTTCCTGCTAGGCGACCTGGAAGTACTTCCAAGGAAGTTGAAGCCCCCTGCTGTAGTGCTTAGAGGTCATGTCTCTGCTGCGCTGACCCGTAGTGGACCGCCTACTCTCACTGTGCCTGGGCCTGTTCTTGGAACGATCCTCCTGTAGCCTGGCCTGGGACACCCATTGACCCACTATCCGGCGCCCTAGAGCGGCGCTGCCTGCGCTCCTGCACAGCATGACTCCTTCCCATCTGGCCTATCTAGCTACCTGGCTCCTTGTAGCCATGTGTGCTAGTTCTCACATGACCCCGCATGGTCGTGCTGCGTCTCCCAGACCCTGTTTGGGCTGCACCCCCCAGACCATGTTTGGGCTGCATCCCTGCCATCAGGGCTTCTATCCTGCCTGTTGGGCCTGCCTGAGCTGTCAGGCAGTCCCTGAGAAGTGGAGCGCCTGGCTGATTAATATGCCGTCTCCTGGGGTTAAAAGCCGTTCTAAACAGCAGCTTTAAAGCCCATTAAAACGCAGACAGCATAGAACTCCGTAATGGCATTAATGTGTTAAGTTGATAACCTGTACTGACTTTGATCTTATTGTCAATGTAGCGGTTATGTTTTTACCATCAAGTTGCTACTAGTTTAATATAGTTGACGCTAATGTTACTGACTGTATGTGTTCCCATAAAAAAAACATATTGAATTAATACCTTCAACACAGTGAATAGAAAACTCTTATAAGTTATTTAAGAAATTTACAGTATCCATGCATTCAAGCTTTCTGTGCATACACATGCAATACAAGATCTTGTACTGTCAGGGGGAGATATAAATTCCCTCTAATATCACAGTGTGATGGTCTTATAGCTGCAGTGATTTGTGGAAATTGTTGTAGCTATACTGAATTGGATGAAGAATGCTCACTATACTTTTATAACAGACTATACATTTTTCGGGCTATTGAGGTGTTACCCTTAAAGAGGTTACAGGATGTAAAAATATTTTAAAAGGTAGCTTGCTTTAAAGTATTTTTACATCCTGTAACATCATGATTCTTTATACCGTTTGTGAAATTTTGACTAAAAATATTGTAGTCTAATATTTAAATCCCACCAATTGTACATGACATCAAAATCAGATTATTAATAAAATTAACATGAATACAAATATTAAGAATATAGTTGTTTTTTTCCTTTCTGTGATAATGAAGGAAATCATTATTTACTTCGGTGTCAAAACATTTAGAGTCTCAGAAAGGACTGCAAGCCTTACCGCTTCCTCTGATGTCATAATGTCACAGAATAAAAATGGTCACAGTACTTAGTGCTCATATATCAAATAAGCTTGTTTCATTGTATTATACAAAAGCTATATAATTACCAGGGTTGCCATCCGAAATTTTGGGGCCCCTGACACAGCTCAAGGTCTGGGCCCCCCGGTGGCTGCACCCGAGTCCGCCCAAAGTGCTACCCCTCCCCACACCCCCACCCCCCAAGTCCACCCACAGGGATGCAGTGTCTGTACTGATTCTGGTGTGTGTATAGTGGATGTAGAATGTGTGTAGTGGATGCAGAGTTCGTGTGTTAAGTGGATGCGGTGTGCGTTTAACGGATGCAGAGTGTATAGTAAATGCAGATTGTACATTTGTGTAATGTATGAGGTGTATATTAGATGCAGAGTGTGTGTTTGTGTAGTGGATGTAGTGTGTGTTTATAGTGAATGCAGAGTGTGTATGTGTGTTTGTGTAGTGGATGTAGTGTTTGTGTGTATTAAATGCGATGTGTATAGTGAATGCAGAGTGTGTGTTTGTGTAGTGGATGTAGTGTGTGTGTAGTGAATGCAGAGTGTGTGTAGTGGATGTAGTGTTTAGTGAATACAGTGTGTGGGTGCAGAGTGTGTCTTTGTGTAGTCGATGTAGTGTGTGGTGTGTATAGTGACTACATAGTGTGTGTTTGTGTAAGTATTTAATGTGTGTATAGTTACTGCTGACTGTGTGTTTGTGTAGTGGATGTAGTGTGTGTAGTGACTGCAAAGTGTGTGTGTGTGTTTGTAAGTACTGCAGAGTGTGTGTTTGTGTTAGGAAGTAGTGTGTGTAGTGACTGCAGAGTGTGTGTTTGTGTAAAGATGTAGTGTGTGTAGTGACTGCAGAGTGTTTGTGTGTGTTTGTGTAGTGTTTCCAGAGTGTGTGTTTGTGTAAGGATGTAGTGTGTGTAGGGACTGCAGAGTGTATGTTTGTGTAAGGATGTAGTGTGGGTAAATTTTAGTGAATAGTGTGTGTATATGTTAGTGTATAGTTTGTATAAATGTTAGTGAATAGTGTGTGTATATGTTAGTGTATAGTTTGTATAAATGTTAGTGAATAGTGTGTGTATATGTTAGTGTATAGTTTGTATAAATGTTAGTGAATAGTGTGTGTAAATGTTAGTGTATAGTGTGTGTAAATGTTAGTGAATAGTGTATGTAAATGTTAGTGTATAGTGTGTGTAAATGTTAGTGAATAGTGTTTGTAAATGTTAGTGTATAGTGTGTGTAAATGTTAGTAAATAGTGTGTGTAAATGTTAGTGAATAGTGTGTGTAAATGTTAGTGTATAGTGTGTGTAAATGTTAGTGAATAGTGTGTGTAAATGTTAGTGTATAGTGTGTGTAAATGTATGGGGCTGCAAAAATGTGGGGGGAAAAGCCTACAGTTTTTTTTCCGATCCATTAATTGTCTTGTTTTATTCCCCCCTCCCTGTATCTCACCTGTGGCCATGGAGGGGGGAGATCACATTGTCTGGAGCCCTGGAGCCGGAGGTCCTGTGGCATGGTGCAGCCCTCCCGCTACCTGTATTCTGCAGGACCCATTCACATAGTGCCCCACAAACAATGCCCCATACACACTACACACACTGCCCCACAAACACTGCTCCCCATACACACACTACACACACTGCCCCCATACACACACTATACACACTGCGGCATAAACACTGCCCCCATACACACACTGTCCCCCATACACACACTGCACACCCATACACAAACTGCCCCACAAACACTGCCCCCATACACACACTACGCACACTGCCCCACACACACACACTGCAACTCTCACACACACTGCCACCCTCACATACACACTGCAGCTCTCTCACACACACACTGCAACCCTGACATACACTGCCGCCCTCACGCACTCGCACACACACACTGCACCTTTCACATATACACACACTTCACCCCTAACACATACCTGGGATCTGCTGGGCATAGGAGCAGTGGTAAGTTGCCAAACTGTTCTTAAACTGTTTGACTACTTACTCTGGGATGGGATCCTGGCACTACTGGCACCATAACTATTACACTGAGCTGTAGTGGTTATTGTACCTGGATTATTTCTTTAAATAATCTACAAGTGCCCCTACCAAGAACAGCCTCTGGATCCACCACTGCCTTGAATTAGCTAAATTAGACAGGCAGACAGGATACATGCATATTAAAGGATCACTATAGGCACTCAGACCACTTCAGCTCAATGAAGTGATCTGGGTGCCAGGTCCCTCTAGTTTTAACCCTGCAGCTGAAAACATAGCAGTTTGGGTTAATCCAGCCTCTGGTGGCTGTGTCACTGACAGCAGCTAGAGGCGCTTCTGCAATTCTCCCCATGAAAATCACAGTGAGAAGACGCTGGATGTCCATTGGAAAGCATTGCATAATGCTTTCCTATGGGCGGTTTGAATGCGCACGTGGCTCTTGCCGCGCATGCGCATTCGGAGCTGACGTCGGCAGAGGGAGGAGAGTTCCCCAGCGCCGAGGGTGCCCGGCGCTGGAGAAAGGTAAGTGGCTGAAGGGGTTTTAATGACCCTATAGTGCCAGGAAAACAAGTTTGTTTTCCTGGCACTATAGTGGTCCTTTAACTCATTTGGTTGCTAGCTGGTACCCCACCAGCAGTAGCTGCCATGATAATGCACAACAGTGTTTGACTTTAGCATGTAGTAGAAATTGTAGATCTCTGCAGTGCTCTGTTTACTATCCACATGCTTTCACCTGCCATTCACGGTAAAAATAGCCATTGCAGACTTACAAGGCAATCCACAGGAGAAAACTATCTTGTAAACCCAGTGGTTCAAATCTTAATTATAAGACTTTTCATTGTAACTCAGCTAGTGTTCCCAGCCATTAAAAAACAGCTTTTTGCCACTGTCTGAGCCTCCACCACAAGACTGCATGCTTAAAAACAAGCCTATTGATGTCTTTTTATTTTTCTAAAAGGGGGTGTGTATATTGTACTTCCAAAAGCCATTAACAGCTGACAATAGCCTTGTTTGCTACAAAACTGCAGGAATTATATTATTTACTACAATGGCAATGATTATATGATTTAGTCAGCAGACCATCGATGGAAACACAGTAAAAAAAAAACTGAAGTGCAATTTTACTTTCTTCTGTATTGGATTCTATTGTATTGTGGCAATGTTAGGCCTTGTGTTGGTTATCGTAATACATTCCTCGGAACTCCATAAAATTACACAATGAGCAGTGTTTAAAAAGCCTAGACTAGGGCTATGTAACATCACCTAAGCAGAGAAAGGTCAGTAGAAAAAATATTGCTTTCTTATTTACTGCAGAGAACACTCTAGAGAGCAGGTCGTGGTCAGTGCTGCAATTTACGATAACAATTCTTCGGGGGGTTTTGCTCCGGTTGGTCAGCCTGAGTTATGATGTTTGAAGTGACAGCAGTCTCTGCCAGATGATATTGTGGCTGACAATTTCTTTTTGCGAGGATTTTGTCTCTGCCTCAACAAGTTTAAACTCCAGAGAATTCTATAAATATATAATAAAAAAAGAAAAAAAAAAACCTGGAACAATGTCTTATAGTACAGAATGGCAGCACTGGGATGAATCCACATTTATGCTGTTGCTCTTTTTATGATAGATTTTAAGTCGCGGTGACATGGCGTGTAGGGAGCCATTGACAGACGTTAGCTCCTCAGCACTGTGAATAAACTGTTTTAGAATGCTACTCAGGTACACAATCACCTTCACTCTTACACATAGTTCCCTGGAACACGCAAAGCTACAAATGAGTGGTAGGAGGTAGTTCTAACATCACTGAAATGGTTAATGGTGTGATCTAATTTGCAAAGCATGCAATTATTTGGTATAAGTGAACTGGGAATCTCTTATTACCAGCCTGACATTGATGACAAGAGAGGGACGTATAATTGGCATATCATTAGAAAGGTATATAATTTATTTCTTCTAATTTAGCTTGTGCAGAATGGACTGTTCAATAATACACTTAACATTCACTCCTATGACATGTTCAGTGTGAAGACATTGAATTGCCATGATTTGGTTCCAGGGCATTAATGCAGCTGCTGTGATTAAAGAAATATAAAAAGCAAAATAAAATAAATAAAAACATAAAACAAAGTCCCAGAATGCATTGGGAATCCAGAACTGTTGATCAGGTGAAGCAAATGGTTAGATTAAAGGGACACTATAGTCACCAGAACAACTACAGCTTATTGCATTTGTTCTGGTGAGTAGAATCATTACCTTCAGGCTTTTTGCTGCAATCACTGTCTTTTCAGAGAAAATGCAGTGTTTACATTACAGCCTAGTGATAACTCCACTGGCCACTCCTTAGATGGCTGTTAGAGATCCTTCCTGAGTCATGGCTGCCTAAAATGCATCCAAACATTCAGTATCTCCTCCCTCTGCATGCAGACACTGAACTTTCCTCATAGAGATTCATTGATTCAATTCATCTCTATGAGGAGATGCTGATTGGCCAGGGCTGTGTTTGAATCATGCTGGCTCTGCCCCTGATCTGCCTCTTTGTTAGTCTCAGCCAATCCTATGGGGAAGCACTGTGATTGGATCAAGCTACCACTTCTGCTAATCTCAGCAGACAGCTTGTTTTATGAGGCAAACAGCATGCAGAGCTACAGCTTCGGGCTTGAATACAAGTAAGATTGTGCTATACTTAGGGAGGCATGAGGGGCCCAGGGGGGCTAGATGGTGGTTTTAACACTATAGGGTCAGGAATACATGTTTGTGTTCCTGACCCTATAGTGTTCCTTTAAGACATGTAGGGGTAACCACTAACTGCACAGCTTGCATTTACTGTGATAATCGCCACTCCCTATGATGGCAGAAATAGAATTCATATATTAAAGAAATACTTGCACTCTCATATAATATAAATCAGATTTTATTTCATAATAGTAATACAAATGTCAAAAAATACTCCATATACACCCCTTGAGATCCCAAATAGCAAAAAAACAAATACTCTGAAATATTCAAAGCAAGTGAAGCAATTTAAACAGAAAAAAATTAATTCATAAATTGCTGTGCATTATATTTACCTTTGCCAGTCAGGAAGAGGACAGAGAAACCACCCAACGTTTTGGCACTAATATGTCCGAATATTTACGCATTGTGGTGCAGTTTACTGAGCAGGTTATTACATTCCTGATAAGCACATATTGGTGGAGCAGTCCCAAGATGTATTGCTCAGTCAGTCCCAGTAAACAGTGATGTATTCGTCCCACAATTCTCTTGCAAATGTCCATGACCTCCAACTGCATTCAGGTCATGTATCAGTGTGAGCATGATGACTTTGCCCTCAAGAAATGCAGGGTATTTACAGACTAGTTGTGGTTTACAGTTCCCAATTGCAAAGTTTTCATCAAAACCTTCACTGGTTCAGATTTGTGCAGCTCATGAACATTTTATAAGGACTATTTCAGAAATCACAAATCTTTAGAAACTGTAAGTAACAATTCTTCTGCAGTTGTTGATAATTGCAGAGCCCTTTAATCCTTCATTAACCTGTGTCAGGTTATGATTGGTCGAAATACGTTTTTGAACCCACCCGTTTTCATGAGAATTCTGATTTATAATACACTAGCTATAACTATACCATGATGTGGGTTGGTCCATGGTAAGACTGAAACCTGGCTCAAACACAATGGGAAATATACACATAAGGAACACAATGTGAAATATACACACAAGAAACATGTTTCTAATGGGTTTTCTAAAACACAGGAAGATTTAGAAGCAACTTGAGTTCACTATCTGGGATTCACTATTCAATGAGCAACTTGAAAAAACTCATCTAGGAGCTAGGCTCTGTGTCTACACCCAAAATATTGTTTAACTACGCTGAAAACATTGGAAAAAGGGGTTAGTGCACTATATATTTGTCAGCGGGGTCTTAGTTGTGAGGAGATCCCAGTGAGTTTACAACTGGAGTGAACCTACTTTAAGCGTGATATGTTTTCATTTTTATACCCTTGGGTCACTGATAGAATTCTAGTCATTCTAAATTTCCCATCATGCTTTTCCTTATAGGAATGATATGTATCTTTCAAAATCTAGTAATAGCTACAAAATCAAGTTTTATTCGTCAGTACTCTAAGCAGTGTTTCCACCAAACATATTTTTATGAACAATCTAGTGGTGAGACAGTTAATAAAGTACTTTTTATAACAACAACAGCCTGCTGCATGTAATGTGCTCCTATGTAAAGTGCAAAGTGTTTCAATCATAAAGATTCCCCTCTGTTAAGGGATTATGGATTACTTCTATGAATATAGGACTGATTTTTGTTTACTAATTAAGCATAGTACAAAACATGTCTGTCATTTGGGGTCAATTGAAGAAAATGTGATATAGTGCTAATATAATTGTGACAGTCTACTCGCAGGGGACACAAGTGTCACAGCCAAGGGCTGAGATTATAGCTCAGAGAGCATAGTATAGTGTTTATAGCTGTTATAGGAGATACACCCCAAGCACTAGGCAAGTTGCAGTGTAGGATGAAGTAGAACAGTTTTTTTTTGTGTGTGAATGGCACCCTTTTGCACTTGGGTCCTTAACAGGAGGTCCCCAGGAGAAAAATACCTGCTGCCTAGGTGTCTGTACCTGATCAGATAATTTAATTAGCGGCCAGACATCTCGGCACAGGTTAACAATTTTAACTAAAAAACAGAGTTCTCATGCACACATCCCCGAACAAATACTGTCCCTGGAAAACTCTCTTCTGATTGCTCAGTCTGACAAAAGGGCTTGGTTCAGGGCTTAAGTTAGCTGGAAGTAAAGTTGTGACAGGGCTGTAACCTTCCTCCGATCCGGTGCAGAGTTCTACAGAGCTATATGGGTAATTCTGGTCGCCTAAAACGATGGTGCTTTAAGTTGGAACATTGAGCTTCCTCAAGTCCGGGGTATCGTTCGATGTCTCATCAATCTTCCAAATTGGATAGGTGAGTCTGAGACCAAGAGCTCCCTTGACAAAGTTTTACTGGACCACGGCAACTCTGCGATCTAATCAGGAGTTTCAGAGGGTTTGTAGGTTGCTCCCTGTCAGGCGCTCCCTGCGGATCTGTGATGACTCTTGGTATGCTGAGAAGGGCGTTGGGCTTTGTGGCACGGGCTTGAGAAGCATATGAAGCATATGGAGCAAATATAGTCCTTTTGAGAGGAACGTGATGGTTGGGAGACATAAACCATTCCTGGGTGACAAGGTGGTCTGTATTATGGATAGAATCTGGGTTTCTGTAATTTTTAATAAAATAATTATTATATAAATTACATAAATAATTAAGAGTGAATTGATTTGCAACATAAAGTCTGGTGAATTGACCCCAGGACGTCAATATGACAGATGTGTTCTAAGCGTGCTCTGAAGCTCCCGGACACACATTACAACTCTACTACAAGATATACTCAGAGACCTAATATGCTGCCATCGAAATCTGGGAAAATGTCCTCAAAACAAACAAGGCTTTCAAGTGCTTCATCCATGTTGCAGACATTACAGATGACAGACTGCTGTCAATTTCAACAAGGATTATCTTGTCTTGATGATCAATCTTGATGATCTCCATTTCCATAGGAAAACATTGGGACGCTGTTAAAGGACCACTCTAGGCACCCAGACCACTTCAGCTTAATGAAGTGGTCTGGGTGCCATTTTTTCATAAACATAGCAGTTTCAGAGAAACTGCTATGTTTATGAATGGGTTAAGCCTTCCCCCTATTCCCTCTAGTGGCTGTCTCACTGACAGCCACTAGAGGCGCTTGCGTGCTTCTCACTGTGAGTTTCAGAGGGTTTGTAGTCTGAGACCAAGAGCTCCCTTGACAAAGTTTTACTGGACCACGGCAACTCTGCGATCTAATCAGGAGTTTCAGAGGGTTTGTAGGTTGCTCCCTGTCAGGCGCTCCCTGCGGATCTGTGATGACTCTTGGTATGCTGAGAAGGGCGTTGGGCTTTGTGGCACGGGCTTGAGAAGCATATGAAGCATATGGAGCAAATATAGTCCTTTTGAGAGGAACGTGATGGTTGGGAGACATAAACCATTCCTGGGTGACAAGGTGGTCTGTATTATGGATAGAATCTGGGTTTCTGTAATTTTTAATAAAATAATTATTATATAAATTACATAAATAATTAAGAGTGAATTGATTTGCAACATAAAGTCTGGTGAATTGACCCCAGGACGTCAATATGACAGATGTGTTCTAAGCGTGCTCTGAAGCTCCCGGACACACATTACAACTCTACTACAAGATATACTCAGAGACCTAATATGCTGCCATCGAAATCTGGGAAAATGTCCTCAAAACAAACAAGGCTTTCAAGTGCTTCATCCATGTTGCAGACATTACAGATGACAGACTGCTGTCAATTTCAACAAGGATTATCTTGTCTTGATGATCAATCTTGATGATCTCCATTTCCATAGGAAAACATTGGGACGCTGTTAAAGGACCACTCTAGGCACCCAGACCACTTCAGCTTAATGAAGTGGTCTGGGTGCCAGGTCCAGCTAGGGTTAACCCATTTTTTCATAAACATAGCAGTTTCTGAGAAACTGCTATGTTTATGAATGGGTTAAGCCTTCCCCCTATTCCTCTAGTGGCTGTCTCATTGACAGCCACTAGAGGCGCTTGCGTGCTTCTCACTGTGATTTTCACAGTGAGAACACGCAAGCGTCCATAGGAAAGCATTGTAAATGCTTTCCTATGCGACGGGCTGAATGCGCGCGCAGCTCTTGCCGCGCGTGCGCATTCAGTCCAGGAGGAGGAGAAGAGGAGGAGAGGAAGCAGAGAGCTCCCCGCCCAGCGCTGGAAAAAGGTAAGTTTTTAACCCTTTCCCCTTTCCAGAGCCGAGCGGGAGGGGGACCCTGAGGGTGGGGGCACCCTCAGGGCACTATAGTGCCAGGAAAACGAATATGTTTTCCTGGCACTATAGTGGTCCTTTAAGTATGCATGGCACAATGCTGCACAAATCAGCATCTCCTCATAGAGATGCTTTAAATCAATGCATCTCTATGGGGAACGTTCGGCAGAGCGTGGAGATGCTGAATGAAGATATGAGACTCTCTAGTGTCTAGATAGCAGAAACTTTAGTTAGGAGTTAGTTTTTTTTCCAACAACAAATAAACAATTCTTAAAGGAACATGCTAATGACACCAGCGCCATTAAATGAAGATACAGTGGTTCCGGTGACTATAGTGTTCCTTTAAGAATTTTATTTTTGTTGTTGGAAAAAAAACTGGCTCCTAACTTTTTTAGCTGGCTCTTATATTTAAAGCAAATTTGTCAAGCCCTGCCCTAAAGATATAGCTATATTATTATTATTATTATTATTATTATTATTATTATTATTACAATTTATATAGCGCCTACAGATTCTGTAGCGCTTTACAATATTATGAGAGGGGGGATTTAACTATAAATGGGACAATTACAAGACAACTTACAGGAACGATAGGTTGAAGAGGACCCTGCTCAAACGAGCTTACATTATATATGTAATTTCATCGAGGATATTATGCTTACCCGATTTCCACATAGATTTAAAAGAAATTAAGGCTTGCATTCATGCTATGGCTGCCAAGCTAAAAAAAAAAAATGTATATCAGAACGGGGCACATGCATCAATATTGTAGAAGAAAAAAATAGATTAAATAATCCTACAACATAAAGCTTTTTTTGAAGAGCGCATCTCTCTTTAGAATGAAGCATTTTTGTAAAGCTCAGACTAGCATATCTTGAAGATATATCACAAATAATAATATTTGTATAAGGGTAATACCAGAGGAAGTGAAAGCTGCAAATCTGAGAAATATTGTTTGCGAATTTTTGCAAAAATTATTACCTACTGTGGATCAATATAGGATTCTTTTAATCCATACCCATCATCTGCCAAGATCCTAAAAGGCCCCTCCTGATACCTCTAGAGATGTATTTCCAAGAATACACTTCTATTATGTTAAAGTGGAGTTAATGCAACGAGCTGCACTAATTCCTATGCTATCAACAAGACTTGCTCATCTTTACTCAAATGTGGATTAAGCTACGCTCTCCAATCACGTAGAGAATTGTCATCTATAACCAAAGCACTCCATGCCCATCATATAACCTATAAATGGTGCTTTTCATTAAAGTTGTTTATTTCTAAAGATAGTGCCTAACTCTCTGCTACAACTCCTATAAACACAATTAAGCTATTACAACAATGGGAATTGAAGCTGTACCATCAATCCAAATTCCTGCACCATTACAAGGCTTAGAGAAGCAAGGACCTGGACAAAAGCTCACACGTTAAACTCCACTGCAATCTCTTCCAACAATCAACAAGTTTGAGTACTTATTTCTAGAGTTAATTTGAAATTTAAAGCATAACTTATCTGAATGCTGCGGGTTGACAGAAGATGCCCTCTGTGCCTCCGATGGCAAACAAGCAGTACGGTCTCCAGAGATTGTGGCTGGACCATTATGACTTTCTTTATTCCTTTTTTTTATTATTTAATTTTTTCTTTTTTTTACACTTGTTTTTATTTGTTTGTGGGTATGTTTTTTCATATTTTTTATATTTTTGAATATATTTTGGTTTTCAATAGATTTAAATGCGGTGTAAGTGACAAGGACCTACACCTATAAGTGGAGCGCTCAAACACGTATATTGCTTACCAAACGTTATTTCGTATCATGGTACACGGAAAAGAATACAAAAGAATACAATATAGTGCAGATGGTATATATAAAGTGACAATGCGGAGAGGGCGGAGCTTGAACACTGAAGCAAACGGACGCCAGCTAAAGGAGCTCTGAGCCTTAAACAGAGAAAATCACAAGAAATACCCCCCATTACCATCCCAATCGACAGGCAAATACCCCAAGACTTAATGGGGAGAAAGGGAAAGAAAACGATACCACACAAACCCACCTCGGGACTTACTATAGGGGAGTTGTGGAGGCAAGCACGTGGAGCCTCCGAAACAAACATGGCGGCTCAGCACGGTGGGTGCTCGGATTTCTCCGAGGACATATCCGATGAGGAAGATGGGGGAATCTCACAGCCTCCTCACCCACCACAAAAGGCACAACAAGGCGGCAAAAGGTCCGACACAGAGCCGATCACCATATCGGTTCTGAAGGCATTACTGGCGGACCTGAAACGCAGCTTCCACGAGGATGTCACAGCGCTCCGCGCAGACTTGAAAGGCCTGACAGGCCGAATCTCCAAACTGGAGGACTCCTCACAATCCCAGGCCCAGGAGGTCGCTGCACTGCAACACTCCGTACAAGCACTGGAACAGCAGACCCAGCAATATGAACATCGCCTCGCGGCGCTGGAGGACGCCAGACGGGCTTCCAACATTAAAATCAGGGGAGTCCGAGAGGACATTACAGAGGCCGAACTGCCTAAACTAATGGAGCGGATGTTACTAGAAATACTGCCACGAAGACAGAAATCAACTATCACCCCAGAAAGGGTCTTCAGGGTCCCTAAACCAACTAACGCACCAACCATGGCCACGAGAGATGTCATTCTGACCCTCCGCAATAGCGGACATAAGGTGGCGATCCTGTCTGCCCTCCGAGGCAGGACCCCCTTCCACTTTGAAAACATGGACCTCTCACTCTACACAGACCTGTCCAGTGGCACCCTGGCCTGGCGCCGGTCGCTACGACCACTCACCTTAATTCTTCGTGCCCGCAAGATTGAATACCGCTGGCGGTCCCCCAGAGCATTGACGGTCCAGCGAGGATCGAACTTGCATAACATTCAGGACATTCGGGACGCCCCGGCCTTCCTCCGGCTCCTGGACCTACCTCAAGAACTGCTGTCCCCGGCAAGACTGGCCAACAAGGATAACAACAGCCCCCCTAATCGCACCCATACTTGGGACCCAGACCGGATCGCCCCATTCATGCCCCAAAGCTCTACACCGGACACATATTCAGCAATCACGACATAGAGGCACAGAGACACTCACCAGTCAGAGTCTCGGGTCCACCGCTTGGCGTAGGTAAGGACATGGTACACAACCTGCGACCCACTGATACCCTGACAGCTGCCGAGCTACCTCGAATCAGGACTGGCACAGCCGGACAGGACACCAGAGACCTGATAACGCAGACCTAAGCCCCCCAACACTAACGAAGACCTCCCCGCCCCCGGGCAACTCTGTGTCCCTGCCCCAACCATGCTAAGTGGACAGACTCAGGCTGGAAAAACGGAGACTAATTCTATTTTTACTTCTACAATTACTTAGAAAAGGGGATAGGAGGACGCGGAGAGGGGGAGAAGAGGGACAATTTTTATATATTTTTTTTTTTTTTTGCTTTTAATCCCGAGACCCATCAGACATGCCCAACTTGCTCTTATGTTCAGATCGCTTTTAAGGGCAACAAACACTAGACCTCACATAAATATATAGCCTGAACATGTCTAAACATATATGTACCAATGGGTATTTGTTTGGCCAGCCTGCCTCCGGTCGCCCTCTCCTGTACCCATTGAGGCTTCTAAGACCAGAATACTCAAACATGTGTATTTTAGCACCCAACCAGCAATTTACATGTAGTAATTATATAGCCTGTAAGCCTGCTTCAATACTCTACCGATAGCCACATATGGCACACAACGTGGGTGGCCTTAGGCAGTAGGTTTGTGGGGTGTTTTCTCCCCCCCCCCTTTTTTTTTTTTTCCTTCTTCTTCTCCCTCTCTCTTCGGTTGGTACCTGCCAGACATGTCACGACAATGTATGTATAAGCAGTTATAACTATGGCATAGGTACAACAGATTGACCCTCTCAGAAACGCAATGCCCTGGATTTGACATAACCCTCAACACATTTGAAGTAATCATAAGCCTGGTCTGTTTAGCAAGCTACAATAATCTATTGCTGTTATTAAGTCAGATATTTTAATGTTCTCACAACAAAAATGTCCTGTTTAACCTGCCTCACTTTAAAGTGTTTAAAATATTCTCAACTATAACAAGAATTAACACAGTTAGAACTCTAGCATAAGTATACATGTTAGACCCTCTCAGAAATGCAATGCCATGTATTTAACAATTTTAAATGTAACAAAACTAACCACAAGTCTGCCTAGCTTAGCAAACTTAAAACTTAAAACATAAAGTGACAATGCAATAATAGTGATGGAATCTTAATGGCTGATACACTCACATTCCAAGGAGCCTGTATATGGAAACACTGGCTCCGTATCAAAGCTTGTGTGCTTATAATGGTAGCACCACCCTTCTACTTCGGTATGGAGTAATTCTCAAAGACAAAAACAGAGGGAAAGCGCACCAATGTGTAGATTTGTTCATAAAAGCACACATATATATAAATAAATGTGGTGCTCACCTGGTCATGAGCCTATGGATCCTGGCTCTAGGTGTATAAACTCTGTGCCAATTTGAATGGGGATGGCACTACCCCTATGAAGATTCTTTTGGAGGCTCCAAAAAAGGGACTTAAAAAGGTATAAAAGTAAAATAACAAATTTATTAATATACCGTATTCAAAACATAATTTGCGGGCTATACAAAATTATCAACTTAAAAATTAGCTTGCTGTATTTGGTCAAACATTTAATTAACTCACTCCTAATGTGATGGCTGGAACTGCTTCTCTTTGGTGTGATGTTAGTTGGTATTTATGATGTTGCTACTCACAGTGTGTGTGTGTGTGTGGGGGGGTGCAGTGTGTATGTGTGTGAAGGGTGCAGTGTGTAAGGCGTGCAGTGTTTGTGTAAGGGGGTGCTGTGTGTTTGTGTGAGGGGCGCTGTGTGTTTGTGCAAGGGGTTATGTGTGTGTTAGGGGCTTGCAGTGTGTTTGTGTGAGGGGGTGTAGTGTGTTTGTTTAAGGTGTTCTGTGTGTGTGAGGGGGAGCAGTGTGTTTGTGTGAGGGTTTATTTGTGAGTGTGGGGGGGTGCAGTGTGTTTGTGTGTTTTGTGTAGTGTGTCCCAGTCTTACTGCCCCCCTATCCTTCTTACCACTGGCCTGAATGGAGAGGACATATTACTGCAATCCCTGGTGGTCCAGTGGTTTCGTGTGCACTTTAGCCTGCAGCTCATCCAGCTGTAGGCTGACCACTATTTTCTTCCCGCGAGCACAGCACTGTCGGAGCCCTGCCATGGTAACGCGCGGCAACGCTTCAACCTTCATGGATTTTGAGCTCTAATAATTTATCCACAGTTATCTGTGATGCCAGTTCCTGTGTCTAATTCCCTACAGGATAAACCCTGCTACTTAAGTATAACATTTAGAGGGCATAAATTGAGCTAGGTGGGAGCAATGTCAAACACAGGCATGCCAGTAACTGAACTCATGCCTCTGGTGATGCATTTGGCATAAAAGAGGACATGCCATCCTAACACGCATGCACACCCTGTTGACACATTGTCCTCCAGGCCCACATGCAGAGCACTATCTTCCAAGTAGAAACAACGTGCTCTTGATGCACTTCAATGGACAACTGTCATAGAATTATCACTTCTTGTTTGTCACTAATGGGTGACCCAACACGCAGAATAATAACCCTCCTAAAGGTACAAAGTTAATACCGAAACCAGACCTTAGAATGGCTGGACTGAAGGTAAAAAAAAGAGAATAGTCAAAACCAAGCCTAAGTCAAAGGGAGACAGAGAACAACCAAACGAAATACCAGAGCCGATTCAAGGGACCCAGAAATCAGAGAAGTCAGGTAAAAGCCGAGTTAATACCAAAATAGCAAAAAAAGTATACAAATGCACTCTTGTGGTTCCTAGTAAACTAGGAACCACAACAGGGCACTGAAACACTGGCTAAATGTGCTTTTATATGTTTGGGGGCGTGATTGATGTAGCCACGCACCCATAACGTGAGAGGGCGCCTGTAAACCCTGCCATTTGTACTGCCCCTTTCCTGACTTCGGCGCCGTGTCATAAAAGGGGGCGTGCATACAGCTCACGGGAAATTAGTCAATCGGGAAGGAGGACTGGAGGTGGCGGTCCGCCCGATCGGAGAAACAGCTGATCGGTGGACCGCCAAGGTAAGTATCGGATTCCTCGCGTGGTTTTTTAAAAATGTATTACATTTAATGAAATTTAATGATTATTTTAGATGATCTTTATTTTTATTTGATTTTTTTATTTCATTTCTTTATGTTGCTGATCATCCCTGTTTGGTCAGATCTACTGTTAACCAAACCAGTGCTGTTCACCTGCAAAAAATCAATATATATTATCTAAAATAACTTATTAATTTTCACTAAATGTAATAAACTTTTACAAAACGAGAAGTGAAAATTTGATGTCAGTTGTCCTTCAAAGGGTCTTTTCTGTGGGCCATCCAAAAGCAGGAAACCAGAATAAAATCGTACGGGGGCAAGACAGACAATCTAAATCTGCACTGTCCCATCTGAAATAGACCACAATGGACATATTCATAAAGATGTAGAATACAGTTAGTTTATTACAGTAGATATAATGAGACAGAAACAAAAAGCAGACGCAATTAAAATAACAGTCTTTACTTTTCTTTTCTTTTTTTTTATTTAAAGGCTATGAAGAAACTGATTTGTTTGTGAGAAAGCCTCTTTATTACTGGATTTCATCAACAATTCCAAAGCATAAAAAATAGAAATAATGTATATAGTTTTACAACATTTCCACTCTAATTAGCCAGTTTTAAAGAATTTACAGCCCTATTAAATACCATAGGATATATATTATGATGTCAAAGTCAGCTTTACAAGGGTACCTAAAGTCATGTGTCCTGTAATTATAAGTAACATTTAATGATAAGTTCCTGTGTTTTAAAAGTTATTGGGTAGACCATCGATTTAGCAAAAATGTTAACAATTTCTTTATGTCTTTTAGGCTTAGGATAAAAAGATGAACATTACTTAACATATTTTAGCAGTCAATAAAAAACATCACCTCTAGCTATACATGTGTTGTTAATTAAATGCATGCATAGATTGGGGATAGATTTTAGAACTGCGTTTTACTGGTACATTAACAGTGAATCGAACTCCAAGTCATTTGTGCTGTCAATTTATTTAACATTGATAATAGTATCAAAATAACATTGCTCAGTATACGAGAAAGGTGGAAGGAATGTAGAATTGATAAAGACCAAAATGACTACAAATTAATCCTTAGAATGAAGTAATATATATTGAACCGTCAGACACTCAGAATACATATACGTGTTGATTGACTTGCTATAGTAAACAAAGTCATTGTAGTAAGGTCAGCTAAATTATACAGTAATAGTATAGTAATGAAACATGAAAAAAAAGGCATGAGCAAACAAAAACTGATAAATGGAAGATTGTAAGTTTATGGAAAATATGTATACATGCAGTATAAAGTGGTAATATCTATTAACCAAAGAATATATAGGATATATCGTAAAGATTAAGGATATAAATAATTGCTCTGCAAATGACATGGACAAGCTGGTTTTAGTGTCAATGGACAGACACAGACCAGCCCTCTATAGTGCAACAAAAAAAAGTAAAAATGTGCACAAAAATGGTGTATAATTAGGATTTTCTTTAGTTTGCTGACCAAAAATGTTTTTTTCTTTTTTTCTTTTAAATTGAATGAATATGTATAAATATACATAACAAAAAATCCCTGTGTGAACTATAACACCCTAATGTGAATGTGATGTACAAGCCTTTTCTTTTTTTTTGTGACAAATTTTATTTTCATAATTTGCTAAGATTTTATGAACAGGGGAATAACATACGAGAGAAATAATTTTCAATGAGAGGACCTGGCATGAGATTATAAGGTAAGCACTCACCAAGAATTGTACACAAAACATACGTTTAAACAAAATGGAAATGAGATAATCAAGTATGGGTCAGCTTCTTAATACTCAATATAAAGAAGATGTGAAAAAAATAAGGTAAAAGAAGAAGAAGAAAGGGACCGCAACTACAGATAGATAAAAAGATGGAGAGAAGCTAAAAGGGAGAGAAGAGAAAGGAAGAAAAAAAAGTGAAGAAGATGGGGGATGAAAAGGGAGTAGAGGGGCAGAAGGAAGAGTGACGGAACTACCACCATCTCAGGGGGCCCATCGGGTGGCCTATGCACTTAGGGTCACCCGATGGACATCTTCGACCTGGGACCTGGTCAGTCGCAGTGGTCCTTTAGCAACGCAACTAGGCCCACTGATCTGTGAGAAGCCCACAGTGCTGGGAGGAAGTGAATACAAGTCACTTCCTCCCACCTTACCAACAAGCACAGTAGAGAGAAACAGAGGAGGACCGGAGAGGAGGGAGTGTGAGAGCCAGGACCAGAGGAGGAAAAGCCTGGCCCAAACTCCCTTCACACTCAACCAGATGCCACTGGGCCCCAGGGAAGCCACACTCCTGCACCAAGAAGGTATGGAAGCAGCAGGGTAGCTAAAAATATGTAATGTTATCTTGAAGTGTATATTACTGTTTGTGTGTTTTCTGTGAATATGTTATCTGTGTTTATGTGTTATGTGTGTGTGTGTGTGTGTATGTCTTAACTGTTTGCATGTATTATATGTGTATATATGTGTGTATGTTATGTGTGCCTATGTATCTTTGTTTTTGTATGTGTATCTGTGTGCCAGTGTGTGCTCCTGTGTATGTGTGTCTGCGCATCTGTGTGTCAGTGTTTGTATCTGTATGAGTGTCATTGTACGTGCCTGTGTGTCTGTGCATATGCATGTGTGTCATTGTGTGTGTCTTTGTATCTGTATGTGTGTGAGGGTGTGTCTGAGCATTTATATGTGCATTAGTGCTTGTGCGTATGTGTTTCTGTGTATCTGCAAGTGTGTCTGTGTGTGTCTATATGTTTCTCTGTGGATGTGATGTGTCAGTGTGTGTGTGTATGCGTATCAGTGTGTGTGTGGCAGTGTATATATGTATACATTTCAGCATCCAAACTTCAACACTACACACAAATACACTCTTACATTCAAATGTCAACTACTTATTTTCTTTCAGGAAGTGTTCCGGAGGATTGGAGGAAGGCAGATGTGGTTCCTATATTCAAAAAGGGTTCAAAATCCTTGCCTGGAAATTATAGACTGTGAGCTTAACTTCTGTGGCTGGTAAAATATTTGAAAGGTTATTAAGGGATAATATTCAAGAATTCCTTGAGAAGAACATGGTTATCAGCAAAAATCAGCATGGTTTTATGAAGCACAGGTCATGTCAAACTAACTTGGTTGCGTTCTACGAAGAAGTAAGTACAGGGAGTGCAGAATTATTAGGCAAGTTGTATTTTTGAGGATTAATTTATTATTGAACAACAACCATGTTCTCAATGAACCCAAAAAACTCATTAATATCAAAGCTGAATATTTTTGGAAGTAGTTTTTAGTTTGTTTTTAGTTATAGCTATGTTAGGGGATATCTGTGTGTGCAGGTGACTATTACTGTGCATAATTATTAGGCAACTTAACAAAAACAAATATATACCCATTTCAATTATTTATTATTACCAGTGAAACCAATATAACATCTCAACATTCACAAATATACATTTCTGACATTCAAAAACAAAACAAAAACAAATCAGTGACCAATATAGCCACCTTTCTTTGCAAGGACACTCAAAAGCCTGCCATCCATGGATTCTGTCAGTGTTTTGATCTGTTCACCATCAACATTGCGTGCAGCAGCAACCACAGCCTCCCAGACACTGTTCAGAGAGGTGTACTGTTTTCCCTCCTTGTAAATCTCACATTTGATGATGGACCACAGGTTCTCAATGGGGTTCAGATCAGGTGAACAAGGAGGCCATGTCATTAGATTTTCTTCTTTTATACCCTTTCTTGCCAGCCACGCTGTGGAGTACTTGGACGCGTGTGATGGAGCATTGTCCTGCATGAAAATCATGTTTTTCTTGAAGGATGCAGACTTCTTCCTGTACCACTGCTTGAAGAAGGTGTCTTCCAGGAACTGGCAGTAGGACTGGGAGTTGAGCTTGACTCCATCCTCAACCCGAAAAGGCCCCACAAGCTCATCTTTGATGATACCAGCCCAAACCAGTACTCCACCTCCACCTTGCTGGCGTCTGAGTCGGACTGGAGCTCTCTGCCCTTTACCAATCCAGCCACGGGCCCATCCATCTGGCCCATCAAGACTCACTCTCATTTCATCAGTCCATAAAACCTTAGAAAAATCAGTCTTGAGATATTTCTTGGCCCAGTCTTGATGTTTCAGCTTGTGTGTCTTGTTCAGTGGTGGTCGTCTTTCAGCCTTTCTTACCTTGGCCATGTCTCTGAGTATTGCACACCTTGTGCTTTTGGGCACTCCAGTGATGTTGCAGCTCTGAAATATGGCCAAACTGGTGGCAAGTGGCATCGTGGCAGCTGCACGCTTGACTTTTCTCAGTTCATGGGCAGTTATTTTGCGCCTTGGTTTTTCCACGCTTCTTGCGACCCTGTTGACTATTTTGAATGAAACGCTTGATTGTTCGATGATCACGCTTCAGAAGCTTTGCAATTTTAAGAGTGCTGCATCCCTCTGCAAGATATCTCACTATTTTTGACTTTTCTGAGCCTGTCAAGTCCTTCTTTTGACCCATTTTGCCAAAGGAAAGGAAGTTGCCTAATAATTATGCACACCTGATATAGGGTGTTGATGTCATTAGACCACACCCCTTCTCATTACAGAGATGCACATCACCTAATATGCTTAATTGGTAGTAGGCTTTCGAGCCTATACAGCTTGGAGTAAGACAACATGCATAAAGAGGATGATGTGGTCAAAATACTCATTTGCCTAATAATTCTGCACTCCCTGTAGAAGTATAGATCAAAGGCCGTGATGTGATCTATTTTGCCAAGGCATTTGATAGTTCCACAATAGATTAGTGTTCAAACTCAAGGAAATCGGTCTAGATGAAAATGCTTGTTCTTGGGTAGAACATTGGCTTAAAAACAGAGTACAAAGAGTTGTCATTAATGGTAAATTTTCAAGCTGGACAGAGGTGGCAAGTGGTGTCCCTCAGGGTCTGTTCTGGGACCCCTTCTATTTAACATGTTTATAAATGATCTTGAAGACAGCATTGAAAGTCATGTTTCAGTGTTTGCAGATGACACAAAACTTTGTAAAATAATACAATGTGAGCAAGATATTACTTTGCTGCAGAGGGATTTAGATAGACTGGGGGACTGGGCACTCAAATGGCAGATGAAATTTATTGTTGAAAAATGCAAAGTTATGCACTTTGGCGTAAAGAATACACATGCAACGTATACCCTTAATGGAAGCGAATTAGGGATAACAACACACGAAAAGGACTTGGGAATAGTTATAGACAACAAACTATGCAACAATGTGCAATGTCAATCAGCAGTGGCCAAGGCCAGTAAGGTATTGTCATGCATGAAAAAGGGCATTCATTCTCGGGACAAGAATATCATTTTGCCCCTTTATAAATCACTGGTAAGACCCCATATTGAATATGCTGTGCAATTTTGGGCACCTGTTCTAAAGAAGGATATTATGGCACTAGAAAAAGTGCAGAGGCGGGCTACAAAATTAATAAAAGGAATGGAACATATCGGCTATAAAGAAAGGTTAACAAATTTAAACCTATTTAGTTTAGAAAAACGTCGCCTGAGAGGGGATATGATAACATTATACAAATATATTCGGGGCCAATACAAACCATTGTGTGGAAATCTATTCACAAACCGGACTTTACATAGGACACGAGGCCATGCGTTTAGACTGGAAGAAAGAAGATTTCGTCTAAGGCAAAGGAAAGGTTTTTTTACTGTAAGAACAATCAGGATGTGGAATTCTCTGCCTGAGGAAGTGGTTTTATCAGAGTCCATACAGATGTTCAAACGGCTACTAGATGCATACTTGCAAGAACAGAATATTCAAGGATATAATCTTTCAATGTAGGGTAATAACTGCTTGATCCAAGGATAAATCTGACTGCCATTCTGGGGTCAAGAAGGATTTTTTTTCCTAGCTTGTTGCAAAATTGTGCTTCAAACTGGGTTTTTTTGCCTTCTTTTGGATCAACAGCAAAAAACAAATGTGAGGTAGGCTGAACTTGATGGACGCAAGTCTCTTTTCAGCTATGTAACTATGTAACTATGTAACTACATACACCCCTACTTTCAAAGGTAAACACTACACACAAGTAAACAACTGCTTTAAAATGGCTACAGTACATAAAAACACGCAACAAAACATTACACACACATACACCCCTACTTTCACACACATATTCCATACAAAAACATGCTTACATTTAAACATACAAACACTGATCAGTGCTACGAACAAGCCTGCAAGGATGAGCAAATGGGGGTTTCAAATTAGGTGCCTAAACATGCCTATACCTCTGCAGACTTGCTGGCCAATACCCAGCAATTGTTCTGACAGTCAGTAAAAAATAACTCTTAGTTTTGGACACATTAATGAACAGGTATATCGTTTGGTAGAAAGAAAAAGTATAAATAAGCCAAATAATAAGGTTTATTATACAATTAATGCATTGATAGCAAATAATAGTATGATTGTCTTATATACATGTGAGCTCTATAAAAAGTTGACTGATGAAAATGTAAAATGTGTTTTCATAGGTGCTAGTATATCAAAAGGTCTTTAGACAAACCAGACATAAGTAGATTTAGTTGATAGCTTAAAAGTAACTTTGTAAAATTGTAAGCATGTAGGGTTAACAAGTACACTAAAACGTAATAGACACGCTGTTTAAAAGACTTGTGCATGGCTGAAAAATTTGGTGGAGTGAATTTTATCAACTGAGTGATTCAGCTTGTCCGAAATTCTGCCATGCAAGCGATTTGGGGAAAACGATTCGGACAAAACAAAGGGATGTAAAAAATGAGTCTACTAATGTTCTGCATAATATAAACATAATACTAATATGTATATATATCGAAGTACAGAAATAGACTTATTTTTGCGTCCTCAATTAAACTAATTCTGAATTCCGATTAAATGAAATGGTATTTTACTATTCAAATTCGGTACACATTTTAGTTAATAAGTGTTCATTTACTTTTGGGAATTTGGGTGCGTATTTGGGTGCATATTTTAAGCATTAAGCCCAGCTGATTCTTAGTTTATTTTTAATTTGATTTAGTGCTGTCACCGGATCATCAATCATCTCTTTTTTTTACAAGCAGTATTTCGCATGACGATTCAAAGAAACTTTTTTTAAACATTGTCTGTGTCATTTGTTTTGTGTTATACCCATATGGAGCTTTTCGGACAACCCAGCAGTCAACCACTCAGACAAACTGGAATTAGTTTGAACCTGAATGCACTAGTCTATTATCAACATTTATATAGTGGCAGCATATTTTAAATTTTTTGCAAGTATAAAGTTATTTTTACATCATTATGGTAAATCATTTTTTGTGTCCAACATTGCTGTTTATACATATTGTAATGTCATAGAGCAATGATGTCACAGTGACTTATACATCCAACTAAAACTACCTTCAGAAGCACAACTGATGTGCCTTGAAACATATGATGCAGCATTAATAAAGGGTGCCTAATTCAGAATAAAAATAAAACATACTCAATATATATATATATATATATATATATATATATATATATATATATATATATTTGTGTTCAGGGCATCAAAGCCGTAGAGCTAGAGGTATGAAAACATACAGGGATGAGGCAAAGTCGGTTGTGGTGTGCCGGAACCGCCGATAAGGTAGGCCTGAAATAAAAGAGGGCCTACCTTATATAAATATAATAGAAAAAAGGAAGTGGTGGGTGGGGCAAATCACCAGACCTGAGATGGTAGTGAGGAGGGGTCTGGCGCTCCTTAAGAAGGAAAACCAAGCCCCTCCCACAACTACAGGCCCAGCCTTCCATATATATATATATATAAATGAAACCTGAACATGCATACATTATAGGGTGCTGCTGGGGCCAATATATGGGGTACATTGACGTTGTGGCAGGCTAATGCAATATGTTATCATATAATATAACTAAACCTCCATTAACTCCCATTATTTTTTACCTACGTGAGGTGTTTTTGAGTAAAACTATTACAATCTGTAAGATTTGAAATCATAGTTTAGTGAATAAGCGAGTGCACTGGATTATGTATTTTGTATGTTGTGTGTGTGTATATATATATATATAGTGTAGATTGGATTAGCCGTATTAGTCAAGTAGAAAAGATGTCAAAATACGAGAGTATTGCAGTATGCAATGACACCTTTTTTATTGGACAAACATAATATTAATATAATATAAACATGATTCAACCTTGAAACAAGTCACCCTAATGCAAGGTTCTTATGAGACACGTGTGATTAATAGTGAAATGCATACATGAACATGTTTATGTTATATTATATTTTGTTTATTTACATTTTCTGGCTATTCTCAGCCAACCTGCACCTTTTACTTTCAGGCACATCTTCTGCTATTTATGCCACCCCGCTCACCCCTTCTCTAACATCAGTTGTTTTAAGTGTTAAACTCTATCAGATTGATCAGTATTGCTTCAGACCTGAGGAAGAGAGGAAAACTCTCAAAAGCTTGTCTTTGAAATAATATTTTAGTCCAATAAAAAAAGGTATCATTGCAGACTGCAATACTCGGGTATTTTGGCATCATATATATATAAATATATATATCTTAGAAGTTTGCACTGAACATCGTTTGATTCTGCCAGGAGATGTCTACTTTCAATCAATGAATTGATTGTATCTTCTTCTTTGCTGTATGGACTGTCATCCAAACAATAGATTTCTCAATTGTAATCAGATTTACCTTTCAGAATAGATCCATCCAATCAATATGAATAACTACTGTAGAAATATAGCAAAGAACACTAGGATTTAACCTTGAAATAAGTCATCCGAATCAATGCTAAGGGCGGGCAGAGGTTCTTTCTGTGACATGTGTGATTAATAGTGAAATGCATAGAGGAACATGTTCGATACATGTATTGCTTATATATAGAACAGAGAGGGCAAACCCTGCCCCGATGTTGGATAAACTACTATTCCCATGATGCTAAGTTAGCTGGGGAGCATTCCGTGACCATGTGTATTGCAAAGCTATCTAAATTTCAGAGTAACAGTTATCTGCTCCAGTAGGGCAATATAACACTGCATCCTTCTCAGATTGATAAGAGAATTACTATTGAGTTAAATAGTAGTAACTGTTTTTAAGCTGCCATTTTGGTTAAAGCCATGAGTGTGAGCTGTGCACTAAAGTGTAAGGAATACAGAACTGTACCACTGCCACCTCCCTTGCGTCCCTCCCACCAGCGGCAAATAAAGGATTAAAAGTCTGTTTTACACTTACCTGATTCCAGCTCCGAAGTCCCTCGGCACTGAGTTGGGTGCCTTCTCCTCCAATGTCAGCCGATGGTGGAAACCTAAAGAAATGTGCTTTACTATGGAGATTTATAAGATGCTTGATGTTCTCAAGCAAAGCGTGAGGACGTAAAGTGTAATTTCATGGAGGTAAAAGCCAGGAAGTGCTTCTAATGCCTGTTTCTCTGAAACTGCTATGTTTGCAGTTACCGGGCTAAAATTATTATTTTATTATTATTATTATTGCCATTTATATAGCTGCAACAGATTCCGTAGCGCTTTACAATATTATGAGAGGGGGGATTTAACTATAAATAGGACAATTACAAGAAAACTTACAGGAACGATAGGTTGAAGAGGACCCTGCTCAAACGAGCTTACAGTCTATAGGAGGTGGGGTGTAAAACACAATAGGACCGGAAATAGCAAATCAAATAAGGTGGGAGTGAGGCAGAGCTGGAGGAGAGAGTAAAGTGCTGCCCTTTAGGAGAGAGCAAGAGACAGGTATGTAAGGTAGAGGTTACTCTGGGAGGTCATAAGCTTTCCTAAAGATATGGGTTTTAAGGCACTTTTTAAACGATTGAATACTAGGAGAGAGTCTGATGGCGGTAGGCAGGCTATTCCATAGGAAGGGAGCTGCCTGCAAGAAGTCCTGCAAGCGTGATTTGGCCATACGTGTGCAAGTAGCGTACAGGAGAAGGTCAAGGGCAAAGCGGAAAGACCGAGAAGGGGGCAGACCTATGGATCTGTGAAGAGATATAAGAGGGGCTAGAATTGGTCAATGCTTTATATGTATGGGTTAGCACTTTGAATTGACTACTATAGGATACAGGAAGCCAATGTAAGGACTGACAGAGGGGTGAGGTGTGAGAGGACCGACTAGAGAGCAAAATCAATCTGGCGGCAGCATTCATTACAGACTGTAATACATTTTTTTGGAAGACTAATTAGGGAAGGGTTACAATAATCCAAGTGGGAAATTACTAGAGAATGGACAAGCTCCTTAGTAGCATCTTGCATATGAAAGGGGCGGATGCGGGTTATGCTTTTAAGATGGAATCTACCAGACTTGGTAACATGCTGGATGTGAGGCTCAAAGCTAAGGCCAGAATCAAGTATGACGCCAAGACAGCACACTTGCAAGGATGGACTGATGTGGATACCACTAACTTGAAGGGAGAGCGAAAGAGGAGGATCAGTATTAGGAGGAGGAAAGACAAGGAGATCAGTTTTAGAGAGATTTAGTTTCAGAAAGCGGGATGACATCCAGTCAGAGATGGAAGAAAGGCAAGCAGTGACATGTTGCAGGACAGTAGGGGAGAGGTATGGGGAGGAGTGATTAGAGAGGGTAATTAGAGAGGGCAGAAGCGAGATTGAAGAGGGTCAAGGAGAGAGTTGGAATAGAGGAAGTGAGACATACGGGTAAAGACACGTCTTCCCAGAAGCTCTGAGGAAAAAGGGAGCAGGGATATGGGACGATAGTTAGATGGGGAGGATGGGTCGAGAGATGTTTTTTTCAGGATAGGTCAGGTCAGCAGGGACAATGCCAGAAGAGAGAGCAGTTGAAGATGTGTGTTAAGGAAGACACAAGACAAGGGGAGAGAGATCGGATAAGGTGAGATGGGACAGGATCGAGTTGTCAAGTGGTGGGGCGAGAGGATAGGAGAAGCACAGCCACCTCTTTTTCAGTAGACAGGGAGAAAGTCTGAAGGGTAGGAAAGGCATGATCTATGTGTGGTTGACAAAGAGAAAGGCAGGGTGGGGAGAATTATTTCTTTAACTGATCAATCTTGTCGGTAAAGTAGCATGCAAAGCTATCGGCTGTAAGGTTAGTTTGAAGGGTGGCTGCAGCAGGGCTAAGAAGAGAGTTAAAGGTGTCAAAGAGATGCCTGGGATTGCAGGAGTATGAACTAATGAGAGAGGAAAAGTATGACTGTTTGGCAAGGGCTGCGCTGTATGAACATAATATGAATCTTTAATGGAGTGAGTCTGACTGGGTGCGATACTTCCTCCAGTAGCGTTCAGCACATCTTTGCAGGTAGCGTGTTGATTTAGTATGCCACAGTTGGGGGCGTTTCCTCCTCGAGGTGCATGTTTGGAGCCGGGCTGCAGTGTTCAAGGCAGAGGTGAGGGTAGTGTTATATGTGGAGAAGGCCACTGAGGGACAGGAGAGGGAAGGGATGGATAGGAGTTGTGAATCAATGTCAGCTGACAGCTGCTGGAGGTCTATAGAATTAAGGTTCCTCCTGAGTTGAGGGGGATTAGGCTTAGGTTGTTGGTGAGGGGGTAGTCAAGAGCAAATGATAAGAGGTGGTGGTCAGAGAGCGGAAATGGAGTTTTGGAGATATTAGACACTGTACATGCATAAAATAAAATGGTCGAGGATATTGCCAGCTACATGGGTGGGAGAATTAGCCCACTGTGATAGCCCAAAGGAGGAAGTAATTGAAAGTAGTTTAGAGGCTGCTAAGGTCAGGGGTGGGATGAATTAGGGATGGTATGTTAGAGGAGAGGAAGTAGGGTAGCCATGGAGCAAAGTGGTCAAGGAAGAGGAGAGCGGAACCAGGGGGGGCGATACATAACGGCAATGTAAATGCCTTTTAAGTAACTGTTTTACCTATCTTCCTTAGCCACAAGTCATCATACATCCCTGCATGAAGGCCTTTTAATTTTACTCGGCTCTACCCACCCATCCATCCTCCCGCCCACCCTGTTTCCTTCTAACTATTTAGCATGCTCTTCCAGCTGTTTGGAACCATAGCCATTCACCTCCTCATTCCATTCACATGCTATCAGCTGCTGCAGTTGTACTCTTAACGCTATCTGCTATCACATACAAATCTCTCTGCTACCTCTTGTCTCATCTCCCCAGCTTAACCTTTAGATTGTAAGCTCATGGGCAAGGTCCTCTACCTGTTGTATCGGTCTGTTCTTATTGTGTTTGGTTTTTTCCAATTGTACAGCGCTGTGGAATTTGTTGGCGCTTTATAAATGCCAGTAATAAACAAATAATAAATACATGTTAGCAGAGAAGGGTTTGAAAAGGCAAACTGAATGGATTTCAAATGATGAGAAAGAGAGGGAAAGAGGTTTGAAGGAGCAGTGAGACAAGAGTAGAAACCCTACACCACCACCTTTACATTCAGAGCGTCTTGGGAAGTGTGTAAGTTGAAGGCTACCAAGAGATAAAAATGTAGGGGTAGCAGTGTCAGAGGGGGAAAGCCATGTTTCTGATTAGGCTAGCAAGTCTATGGAATGAGAGATGAAGAGGTCGTGGACAGCAGTGGATTTTGTAATATTGCAAACACAGCATTCATTCCAGGGGGCATTATTGAAGGAGAACTTAGAGGAATAGTAACATGAGATGGTTATGAGATTGGTGTGGTTCTTTGAGTTAGTATGTAGTGGGTTTGCAGAAGTGGGACCGGGGTTTGAAGAGACATCACCAGCTACTAGGAGCAAAAGGATGGAAATATAGAGGATTTGGGAGGAGTTGGTGGAGATAGTCTGGAAAGGTATATGTAGAGTGTATGGGATGAATAGAGAGGGGAGGGGAGTAAAGTGGCAGCAATGTATTGTAACCCTCTCCTAATTGGTCTTCCCAAAAGCTGTATTGCCCCGCTACAGTCTGTAATGAATGCTGCCACCAGACTGACTTTCCTCTCTAGTCAGTCCTCTTACACCTCACCCCTCTGTCAGTCCTTACATTGGCTTCCTGTACCCTATAGGAGTCAATTCAAAGTGCTAACCCTTACCTATAAAGCACTGAAAAATTCTAGCCCCTCTTATTTCTCTTCACAGATCCATAGGTATGCCCCTTCTCAGTCTCACTGCTTTGCCCATGACCTTCTCTTCTCCGCTGCTCGCACCCGTATTTCCCACTCATGCTTGCAGGAGTTCTCTCGGATGGCTTCCTTACTATGGAATAGCCTGCCTATCCCAATCAGACTCTCCCCTAGCCTTAAAACCCATCACTTTAGGAAAGCTTATGGCCTCCCAGAGTAACCTCTACCTCACACACCTGTCTCTTGCTCTCTCCTAAAGGGCAGCACTCTACTCTCTCCTCCAGCTCTGTTTCACTCCCACCTTATTTGATTGCTTTTTCCTGTCCTATTGTGTTTTACACCCCACCTCCTATAGACTGTAAGCTCGTTTGAGCAGGGCCCTCTTCAACCCATCGTTCCTGTAAGTTTTCTTGTAATTGTCCTATTTATAGTTAAATCCCCCCTCTTGTAATATTGTAAAGCGCTACGGAATCTGTTGGAACTATATAAATGGCAATAATTATAATAATAATAATGAAGATGGTGTCACCAGGGACAGGTGTGCAGAAGGATAGGGTTATTTTAGTAATGAGAGAAGTTAGAGTGAAAGTGAAAAATAGAAGGGAGAACATTATTTAGAGAAAATACGTTTTATTGTATAGATATGAAGATTATACATATATAAACATATAAAATCAAAGACACACACACACACACACAAACACACACACACACCTTTGAGTGTTTAAACCATGGTTAAGGATGCAGTTTGTTAACAGAGGGATTTCAGGTGAGGAGAGTTTAATGACTTGATTAGTGTGTTTTGAAAACCAGCTGATCTGTACTATCTATAGGTATGGTAATGACCATGGGGTGGGCAGCATTCCAGAGATGATACCTCTGCTTAGGCTTTTCTGCAGGGCCTGGTTGCTTTTGAGTTTTGGGAGTTACTAATCAATGCTGTTATTTGGGGCCCAGTCTGAAATATAAAGTCAGGAGGTAGAAAAAACAAAACAAAAAAATAAAACAACACCATTATGGGTGGGGAGACATTGAGATGTTGAAGTAATAAGAGGTTAAAAACCAGAGGAGAAAACATTAGGAATAAAAAGATATGAAGGATCACATAGGTGAACGTCATAACCACTGAACATAAATTTACAAGACTATCAGTGAAAGAAGTAACACTAGCAAAACAAACTATTAACAAAAAAGTCATAAAGAATGAACATAAAATAACAAGACTGTAAATGCATCAATTTAATTTAAATTAAGAAATAAAGTGAAACAATGAGTAGTACAGGTATTTTTTTAATAGATCACAGGTAAATTGCAACCAGAGAACTTAAATTAGACGAAGTGGTCTGGGTGCCTATATTGTCCCTTTAAGAGTGTTCTTGGGAAAGAAAAGCACTCTTTGAAAAAAAAAATGTATCTAAAATAAAGTAGAAAGACATAAAAAATGAGATAGGAAAAGACTAGTTTGGTCTTCAGTGTACTATATTAGTGAGTGATTGATATGAAGTGAATTGATATAGTATCTATACAGGTTAATTATGTATCTAAAATTGCTATTAAGAGATTATTAAGAGCTATTAAGTGTTTTAGACACTGTCCCTGCACTGTGTGAAACATTGGGGTTTCAGTAAAATGTCAATGTTTACATTTGGTCATAAACATGCCTCTAGCCACTGTCAAGCAGACAACCACTAGAGATAATTCCTCATTGAAGACTTAGACCCTGAGGAGGCAGACCAAATGGCCAGCAGGGAACAGGGACATGTGTGAGTGGGGGGTGAGTGTAATAAGTTCAAAGAAATGAGGTCCTGTAGGTAAGGGGGGAGGCTTAAGTTAAGGGGAGTGGCTATATATAGAGGGAGCCATTTTCTTTTACCCTCAGCCATCTTAATTATCCGGTTTGGGAACAACTTCCCACCCACCCTCCCTTTGTTATATTCTGTGATGGAGTTCTGTGTTGTACTAACTGTGTTTTCTTGTCACAGCAGGCGGATGAAGGTCCTTGCCAGTCAGGATTGGACCAGTGGTCCAGTGGAAATGGTTCATGGCTGATCCCTCCCCTAACCTGCGGATTAAGTTATGATGAAGGACATGCCCACATAGCATGGATGGTATGGTTAAGTCATGGTGAAGGACGTGCCCACTGAGTAAAAGCCAGGCTGTCAATCAGTCTGGCCACAAACTTTAGGGGTGGCTCAGCCCTTTCCATGTCCAGACAAGCCCCTCTGCGCAGACAGTCTGTTCTCTTGCTTGCCGACCTCATCCTAAGGGCTGGGCAGGGAATATTGGTAGATGAGGGATAACCTTTTAACTGTACCAGATGTATCACTCAGCCCTCTGATACACAAGTTGGCCTTTTTCTTTTTAGGTGCAGTCAGTTTAAAGAGATTCCATTATCTAGTCTCACCTGGATATCGGGTCTCAATCAGTTGGCTGGTTAAACTCCACATAATACAAATCTTAGCAGTGTGTTTTTTAGTTAGGGTTAGGGTCCTAGTTATTGCAAGATGCTTCTTTATTCTGTTTAAAATGTTGTATATTAAACCCTTTACCTGGCTTACATTACAGAAAAATTACCCTTTTTCTGGAAGAACACATTGCCGCGGCCTTTTTTGGAGCATCATTTTTCAGACCACTGCAAGACAGGAGTCTGAAATCTGGGATATTAGAGGGAGCTTTGGAAGTTGAAGCCCCTGATGTGGAGCTCCGCAGCTTTGGTTCTGTAGAGTTGGTGGAGGAGGAAGGATATTGTTTTTTTTTTATTAATTATTTTGCAAATGGTATGACATCATGGGGGTAATTTTCATTCCTGGGCTACCATACGGTCTCAAAGATGACCAACCTGCCAATTTCAAAGTGAAAAAACTGAAATGCAAGCCTTATATTTGACTCTCTAACTTTCCAAAACACCATAAAACCTGTACATTGTGGGTACTATTAAACTCAGGAGATTTCGCTGAACACAAATTTTAGTGTTTCCAAGCAATGCAATGTATTACAACAATAATATCATCAGTGAAAATGCTGTTTGTGTGTGAAAAATGTAAAAAATTTCACTTTCACTCACAATATCATCGTAGTAATACAATTTACCATGTTGAAAAACTAATTTGTGTTCAGCGAAGTCTCCCGAGTAAAACATTACCACCCATGTACAGGTTTTATGGTGTCTTGGAAAGTAACAGCGTTAAATATAGTGCTAGCAAATTAAATTCCCTGGACATTTTGCATGGGTTGTCAGGCGCGTCGGGAAGGTAAGTATTCGGGGCACTTCAGGGCTCAAAGCTACTTAAAGCCCATTAAATGCGGGATGGCATAGAACGCTGTAATGGCGTTAAGGGGTTAAATGTGCTAAAAGTTAGGTATTTTGCAGTTATTTACATAAATAAAAATATTAAATAAAAAGCGATGTGCTACCAGCACATGCCGACACAGAGATTCTTATCTCCTTTTAGAGCTTTTATGTTTTCAGAGTGAATTGCTTACAGGCAAAACAACTTTATCAATGCCCTTTCTGTAGCTGCAATACTCCATTAAGTACATTTTTTTCCCAGATCAAAAGCCTCTTCTGCACCAAATGAAAGGCTCCTGCAAGGCCTCCATCAGGTAACACTAAATCCTTATCTGCCTGTCTTTCCTCTGTTCAGCTCGTATCCCTACTTGTTTTGTTAAATACGCAGCTTTTCATGCTGATTTAATACAGATGTTTTCTGCCAAGTCAGTGTTCTGTTCAGTCACCGAGCCACCATTACTTTTCCCATTGGGAGTTGAGCACTTTTCATTAATATGTCTGCCCAGAGTTTATTTATTTTGATAGAAGCCACTGTTTGGACAATTTCTAGTCTCAATTACTTTGTTTATGGGATTTTTGAAGCCGAAATGGAGCATTATTCAAGGTTTGGCCGATTTTCTTAGTCTGATGCAATGCAAAGTATTGCTGTGTATTTTAAGGTATAATCCGTCTAGTGAGTCAGAGACTGGAATTAATTAAAGAGTCATTAGGATATCTGCTAATTTAAGGCACTGTCAGTGGATCTAGTTCTCTGTTCTAAAGCACACACTGTAGCCATAGAATTACAAGCATATTGATCAGTAAGGAGACTCAGTTGTCTTATTTTAGAAAACTTGATGTTCGTTTTTTTTCTTTTTTTTTTATATATATATATATTCTTTCTGATATATATTAATTAAGGGCCAGAATGGGAAAAAAAATTGTCCCGTGCATTTTATTAATCACAGCGGCCCACTAAGAAAGGCGCGGGGTGTTTTGTCATCACTATAGACAAGCACGCCCCCTCTCAAGGTGAGCCATGTTGGTTCAATGCTCTTCCAAGACAGACCATGCGCAGAGCTCTGACAGCATAAGAAAAAGGCCCTGTATTTGTTCTGTGCAGCGCAAGCAAATTTAATAACATGCTTGCACTGTGTTCCCTTGCAACTTGTCTCTGGTGTCTCTATAAATGGGATACCAGGAGACAAAATATCAAGAAAAGTGCATGTGTTTGGAGCCTACTTGTGGCATTGCGTGTGTGTAGAGTGAGCTGATTGTGGTGGGGTATTGTGTAATAAGGTCGGTTTTAGTTGTGTTGTGTTTGTGGTGTAATAAAATGCATGTGTGACTAGTGACTGTAAAGAGTGTGTGTATAGGGGATGTATGAGATGTGTGCATATGGGCTATAGTGTGTGTATGTGTGTATAGGTGATGTAGTGTTCGTAGGGGTTGTAGAGAGTGTGTGTTTAGGGAATTTGTAGTATGTGTTTGCTTTCAAGGAATCTAGTGTGTGTGTAGGTGCAAGGCCAGTTTAAGAGCCCAGTGGGCCTGGTGCTGACAATTATGAAGGTCCTAAGTACAGAATCTTATCGATCAAAACCACTAAAACAGTCATACCTCTCAAGCGTCATGTGCCTGGTGGAGATGTTGCCGGAGGGAAACTCATAGGATGCAGCTAAAAGAAAACTCAGATTCTCTCTAATTTATGCTTTCATCTTTCAAGTAAATCCATACCCCATAACAGCAGTGTCCAGCAGTGGCGTACTAAGGGGGGGGCGGGGGGTGCGGTCCGCCCCGGGTGCCAGCCGGGTGGGGGGGTGCCATGACCAGCGCGGCCCCCCCCCCATGCTGCAGCCGCCCGAGCGCTCTGTATAGAGCCTCAGGCGGCTGCAGCTTTGACCGGGCGGTGCATCCATGAGGGCGGACCGCACCGCCCGGGCGCAGCCTGAGGAGAGGCCAGGTGAGGGAGCCATGCCAGCCCTCCTGGAACAAGCCTCTCCGGGTTTCCAGCCTGCATAGTCCATGGGTGCGAGAGGCAGCAGCCCCTGTACTGCCAGGGACTAACAGGAAGTGCACACTCAGCGTTCACTTCCTGCTTAGTCCGGCCGGGTACAGGAGATTAGCTGGGAGCCCCTGTACCCGGGTGGACTATACTCTCATAGGGCTCCCGCCACGCCATACAGGAGGTGGTAGGGGAGGGGGGAGAAAGGGGGGGTGAGAAAGAGGGAAATGGGGGAGTGAGAGGAAAAAGGGGGGGTGAGAAATGAGGGGGAGTGAGAGGAAAAAGGGTGTGTGTGAGAAATGAGGGGGGGTGAGAGGAAAAAGGGGGTGTGTGAGAAATGAGGGGGAGTGAGAGGAAAAAGGGGGGGTGAGAAATGAGGGGGAGTGAGAGGAAAAAGGGTGTGTGTGAGAAATGAGGGGGGGTGAGAGGAAAAAGGGGGTGTGTGAGAAATGAGGGGGAGTGAGAGGAAAAAGGGGGGGGGTGTGGAGAAATGAGGGGGGTGAGGAAAAGGGGGGGGGGAGAAATGAGGGGAGTGAGGAGGGAAAAAGGGGGTGAGAAATGAGGGGGAGTGAGAGGAAAAAAGGGGGGGTGTGGAGAAACGAGGGGGGGGGTAGAGGAAAAAGGGGGTGAGAAAGAGGAAAAAGGGGGTGAGAAATGAGGGGGTGAGAAAGAGGAGAAAGGGGGTGAGAGAGGAGAAATGAGGGGGGTGAAAGAAATGAGGGGGGGTGAGAAAGAGGGTGAGAGAGAAAGGAGGCGGGGTGAGAGAGAAATTAGGAGGGGAAGAGAAACTAGGAGGGGGAAGAGAAATTAGGGGGGTGAGAAATTAGGAGGGGGGTGAGAAAGAGAAATTAGGAGGGGGGAGAGAAATTGAAATTAGGAGGGGGGGGAGAGAAACCACAGTTACAAACCGCCTCCAGAGAGCCTGTTCTGCACCAGACCAGTGGAGCCAGACTGCAGCTAGAGCCTATCATCATCCTCATCTGGTTGTAAGTAGGCAATCTAGTATATTATTCGTGGCACTAAGCTCTAATTTACCTCACATTAAAGAAACACTATAGTCCCCAGAACCACTTCAGCTTAATGTAGTGGTTCTAGTGTCTATAGCCTGTCCCTGCAGGCCTTTTAATGTAAACACGGCGGCACTGCAGCACAGGCGTTAGTTAACATGGCAAATCATATGGGTGGGGCATTGTGATGTCACAAATCCTTGCACCGGCCCTGGCTGGAGGGGGCTGATAAACTGGCCGCAAACAGCTGATAAACTGGCCGCACAGAGGAAATGTGTATGTGTGACTGTCTGCCTGTGACTGTGTGTGACTGTCTGCCAGTAACAGTGTGTGACTGTCTGTAACTGAGTGTGTGACTGTCTGCCTGTAAATGTGTGTGTGGGGTTGCAGGGATTTTGTAGAAGGGGGCGGGGGTTTTGTATTGGGACAGGAGTCTTTATAAGGGGGGATAAGCAGGGGATTTGTGGAAGGGGGTTTTGTAGACGGGGCAGTACAGGATTTGTAGAAGGGGCAGGACAGAGGTTTTGTAGGAGGGGCGGGGCAGGACAAGGGTTTTGTAGGAGGGGCTGACAGCGGTTTTGCAAAGTTTACAAATTGTAAAAAAAAAAGAAAGAAAACCTTTAACATTTTTTACAGGTTTTTTTTTGTTTGTTTTTTGGGTGGGGAGGGTGCCAAGCATAGGATCCGCCCCGAGTGCCAAATGCTCTAGGTACGCCCCTGGTGTCCAGTGAAGCAGGAAGTCAATGGACGGTGTAAAAGGGTGGGTGTGATGAAAGCACCTTTGTCACTGGGATTTGGAGAGGCCTGCTTGCCAGCCTCTTGCCCTGTGACTATGGCCCCTGGGATGTATTGCACTTTAAAAGCTTTATTTGGGCTTATTGGATTTTAAAACACTTTTTCTGCCCCTCTAAATCCACAGGAAAATGTGCCTCTTCCCCTCCCCCTTTTCCCCCTGTCCTATTGTTCTCCAGCAGGGCGTTGTCCCAGGGACACTGCCAGAACAGTTTAAACTGGCTGCTTTGTCCCTCCTCAATCTCCCATCAGCCCTTGCTATTGTTTAACTCCATGGCGATCCATCTGTATTCGTGAGATCTGAGTGCTTTTCGGACATATTAAGCGCTCAGATCCAAGCTATCTGGGGATATGTTGGACATATAAGTTAAACATTGTATTATAAGAGTTATGTATTTGTATGTGGTTTTTGTAACAGTTTTTGACTTAGACATATTTCCTGTTACTGGAGATAATTAAGTTACCACAGCCACTTAAGCCAATTATCTCCAGGATAGAGGAGAAGATAGACCGGCCGCACAGCCTAAATCTGTGGAACTGTTTTGGGCATGAAAGCCATGCTTGCGGTCTATCAAATATGACTTCCATAAAACCCTGCTCTGATCTGGGTGATTTTTGGATATGTTGTTCACCCAGATCAGGGCTATCCAGGGATGTTGTCTCCTCCTCTAGTGGCTGTCTACCAGACAGCCACTAGAAGGACTTCTGGACTTGAAGGCGACTTTTGGTTGCCTAAACAGTGACACCGAAATCCCCATAGGAAAGCACTGAATAATGCTTTCCTATGGGGAATTCCTAATGCGAGTGCGGCCATTGCTGCGCATGCGCATTAGGTCTCCCATGCCGGCAGACAGTGGGGGAGGAGCGTGAGCGGAGCTGAGCCAGCGCTGAGGGACATCGGCTCTGGACCTAGGTAAGTGACAGAAGGGGTTATTAATCATCTGAACCACAGGCCTTGAGTAGTTTTCCTGGCGCTATAGTTCCCCTTTAATAACAGAGCTGCAAGAGCAGTTATAAAGAGCGTAAAACTCAGTGCTGTCCCAGCTCCTCCAGTGTCTGTGTGTTGCTGGACAGGAAGTGGAAGGGATCAATTGCCATCTGCCCCCAGCAGCCTCTCACACAAGAATGCCTTGCATGTGGAGCAGGGACAACACTGAGTGATGCACAATGTGTAACATGCACCCCAACATTAATGTTGCCTGAAGTGGGATGATGCTGGGCAGAGTAAGAGGAGGTGGGCCAGTGACATGAATCCCACCTGGAGAGGAGACGGGTCAAAGTATTAGTAGGTCAGCCTGGCATGAAAGCACACCAAGCGGCCCTCTTGGGACAGACTAAGTAGAGGACGTAGAGAGCAACCTGCACACAGCGTGAGCACTTCTTATGAAATCCTCTTAATGCGCACTTTAGTTAATAGCCTTGTTAACTGGAAAAATCTGTTAAAATTTTTTTAGTTTATAAAACTGTTTGTAGCAGGTTTCACCAACTTTTACAGACACATCACTGAATCCAAGGGGAAACGTAGCCTTGTTGGAAGAAATGGGCCTAGCTGTATATCTTGAGGATTTTAATGAAATTTTTCATCTCTGCCCTCATGCCAGTGCATGGCATTACATTACCATATATCACAATCAGGTTATTAACTAAAGTTAGAATCACTGGGAATTCAATGTGAATTTTAAAATTCAGGCCAAAATAACCGAATTAGAAAAATTCTCCAAATCATGTTTTCAATTTGTCTATTTTGACCTTAAAATTTGAAATTCACATTGAATGTACTTTGAGTTTCCAGCAATACTCACCTCAGTGAATAACCTGTTGGCGTTTCATAACACGCATTGAACAGTTGTATTTAATTACCTTAAATGTCATATTAAAGCCTGTATAGTGACTTAGAAAGAACAACCTATTCTATCCCACTTATACCTGCAATATAATGCCTGTGTAATGCATAGGTTCTCAACTCTGGGTACTACCTTGGGGTAGAACACCACAAGCAGGGGGTACCCCAGGAACTGTCCGGCTATGCGCTAAGGCAGCGTAGGCATCTGCTTACTTGGATGACAGGTGGATACTCTGCTGTAAGAGCACAAAAATATACAAGTCCCACACTAAACCCCAGGGAATGTAGCCCCATGTAGCCAAGCGCAGCTAAGCGGAAAAAGGCCTTGACAGGGGTTAGGAGGCGGGCCTAGGAGGAAGTAAGCAAGGGAGTGGAGTTATGGGTAAGTGGGTTTGGTTATTTAAATGGGCAGCCATTTTAGTTAATTCATTTTAACTTCCTACCTGGTTAAGTTTGTGTTCGCTCCTGTGGGCACAGATTTGGCTTGGTAGGGTTTTTTCCTTTTGTCTCCCTGCAGGGCCGATGGAGGAAGTGGAGCGACTGCTGGAGCGGATCCGGTCGGCGGCGAGGCACCAGGGGGCTGACTGGCTGAAGGCCCAGTTAGGCCCGGCCCTGGCGGCGGCGGCGGACCAGGACGGCGGCGGACGACGGCCTGTTCGGGCCAGGAGGCCTCCGGAGCGGCTAAGCCCGGGTGTGGGACCCGGTGAAGACATCCCTGGTGGTCCAGGAGGCTCCGGTGCGGGCGGCAGCAGGCCCGGCAGCCGCGTGGTAGAGGCCCCGCCTCCCCGCGAGCGGCCGGAGCCTAGGACCAGTGCCCGGCGCCGGGGGGACGGTCGGGACGGGGCCGTCGCGGCTGCCGGGTCGGACGGGGCCGGGCGGTCCCCTGGAGGAGCGGGCAGCATGGAGCTGCGGCCCGGGAGGGCGCGCGCCCCGTCGGAGGCGGAGATCGGCGGGGCCGGGACCGGGAGGACACGTGGCCGGTTCCCGGCCCCAAAGGCAAGTGCAGGGGGCTCCGGCCGGGGCCCCCCTTGGTGGGAAAAGTGCTGGGGGGGTCCTGTCAGGGGGCGGAGGGCGGAGGGCCCAAGTGGGGGGTGGGAAGGCCTCCCAGGGACCGTGGATGGGGAGGGCATAGGGGTCATAGGTGGGGGGAGTAGTGGTAGGGGTGGGGGGGCTGTGGGTGAGGAGGGACTGCTGGGCTCCCACAGTAGGGGAAAGGGGGCCTCCTTGGGCTCTGGGGCTGGGCCGGTGCGGGTAGGGTCGGGTAGGCCTGGTTTAGGGGTTGGGGGGGCCAGTCTGGTTGAGGGGGGTCTAGGTCCCCTTAGTCTGGGAGCCAGTTCAGGTGGGGGGTCGGGCTCTAGCCGGAGGGGTGAGCGTTTGGGGGTGCAGGGTAGTAGGGGG
>OW240922.1:17087344-17107359 GCA_933207985.1 Pelobates cultripes | reverse complement strand
TGTAGAAAAAAAAAAAAAGTAAGAAGAAGAAACTAAATTGAGCATGGTACATTTGAAGTGTTTGTGACCAAGTGGTTACTAAAAAAGACTGGACATACCCCATTTGCAATACCTTGGGTTGTCTTCTTTTGCAAATGGTATGCCATCATGGGGGTATTCTCATTCCTGGGCTACCATACGCTCTCAAAGGCAACGTAACCAACCTGGCCATTTTCAATGTAAAAATATTTGACCCATATATTTGACCTTGTAGCTTTCAAAAATGCTATAAAACCTGTACATGGGGGGTACTGTTTTACTCGGGAGACATCGCTGAACACAAATATTAGTGTTTAAAAAACTGGAAAACGTATCACAACAATTATATCATCAGTAAAAGTGCTGTTTGTGTGTGAAAAATGCAAAAAAAGTCACTTTCACTGACAATATCATCGCTGTGATATGTTTTACTGTTTTAAATCACTAACCTTTGGCAATTCGAGAATCTCCCCGATACTTAATATTACAAGGACACAGGAAATAAATAGAACGTTACAGGGTAAAATACAGTGCTAGCAAATTCAATTCTCTGGAATTTCGGCCTGGGTTGGCAGGCAGGTCCCTTAAATTGCAATCAATAAAATTACTGAATTATGTAAAACTATTACATAAATACGCACGTAAAATTTAAATATATATGCATATTTATATATCTGAAGTCTACGTGTATATTTATATAATTATTTATGTAATTTTTTATATGGACATATGTATATTTCTTATTATTTTTATTTATTATATACATAGATATATATACAAATTCATTCTAAGTGTATTTTGATATAAATATATATATATATTAATTTTAAAATACAGTTAGAATAAAATTTCATATAACTATATAATTTTTTTTTAATTTTTTATTATTATTTAAAAAAAAAATTATTTAATTTAAATTACTTATTATTTATATTTTATAATAATATATATATACAATATATAAAGTTATTATATATATTATATATATACGTGTGTAATTTAATTATAAGTGTATTTTTATATTAATATAAGTACATATTAATATAAAAATACACTTAGTATGACATTATATATGATATATAGACATATATTATTTATATATAATATATATCTATATATCATATTTATATACACATATATAATTTTTTTTATTTTTAATTACTATTAACTTTATTTTTTATTTTTTTATTTTACACATGCAGGGAGACTGCCTGTCAGCACAGACAGTCCCCCTGCAGGCAGACACATGGACACCTATTGTGACCATGTGATCGCTGTGTTAAGCGATCACATGGCCACAGGGGTCCTAATCTGCCGTGGGGAGACTGTCTGGGCTGCGGGCAGTCTCCCCACAACCGGAGCCACGCTGATCGCCGCCGGGGGAACGACGGCGATCAGGTAAGTAAATAGGACCGTTAGGACGGTTCAGGACCGTCATCGGTCGGCAAGCCAAAAATGCCGATGGCGGTCCTGAACCGTCCTCGGTCCTTAAGGGGTTAAGTGTGTGTGCATCTGCATGCACTGGCGTACATACTGTGGTCGCAGGGGTCGCAGCCCTGTAACCCCTGCGACCAGGTGCCCACCGCCATGTGTTGCGGTCCGGCCCGCGCGCGCGGGGGGCCCACGGATCAATTTTCGCACCGGGGCCCCAGGGGTCATGTGTACGCCACTGCCTGGAGTGTCTACTTTTACAAATGGTAGGCCTTTGTGGTCAAACTGCTATAATACCCCAAATTAAAGCATAGGCCCGTTAAAATCCGCCTCTTAAAATTCTACTGTGAATACTGAAAAGGACAGGTATCCTATATGGCACTGTAACTTCATGAAATAGTGCCAAAGACATACAATGGGGGTGTCATTTTACTCAGCAGATGTAACTGAACACAAAATAAAACTGTGTACAGGAATAGCACACACACCAACTTTACAAAATACACATGAGAAGTTCTTTGTTATAAGTTTGTGTGCCAAAAACAAAAAATAAACCACAATTTTACTCCAATATTTAGCAGAGATTGGTAGTGCAATGGCTACATAAAAAGTGTCAAAACAACCTTAGGTAAATAGCCTGTGGTGTCTACTTTATATAAATATATACTTTTGTGTGGCAATTTTGTTTTCTTTTATGGCTATTAAGCTTACAAGACAAACATACCAAATTCTAAAATCGCTCCACATTAAAAGTTTATTTTACTCCTTGTGCTTTGTGACCTGTAACTACCAAAAAAAAACTTAAAATCCCAGACACATTATATATTCTGTAAATCAGAACAACTAAATGAATTTATTTTTAATTACTTTCCTTAACCTGCACTAATTATGCACACATTATTATTGCAAAAACTGTAAAAAAAAACACAAAAATCTTTTTTGCAGTTTTCTGTATTTTTTTAATAATAAATAAGCATTTATATATATGTGTGTTACATCAAATTAAAGCCCTTTCTGTCCTTTAAAAAACGATGTATAATATGTGTCCGTGCAATAAATTAGTAAAATGCAAATTGCAGTTGAATGCAAACAGCAAAAAATGAAAAAAATGCTGTTGTCATTAAGTGAAAGACAAGCTTCTGAAGCTCTGTCCTTAAGGAGTTAAAGTATATTTGGCATTCACTACTAATTGTGTTTGTCCATTTGTTAAGATATTTATACTTTTAGTTGATTTTATTATTTTTTATCTTGTTCCTCGCATGTAAAAAGATACCGAATAAGAAAACTTTGGATACTACCCCTTGGAGAATCTTCTTAACATCATATCCCTGGTGGGGATTATATCACCCAAGCGCTACCATCTGAGCAGGATCTACTGCTCCACTACATATGAGTGGAATAATCTTACTCTTACAACCATCAATATATTGATTACAGTGAGCACTATTGTTTGCCATTTTTATCTTTTATATATCAAACTACACATTAAAGGACCAACCCCCAGATCTACAAATCCATCAGTGGGGGTTATACCGCTGCATGCTACTAAACTCAGAGCTGGTCTTATAGCTCTCTCAAATGTGAGTGATATACCATATACATTATTGTTGTATGTCCTGCGCCTCTGGACCATCACTGGTTATTTTCTGCTTTCATTTCATTAACTCCCATCATTTGAAGTCTGGACGGTTACCAGTTAAGAACAAACTCCGGCAATTGTGGACCAATTGGACTTTGTATTGGTGCAACCTATATTTTGTATATATTGTTTTCTCTGTATCTTTCAGTAAGGGGTTGAGGACCCTTACTATTAGTGTTTGCTGCCTGCTATCATATCTATACTCAGTTGACACTCTAGCGCTTATCCAGGCCCTGGGGAGTCAGCACAGCTAAACGTACAAGGGCACATGTATGAGTGTGGGGACGGTGCTAGTGATTGGCTGTATGTGTTTAGGGGAGTGGTTATGGGTTTGTAGTGGGGCAGGAATCATCTTACCTCAGTGCCTTTTGGGATTCTGGCCAGCAAACAACTTCCCTCCCACCCACCCCAATTTATGTTTTTTTTTTGTTTTTTTGTTTCGTCACAGCTAGCGGGGAGCGTGTCCTTGCCAACAGGGTTGGGGAGCAGATGGAATGTCAGGAGATGGACAAGGTGGGTCTCAACCTCCCCTGCTCTGTAAGGTAAACTTTCAAGTTACCGAATTGGACGTGCCCACCGAGCTAAGAGCCGGCTGGTGGTTAGAGCATTTAAGATGATGGGAATTTGGTTTGGACGAGGGGGGAGGTGAGACACCAGTGGGTAAAGTTTTTGGTGCATAGGCACCTGGTTAAGTTCGTTGGCAAGGACGGTTATTTAAGTTGAAGACTGTAGGGCTATAAGTGTTAATTTATATGTTAATTATGGTATGTATATATATTTATGTGTTTATTTATATTGGAATTAAAGGAAAAGAATGAAGTTCGGATGTGTCCTACAGTTGTAAGTTTTAATAAATGCTGTGGCCTGTTTCATCCAATATGCATTGTCTGTCATTATTGGGGGGATAAGTGGGTAGTCTTTCTTTTAGTCGCACCACATTCCCCGCTACGTACATACATGTCTGAATATTTTTTGAGGGTGGGAAAAGTCTGATGTGCAAATAATATAGGTTTCTTCTGTAACAGCACAACTGAGCTAAACCTTGACACCTGTGCAGGAACTAATTGATCGGCAAGCTATTTGAGCTTTTGCCATTCCCTAAGTTCTCTTACACATGATTAAGTTCAAGTAAATCCTGCTGTTAAACAACAAAAAAAAAGGTCCATTTGGCACAGCATGGAGAAGTGCAGTGTGCTGAGTTACTAAGGAATTTAGTTGAATAAGCTAAACAACAAACACACACATCACACCAAGAATACGGATGAGCAATGTGCAGACAAAACCCAAAGCATAAGCAACTATGATCGCACACAATAAATTAAACCAATGATGCCTTGTTTAAAGACAAAGGTTTCATATGGATAGCAGGAATAGAATATGATATCATTTGAAAAGAACTGTGGTGGCTGATAATATGCAAAGAGAAATGCCTTATCAGTCATACTTTATAGCTTGTACCACCTCCTCTGGTCAAGGCCAAGTAACGGACAATAGCGGAGCATGTTTTTAGCAATAACATTTGTAAGACAATGGGAGAAAATGCTAGAAATAAGCACAATGATTCTTTGTGGCATTGAATGTCAAAGAGAAAAATAGCTGAGACAACCGCAGCTGGCCACACATACACACTCTGTTCCCGCAAGTGGTCTAAGGATATTATGAAGGTTGTTAATAAAACATCAGTAACTCAAACCTCTAGAAAATATATTATCTTCTGGGGGTGTTTCTGTGTATTATATTTGTTTTGATGTTTGGAGAAGGTACAATAATTTCAAATATGTTTTCATAAGACTATCGGCACAAATATACATTAATTATAACAGCCAAGCAAAATTATCTGTAAGGGTTTCATCCTGTTACACTGTATTTAAATTTGTATATCATCCCTTTGCCTCCTATTCAACTGTACAGCTTCCTTTGTAGGTAAAATTTCAGAACTGCATTCTAACAACCAGCCTGTAGGAATGTCAACTTTCCTTGATAGCAACTCTTGTTACTTGATTTACTGGTTTTCAAACCTCAGCACACGTTTCTTTTTTTTCAAAATCCCTCTGGAAACTTATTAGAAGAGTTTAATTGGGGCATTGACCTTGGATCACAAGGGACTCCTTTGGAATATAAATGGACAGATCTTCTTCGAAACAGGGAGCTAGGTATTTTGACTGCCACAACTCTTAAACCTTTCAACAAACATATAACTGTAATAGCTGCCAGTCCTTTAGAAGTACTTATCTTGCCTTGATTACTCTACAATACCAGACGCTGATGAAATCCAAATCTGTACATAGAATTGTATTAATCTACTGATCTATAATATAAATTCTGTTTGTAAAACTTCGAACTGTGTGACACAAGTTAGTACATTCCCCGGTATAATTTTTCCTTTACGCCCTATGAGCACACTATACACAGCATTATGCCAACAGATTTTTTCTTTTTACATTTTCGTAGGATGCTGACATTTCCCAAAAATGCAACTTACAAATATAATTATATACGGTACATGTAATCAGGGTATTCTGAATTTTTTATATTTTTGCAGCACCTACAGCATGCAACAAAGTTGTTTATTCCTCTCTGCTATTAATTATATCATGTCTGAAGTATAGCAAAATACTAGATCAGGGGTGGCCAAAAGGTAGATCCCCAGATGTTTTAAAACGACAGCTTCCACGATGCTTTACCATTCTAAAGGCATTCCAAACATGGAAGTTGTAGGTCTACCACATCTGGGGCTCTACTTTGGGCACCACTAGATACTGTATCTCCAAAATCTTTCATCCTCCAAGTTTTCTGTACAAAGAAAAAAAAAATGATAAATATTTATTTAGGTGTCCGTAAGTGGCAATACACATCCAAAATGATTTTGTTTTATTTATTAATGTTTATATGCGTATAATTCTGCAACACATACATGTTATGATATTGTTCCTTTTTTCTTTTCGAAAGAGGATCAAGGCAGTAATGATTAAATAGGAACTCTATGCACCCATAATATTTAGTGGTTATGGTGCAAAAAGTATGTGGCGCCGCAAGGAAAGTCTGGGTGTGGATCGGTCAGGCACTTTCATCCAATCATTTCCATTCGCTATGGATGGAAATGACACTGATAATGCGGAAATGGTATTTCTATATTATTGATGTGGCTGAGAATGGGGATGAGTCTGGGTGTACCTAGTTCAGTGCCTAGATAAATCGAATGAATGTATAAAAATAAAAGCCTAGAGATCTAGAGCATGCATAAAATTGTGTAAACGGTATGACATTACTGGCTGTGCAGAAGTTTAATTGAAATGAGATGCTCTGTTATAAATTTAGGACAGAATTTCAAATAGAACCACAATGAAATGCAGTCACAGTAACTTAGCCCACAAGGCTTCTATACCTTGTGTTAAGAGAGAAACTCATTAGCATTTGTAATTTTATTATTCACAAATTTTAAATTGGTCCTGCTCTAGCTATTAAATCCACATCGCACTGCCTAGTGGATCGACCAGGAAAGGCTATTGTACACTGGGCCACAGTGATTAGAGAATGGTAAGAGGACCACTGAGTAAGTAACCTAGGCCAGTTTCAATGTTTAAACCCATGCAGCCTACTAACTCCATTTATTAACTCTCCCGTCAACACCCATAGAGTTAAAGGACCACTATAGTGCCAGGAAAACATACTCGTTTTCCTGGCACTATAGTGCCCTGAGGGTGCCCCAACCCTCAGGGTCCCCCTCCCGCCCGGCTCTGGAAAGGGGAAAGGGGTTAAAACGTACCTTTTTCCAGCGCTGGGTGGAGAGCTCTCCTCCTCCGATCCTCCTTCTCTCCTCCCCGTCGGCTGAATGCGCACGCTCGGCAAGAGCTGCGCGCGCATTCAGCCGGTCATATAGGAAAGCATTCATAATGCTTTCCTATGGACGCTGGCGTGCTCTCACTGTGAAAATCACAGTGAAAAGCACGCAAGCGCCTCTAGCGGCTGTCACTGAGACAGCCACTAGAGGATTAGGGGGAAGGCTTAACCCATTCATAAACATAGCAGTTTCTCTGAAACTGCTATGTTTATGAAAAAATGGGTTAAACCTAGCTGGACCAGGCACCCAGACCACTTCATTAAGCTGAAGTGGTCTGGGTGCCTAGAGTGGTCCTTTAAGAAATAGGAGAGGTATTCAAGAAAACCACATTTTAATTTACGTAAAACCTTTTGCCAGCAAATAGATTTTTTTCAATTCAAATAAATCCTTGCCCCATCGATGAACTTTTAAAATTATAGTGTATACTTTTGTCTGATTTTTTTTTTTCTTTATCAGGTGACAGATCGCCTATAACATTTTTCATTTTTGTTTGCATATTACACCTATTTAATATTATCTTTTTAAACACAATATGTCCTTAGTTCTGCTGGCTTATTATAATAAAAGGCAATAATAAATAAAGGTCAAAAGTGTTCTCTGATAATATCGTTTTTTAGGAAATATGTGACTGATGAGCTTGTTGTCTATATTAACACCATTCCGCTGTACTGCATATTTAAAATCCAAATGCAAAAACACTGCTTATGTGATCAGTTTTACTGACTCAATGCACCAAACTGTACTTCTCACAAGTAATAGGTTTTCAAAATGCAAAGAAAATATGCATTTTCATTAGTATAAAACAAGCTCGTTTCAGGTGTGCGTGAAATGTAGTTAATTCACACGGTTGTACTGGTTATGAAAATTAGAGAAAGAAGCTATAAATATGATGTACCTATTCATATCAAAGCTGTACAGAGTTGCTCAGAAAGTGGAACTGATCGTCAATTTACACATGCGGTATTTGCATAACCCAGACTGCTTGGATTCTCTACAGACCGCTGCACACTTGTAAATTGTAATTGTCACCTGAGAAAATAAAATAAAATGCATCAAATAACACTGGGAATTAAGATATCTACCATTTTCAATCCCAAGACTAGGTAATTGAAGAATCCAGGACAATATTCTCAAACTGCATTTGTCTAGAGAATATGATTGAGACGAGATTTTTTTTTTCTGCAGTGCTATAAAAGGTGATATTATAGTAATACTTGAGAAGGTAGTTGCAGAAAATGTATGCGCTTGAGATCTCTGATTTGAGAGTATTAGGTAGTCATGTGATTGCTGTGAGGTCCGAGAAGGAAGAATAAGGTACAGACAATTTAAAAAAAGGATGCCTCTAAAGGACATGCTGCTTTGATATCCACTTTCTCTTTCTGGAGAAGACCATATGCAGCCGATGTGGTGCGGGCACCAGGTGGAAACTCAATCATCTGTCAAAGCATGTTAAAACAGTTTATCTTTCCATGAGAAGCCACCTGGGCACTCTTGGAACCATAGCTACTACAACCTGCTGGAGTAATTATGGTGTTTGGTGTAACCCTTTAAAGGCAAGGATAATAGAAAAAGTATACGTTTTGCCCATTATATACAAATACAATATTTAATACTGTTGAAGTGGTAATAGCCCATTTAGAGGGTGGGGAGCTTGGAGTAAATTCAGAAAAGAATTAAAGGGACACTTATAAATTAAGTTGTTATGGTGCTAAGAGGGCACAGGAAGCACTCTTACCTCAGCCAATCAGTGACTCCCCATTCACAAAACTGGCCTGGAAAAGCTGCAACACGGATCTGCTTGGAAAAGGCAAGTTTCTTTCCAAGCCAGTTTTCTGTATGGGGAGTCACTGATTGGCTGGGAGCATCAGTTGACCGCTGTCAGACAATCAGTGGAGCCCCTGCCCCGCGGCATTCTGTGCTCCCTGTATCTGACAATTCAGAAGCTGGATGCCACCTGGGTGGAGTGGACATTGCCGCTGGAGGCAGCTTTTGAAAAATGTTTAACCCTTTGAGATATGAGTGCCTCCTAGGCACTCCTGGCGCCAAAGACGTCATCTGCCCACACTAGATAACGCTGTTAAACACTTGGACATTCGCTATGGGAATTTCGTCTATTCATTCCTTCGTCAGAGAGATGAAGGAATGAATAGAAATTTCAGAATTCAGTGTTCGTTTGTTTGTTCGTTCAGTTTATTAAAAAGAGGGAGCGGCCGACGCACAGCTCCTTCCTTGTAATATGTAAAAAAAGAATCGGCAGGGAGCAATGCTCCCCGACACTTCCTATGACCCCTATATTAGCATAAGGGAGACTGGAATCTCCTAAATGCCCCTACTCGCAATACGGCGAGTATGGGCATGTCTACTAAACAGTAAAAAAAAATTAAAAGCCCCTTCCAACAAGTGGCCCCATAGTGGGCACACTTTGCTATTAACTAGCAGGGGGGGCATAATGTCCCCCCCAGCTCCCACCCGTGTCCCGTGAAAGGGGGCTATGCAAATAAATAGGGGACATAGGGTCCTGGCCCCCACCCATGACCGGAGTGTTGGGGCCCTAAAAGACAATGAGTGGCCTAAAAGACGTCGCCTAAAAGACGCGGCCCCCACCCTAAAAGACGCGGCCCCCACCCATGAGTGGTGGGTGGGGGCTCTAAATGAAAAAAGGAGGGGACGGAACTATTATCCTCCCCTGGCCCTCATCCATGAGCTGCAGGTGGGGGCCTTAAATGAAAAGGGGGGGTGCCGGTCCTCCCCCGGCCTCCACCCATGAGAGGCGGGTGGGGGCCCTAAATTATAATAAAGGGGGAACCTATTGTCCTCCCCCCTGTCCCCACATATGGGTGATGGGTGGGGGCTAAGTGTAAAAATACTTCCCCCCCCTAGGTGACTAAGGGTACCCAAGACCCTAGTACCCCCCCCCCCCCAACCCAAAGAAAGGGCATGGCACAGACTATTGTCCTCCCCCCCCCGGCCAAAGTAACCAATCAGAGTGTTATGAGTCAAATAACACAGTGTGGAAGAATTGCAAAGAAATTTCCCTCGCTATGTAAAAGGACTCAGAGCACTATGATTGGTTGGAATCCAAGCCAACCAATTAGAGTGCTGTGGCAGGTAAATGTAGAGACTTACCTGTCAGTCTCTTCATTTACCTGTCAGAGCACTCTGATTGGATGGCTTAAACAAACAAATCAGAGCATTCTAAGTCAAATTTAAAGGTGTGGCAAGGCTTTATAAGCCTTTCCCCGCCCTGTGGAGCTCAGTCTGCACCGTGCCCTCACTGGGTAAAGATGCATTCCTTTTTTTAGCATCAGGATTTTTTTTTCTTCAGATTATTTTTTTTTGCGCTCAAGTTTTTTATTTTATTTGATAAGTTCGACCGGTATTATGGGTGGGGGCCGGGGGGGAAGACCATAGGTCCCCTCATTGTCATTAAGGGCTCTCAGTGGCCGCTCAGAGGTGGGGGCCGAGGAGAGGACAATAGGTCCCCCCACATTTTCACTAAGCGGGGCCCCACCCGCCGCTCATGGGTGGGGGCCGGGGGCACCCTATGACCCTGTTTAGCTGAATAGCCCCCACTGCATGGATGGGGTCATTTATTGTGCGGGGGGGGGTATTTATTTATTTATTTTGCCACAGGCTGCTTACTGTTTACTAGACATGCTCCTACTCGCGATATAGCGAGTAGGGGCAGCTTAATCACTAATTGTAAGTAATCTTTACTTAGTATTAATGAAGTTGGCTGAAAGACCAATTTAGGTCTTTCAGCCTTTTGGTAGATAGCTCCCTAATACCGTGGGAATTAGGGAGCTATCTACTAAGTGGCTGCAAGATGCAGCTGCAACACGGATCTGCTTGGAAAATCAATTCATTTGAATGAAATTTCGAACTGACCGAATGTCGTCCCAACATGAATGAACAAACTGTTCTCATTTTGTTAGGACGAAATTCTGTAGTTTCTCCGGTGTTCTGTCTAAATGACAGAACATTTGGGAATAGTGAAAGGAAGCATCACAAGATCACGGATCAAGGTGAGAATTGTGAGAAATTGCTCTGCCCACAGGAAATGGAGCACACTTTGCTCCTCCTCTGGTCATAGCTGGTCAGGCGTAGGAAATGTACATAAGACAAAGTAGTCCCTTCGTGTCTTATGTTTTAAAGAAAACTAGATCAGATAGGAAGAAATGGAGAACAGATCCTGAGAGTTGGAGAGAAAATTAATCGATTAAAGAAAGTTAAGTTTGGCATGTCAGTGCCGCTTTAAAAGGTTTTATGTAAATATTGGCATTTAGTCTCCATATTTTAGCTATATATGTTTACCAGTTCCTACTATATTTTAATTGTCCATTCATGTATTTTCCTGTTCTACTTTGTTTTATATTCTGTTAGGGTATTTATTGTTAATCCCATTTATTTATTTGCTCCATTTGGCTTCCCAGAAACCTTCAAAGAGCATTTTATACACTTCTGTATTTAATTTATATTCTTTACTTCTTACTTTCATATGTTTTAAGCATAGTTTACACTTAAGTACACAAAAAAAGAGCAATAAGGTGCAAGTGGTGCTAATGGAATATACCATTACCAATTGGTTATGCAAAGAAGTGAAAAAAGCAATGTAATAGTGGGGAGTGCTTTACACCACAGATATACTATAGTGGATATACTTCCCTGCATACAATCAGGGCCAGATTAAGAGCCCAGTGGACCTGGTGCTGATAATTATGACGGGCCTAATTACAGAATCATATCGACCAAAAACAGTAAAACACTCCCAAGCGTCATGTATCTGATGGAAATGGTGCTTGACAGGCGCACAGTCGGATTTGCCGGCATATGCGGTAACCTTACCCCAACCCCCATTAAAACACGGACACAGGTTATACTGTTGGAAATAATTTGTCCACAGCTTTATTAAATTATTAATAAATAATTAAGGAATAACAAATGGGGTCATTGCCAACAAATCTTAATAATGTTAACCTCCCCATATACATAACATACCCCTAGCAATGACCCCACAATAATAACAATAGATAACAATATAAATAACATGTTAACACAGAAACTGGCCGTCCAATTTGACCACATTTCCACCAGGTTAAATTGTAGGGGTGTACCGAGACACCGCTACCCACCATATCCATTGTAGGGGTGTACCAAGACACCGCTACCCACCATATCCATTGTAGGGGTGTACCAAGACACCGCTACCCACCAGTTCCAGTGTAGGGTGTACCAAGACACCACCACACCCCCAGGTTCGGAGCCACCGACGGGCTCGAACCTACCAACCACGTGCAACACTGCCCAATCCACACTAAACCTCAGGATGCCCACTTTCTCCTCCATCTACCCTCCGATTTAACCAGGCCATTCCCCGCCGCTGTGAAAAAACGGGAAATCAACTAACCTAACCAAATACAGGGAGGGTGGGAGGGACAACTGACAGGTAAGCTTAGGTTCAGTTAAAATGGCCACTTCACATAATGGCTGGTATAAATACTCCCCTTATGGCTCCGCCCTACCCAGCATGCTAGCTGTCACTAAATTCCTGTGGCTGCTATGCCTACCTCCTGGCTCTGTCAAGGCCTATTCCTCTTAGCTGCGCTGATCCATGGGCTACATGACAGGCGCACAGTCGGATTTGCCGGCATATGCGCTAACCTTACCCCAACCCCCATTAAAACACGGACACAGGTTATACTGTTGGAAATAATTTGTCCACAGCTTTATTAAATTATTAATAAATAATTAAGGAATAACAAATGGGGTCATTGCCAACAAATCTTAATAATGTTAACCTCCCCCATATACATAACATACCCCTAGCAATGACCCCACAATAATAACAATAGATAACAATATAAATAACATGTTAACACAGAAACTGGCCGTCCAATTTGACCACATTTCCACCAGGTTAAATTGTAGGGGTGTACCGAGACACCGCTACCCACCATATCCATTGTAGGGGTGTACCAAGACACCGCTACCCACCATATCCATTGTAGGGGTGTACCAAGACACTGCTACCCACCAGTTCCAGTGTAGGGTGTACCAAGACACCACCACACCCCCAGGTTCGGAGCCACCGACGGGCTCGAACCTACCAACCACGTGCAACACTGCCCAATCCACACTAAACCTCAGGATGCCCACTTTCTCCTCCATCTACCCTCCGATTTAACCAGGCCATTCCCCGCCACAGCTCAGGACTTGACACCTAAAGCTCCTGAGCGACCCCCACCACACCGGAATAAGGCCTGTTGAATGCCTTCCTGAAGGCCCAATTTAAACAGATCACACCTTACATCCGAAAATGTACCCCATCCCACCTGGAGTACCCAGGGAGCTTTCTTCCCAATTCGTTGTGTCTCACTGTTACACCGCCCCCACCTCTGATAAATACTGCCATCAATTTTTTATTAAGTCGTCCTCGACACCGAGCTACCACGGCCGGGTACGTAGTATGTCTCCAATGTAACCAAGGAACCATCTCGGACCGCACCACCCGTGGCCAGCTCCCATAGCTGGTCCACCTCCCTCTGCCTCCACCTGATCAATTCCTTTTCCGGGACCATGCCAATATCCAGAATGTCCTGGAAAGTACCCTTTGTTACCTCCCGGAAAAATTTCTCCCCTAATGTCTTGCCACCAAAATCCCTGAAAAGCAAAACCACTCCTGCTCCACCAATTTCAAAGGAAAGCCCAGTTACGTTTGAACTGAAACGCGGCTCCCATCTGTGCCCCTTAGATATAAGAATGACCCACCAACCATGTCACCAAACCTGAAACGAAAGTAATTAGCGACACGGCATAGCCCCAAACACAAACCCATACGTCCATAGCCATTAAACCAAATAGACTGGCCTGAAACAGGACTTAAACCGTACTGACTCCCACCTGCCTAAACGTTTCCCTAGGTCCTCACTTAAAACCAGGTGGGGTGCCTCTGTTACCGCCATCACCTGGGAAGAATGGGTCCCAAAGTGCCCGGGATCCAAACCCAACATTGTCAAACCCCTTCGAACAAACACCTGCGGGAATTGAATCGTGACAGCACCGATCTGTCCCCTTTTACCAGTAAGCCACCCGGGATGTCCGGGCAAAGCTCCAAGTAGCATGATGCGCTTAACACCGGGCGTACCCCTGACCCCGGCAGGGAATATAGCTTTACCAAACCTCCTTTACCAGACACATTCGTTCTTGAACAACCCTACTGAATCGTTACCTTAACCGACTAAGGTTCGACAACCAAGTGTAGAACTCCCCAACACCTGCCCGAAGGCACTCACCAGTTCCCCAATCCAAATTGCCCCAAGCCTCCAAAAAGGCCACCGCAAGCAAACTCACTGCAAAAGTAGGGTAATACACCACCAGGCGTTGCGTTACCCAAGGAAACCCGCCACCGACATATTTCATATCTCTCCGTAAGACCCGCGATGTCTGACGGACGTGACAACGTTCCGTCACTTCCTCCCAATCAGTCAGTTTAAACCCTAACAACAATGCCACCATGCTCCTGTCCCTTGCTGATGGAGCTAACGCTGAACAAACAAACGGCTTAGGAACCACCGCAAGGTATCCCTTCGCCCCTCCTTTGACTGGGCCCCCACAGTGAAACCAAGCGCCTTGTCCCACATATCTCAAACGTTCACATAGGCAGTCCCTCTGCCCGGTGCCATAGGATTCTGTATCGATCCTCCAAGCATGGCGTCTCGAAGCGTCCGTAAACAGCCCCACTGCTTCCGAAGACACCACTTGCTCCCGAAAAAGGCCTTGCCATTGAAGTCCCTCAAAAAACGATCCCACACCTCTAAGTCCGCCCTCATGTCCGCGGAAACCCTGATATAGTGTGACGGCATCCGTATCCCGCTCGTCGCCCGCGCCAATCGTCTACAGAAAACCCTCCCCATGGGTATGACCCTGCACGCAAAGTTCAGGCTCCCTACCAGAGACTGTAATCCCCTCAGCGTCACCTTCCGTGCTCTCCCAATTGTGTGCGCCAAGTCTTTCAGCTTGCGCAACTTGTCCTGTGGTAATCTACATTCCCCGATCTCCGAATCGATCTCCAAACCCAGAAAACTAAGACACGTGGCGGGTCCCACGGTCTTGTCCTCCGCCAAAGGAACCCCCATCGTCTGCGCTACCCATTGGAACACCCGTAGTATCTGCTTGCACCGGTCTGAGCCTCGAGGGCCGACACATAAGAAGTCGTCCAGGTAATGCACAACCGTGCCCCCCTCCGATTCCCGTCGCACTACCCATTCCAGAAAAGTGCTAAACTTCTCGAAATAGGCGCACGAGATGGAACAACCCATCGGCAAGCACAGATTAACAAAGAAGCCCCCTTCAAAACAACACCCCAAGGGTGATGACATGACGGGTGTATGGGAAGCAGCCGAAACGCTGCCTCCACGTCCACCTTCGCCATCAGCGCTCCCCGCCCAGCTCTCCGTACCAACTCGACTGCCCTGTCAAATGATGTGTAAGATACTGAACAGAGTGCTGCGTCGATGTCATCATTCACCGATGACCCTTTAGGATACGATAAATGATGAATCAACCTAAACTTGCCAGCCTCTTTTGTGGGGACCACTCCAAGTGGGGATATCCGCAACTCCGCTATAGGAGGATATGGGAACGGCCCCGCCATCCTCCCCAAAAGGACCTCTTTGGCCATCTTTTCCCGCACTACCTCCGGGCGTTCCCGCACCGATTTAAGATTGGCACAAACCACCCCTGGTTCCTTAACCGTGAAGGGGATCACGAAGCACTCCCTAAAACCCCGCCACAGGAACGCTGCATCCTCCTGGTTAGCGTATTGCCTTAGCCAAGGCAACATCGCTCCTAACCTCACTGGGGACGCCCCCAGTTGCAGCCAAGGTGGCCGCCACCCCTGCGGTTCCACCCCCTGCATTGAGCTTACCTTTCTTGAAGCATCTGCTGGCGCCGTGACCCTCGTTGTACGTCCAGCACAGGCCCTTCTTTTGTCCCGCTGGCACAGCCACGCCTGAGGCTGTCCCAGCTGCCCCGAGAAAGGGCGCAGCCTTCTGCGCCATCATAATCCTCATCCATAGCGGCAGGTCCATTTGGTCCCACCGCATGGTAGGGTTGGCTGCCAAGCGTTGCCGAAACTGCTCATCATATTTCCACCACGCTAGGCCCCCATACGTCCGATACGCATCGCCTATCCCATCCAAGTAGCAGAACAGTTGCGCACAGTTCCCTGGCCTTTTTTTTTTTTTTTTCTTTCTTTCCCCTATCACACTAGCCAGGATGCAGAACGCCCTCAGCCAATTCCCCAAAGTCTTCGGTATCTTGCGATACCCCCGCCTTTTTTCTTCTTCCTCCTTCTTGGCGTCCTTCTTATCCTCCTCCTTCAAGTCTAGGAATTCCTCCAAAGGGAGCAAAGAAAAATTTTCCATGAACTCCCCCTTCCAAATCTTTTCTTTAACCTCTAATTTCAGGTGACAACCTAGGGGGCCCACAAAAGATACGTGTACGTTTTGACGTGCCGCGTCCGAAATGTCGCCACACCCGACCGCCGACTCAGCCCCCCCATCCGCCGCACCGGACGCCACTACCGCTTCGCTTACCTTGCCTCCGCTCGCCGGTTGGACCCCCGCCCCTATTGCCTTAACCGCCGTGTCAGGGGACCATACCTTTCCGAACTGTAATGGTGATTCCCCCTTCCCTGACCATGCCTCCAATAGTGTTTTTAAATAGCCCAATAACTGTCCGGAGTGTTGTGCAGATATGGACTCACCGTTGGAGACCCCGGCTGTGCCAGGCTCCGGGGTTGCCGACCTTCCGTCCACCCGTTCAGGCTCCGGAGCATCCGGTTGACGCCGACTCCCATCCGCCTGATCCCTCCTCAGGACCGTAGGGGTAGCGCTCCGCGACCTGTAAGGAGAAGACAACCTGGGTAGTCTGTACTGCTGGGCCCCTACCCGTCCTTCCTCCCTACGCTCTTCTCCGCAATTCCAAGCTTCGCACCGCCTTGCAGGCCTAGCTTCCCTGCTCCTGGGGGCCCGCTGCTGTCCTAGTGCACTGTCACCCGATGACCCAGATGCGCTGCGCCGCCTCCGCCCCCGCCCGTCCTTGGACGCGGACCTCCTTCTCCCCGCCCTGCAGCTGGTCCTGGAACCACTGCGCCTGCTATGCGATGGACTCCTGTCCCTGCTCCACTGCCGATCAGCTGACCTCCTGCTGCTGCCGGGCCTGGCGCTACCGCTGTGCCGCTCCCGTCTGTACTCCTCCCGCTCCCTGGTCCCGCTGCGGTGCCCCCCGTGAGAGCAGCCTGAGGGGCCCAACCTTCCACTGCTACTGCTCCTGACTTCCCTATCCCGCGCTGTACTGCGTGTGTCCCCTTTCTCCGCTGTACCTGGCCATCTGTTGGCCGCTGCGCCTGGCTCAGATGCCCCTTGCACCCCCTGGCAGCCAGCTGGAACCTCAGCCGCTCCCTGTCCGATCCTGCCGTCTTCCTGCCGCCCCTCCTCCCTATGCCTGGCACTGTCGCCCGTCCCGGCCACACCTAAGGCCGCCCGCGAGCTGGTCCCGCTGACCAGGCCACCCCTGGGTTGCTGGGGGGCCGCGTGCGCTGGAACATCCCGCGTCCCGCCCGCCCCCTGCCCCTCAGTGACCAGAGTGGACTCACCGGGACGCCTCACTGAAGTGCTGCCGACCACGTGTTCCTCCGCTCTCCCGGCCGCCATTCCCGCCGTGCTGGAGCCCTCCTCTGGGGTTCCTGTGCTGCCTGCCGCCATCTTGGGTGGGGCGCGTTTACCAGCAGGCCCGCGCTTCGTGGCCGTCCTCGCCTGACCGGCACCGCGGCGCCGGCCGCTTCCCGGTGCTGTCCGACCCTCTTGCCTCCTGGCTGGGTGCCGAATCCATACTGCTGATGGGAGTGATCATGTAGTAGCAGCTCATTCCAGCCTCTCCTGTCCCTCCATGCTGTCTCCTGTCTCAGTACTGCCTGTTCTCCATGCTGCTGATGGGAGTGATCATTTAGTAGCAGCTCACTCCAGCCTCTCCTGTATCTCCATGCTGTCTCCTGTCTCAGTACTGCCTGTTCTTCATGCTGCCTCCATGATGCTGATGGGAGTGATCATGTAGTAGCAGCTCACTCCAGCCTCTCCTGTACCTCCATGCTGTCTCCTGTCTCAGTACTGCCTGTTCTCCATGCTGCCTGTTCTTCTATGCTGCCTCCATGCTGCTGATGGGAGTGATCATGTAGTAGCAGCTCATTCCAGCCTCTCCTGTACCTCCATGCTGCCTGTTCTCCATGCTGCCTGTTCTCCATGCTGCCTGTTCTGCTATGCTGCCTCCATGCTGCCTGTCCTTCTATGCTGCCTCCATGCTGCTGCCTTCTCCCTCCAGGGCAGGCAGCTTTTACAACTGACAGGTAAGCTTAGGTTCAGTTAAAATGGCCACTTCACATAATGGCTGGTATAAATACTCCCCTTATGGCTCCGCCCTACCCAGCATGCTAGCTGTCACTAAATTCCTGTGGCTGCTATGCCTACCTCCTGGCTCTGTCAAGGCCTATTCCTCTTAGCTGCGCTGATCCATGGGCTACAGGAGAGAAAGAAAACAGCAGCTATAATAAAACACATACCCTAGGCTAATCTCTCTCTAATTTATGTTTTCATCTTTTAAGTAAATCCATAACCCCTAACAGCAGTGTCCAGTCAAGCAGGAAGTTAATGGGCGGGGTAAAAGGGTGTGCCACTGACACAAATCACGTAACCTGCCAATTGGGCAAACATGCCCAAAAAGAGGATATGTCTGCTCAAAGAATTAGAAGGCCAGCCTGGCATGAATGCATGTCAGACTGCCTGCCAATCATGCAGCTGGCCAACTAATGGCATACTATGCAGGCAGAACCCTGAGCTTGGCATAAGTGCATCGAATGATGCGCTCGCTCCATGCTTTCTAAGGACTGTCCCCTAGCACTCGCTGGTCCACTTGTCTCCTTACCTTCATAATAGCAGGCAGAAGCTCCTGGTATATAGTCTGGGACAGAGAAAAGCTGTATGTAGTGAGTGTAGAAGAAAGGGAACATGCAACAGTGTTAGAGAGACCAAAGTCAGCATTACCTTAAAGGTTCACTATAGGGTCAGGAACACAAACATGAATTCATGACCCTATAGTGTTAACACCACCATATAGCCCCCCTGGCCCCTCATGCCTCCATAAATATAGCAAAATCTTACTGTATTCAAGCCTGACTCATGCTGTTAGACTCAGAAAAACAAGCAGTCTGCTGACATCATTAGAAGTGATGGCCTAATCCAATCACAGTGCTTCCCCATAGGATTGGCTGAGACTGATAAGGAGGCAGATCAGGGGCAGAGCCAGCATGATTCAAACACAGCCCTGGCCAATCAGCATCTCCTCATAGAGATGAATTGAATCAATGAATCTCTATGAGGAAAGTTCAGTGTCTGCATGCAGAGGGAGGAGACACTGAATGTCCATACTTAAGTAAGAGTATGTGAAAAGTAGTTAGGGTTGCCACCTTTCTTGGAAAAACATACCGGCCTTGCTAATTTGCAAAATTAAATATGTATGGGTGACATCACATGATGTAAATCACAAGGAGTGACATAAGAGAAAATGTTGTAAAATCACCAAAAAACTACTTAGTTTGATTCTGCTGTATAGATGGATTCCTCCCAGTGGCCCCATGTCTCCCAGTGCCCCCATGTGTTGATTACTCCAGGTCTCAGTGTTCCTACGTATCAGTGTCTCCCTGTGTCCCCATGTATCCCAGGGTCCCCATGTCACTAGGAAGATGGGAAGACCTGGGGACACAGGGAGACCTAGGGACACGGAGACACCAGTGACACTGGGAGACTAGGGGACTCTGGCTGGGACGCATGGGGACACTGGGAAAATAGGGGACACTTGAAGACATGGGGACATAGACACCAGGGACACAGACACTAGAGACACTGACTGGGGGACATGGGGACATTGAGACATGGGGGCACTGGGAGACATGGGGACAAGGAGACACCAGGGCCACAGACACTAGGGACACTAGCTTGGAGACATGGGGACATTGAGACACCTGAGGCACTG
>OW240922.1:17076230-17087244 GCA_933207985.1 Pelobates cultripes | reverse complement strand
CATAATGTCTCCCAATGTCCCTTAGTGTCTCATTGTCTTCCATAATGTCTCCCAATGTCCCTTATTGTCTCAGTGTCTGCCATATCTCCCAATGTCCCTTAGTGTCTCAGTGTCTGCCATAATGTCTCCCAATGTCCCTTAGTGTCTCAGTGTCTGCCATAATGTCTCCCAATGTCCCTTAGTGTCTCATTGTCTGCCATGTCTCCCAGTGTCCCTTAGTGTCTCAGTGTCTGCCATAATGTCTCCCAGTGTCCCTTAGTGTCTCAGTGTCTGTCATAATGTCTCCCAGTGTCCCTTAGTGTCTGCCATAATGTCTCCCAGTGTCCCTTAGTGTCTCAGTGTCTGCCATAATTTCTCCCAATGTCCCTTAGTGTCTCAGTGTCTGCCATAATGTCTCCCAGTGCCCCTTAGTGTCTCAGTGTATGTCTCCTTGCAGCCTTTCCCCATCCCTTACTTCCCTGAGCTGTAGGCTGTCTCTGCAGGGTGGGAGTTGCTGTCTGGACTCTCTGTAGCTGCACCCCTGCAGATCAGTGAGTATCGATAGGCAGGGAGGGATATGCTGGAACTTCCTATCCCTGCCTCTCTCGATACACAGTGACCCCTACTGGCCAGTGCTGGTATTGGAGAGTAATCTCTTGTTTATACTGAGAAAAATACCAGCATTTGTATTGCCAGTATCACTGAAATATTGGCACCAGCCAGGCAGCCTCAAATACTGGCTGTGTCAATAAAATAAAAGCCAGGTGGAATCCCTAAGTGTAGTGTGTGAAAAAAAAAATGTAAGAAAAAAAAATAATTTTTTTTTTTTTTTTTTATAAATCAGTGGGCCTATTCCATGGGCCTGGGCCTGGAGCTGCAGCTCCATCAGCCCCTATGTTAATCCGGCCCTGCATACAATATGGAGGGAATCACAGATCTATATAAAAATAGAATAGAAACTCACATTTACCAGAGCCTCGTGTAACAGGCTCTGGCTGGTATCTTCTTAGTGTGATATAAATCACCAGATAGTCTTACCACACTTGGTCAACTTGTAATTGTCTCAGCAATGCAGGACTTCTTGGCACAAGATGGGTAAACTAAAAAAACAACCAACAATAATGTACCTTATACACCTTAATATATATGCAAAAGATACTTATCAAATGAAGATGAATACAGCCTTCCTCAGATCGCTTCCCAGCTAGCGATCAACTTGACAGCAAAATGTAGAAAAAACAACGAGGGAACCGGCTGATAATCTCTACAAAAGTAAATAGAGAGAATATAGTGTAATACAGTTTAGAAGATGGGTAAAATATGTTTTATTTAAATTGTATTCAAAAGTCACAGATTGGGCATTACATGGTGTAACAGAGCTCCCTGTACCCTTGGCTGGGTACCTCCGCCAAGAAGAGCTTCCTAGCAGGAGCAGGGGGCAAACTGCAGCACTTCTGCCCACAGTCGCCGTGGCTTGACTGGGTCCCTGGAACCGCACTCTCCTGGAGCTGAATGGGGAACTCGCTCTAGACACCTCCAGGCACAGGACGACACTCAGTCCTGGGAGCTCTAATCCTTACAAGGACTTTCCCTGTTGAATCCTCCACACTGGAACAGTGATCAATGAGTAGCCCTTTTCCCTCCCAGTAACCAGACGACACATAGTTCCAGGAGTAGAAGCTGGAATACGTTTAATCTGGCTAGATGGCCTGCTTTTATACAATTACAGACACAGTCAAGCACGCCCCTGACACGCCCACACAAACAAGATAATCTCTCTCCTGGACCTGAGAGGGGACTAGTTACAAGTTACAAACTCCTCCTCTGTGCCTGAGAGATATTTGAGTCAGGAACTGAACTAACGCAATTATCTCCAGGCACAGAAAACATCCAATATTACAAAACCCCCAAAATACCTTTAAAATGCATGGAAACACCACAAAAGTTACATCCCCTGATACCCCCGATCTGGTTGACCAACATATCCAAAAATCACCCAGATCAGTTTAGGGGTTCGGAATTGTTATGGAAGTCATAATTTTGACTGGTCACGTTCGGTAGTCTTTTACAGGTTTCTCTGCAGGGCCCATAGTCTGTGGGCAGGAGGCTGGCAAGTAGGCTCCTCCAGGAGCCCATGGCAAACTCACGTGGGAATGGGAGTTTGTCACACATAGATAACAGCATAACTCATTTCGACCTGTAATAGGTTTTCCACTGATATACTTGCATCTGAGGAAGACCTATTACAGGTCGAAACACAGTATGCTGTTATCCATATAATGCCCAATCTGTGGCTTTTTAATATCATTTAAATAAAACATCTTTTACCCAACTTGTGTTAAGAAGTCCTGCATTGCTGAGACAATTACAAACTGACCGAGTAATACACTATGTGTATTTTCTATTCTATTTTTATATAGATCTGTGATTGTATTCAGGGACGTATATCCACTATAGTATATCTGTGGTGTAAAGCACTCCCCACTATTTCATTGCTTCTTTCACATATTTTACACTTAACTGTTATTTTCATGAATAATATCGATGTCTTTAGCGGTCTAACTAATAAGAAGATGGAAACAATAGCCGCAGTATTTCTGGCTATAAAATCCATAGAGACCTGCTATGTTACAAGCCTCTGAAGAAGTAATGTTGCCTGTCACGAAACGCGTAAGGCAATTACACCCAACATACACTCTCGCGGAGAAGGACTACAGTGGAAGGCAGGAGCGGTATCCTGGTGGAACGCATGCGGCAGTCCACAGCCTGCATCTTCAACTCATTTGCCCAAATTCCGCTTTCAATTCAATGAAAGTGAGAGAACCAAGGGGACTAAGTTCTTGTAACATCTGGAGCCAGGACTCTGATATTTCCACTGATATGCCTTTTATTCCAGAGAGCGTGTAAGTATTTTTAACCGTATGTCACTATAAAAAAAGGGTTTACAGAGAACACTATGTCTCTATTTTTATGCCCTTTCTAGATTTCAAGACATCGTACAACACAAGAGACCGTTACGTGGTCAGGTAGATTTTATACCCATGACTTACTGTTTGATTATATAGGTTATATTACCCCAGCCACAGATGACTTAAGCCCCTGCTATTTGGTAACAGGAGTCTGTCATCCTGGTAGCTGATACATGAATGTTACTATTTATCTCTATTTTGAGTTACATAGACTTTAGCCACATGGACTCCAATTATATTCCTATTTTAACTAGCTGCTATTTGCAGACACATTATTTGTTGCTGTGTTTTGTCGTACCAGCTCTGTAGTTCACTACTTTTTGGATTTAGACAAATTCACTGTTTAGTTAAGAGCGGCCCCCCTACCAATTCGGGGCAGCTCTCTTCCTGTCTATTCCTCCAATTTATTTCCACTATCTTTCCATTTTTAATTTTGTCTTTTTATTTATCCTTTTGGTTGTGCTATTTGTTTCCCACTCCACGTTTCCTGGTACGTTTAGGATTTAGTATTATTGAGATTTATTTTATACCCCATTAATGTGACCTACACAGTCTCCCTGCACATTTCCTGTGAAGAGAGATCTAATATTTAAACCTGTTTTATTACACATTCTGTTTAATTAAAAAATGTTATCGTCTGCTCTGTTAAAGCCTTTTCGAGCCTACAGGAGCCTTCTGTGTGTGATTAAAGTTCAATTAACAGAGCAGGAGCTGCAAATGTTTAAAGTAAACACAGTATGCTGTTACAACTGATTGAAAATGAAACCATATTTAACCATATTTTCACATAGTTTGTGTGAGTCACAGCCAGGGTGGTGTTATAGACAAAGTATATAAAGTAATTTAACTCCTAAATGGCAGAATTGAGCAGTGGGACTGCAGGAGCATAATCTATACACCAAAACTGCTTTATAAAGCTAAGGTTGTTTCGGTGCTTAGAGTATTCCTTTAATATGTGTAATGATTTCGTACACGTTGCTGTTCATCCAGTCATTTTCTCTCCCTCAAAGGCTGTTTTCAAGTAAGGGCAAGCTTGAGCGTGTTTAGTACATAGACATTTCCATACCTAGAAATGTACTGGACAAGCATTGTATTCATGAGACTTGCTTTGAAATTTACTCTGATTGTTTGGTTTTAAAAAAAATCTAAATGTGGATTAAAATAGCTTAATCGGCAGATACTTACCTTTAGCACGGGAGTTAAATCCCACTGTAAAATGAAACATTAGTAAGAAAGAAACATAAATTACTGCGTGTTTAACTGCCAACAGTTACATTCTCTCTTGGCATACATATCACATTCCCATTGTCTGAATTATAAACTAGTAAACCCATTGAGTTACTCATATCCCACAGCATTAATCATAGCACTACATGATCAATTACGTTCGTCATGTACCACAAAACTCTGTGTTATTCTCACACTAAACGTCACTTATTACCTGCAAGCTTCAACATTAATTACATTACTTATGCAACACAAGATCCATCTTACAGCTGATATAGTACATTATAAAGGATGCTACCCATAATACATGGCAATATTCCAAGCATTATTATGCTTGTACAAACCAACTACGACAGGTGAAATAGGAGAAGTCAGTGTAGCATTTTAATTTGAAAATACATTTAATTTTAAAAAAAATGTATATTATTTAAACGAATTGAGGCATCTTCTGGACAATGAAACGTACCAAGTATGAGATTTTTTTATTTGGAAATTAAAAATAAAATCAAGTATTATCTGTTATTTATTTAAAAAAAAAAAAAGGAAAATTCTAGCATTAGAAATATGAACCTGTATTCCTAAAGCTATAGTGTCCCTGGCCCTAGTTAGACAACCACTAAAGGTGTTAAATCCTGCAATGAGTTTTTACAAAACTACAATACTACCACTGCACCCACAACACTTTGTTGAGATTAAGTGGTCTGAGCAACTTTAGTGGTCCTTTCAATTATGGTTATGAAACATTGCACACAAAGTATTGAATAAAAACACACAGAACTAGTTTGACAAACAAATACAGAAGTAGTTGAAGGCATTACTGCCACACATGCAGATACACAGACACACAGATGCAAACAGTGACACACATACAGTTGTACAAACACTCTGATACACATACTGACACACATGCAGATACACAGATGTACAGTTACAAACACTGACACACATGCACATGCACACAGATATACACATACTGACACACAGGCACACAAATACAAACACTAACATACATGCAGTTGCACAGACACACTGATACACACATTGATACAAATGCAGATACAAACACTGAACCACACATTCAGATACAAACATTGACACATGCACAGATACAAACAATGACACACAGATACAAACACCACATACACATACATACAGGTCATAATTCCAGTTTCCTACCTTTTATGAGCAGGAGGGTGGTTTCTGCTAGCTGTGGCTAGTGTGAGTTAGGGGCTTGCTCCTTATCCGGTCTGTCCCCACCTCGTGGCTCACCACTCCTGCGTGGCTGGGTTTAAGTGTGAGTGAACTGGGAGGAAGTTACCAGCTGTCACTACCTCCCAGCATTTCCTGTGAATTAGAAGGGGTCCAGTCGTGCTATTAAAACAGGAAAGGCCCCTGAAGACATATGTCCATCAGGTGGCCCTGAGGAGCCATAACTCAGATTGTTTCAAGTAGTACCACAGAGAACTTAATTGTTCCCCTGGGGGTACATGTACGATGGGTTGGGAACCCCTGATAAAGATGGACTCAGGGGGTGAGACACAGGAGGAGTGGACTGCAAAGGTGAGAATGATGTTAATACAGAGTAAGGGCATTTGTTGGGTAATTGGTAAGTGAATGTGTTAGCTACTGAGTTGAGTGATAGGCTTCCCTGAACAACAATGTTTTTATGGAGAGTTTAAAAGAAGACACACTGGAGGAAATTCTAACAGTTTGGGGAAGGGCATTCCAGAAGGTTGAAAATGCTTGAGATATGCCCTGCAGTCTAGCATGGGAAAATGTGATAATGGGAGCACATATAAATAGCGAATCCAGTGTGTGTAGGGCATATAGTGTGTGTTTAGACAGAAGGCAGTGTGTGCGTATGTTTGTAAGGGATCCAGTGTGTATAATGGATTCCGGGCTGCCAAAGTCACGTGTGCTGAGGGTGCAACTAGTCCCTGACACAATACTGAAAATAACTCTGTATGCGCAATTGTCCAAGTTGAAACACTGCACATACAGATTCCTTCCTCTATGACCACTTCTAAAGCGGATGTGGTCATGGACGTTGAAGTAACCCTTCAATAATGTACAAAGAGTTTAACAATTTTAAGTACAATGCCACTAGCAGACCTCAAAGGTTACTGGCTACTGTACCCCTGGAGAGTCCATGCACCACTCACAAGGGGTGACTTTCTACTCACTAGGCCAGGGCTAATGTTGAGTGTACTATGTAAGCATCATGCGTTGGTAAAATACATTTAACCCCATTTATTAATGCTTCTGTTTATTTGACGGCACAATCCTAGACTATGAATACATCTTACCTGGATTTAAAGAAGAAATAAAAGAAAGGTTTCTGCTGCTATGGGTGAAATGTCCTATTTATAGTTATTTTAATGAACAAAGAGCAGTTTTCTTTTATCCTCTTTATATCTGTTTAATATAATATAATATTTTAGAACAGATCCCTTGTTCTCTAGTGTGAACAATTTCATTTTACTAGGCATTTTTTATTATAAAAATAAATTTTTCCATTTATAAGAGTTGCCGTATATTGTACCACGTTCTAACGTGTCCCAAAGTTTTATTGTGATTTTTGTTGTTGTTGCCTTATTCATTATGATGTTCTACTAACACATAAGGACCTCGGCATTATCTGTGCACAAGCATCATTATGAACAGATTATTTTACAAACCGAAGAGAGTCCATGGATATCCTTTAATTTCCCTTGCTTGGAGATTTTAGTTTTTTCCTAGATTGGCAAGTTTGTTTGTTCTGACTTCTAGCTCTCTGACCTCAGTGTTCTTCTGTTTGCTGTTGGCACTGACCCACGTCTAGCTGTTTACACTATCTTCTGTCTCCCTGACCCTTGTTTCGTTATTTTAAACTGTCATCTGGTTCTCTGACCCTCAGCTATCTTGTTTTATGTCTGGCTATCTCAAGGACTGGTCGTTCTGGATTTACACCCATTACTCTCTTAAGGTTACGTTACTTACATTTTGTATTCTAGGTTCTAAACCTTTCCTGATCCTGACAAATTGGCCTATTATCGTTTTTTTCAGTGGTCCTAAGGATAAGGCAAGATTTATGCATATAATTTACTGCCAAGTAAATTTGTCTAAATATGATATATACATTCATCTTTGCTATAATACTGAAAACACAAGCCGTGATACATTACTCCAAAACTCTCAGTGTCATTATTGTGCATCATTGGGGAACTCATAAATGTACTTGCCAGAGATGTCAAGGGCATTTGAAGGTCAAACACAACCGATAATGAAAGGAGACAGAAAACAAATGTCATTTGATGCATCTTCGGTTATGGCCATGTGTCCTACTATAAATGTAGATTCACTTTAACCTTTCTGAATAAGCAAATGTAAACCAGGCCTTTAAGCATTTTACCTGTTACACCACTGACGTGGAAATAAATTCTAACAGTACGCTTGATAATAATGCTATCGTTCTTCATATACTTTGTTAAACTTTTCCTGACCCTCCCTCTCCTCCTAGCAGATAATACAAGCTACATGTCACAATGTATTTATCTCTCTCTCTTAACAAAATCATGGCTCTATCTGACATTAAGCGATTGCCTGAGGATGAAATTATTAGAGTGTATGCCACAAGTCGCCATGTTCTGTTTTTTATTAGCCGCGGCGTGGGTTTCTTGTTGCTTTGATATGCTTCATTTTAATTAAATTGCGTATATTTTACGACGCTTACATAGGAAAAGAGCTGTGATCGGAATGTTTTCTCTTATATTATTTCACACTCCTGCTTTATACTTGAATAAAATACTGCCTACAATTATTAACTTCATTACCGTATATTAAATACCCCTAATGAATGTAATATACCATTTTTTTTTTAAAATTCAATAGATAGATCAAGGTTAGGATAATAATTTATAGGTGAATTATTAGTACTGCCTAACATATTAATGCATAAAAGAAAGCTGTATTTAATTTATGTTAGCTCTGTTTGCACAAATTAATTGTGAAAGATCTGTTAAATCCTTAGTGGAATATGGACCTTACATGACCCAAGGTCCTGGAAAGTTGAGGGTTCATGACTTGATGACGTTTAGCGGGTTGTGAAATTATATATATGTAAAAAAAAAAACACTAATTATGCTCATAAATGGATACGCATCTATTTTGCTTTTTAACAAGTTTTGGTTTTATACAAAGCAATTGGATTGCACATTCTTTTGAAAGTAAGCCTGATGTAGACAGACACATTGTACAATTTATTTATTTAGTGGTATATCATTTAAAAAAATTTAAACATACCAGCACTGGGTTTCTGATAAATGGCGGGTATTTCTGCTTCTACCCAAGCAAGTCTACAGCACTCATCATATCCGCAGCTTCAGGTTACAAAGTGGAACTAAACCGAGGAGAGGTTTAGAATGTTTTATAGCGCTGGGGGAGTGTGCCTTAAAGATGAGTTCAGACTGCAAAGAACATCTGGTATATTGTGCAGGAATGTATTAGTCAGCCCAATGCAATCTGCAAAGGTGTAATGTTAAATCAAGATCTTCCTTACTAAATCCAACGTTGGACTCTTTACATTAGAGTGAATATGGCACCTGAAGTTTGGTCTACACTCTACATAAAACAAAAACGATATCTTCCTCTTAGCTTTATAGTATCTGCTAGATGATAATCATGTGGTTGGAAACGTAAAATGGGACTACAGCAATTTCATAACAATTCTAACAGCCCCCCTTTTCTTGGATGCTATTTTATTGGCTGGGGGCAGCACCACAGTCAGTAACGTGTATGCAGTGGAGTGCTCGGTCTCTTAGGCCAAATAAACAAATTGGAAAAAATTTGCAGACTCAGATGCTTTTCTTGCTCGGCTATTTTTGCCTATAATTTGCCATTCTCAATCTTCCACAATTCACAGTTTAATGAATAAACCCCTGTGTGTATTTGTATGTGTGAATTTAGTGGGAATGCATATGTTTGAATTCTCACTTGAGTGTGTACAGAAATGGTGTGAATGCTCTTTTGTAATTTGATATATAGTGACAGTGTGACTTTATGCAGGGCCGGACTGGGAATTAAAATCAGCCCTGGAAAAAAAATATTTACCAGCCCCATAATGCATCGCGCCAGCATAGTGTGCAGATACAGAGTTAGAACAGATAACTTAAAATTAAAAAGTACTTCAACGTAAAAAGCGCACTCATAGGCTTCAAAATAAACAAAAGTGCAGATTTATTTTAAGCAGGCGTGCCTTTGCATGTAATCAATGTTTCAGTCCAACTACCTTGACATATTAAGGAAAGCTTGTTAATGGGACTGAAATGGTGAATGTATGTAGGGCACAACTGAAAAAATGTTTATTTTGAAGTCCTGTGGGTGTGCTCTTCACTTTAAATATGTTATTGTGCTGGAGTATGCACCTAGCAACAAGACTGGGCCAATATCTGCTCATTACATATGGTACATATTAATGAAATTACTCTGTGTATTATGCATTTATAAATGTACATTAATATGTGTAAATATAATAGGCGTGTATATATATATATAAAAATACAAAATACCCCTGCACTCCAACTAGAGAAATAAAAATAGTACCTGGTGCTCTGGTGGCTTAATCATAAACAAAGTGAAAATACCGGCACTCAAGGTTTTCCAGAAGATAACTTCTCCATTTATTGCGGAAAAAAAAATCGACGTTTCAGCTCCACTGGGGAGCTTTCATCAGGACACCTTTCATCTGGAAAACTTTGAGTGCCGGTATTTTCACTTTGTTTATATATATATAACTAATACACACATTAATATACATGTCATATACTAGTGGCGGATCCAGAGCCTGAGCCTAAGAGGGGCACTTGTAGATTATTTAAAGAAATATTCCATGCACAATAACCACTACTCCTCTGTGTAGTGGTTATGGTGCCAGGAGCGTCGGCACCCCCTCCCAGAGTAAGTCATCAAACCGTTTAAGAACAGTTTGACAACTTACCTGGAGTTTGCTGGGATATGGGGCTGTAGTAGGGTATAGGAGCAGTGGTGCAATGTGTGTGAAAGGTTCAGTGTGTGGGTGGGCAGTGTGTAAATGTGTATGGTGTGTGTGTGTGGGGGCAGTGTGTGAATGTGTATGGTGTATGTGTGTGTGGGGCAGTGTGTGTATGGGGCTAGAGTTCACTCCTACTACTGGGACCACCAGGAAGTGGTGAGAGTGAACTCTAGCCCGTAGCTCCAGGGCTAGAGTTCACCCTCATGAGAGCCGGAGCGTCCTCTCTTCCTCCCCTGCCGACTGGCTGCACGGTGCCTGTGGAACGGGGAGGGAGATCGGCCGCAGGGGAAAGCCTTGAGGGGGGCCCGTTGCCCCCCCCCCCATCCACCCTTATATATACTGCCCCTATGTGTGTCTCTTTATCTCCAGCCCCTCTTTGTGCCTTTTTGTCTCCCCCAGTCACTCTGTATGTTTCTTTCTCCCCCTGTGTCAATGTCTCCCCTCTCCTTCCCAGTCTCTCTCTTCCCCCTTTGCCTCTTTCTTCCCCTCCCATTGTGTGTCTCTCTCTCATTTCTCCCTCATTGTCTCTCTCTTCCCCCTCTTCCTCTTTCATCCCCTTTCCCTGTGTGTCTCTCCCCTCCTCCCTCCCTCCCCCCTTTCCCTGTGTCTCCCCATCTCTCTCTCCTGTTTCCTGTGTCTCTCATCTCTCTCCCCTTTCTGTGTCTCCCCTCCTCCTCCTCCCCTTTTCCTGTGTCTCTCCCCATCTCTCTCCCTCCCTCTTTCCTGTGTCTCTCCCATCTCCCTCCCCGCTCCCTGTGTCTCTCCCCCATCTCTCTCCCCTCCCCTCCTGTGTCTCCCATCTCCTCCTCCT
>OW240922.1:17014998-17075838 GCA_933207985.1 Pelobates cultripes | reverse complement strand
CTGGAGAAGTCAGGGGGCCGGCCGCGTTCCTGGCTGGAGCCGCCGGGCCAGGTGGCAGCTTCCCCGGTCCGGCGGCCCTGCACCTGTCACTGCTGTGGCTGATGGAGGAGGAGCATGTCTCTGTACCATGCACAGGAACCGCGAGGGAGCATGGTACAGAGACATGCTCCTCCTCCATCAGCCACAGCAGTGACAGGAGCAGGGCCGCCGGACCGGGGAAGGTGCCACCCGGCCCGGCGGCTCCAGCCAGGAACGCGGCCGGCCCCCAGGTGCCGCGGCCCACCGGGAAATTTCCCGGTATCCCGGTGGGCCAGTCCGGCCCTGACTTTATGGTGTATTTGTGTGTACTGTGATTATGTATCCCTGCAAGTGTGCAAGGTTTTTGCCTGCGTCAGCTTTTTGAATGTGGGATAGATTTCTGCAGTGCTGGAGTGTATGAGTGCAGGTTTTAACTATATCTAAGGGTTTATGTCTCTGTGTTCTCCTACTTTGGATGTCTAAGACCTCAGATTTCAATGTCTATGTCCCCTATTCTTTTGCATTCCCCATCTTTGTGTCTGTTCCCGCAACATGTCTGTGTCTTTCCCAGCTGTGTGTGTCTGTGTCCACTTGATTTGGTATGGTGTGCATCTCCCAGCCTTTTACACATGTGCCTCCCATCCCCAGCTTTGTGCACCTGTGTTTCTCAGATTTCTGTTTCCCCACGTTTGTGAGTGAATGTCCCCCTGCCTTCCTTGTCCCCTGCCCTTTTCTGTTGTTCATCTTTTGTCTCCTCCAGCTTTCTGTGTCCCCCAACTGTGCATATGCCCCCACCTTTCTATGCTCCACACCTTTCTGTGTTCACAAGTGCATTCTGAGTCCCCCAACTTTCTCTATTTAAGAAACACTATAGTCACCCAGAACACGTCATCGCAATGTAAAATTTTGAGAAACTTTTGAGAAAATGCAATGTTTACATTGCAGGGTTAAGTCCACCTCTAGTGGCTGTCTCCCAGACAGCACTGGAGATGCTTGTTGAAAGTCAGCCACATGATGTGGAAGCCCCATAGGAACGCATTTAATTTTTCCTGTGGGTAAGTTTGGATGCACTTGCGTCACATGTGCATTAGGTTCCTAGTGCACCTCTATGAGGAGGTGGAGAGGTGAACGCTATAGTGTTCCTTTAGTATCTAAATAGCGAAACTGAAAAAATAAATAAATAAATAAATAAAAAAATAAAATATATATATGTTGGTTTCCCCTAATAAATGTTTTGCTACTATATATATTTTATATTAAATGATGTGGGATTAATGGTTAGAACAGTGAAGAGGTATCCCAGTTTTGCAGAAGATTTTGGCACCCAGATTGCACAGAGATCATCCATGCAATATTACCTATTCATTATGGGTAACAGTTTCACAGATGATGCTACCATCCATGTAGTGTCCATGTTCTCCAACCCAGTCCTAATGGACCACCAGCAGTCCAGGATTTATGTATTTTCCTGTTTTATTCCAATGAAGATACTGACAAAACCTGGACTGTTGGTGGTCCATGAGAACTGGGTTGGAGAACACTGGTTTAAATGGTAGCACGATGATCTGCCCATTGAAACAATCAGTTATGTGCATTTTTACATACACTTATTCATACGCATACACATAATTATTATATTTCTTTAATCACCCTAAAGGGACACTCCACTATCTAAAAAAAGCAAAATAAAAATTAAAAAAAATTAAAAAAATCATAGTTTAGTAGCTACACCTCAAAAAGAACTCACATGCATTTAGTTAGCCCCACCATAAGGCTATCCTAACTATAAGATAAGGCTAGGGACTAATGAAAGTATTTAGAAAATTGGGCAGACTAGATGGGCTGAATGGTTCTTATCTGCCGTCACATGACAGGTGTATAGTCGCCATTTTGGGCAGTCGGAATCCAGGACAACCACCCCATAACCCAACCCAATAACGCACATACTAGAGGATATGGGGAAATATGTCCACAGCTTTATTTAGCAAACAATAATAATAACAATAATAATCATAATAATAACTTAACAAGTAAACATGGGTCATTGCCCCCCATACTCCGCCCTCGCATCCTATTCCTTCCATTAACATATAAAGGGCAATGACCCCCATATAAATAAACATATATATATAACATACATCAACATTATTCCAATCGATGTAAAGTGCCAACCATCCATTAACCACGGCAGGGGTATACCCGGATACCCCTACCCCACCAGGTTCTGAGCCACCGACAGGACTCGAAACCTATCAACCACCAATGACCACCACTTGTTTGTCTTCCATTACGTTCATCCTGGGGAGCCTATTTCCTCTCCTTCAGCTCCCCGTCCCGCCATAAGCTCAGACCTTGACCCCTTAAGCCGTCTGAGCTCCGCCACCCCGAAGAAACAGCGCCCGCTGCATACCAACCTGCCAACCCAAGTTGAGCAGATCCCAACCCACCTCCGAAAGGTGAACCCCGTCCGAGCGGTAGTACCCGGCAACCCCTCCTCCAACTCGCTGTGCCGTACCACCACACCTCCCATCTTCCTAACGAAGCTCGCCATTAAGCTGTTCACCTTTTTCCTGCAGTGATCAATCGCCACCGGATCCCGCGCGTGCCGCCATCGACGCCTTGGGACAATCTCCGACCACACTAACATAACCCCCGGAAGCAGGTCCCTCAATTTGTTGATGTCCTGCTTCATCCACTTTACCAACCGACGTTGTGGCGTGAGGCCCAAGTCGTTACCCCCAGCATGAAGGACCACCATGTCCGGTGTCCTCCCGCCCACCACCATCCTAAACATTGCCCCACAAACCTCCCCCCAGCAAAATCCCCTGTACCCAAACCATCGGACTGTCAACTGGTCCTTCGGAAAGCCCAGCTGCTGGCCCTGCATTCGAGCTGCGGCCCTCCTCTCGGCCCAGAAGACAAAAGAATGTCCCACAATCCAAGCAACCCGTCCTGGGGAGAAGAAGAAAACAAGCATGAGGGAAAGGCAAAAGAGGACTCCTCCGTCCATGTCCGCCCCCGCACCATATCTATACATACACATATATAAACATATACCTGCCTTTTCCCTTTTTTTTATTTTTTTTTTTATTCCAATAAGCCCAACCGCACATATGAGCGGAACCGCACCGACTCCCATCTCCCTATGCGCTTCACGACCTCATCTCCTAATCCCAACCGTGCGGCCTCCGTGGCCGCCCCAATGCGAAAGGAGTGAGTACCAAAACGTCCGGCCGGAAGCCCCAACTTACCTAGCCCGGCCCGAAAAACCTTTGTAAACTGAAACCGGGACAGGGAAGAACCATCCGCATGTACCAAGAAGGAACCCCCCACCGCCGGCCTCCGAGCCATGTACTCCGCCACTGCAGCCACCGGGCACAATGCTGCGCCCGGCAGAGCCCATAGCGTAACGTCCCTACCCACGCCACGGACGTCCGTCTTAGAACTACCCAGATGCACAACCACCTTACCCTCCAAAACACGAACCCCTGAGGCCTGCAGACCCCCGGGCACCACCCTACTGGCACTCACCAGCTCCCCCACGCGGAACGCCCCGAAAAATGCCAAGAGAAAAGCCGCTCTGAACAGAGAGACCTCAAACCCGTTGAAACAAATTTCCGGCAACCGACCCACCAGATCCCCCAATACCCGTACCGACACCGGGCGCCTAGAGTCACAGGTCCTGCGGCCCTTTCGATAACCCTTCAGCGCCTGCCGTACTAGGAAGGTCTTAGTCAGATCCTCCGACCCGCGCCATCGGAACCAGAACGCCATTGCCGCCATGGACCTGTCGACCACTGCCGGGGACGCCCCCTTTGCCAGCAATTGGCAGGTGTACCATAGAAAAGCGTCCCGCAGCGCATCCCCACGTAAGCCATGCTCCAACCCGTCTAATGATCGTTCCCAAGAGTCCCAGACCTTACTGTAGGAGGCCCATGTGGCCGGTGCCAGTGAAGCCTTCACAAGTCCCCCAAGCAGGACGCTCCCAGCTGCCATATCTCGTCCGGGCAAGCCTCCCCTTCCTTCAATGCTCCTGGCGCCATCGACCAAAATCGGGACCACTGAAAACGAGACAGAGCGTCAGCCACCTCATTCAGGTACCCAGGGACATGACGCGCGCGAAACACAACATTCCGTGACATACACATCAACACAAAGCGCCGCAGCAACCTAACCACCGGCTTAGAGGCAGCCGATTGATTATTCACCGCATGCACCACCGCCATGTTGTCCGAGAAAAAGACCACTTTCTGGTCCCGGAGCCCCTTGCCCCATAGTGCCATTGCAACGACCAACGGGAATAATTCCAGAAAAGCCAGGTTGCGCATGACTGGGCTAGACCCCCATGCCTCCGGCCACCGCTCCGCGCACCATCTCCCGCCAAAGTAGGCCCCGAAGCCCACACTACCCGAAGCATCCGTGAAGAGCTCCAACTCCGCCGCCGACTTACCCGCCCGCCTGAAAAACACCGTCCCGTTGAAATCCTGCAGGAAGGCATCCCACACGCCCAAATCAGCCCTCATGGTTGCTGACACCCGTATGAAATGATGCGGGGATCGAACTCCTGCCGTAGCAGCCGCCAGGCTGCGGCTGAAAACCCTCCCCATAGGAATTACACGGCATGCAAAGTTCAGCATCCCTATTAGCGACTGCAGTTGCCGCAGCGTAACTTTGCGCGCAACGGTCACCGCAGCTACCGCCCCCTTGAGCCCCTCCAACTTGTCCCGAGGCAGTCGGCATTCACCCAAGATAGAATCTATTTCTAACCCCAAGAAACTAAGGCACGTCGTCGGGCCCTCCGTCTTATCCGCTGCCAGCGGCACCCCAAAGTGGCCCGCCACCCATTCCACGGTCCTAAGCAGTTGCTGGCATGCCGAGGAGGCAGCCGGCCCCACGCAAAAGAAATCGTCCAGGTAGTGCACCACCGAACGGTTCCCCGCCTCGACCCGCACCACCCATTCGAGAAAAGTACTAAATTTCTCGAAATAGGAGCATGAAATAGAACAGCCCATAGGGAGGCACAAGTCCACGAAATATTTTCCCTCGAAAAAACATCCCAACGGGTGGTGGCAGTCCGGGTGGACTGGCAGCAGCCGAAACGCCGCCTCAATATCCACTTTTGCCATAAGTGCCCCATGCCCGGCCCGTTTAACCAGCTCGACCGCCCGGTCGAATGATGCATACGAGACCGAGCATAGGTCCTTATCAATACCGTCATTCACCGACTCCCCTTTTGGGTAGGAGAGGCGGTGAATGAGCCGGAATTTCCCCGGCTCCTTCTTTGGCACCACCCCAAGAGGGGAAACCCGTAGGTCCTCCAATGGGGGCACCGCAAACGGGCCCGCCATCCGCCCCAGCGCAACCTCCTTGTCTAGTTTCTCCCGTACCACCTCCGGGAAATCCGCCACCGACTTCAGGTTGCGCAACCCCCCCGAACCCCCCCGCTCCCGGAAGGGAATAAAGAAACCCCGCCCGAAGCCTTCCCTAAGTACCGAGGCATCAGTCCTGTTACCGTAGCGGCTTAGCCACGGCTCCATCGCGTCTAGCCTCACCGGCGTGAAGCCCCGGGGCAGGGGAAGCATTCCCTCCGGCCCCGGCAGCCGCTCCGGCTGTTCCCGCCTTCCCTTTTTTGAAACAGCGATTGAGCCCATGAGCACCCCCGCAACCGGAGCACTCATGCTTAAATCGACACGCGTTTCCCCATTTGCACTGGCCCTCATTGTAGAGCCAGCAGAAGCCCTTTTGCAAAGCGGCCGACGAGGCGGACTGCCCCTTCGCGCCGGCCGAGTTTGGAAAGGGCTGCGCCTTCTGGGCCATCATTAGCTTCATCCAGAGGGGCAGATCCATCTGATCCCACCTCATCCCCGGGTTAGCCGCCAGTCGCTGCCTAAACTGTTCATCGTATCGCCACCATGCCAGCCCCCCATAGGTGCGATATGCTTCCCAAATGCCGTCCAGGTAGCAGAACAGGGACGAGCATAATCCCGGCGATTTTTCCCCGAGCACGCTGGCTAGCACGCAAAACGCCCGTAACCAGTTGCCAAAGGATTTCGGAATCTTGCGATACCGCTTCCTCTTCTCCTCCTCCTCCTTCTTTTCATCCTTTTTATCCTCCTCCTTGAGGTCAATAAAGTCCTCCAAGGGGAGCAGGGAGAAGATCTCGCAGAACTCACCTTTCCAGAGCTTCTCTTTCACGTCCTGTTTCAGATGAACCCCCAGGGGGCCCGCAAACGAGACGTATGCGTGCTGCCTGGCTGCATCCGGAATACCCCCGGCCAGTTCCGCCTTGTCACCCCCGGCCGCCATCGCCTCGGGCGCCACCCCCACGTCCCCGCCCGAACTAAGCCCCACGGAAACCCCACTAGGACCAGGGACCTCCGTCCCCGGGGCCCAAACCCGACCAACGCCACCCCCCGTGTCACCCCCCGCCCCCAGCGAGTGGAGCAGTGCTTGCAGTGTGCTAACCAAGGAACTGGAGTGTAGTGACCCACAAGACTCACCGGCCAAGCCCCCTGCAACTGACGCGGCAGGGGCTGCGTCGTCGACTGCCCGATGTCCAGGGAGAGCGACTCCCGCCGATACCTCGCCAACCGGGGAGCCAAACCGGTGCCTTGCCCGTGTCGATATGGAACAGCTCCGTGACCTGGAAAGAGGAGAAGAAGTCCTGGGTAGGGTGCACTGAGTATTCGCATCCCCCCCGTCTCGACCCTGGGAGCGCCTGCCCCTTGCCAAAGCCTCCCGCTGTGCCCCCTGCACGCGCCGCGCGCGGGAGCCCCTAGGGCTACGGCTCCTCCTGTCTTCCCCGGGCATACGTCCCCGCCGACCACCCCTGGGGACGCTAGACCCGCTCTCTCCCGAGCTCCCTGACCTGGAGCGGCGCTGCCGGGACCTCCCCCTCCTCCCCCCCCTCCCCCGTGGCTCTACTTCCCGAACCGGAGAGGGACTACCACTACAGGACCCTGAACCGGACCCCCCCCCCCTACTACCCTGCACCCCCAAACGCTCACCCCTCCGGCTAGAGCCCGACCCCCCACCTGAACTGGCTCCCAGACTAAGGGGACCTAGACCCCCCTCAACCAGACTGGCCCCCCCAACCCCTAAACCAGGCCTACCCGACCCTACCCGCACCGGCCCAGCCCCAGAGCCCAAGGAGGCCCCCTTTCCCCTACTGTGGGAGCCCAGCAGTCCCTCCTCACCCACAGCCCCCCCACCCCTACCACTACTCCCCCCACCTATGACCCCTATGCCCTCCCCATCCACCACCCGCGGTCCCTGGGAGGCCTTCCCACCCCCCACTTGGGCCCTCCGCCCTCCGCCCCCTGACAGGACCCCCCCAGCACTTTTCCCGCCAAGGGGGCCCCGGCCGGAGCCCCCTGCACTTGCCTTTGGGGCCGGGAACCGGCCACGTGTCCTCCCGGTCCCGGCCCCGCCGATCTCCGCCTCCGACGGGGCGCGCGCCCTCCCGGGCCGCAGCTCCATGCTGCCCGTTCCTCCAGGGGACCGCCCGGCCACGTCCGACCCGGCAGCCGCGACGGCCCCGTCCCGACCGTCCCCCCGGCGCCGGGCACTGGTCCTAGGCTCCGGCCGCTCGCGGGGAGGCGGGGCCTCTACCACGCGGCTGCCGGGCCTGCTGCCGCCCGCACCGGAGCCTCCCGGACCACCAGGGATGTCTTCACCGGGTCCCACACCCGGGCTTAGCCGCTCCGGAGGCCTCCTGGCACGAACAGGCCGTCGTCCGCCGCCGTCCTGGCCCTCCGCCGCCGCCAGGGCCGGGCCTAACTGGGCCTTCAGCCAGTCAGCCCCCTGGTGCCTCGCCGCCGACCGGATCCGCTCCAGCAGTCGCTCCACTTCCTCCATCGGCCCTGCAGGGAGACAAAAAGGAAAAAAACCCTACCAAGCCAAATCTGTGCCCACAGGAGCGAACACAAACTTAACCAGGTAGGAAGTTAAAATGAATTAACTAAAATGGCTGCCCATTTAAATAACCAAACCCACTTACCCATAACTCCACTCCCTTGCTTACTTCCTCCTAGGCCCGCCTCCTAACCCCTGTCAAGGCCTTTTTCCGCTTAGCTGCGCTTGGCTACATGGGGCTACATTCTATGTTTCTACCAAAGCCCCACACAGGCTTTCTGTGGCTGTCAAATCACAGACATTCCAATGCAGTTCAATGAGAAGTCTTTGCAAGGCAGATGCTCTGGGCAACTGCTGCCTTTTGAGTTTAGCTCCACGGAGCTAAACAATCAGAAAGTAACAGGACCATTCGTTTGATTGACAGCCATAACAAGTTTCATTTATACATGTGCCAATTTCTATAGAAATCTGCGGTTTGTGTAAAAAGAAAAAAAAGAGGACACACTAAAGTGCTTTAAGAGTCTGGAGTGTCCTTATAATTAGCATTTATACATATAAAAATACAAATTATTTAATAACCAATTTTTTCCATAAATCTCATTTGTATCAATGTGGACTCAAACAGCAGCCCATAGATACACTCCTTGGAGTGCAAAGAATACACACACATAGTAGTGCTGAGGAAATTGAATAATGTCCCCTTGGGTCACCTTGGCATTATTTTGTACAATATTAACTTCTCTTGTCAAAATTTCCACAAGGCGCCCTGATTCCAATTCATTTTCATTTGTGATAAAAGGAGATAGAGGGGGACAGGAACGGAGACAATTAACAGAGGACTACACACAATGCCCCAGATAGATTCAATGAATAATAATAAGTATCAAGCTGCTAATGTGGTTAGTGAAAGCTCAGTGTCAAGTGTCTGAGAAGCCTAAAGGGCTTCATGAAGGCTTAATTTATTGTACATGTTAGAATTAATAGGGTGGCATGAATCATGGAAGGTGGGATGCGAGATATGTCAAAGGGCTCTCCACTCTAATCCACACATAGGACGCATACATAATCACTATGCTAAGAAATATTTTAACAAAAAGAAAATAGGCAGATTTACAAAACCATATTGTGTATGTTCTTTTACAAGTGGAGAAACATTAATTATTTTTATTTCAATTGCTATCACCTAATTGTGTCTAAGAAACCTACAATGCGGAATACAATGATGTATTCCTTTTTTATTCATTTTATTTTTATATTCGTACGTCATATTGCGCTACACATGGTTTACACGCTATATCAAAACAGTTAAGCAGAGACAATATTGATAAGACAGTTTTGTGATGTAAGAGGTTTTTGTAGAATAAGTATAATAGAAAAAAAAACATAAGCTTCGTCAGAGCATGATAAATGATATAAGTGTTACAACGAAAATGCTGGAAAAGGAAGGATACTGGAGAAGACAAGTAGTGTCTGGTAATTGAATAGCCAAAATAAAGCAAGAGATAACATAAATGTAAGTAGAAGCCACAACTAAATAAAAACAAACCAAATGCACCATGACTCCTCTAGTGCAACTGTCAAAAATAATGTATGTTCTCAATGAATACTTTTCTAGTAACCTATTTCATTACCCCTACTTATACTTTTTGTGTCACTATATTTTTCTGCCATATTGTGGGTATTTTGTCAGGCGTCTGGTATATAGTTTCCCAGTGTTGTGGTAATGTGTAAGCTATCTTATGGCCCTTCTCTCTGCTGAGTAGTGTACCCCTTACCTAGGGAGTGTCGGGGGGGGGGCTTGTAAATCTCACTTGGGTTGGTATAGGTGAGTTTCATCGATCTGTCAGACTTAATCTGCAGTGTGTGTTGTTCTGTGTCTGGTAGTGTTCTTTCGGTGTGAGTGCAAAACCATAACGACAAACGAATAACTAAACATAAAAGAAAGGCAAATCAACATTTTGGTCGCCTATTTTGGCACGGTTCCCAGTTCTCGAGGCCGGTGTATCGGCATGAGTCCTGGTTGATGCCTGGGTAGTCAAGTCCCTTGTGTGTTTGAGCCTCTGGGCACGAAGGGTTCAATGTTAGATGGGTCCCAGATGCTGCTGGAGGTTTCGGCCGATGCTCCTGTACCTGGTTGTGCAAGTTCCAGAGCTGCTAGGAATGTCTGCGTATTGGCCATCGAGTGGAGTGTATGTGTGGCTCTGTTGTGGGTCATCACTAGGGAGCCTGTCATTCCCCATCTGTAAGGCATCCCTGAGGACCGGAGGTGGGCTGTTACTGACCCCAAAGATCTGCACCACTAGGGTCGATTTGGAGAGGTCTTGAAAAAAGTTCAGGTGTGTGCCTTCGAACTGCAGGGTTGTTTTGCCTCATAGAGCCGCCATGATGTGAGCTTTTCTCTAAGGTGGTGGTGCAGCGTATGATGACATCCCTTGGTGTTGTGGAAGAGGAGTTAGCTGTGTTGATGAGGCGATATGTGCCTGCTAAGTTGATTTTCTTAGTCACCAGGCAGGATGGATGCCAACAGCCTCCGGGTGTAATGAGGTAGTTCCTCTGCTGTTGCGTCGGCCGGTACGCCCAGTATTTTTATGTTGTTTCGGTGTTGTTGGTCCTCTAGGGTAGTCACTCTCTGAGAGAGGTTGAGCTGCTGGGCGTGGAGTTGTTCTACTGAGCTGCTCAGGGAGGACACAGTAGTTTGGGTGGACTTGAGTCCTTCCTCTGTCGCTTTTATGCAGACAGTGTTGGCTTGAATCTCAGTTCTGAGTAGCGCCCGGTCCGCCTCCATCATCTTGTGTAAGTCTGGGAGGAGCATTTTAAGGTCACCTTTGGTGGTCGGGGCTGAGCTGTCGGTTAGTTGGAGGCTCGTAGTGTGCTCAGATGATGGAGGAGGTGAGGTGTCCCCGTTAGCACTCTGGAGCGCGGGTGCTGGTGTCTCCTCGGTCTCTATCGGCAGTGTTTTAGGTGCTGCCAGTCGTTGGAGCATAACCCCTATGTCCCTGTCGGGTTTTTGCGATCGGCGTCCCAGTGGTAGTGTGTGTGGCTGCGGCATCGTTAGGCAGGAGTCCAACTCACTTGTGAAATATTTATAGTTTTTGCACACAAAAAAATACATCTTTTGTAGATGTTCTACTATAAGCCTGCCTCCTTAGCCACACCCCCTCATACCAGAAAGACTTCCTTATCAATGTATCCTAACTATAAGATAAGGCCAGGGACTAATAAAAGAATTTCGAAATATTGGGTAGACTAGATTGGCCCAAAGGTTCTTATCTACCGTCACATTCTATGTTTCTATGTATGCACACAGTCCAAGCACCAACAGTACTGAGCGAGCGGCTTTTCACTCACAACCTACAAATTAAGGAATAGCGCACATACAAATATTATACCATTTTTTTCCTTTTATTTCACAACCTGGCAGCAGACATTTAGAGAAACTGCAAACAGGGAGTGATATCCTTACTATATGCTTCCCTGGTAGTGATGTCCCGAACGGTTCGCCGAACGGTTCGCAAACGGTTCGCCACGAACGGTTTGCCGCGGACTCAACATTGAGTAAACTTTGACCCTGTACCTCACAGTCAGCAGACACATTCCAGCCAATCAGCAGCAGACCCTCCCTCCCAGACCCTCCCACCTCCTGGACATCACTACTCCCTGGGTGTCCTCTCCTTTGAATGCAGGTTGTTTTGTTTTCAAGTCACTCAGTGCTGTCAGTGGCTGAGCTAAGTATATACCTTTTTGATAGTTAGGTATTTTTCTATAGTGAGGTGTGGCTAAAGATGCAGGCTTAATAGTGCAGCATTAAACAATATTTTTTTTATTTTATACAAAAACAATAAGGCTATGAGCATACAAAAAACACAGCATAATAATAATGCCAAATGCATTAACGTAGGATTGGTGCCCAGAGCGTCCCTTTAAGGAGCAAATTGCCACAAGGTCGTAAGATCCATTAATAGCTCCACTTGTAGTCTCGGCCCCTCAAGTGCTTTTGTACATATCCTATAGTATGCTGGTGCAACAAATTGGTTTACTGATTGGTACTCAAGTGAATAGGCAATAGAAAAGTTACTTTTAAGGTCTCTAGGAGATTGAAATTGTAGGCTGCCTTGTTTTTGACATGTTACAAATAGTTTCTTTTCCAACTGAGCTAGCTCATAAAAAATATTATTTTTCATATACAAGCGGGCACACTGTTATGAATCTACAAATAAGGGACAAATTAGACAATTTGTTCTAATTTCAGAGTACTTTCAAATTAATGTAAACACCAACATTCACCAACACTACAAACACGATTAAGCATTCTGGAATGCAAACAGCGTGATAACTCATGAAGTTTATATCATATTATGCACATGTACGTACGTTACCTCATAATGCATGATAATCTAGGATGTGAATGCTTAAAATAAAGTAACATAACACAGAAACGAATACAGACGGGTTTAATTAATAAACAGTGAAACTGAAATTAAGGCTAAAATAGTCAAACAGTGACTAGAGTAGAGTTGGAGAATTTTTGCAATTAAAACTTTTTTTTACTTTTTGCGTAAACGTGCAGTTCAGTTTTCACCACAGTTTTTACATAGTTTTACATAGTAGAGTTTTTGTCAGTGAATAAATGTATATATGCATTGCTCCTGGTCCCTGTATTCTGACCTGAATATATTCATAAATGTAACCTTATATGAAGGATTGAGGAAATAAGGGAAGCAAAAACCAAAAAGGTTATGGTGGGAACAAAATTGTGATTGAAAATCCCTTCCACCTGAAGTCTGTGAATAGTTAATACAATGTTAAACAAAAACCTGCACACCAGTCAAGCCATAAGGCTACCAAGCCTCAAAGCTAACCAGTAACCAACATAAAGCTGATGGTTTGCATTTACAATGAAACAGCTGTCAACGAGTGGCTTTACATCTTTTCCTAAGTTGTGTTTCAAAGCTGTTGTATACAGCAAACACAGACTCAAAGGAATCCATGTTTATAAAGGAATGAGGCAAAAATGTGATTCTTTGTTAAACTAATTTGCATATTCCCACCCAGAATCCTTTGCAGTAGTAACATCACTGCAAATGTGTGATTCCTGTGGAAAAAGCAAGTCTTATGGCCTGACTGGTGTGCAGACTTTTGTTTAACATTGTAATATATATATATTCCCACATTTTCCTACAGCTGTGACTATAGGTGAACTGGAGAATGTTTTCCAATCATCTTTACATGCCTAAATTGTGCTATTTATTTTACAATTAACTACAACATACCTGCCTTAAAGAATATATATATATATATATATATATATATATATATATACACAGTATATGTAGTCCTGTGGTATCCAATCAGCCATTTGATACAGCACTACAAGAAGGGTTTCTGACTCCCTCTATAGGCACAAATACGTATATACCCAAAGCCAGGTTGCATAGGCTCTGCAAAAGGTGAGCATTTTGGGAGTTTATGTTGAAAACCATTGATATGCATATATACAATCTGTGCTAGGAGATTTCGTCCATTTTGGTTTATTTTTCCCCTTCATGGTTGAATACAGAAAAGGGACAGTGTCACCTACAAGCCAGATCTGAGCCTGTCCTTACCAGGCTCTGTACAATGTCAGTGGCTTCAATCACATCCCACCTTCACATATCATCAATTTTATCTATATAAAACTTTTGTGTCTTCCTATATAGAAATCTTTAGAACATCAGCGCTCCATCATACACATTTGTGTGGGTTCTGTGACCACTCAGTCTATTTGATTTGTAGAATTTATAGTCCGTCCACACAAGTTTTGTTACCTCACATCCCTCGTAAGTTCCCACATTTAATTCCTTCTGCACAAATGTGTAAGCAGTAAAAAGAGCAGTAAAAAAATAAAATACAAAATACATATATTTATATATCTTTTTTTATTTTTTTTAAATCAATGGGTGTATTTCATGGGCATGGCCTGGACCATCAGCTCCATTAGCCCCCTACATTTTTCCCTGCCTCCCAAGTGCCCACATTTAGAAAGGTCAGTCCGTAAAATCCCTCTGTTCCTCATTTCTATCCTAATGTTTCTCTTTTTTAGAGATCCATATTGTTGGTGTATCTGAGTGTATAACAGAGCTCTACAATAATAATACTTCCAGTAATATGTCTTAAATATGCAGCAGGGAGTCACATGTGCATAATGTTAGATATGTAGGGGAGGTAACATTTCATCTATGGCTGCTCTAAATCCTTTTCCGTTGTTTCTGATATTACCTTCCAACTGGAGAATCCTCAGTGTGAACTAGAAACTAGAAAACCACCCTGCTCTATGACATCATCCAACTCTGTGATATCATAATCAGTTTCCATGGCAACCAAACAGATACACATACACTGACTGCACAACTGTAAACTACTGATACTTAAGAGACCATCTCTCTACTGCAAACTCATTTCCTTCCTACACTACCCACGAAAGGTGGAAAAATGTCAGTCTCCTCCAGTAGAACAAATCTGTAGTTCCAAGGATGTATCATCAAGCTTAACTAGTTATCTACAGAAACCAACAATATCAGGTTAGTGCTGTTATCTTCTAAACCAAGTGAAAAAATCATTTACGAAATGCCAGTAATACTTTAAAGGGACACTATAGTCACCTGAACAACTTTAGCTTAATGAAGCAGTTTTGGTGTATAGAACATGCCCCTGCAGCCTCACTGCTCAATCCTCTGCCATTTAGGAGTTAAATCCCTTTGTTTATGAACCCTAGTCACACCTCCCTGCATGTGACTTGCACAGCCTTCCATAAACACTTCCTGTAAAGAGAGTCCTATTTAGGCTTTTTATTGCAAGTTCTGTTTAATTAAGATTTTCTTATCCCCTGCTATGTTAATAGCTTGCTAGACCCTGCAAGAGGCTCCTGTATGTGATTAAAGGTCAATTTTGAGATTGAGATACAATTATTTAAGGCAAATTACATCTGTTTGAAAGTGAAACCATTTTTTTTTTCCATGCAGGCTCTGTCAGTCATAGCCAGGGAAGGTGTGGCTAGGGCTGCATAAACAGAAACAAAGTGATTTAACTCCTAAATAACAGTGAATTGAGCAGTGAAATTGCAGGGGAATGATCTATACACTAAAACTGCTTTATTTAGCTAAAGTAATTTAGGTGACTATAGTGTTCCTTTAAGATAGTTATAATGTAACTTTCATATAAGATAACACAGACATGAATAAAAACTGACCAAAATCAGAGTTGCTTTGTAATTGGCTGCTATGTGGTTTTCAAATTAAAGCCAGATTTCCGTTTATGGCTCAGGAGCATAGATTTGGGAATATGAAGGGCTTTATTTACTTATCAAAGAATTGTAGTAGATTAAAAAAATAAACTGCAAAACATTTTCCTACAGTTGTAGAACTGGAGAATGGTTCCAACTCATCTTTACGTGCCTAAATTTTGCCATTTATTTTACAATTAACTACATCGTACCTGACAAAGAATATTTCCATTTTTGCTATTTTGACCTTAATTTGAAATTCACTTTGAATTCACCATGAATACTCACTTTGATAAATAACCCTGTCAGTGTATGGGTGAGTACTCTTTATAGGATACACCATAGAAGGACATTGCGTGTGTGATGATGTAGATAAAGAATTGCCAATAAGAATGCTGGACTTTTTTTTCCCTCTTTTTAATGAAATGCAGTCAGTCGCTGTTAAGCATAAAAGTTAAATTATGTATATTTGATAACTTTTACAAATAGAGTTGTAATCACAATTATTCAACCCCTATTGAGAGGTCATTATAAGTTGCGTTTTCAGTTGAATTTGAAAAAAACGCTTAACGAATTTGTTGTGTTGAGCTATTTCAATTGTTTCTGTTTAAATTGTTCATTGCAAACAGCTGAAAATCTGTAAATGTTAACAATAACTCTGATTTGAATACTTTTGTTTACAACTGGGGTTGAATAATTTTGTTTACGGCTGTATATGTGAACTTCTATAAGCACTGTCATTTGTATATAGCATTTAAATTATTTTTACTTTAAAGCATCTATTGACAAACACTTTAGACAAAGTAGACCAAAAGTGCCTAAATTTACTAGTAACCATAAAAGGAATTTTCCAAATACCATAGTGCTGCAGTGGTTATGGTGCTAGGAGTTCCCTGCCTCCTCCCCCATTGCAAGGTGTCAAACTATTTTACAACAGTTTGCATTCTTGCCTAGGGTCCACCAGGCGCTGCTTCCCCACCTCAACTACTTCTGATGGAGAACAAGACATAGTGCTGGACATAGCTCATTGGCTGAGAGCGGTCAGCTGATGTTTATCTCAGGTTATCTAAAAAATTATTCATAAACTTTATTCATAAACTTCCTGCTTACAAATTATTGGCTTTCCGACATTAGAAGTGATGGCAGGGAGCAGCACCCGGCAGACCCCAGGTAACAGCAAGTCAAATTATTCAAAAACGGTTTTATTTCTTACAATGGTGGGCGAGAGGGCGCAAGGGCATTGTACAGAGAGCTGCAGTGGTTATAGTGCTTGGAGTTTAATCAGTAAAATTGATGGTTGTAGTTCATGTAATATTGATCCTGCTGTCTTGTAATGGTTTGTTTATTTTGTTAGGTAAAAGCAAAAAGTATGAACAATGTTTTCAATTATGTCCTGGCCCCACAAACATGGCATTGTTACAATAGGGTACAACATAATATTAAAAATAATGTTAAAATACACATATATAAATCTAACACAGAATAGGTAAAAAAAATAAATCACCCATGATTACAGGTGCTTTCTGCATTGAGATATATTGACAGAGATCTCTTAAAGGATTTCAGAATGAAGGACTATCAGATTGTCTTCGGGGAGATCATTCTATAAATGCTCTGTAGGAAAATGAGGAATGAGACACTTTGTTTTTGTACTTTTTACACTAAATAAAGTGCTGGTACTGGATCGGAGATTATAGAAGATGGGAATGGCTGGGAAGAGATGAACAGTGCATCGGGATTCCAGTGATAGCCATTTAGTTATTTTAACCCCTACACAACTTCTGGAATAAAAGGGAATCATGACGGAATATTTCCGTCATGTGTCATTAAGGGGTTAAAATGTCACAAGGGTGGGCTATGTAATTACATTGTAGCACACAGCGGCAGAATGAGTTATACAATGTAGTAAGGTGGATTTGCGGTGCAGGTGCATACACTACATCCCCGTATTCAATGACCAGCATTAGCATTTGTTGTACAGTCTGTTTCCTGTTGGGGCTTAGGCAGGATTTGTTTCTGTATATGGCACCTAGTTTTGGATAAAGTTTTGATGAGTGGATATATTTGCAGTGTGAGCACACTTTCATCGTACGCAGATCTAGGCCTATGCAACTGAACCTATGCAAAGCACACGTCACTAGTGCTCTGCACATGGTCAGCCCTGATAGGGCAACATGCATACACACCAGTCTGACAAACCCCAACTTGGCTATGAACACAGTAATGGGAACAGGAGTGATTTGTCCATAGCTTGGGTTCCAGTTCCAACCTGTTGCATTGTCCGTCCCTTCTCCAGCTGAAAATTCCCACGGAACCGAAGTTGCCATAATGCTACCTAGATTGCAGGTAGAGTGTCTGTAGAGCTATTCAAGCATAGCATCACTCTTCTCTCAAATACCTACAACCACCCACAACTCAGGTATCCACAATCATCAGACAGACATTGGATGGGACAGGAAAGCAGCATTTTTAGCAAATTTCAGGTTATTTATGCACATTTTTGTTTAAGTCGTAAACACATAATAGCCAATCACATATAGCCATTAGTTGTCCTCATTTGCTCCCAAATCGCGCAGTTTGGTAGTTTATTATATTCAGATTGCACCATTTGGTCATTATTTCTCTTGGCTGCCCAGGAATTTTCTTTAATAACTGGACTCCCCGTTGAAGTCCTAGGTGTCATTGGATAGCTTTCTTTCTGCCGACCCCTCAGTGTACATTTGGCGCATTCCGATCACTGGAGCTACACATTTTAGGTTTTACTGGGTAGCTGTGATATCAGTAGCTGTGATAGGTGGGGTTTATCAAAGCTATATAAAAACATAACCCTGGTGGCTGAGAAATACAACAGGGAGGACAACAGAGGACAACCTCTAGGAATAACTAACATCAGTCTTACATTCATACAATAGTGAGGAATAAGGGTTTGGAAAACAAAACTGTCAACAGGAAGGTGTTAACAGGGGCTGGTTAGCTCATAACAAGGGGTTGCTGTGACCCCCCTATTGTACCATGGATCAAGAATGTCAGGGAAGGAATATGATAACAGCTGGTTAATATTATGTATAAGGTGACAACACATTCTGCAATATTGTACAATTAAGGAGGGCAAAGAATAAAACCACAAAAGCTGCAAAGGAACCTGCTCATGAGGTTAAAACCTAGTAATTGCACCATAGTTATACATTTATGTGATTAGTAAAATGGCTTGTGAGTTTTATATCTATAGTAGGTATTTTTAACCCTCGCAACCCAGATGTCCCATAATCACCAATCCCATGATTCTCTGGCTATCAATTGCATTCAAAGAATTCTGGGAGTTGTAGGCCATCAGTATTTGGTGGACTAGTAAGACATTAGGTTAATGATTAAAGGATCATTATAGTGTCAGGAAAACAAACTTGTTTTCCTGACACTATGTCATCCTTGGGGGACGCTCACTCTCAGGGTTCCCCTCTCGCTGGGCTGAAGGGGTTAAAACCCCTTAAGCCACTTACCTTTTATCCAGCGCCAGGCTCCCTTGGCGCTGGTGACCTCTCCTCCCCCACCGACATCAGCTCCCGAGTGGAGCAGAATGCGCATGCGCGGCAAGAGCCACGCACACATTCAAACAGTCCATAGGAAAGCATTTTTCAATGCTTTCCTATGGACGTTCTGCACGTTGGATGCGAATTTCACATCCGTCGCAGAAGCGCCTCTAGCGGCTGTCAGGAAGACAGCCACTAGAGGCTGGATTAACCCTGCAATGTACACATAGCAGTTTCTCTGAAACTGCTATGTTTACATGTGAAGGGTTAAACCTGAGGGACCTGGCACCCAGACCACTTCATTGAGCTGAAGTAGTCTGGGTGACTATAGTGTCCCTTTAATGACAATGTAAATGCTATTTAGATTGTGAGTGAGTTAATGGTAGTTGTATTGGTAGTTGTACATAGATTGTATAACCCCTGCATGACAGGTGTATAGTCGCCATTTTGGGCAGTCGGAATCCAGGACAACCACCCCATAACCCAACCCAATAACGCACATACTAGAGGATATGGGGAAATATGTCCACAGCTTTATTTAGCAAATAATAATAATAACAATAATAATCATAATAATAACTTAACAAGTAAACATGGGTCATTGCCCCCCATACTCCGCCCTCGCATCCTATTCCTTCCATTAACATATAAAGGGCAATGACCCCCATATAAATAAACATATATATATAACATACATCAACATTATTCCAATCGATGTAAAGTGCCAACCATCCATTAACCACGGCAGGGGTATACCCGGATACCCCTACCCCACCAGGTTCTGAGCCACCGACAGGACTCGAAACCTATCAACCACCAATGACCACCACTTGTTTGTCTTCCATTACGTTCATCCTGGGGAGCCTATTTCCTCTCCTTCAGCTCCCCGTCCCGCCATAAGCTCAGACCTTGACCCCTTAAGCCGTCTGAGCTCCGCCACCCCGAAGAAACAGCGCCCGCTGCATACCAACCTGCCAACCCAAGTTGAGCAGATCCCAACCCACCTCCGAAAGGTGAACCCCGTCCGAGCGGTAGTACCCCGGCAACCCCTCCTCCAACTCGCTGTGCCGTACCACCACACCTCCCATCTTCCTAACGAAGCTCGCCATTAAGCTGTTCACCTTTTTCCTGCAGTGATCAATCGCCACCGGATCCCGCGCGTGCCGCCATCGACGCCTTGGGACAATCTCCGACCACACTAACATAACCCCCGGAAGCAGGTCCCTCAATTTGTTGATGTCCTGCTTCATCCACTTTACCAACCGACGTTGTGGCGTGAGGCCCAAGTCGTTACCCCCAGCATGAAGGACCACCATGTCCGGTGTCCTCCCGCCCACCACCATCCTAAACATTGCCCCACAAACCTCCCCCCAGCAAAATCCCCTGTACCCAAACCATCGGACTGTCAACTGGTCCTTCGGAAAGCCCAGCTGCTGGCCCTGCATTCGAGCTGCGGCCCTCCTCTCGGCCCAGAAGACAAAAGAATGTCCCACAATCCAAGCAACCCGTCCTGGGGAGAAGAAGAAAACAAGCATGAGGGAAAGGCAAAAGAGGACTCCTCCGTCCATGTCCGCCCCCGCACCATATCTATACATACACATATATAAACATATACCTGCCTTTTCCCTTTTTTTTTTTTTTATTCCAATAAGCCCAACCGCACATATGAGCGGAACCGCACCGACTCCCATCTCCCTATGCGCTTCACGACCTCATCTCCTAATCCCAACCGTGCGGCCTCCGTGGCCGCCCCAATGCGAAAGGAGTGAGTACCAAAACGTCCGGCCGGAAGCCCCAACTTACCTAGCCCGGCCCGAAAAACCTTTTGTAAACTGAAACCGGGACAGGGAAGAACCATCCGCATGTACCAAGAAGGAACCCCCCACCGCCGGCCTCCGAGCCATGTACTCCGCCACTGCAGCCACCGGGCACAATGCTGCGCCCGGCAGAGCCCATAGCGTAACGTCCCTACCCACGCCACGGACGTCCGTCTTAGAACTACCCAGATGCACAACCACCTTACCCTCCAAAACACGAACCCCTGAGGCCTGCAGACCCCCGGGCACCACCCTACTGGCACTCACCAGCTCCCCCACGCGGAACGCCCCGAAAAATGCCAAGAGAAAAGCCGCTCTGAACAGAGAGACCTCAAACCCGTTGAAACAAATTTCCGGCAACCGACCCACCAGATCCCCCAATACCCGTACCGACACCGGGCGCCTAGAGTCACAGGTCCTGCGGCCCTTTCGATAACCCTTCAGCGCCTGCCGTACTAGGAAGGTCTTAGTCAGATCCTCCGACCCGCGCCATCGGAACCAGAACGCCATTGCCGCCATGGACCTGTCGACCACTGCCGGGGACGCCCCCTTTGCCAGCAATTGGCAGGTGTACCATAGAAAAGCGTCCCGCAGCGCATCCCCACGTAAGCCATGCTCCAACCCGTCTAATGATCGTTCCCAAGAGTCCCAGACCTTACTGTAGGAGGCCCATGTGGCCGGTGCCAGTGAAGCCTTCACAAGTCCCCCAAGCAGGACGCTCCCAGCTGCCATATCTCGTCCGGGCAAGCCTCCCCTTCCTTCAATGCTCCTGGCGCCATCGACCAAAATCGGGACCACTGAAAACGAGACAGAGCGTCAGCCACCTCATTCAGGTACCCAGGGACATGACGCGCGCGAAACACAACATTCCGTGACATACACATCAACACAAAGCGCCGCAGCAACCTAACCACCGGCTTAGAGGCAGCCGATTGATTATTCACCGCATGCACCACCGCCATGTTGTCCGAGAAAAAGACCACTTTCTGGTCCCGGAGCCCCTCGCCCCATAGTGCCATTGCAACGACCAACGGGAATAATTCCAGAAAAGCCAGGTTGCGCATGACTGGGCTGGACCCCCATGCCTCCGGCCACCGCTCCGCGCACCATCTCCCGCCAAAGTAGGCCCCGAAGCCCACACTACCCGAAGCATCCGTGAAGAGCTCCAGCTCCGCCGCCGACTTACCCGCCCGCCGAAAAACACCGTCCCGTTGAAATCCTGCAGGAAGGCATCCCAAACGCCCAAATCAGCCCTCATGGTTGCTGACACCCGTATGAAATGGTGTGGGGATCGAACTCCTGCCGTAGCAGCCGCCAGGCTGCGGCTGAAAACCCTCCCCATAGGAATTACACGGCATGCAAAGTTCAGCATCCCTATTAGCGACTGCAGTTGCCGCAGCGTAACTTTGCGCGCAACGGTCACCGCAGCTACCGCCCCCTTGAGCCCCTCCAACTTGTCCCGAGGCAGTCGGCATTCACCCAAGATAGAATCTATTTCTAACCCCAAGAAACTAAGGCACGTCGTCGGGCCCTCCGTCTTATCCGCTGCCAGCGGCACCCCAAAGTGGCCCGCCACCCATTCCACGGTCCTAAGCAGTTGCTGGCATGCCGAGGAGGCAGCCGGCCCCACGCAAAAGAAATCGTCCAGGTAGTGCACCACCGAACGGTTCCCCGCCTCGACCCGCACCACCCATTCGAGAAAAGTACTAAATTTCTCGAAATAGGAGCATGAAATAGAACAGCCCATAGGGAGGCACAAGTCCACGAAATATTTTCCCTCGAAAAAACATCCCAACAGGTGGTGGCAGTCCGGGTGGACTGGCAGCAGCCGAAACGCCGCCTCAATATCCACTTTTGCCATAAGTGCCCCATGCCCGGCCCGTTTAACCAGCTCGACCGCCCGGTCGAATGATGCATACGAGACCGAGCATAGGTCCTTATCAATACCGTCATTCACCGACTCCCCTTTTGGGTAGGAGAGGTGGTGAATGAGCCGGAATTTCCCCGGCTCCTTCTTTGGCACCACCCCAAGAGGGGAAACCCGTAGGTCCTCCAATGGGGGCACCGCAAACGGGCCCGCCATCCGCCCCAGCGCAACCTCCTTGTCTAGTTTCTCCCGTACCACCTCCGGGAAATCCGCCACCGACTTCAGGTTGCGCAACCCCCCCGAACCCCCCCGCTCCCGGAAGGGAATAAAGAAACCCCGCCCGAAGCCTTCCCTAAGTACCGAGGCATCAGTCCTGTTACCGTAGCGGCTTAGCCACGGCTCCATCGCGTCTAGCCTCACCGGCGTGAAGCCCCGGGGCAGGGGAAGCATTCCCTCCGGCCCCGGCAGCCGCTCCGGCTGTTCCCGCCTTCCCTTTTTTGAAACAGCGATTGAGCCCATGAGCACCCCCGCAACCGGAGCACTCATGCTTAAATCGACACGCGTTTCCCCATTTGCACTGGCCCTCATTGTAGAGCCAGCAGAAGCCCTTTTGCAAAGCGGCCGACGAGGCGGACTGCCCCTTCGCGCCGGCCGAGTTTGGAAAGGGCTGCGCCTTCTGAGCCATCATTAGCTTCATCCAGAGGGGCAGATCCATCTGATCCCACCTCATCCCCGGGTTAGCCGCCAGTCGCTGCCTGAACTGTTCATCGTAGCGCCACCATGCCAGCCCCCCATAGGTGCGATATGCTTCCCAAATGCCGTCCAGGTAGCAGAACAGGGACGAGCATAATCCCGGCGATTTTTCCCCCAGCACGCTGGCTAGCACGCAAAACGCCCGTAACCAGTTGCCAAAGGATTTCGGAATCTTGCGATACCGCTTCCTCTTCTCCTCCTCCTCCTTCTTTTCATCCTTTTTATCCTCCTCCTTGAGGTCAATAAAGTCCTCCAAGGGGAGCAGGGAGAAGATCTCGCAGAACTCACCTTTCCAGAGCTTCTCTTTCACGTCCTGTTTCAGATGAACCCCCAGGGGGCCCGCAAACGAGACGTATGCGTGCTGCCTCGCTGCATCCGGAATACCCCCGGCCAGTTCCGCCTTGTCACCCCCGGCCGCCATCGCCTCGGGCGCCACCCCCACGTCCCCGCCCGAACTAAGCCCCACGGAAACCCCACTAGGACCAGGGACCTCCGTCCCCGGGGCCCAAACCCGACCAACGCCACCCCCCATGTCACCCCCCGCCCCCAGCGAGTGGAGCAGTGCTTGCAGTGTGCTAACCAAGGAACTGGAGTGTAGTGACCCACAAGACTCACCGGCCAAGCCCCCTGCAACTGACGCGGCAGGGGCTGCGTCGTCGACTGCCCGATGTCCAGGGAGAGCGACTCCCGCCGATACCTCGCCAACCGGGGAGCCAAACCGGTGCCTTGCCCGTGTCGATATGGAACAGCTCCGTGACCTGGAAAGAGGAGAAGAAGTCCTGGGTAGGGTGCACTGAGTATTCGCATCCCCCCCGTCTCGACCCTGGGAGCGCCTGCCCATTGCCAAAGCCTCCCGCTGTGCCCCCTGCACGCGCCGCGCGCGGGAGCCCCTAGGGCTACGGCTCCTCCTGTTTTCCCCGGGCATACGTCCCCGCCGACCACCCCTGGGGACGCTAGACCCGCTCTCTCCCGAGCTCCCTGACCTAGAGCGGCGCTGCCGGGACCTCCCCCTCCCCCCCCTCTTCCCCCGTGGCTCTACTTCCCGAACCGGAGAGGGACTACCACTACAGGACCCTGAACCGGACCCCCCCCCCCTACTACCCTGCACCCCCAAACGCTCACCCCTCCGGCTAGAGCCCGACCCCCCACCTGAACTGGCTCCCAGACTAAGGGGACCTAGACCCCCCTCAACCAGACTGGCCCCCCCAACCCCTAAACCAGGCCTACCCGACCCTACCCGCACCGGCCTAGCCCCAGAGCCCAAGGAGGCCCCCTTTCCCCTACTGGGGGAGCCCAGCAGTCCCTCCTCACCCACAGCCCCCCCACCCCTACCACTACTCCCCCCACCTATGACCCCTATGCCCTCCCCATCCACCACCCGCGGTCCCTGGGAGGCCTTCCCACCCCCCACTTGGGCCCTCCGCCCTCCGCCCCCTGACAGGACCCCCCCAGCACTTTTCCCGCCAAGGGGGCCCCGGCCGGAGCCCCCTGCACTTGCCTTTGGGGCCGGGAACCGGCCACGTGTCCTCCCGGTCCCGGCCCCGCCGATCTCCGCCTCCGACGGGGCGTGCGCCCTCCCGGGCCGCAGCTCCATGCTGCCCGCTCCTCCAGGGGACCGCCCGGCCACGTCCGACCCGGCAGCCGCGACGGCCCCGTCCCGACCGTCCCCCCGGCGCCGGGCACTGGTCCTAGGCTCCGGCCGCTCGCGGGGAGGCGGGGCCTCTACCACGCGGCTGCCGGGCCTGCTGCCGCCCGCACCGGAGCCTCCCGGACCACCAGGGATGTCTTCACCGGGTCCCACACCCGGGCTTAGCCGCTCCGGAGGCCTCCTGGCCCGAACAGGCCGTCGTCCGCCGCCGTCCTGGTCCGCCGCCGCCGCCAGGGCCGGGCCTAACTGGGCCTTCAGCCAGTCAGCCCCCTGGTGCCTCGCCGCCGACCGGATCCGCTCCAGCAGTCGCTCCACTTCCTCCATCGGCCCTGCAGGGAGACAAAAGGAAAAAACCCTACCAAGCCAAATCTGTGCCCACAGGAGCGAACACAAACTTAACCAGGTAGGAAGTTAAAATGAATTAACTAAAATGGCTGCCCATTTAAATAACCAAACCCACTTACCCATAACTCCACTCCCTTGCTTACTTCCTCCTAGGCCCGCCTCCTAACCCCTGTCAAGGCCTTTTTCCGCTTAGCTGCGCTTGGCTACATGGGGCTACAGGATTGTGCTTTAATGAAGCAATAGTCAGAGTGTCTTTTTTGTTTAGAGATACTGAGATGGGGTACAGCAGTGAAGGAAGCCTTTTAGGGTACGCTCTTATTTGCAGATAGTGGGATAGATAGGAAGCAATGGTTAATGAAATCTGAGAACTGAAATAGTAAGATAGTAAACAGACAACTGAAAATTGGGGTAAAGGGAGACTGAGGAAAGGGAATGCAAAAACATATACTGAATAATATATAAAATAGGTGTAGCTCTTTGTAATAAACCTTAATGCTGGGAATATATGTAAATACATGTAACAAAAAAAAAAAAAAAAAACTTATAATGTTAGACTGTCATTACAACGTATACAGGGTGATAGTTGGAATCCTACTCACACATCCGAGAGCTCTCAGTCTTTTATGCTTTATCAAAAAAGGGGTAATATATCTTTAAGGTCCCTCCAGATGTTCCTTGAAGTCAGTTTTCACCTTTCTTGGAGGAATATATATAAAACGAAGCATAAAAATGCCACTATCTAGTGCAGTTAAAGTTTTTACAAGTATTGCACCTATAAGCAAGAAATACACTGACTTATTTAAATGCTGCCCAAATTAATCAGGTGATATTTCAAAATATGGGTGACACTCCCGATACTCATATAAAGGATATGTGTCCACACACTACTCTTAAAATGCACAGATTCTTTATTAGCTCATTCCCAGCCATAAATAACATAACAAGTGGCGCTTAATTCCCAAGGTTGGTAAGAAAAGGGGAATACACAGATTCTCACTTCAACGCTTTAAATTTAAAAGTCCCACTTTTCTCTTGTGGATCCCGCAATCACAGGCCTTGGTCAGTGCTCTATGGGATAAACTGATTACCCTCACCATTATTCTTTATACATTTTATGCTTTCTCACACCTACTATATTCAACAAAAATGTTATTTCTGTTTTTATGCAAATATTTCAGACTTCGTCTGTAATATTGCAAGATAAGTTATACAGCATAGTCTCTAGAAACACTATATTCTTCCAACATGTCTATAAAGAATGAAGAATTAACAGAAAAATGCAATTTGTGTAAATTTACATAATTTTAATTTGTGTATCCCTGAACAAATATATAAACCTGAAATAGCAGTTTTACCAATGTTTATGTGGTAGATATGCATCCAATGTTTCAAATAAATTCTGTGCTGTTTTTATGAGTTTTTTTGTTTTTGTTTTTTTTAATAAAAGAGGGATAATCTGGAGCTATGCTTGACAAAGAATCAACTAAATAGTTGTAGATTTGATTCTTGCATTAGGATATAGCTAAAACCCAGAATTATAACGGTGGTGGAGAATTTTAACAAATTAGTTATTTTGGCCTAAATGCCTCAATTCGCTTTTTTTTTTTTATTTTTTTATTCTTTATTTTGGGTTGTGCAGATGGTTACAAGATTTCAACGGACGCCACAACAGCGTATTTCAAGCTTCATAAAAGAGAAACAGTGGCATGACAATTTGCACATTTTTGTATGTTTTGCAAGCTTAACTAAACTGTTACAACATAGTAGGTTTAAATGAGATAGAGTAAGGAAGAGTAAGATAAAGATGCTAGGTGCTTAACTGTGCTGGTTCGCCTATGCTAGAATCGATATGGTGTGAGCATGTTTTGTAGCAGAGCAGTATCTAGTTATGACATAGTGCATATAAACTTTATGCTGTGGGTATTTATGTGATGAGGCATCTTAATATAAAACATTGCTAACATTTGCCTATATTATACCCTAATATCTTTATTCTTTCTAGACATGATTGCCCTGTGGCACATTGCTATGTTCAGCCTAGTACTCAAAGTAGCATCCTTACGTTTTCTAAGCTTGGGTGTTAACTGATTTATCAATTTTCAGTGTCCATAGGACTATCAGGAACTTTTTTCCCCTAAGGTTTTAGTGTTATTACCACCAGTCCATGAGATCTTATGAGCTTAGTCCATTCGTGGCTTGAGTTATGCTTCAGGGTCCGGGTGCTTAGCTGGATCGTGTACTCCCAGCATTCCCTTCACCCGTTTGAGGCATTGTGGTAGGCACTTCATCCTATGCCCAGCGCTGGTATGATCAGCCGGCTGTTGCTATTCTCCACGTCATTGCATTCGCGGGGCCCGTTGGCTCTATTTCGGGGTTGAGCTCCAGGCCGTCTCTTTGTGGTGTGCCTTTTCCCCTTCACTTGAGTTGCAGTATCGGTTGAGGGGTGGCGCTTGGTGTTGTGCTGGTAACCGGGATTTAGGTCAGATATTTTAGTAGTGTGCGTCGTTGTTGGATTGGAGATCTTGGCTTTGCTTGTGGGCGGGTGAGAGCGTGTGTCCCTTCTCGATGCCTTTCGGTATCGGTTTTGCCTGACGGCCATCTTGGATGCTTGGGGTACCGGTATGTAGTGCCTGCGTCGCGCTGTAGGCCGCAACCATGAGGCCACCTTCCGGTCAGCCTGGCGGTGAGTTGCTCCCCGGTTTTGCAGTGCTGCCCTGAGACCAGCGCAGGTCCGGTCAAATATTGTCATAGGGGACATATGTGCCCTTGTGCAGGTGCTCCGCCTGCTCTGCGCAGGTTGGTCGGCCATTTTGTTTGTACCTCTTCGGTCTGTTGCCCCACCATTTGGTGTGGTTGGTGTGGTCTTGTTCCATGCTGGTCTGTATATGCTTTGGGGACCGGGATGTCCCCCACCGGTCCATAGGGGGGGGGGGTATGCTGAGTTGTAGTAGCTTGCGGGTTCTTGCGCCGAGGGGAGCGGCCGCCTCCCCCCTGCTTCAGCCCCAGTAGGCCGCATGTGGAACTCCGCTTTCCCAGCGTCGACAGGTACCGGGGTGGTGTCGGATTACTCAGTGGGGCACCCTCAGCGTGGGTGGTGCACCCTCTGATTTTTGTGGGCTTGTTAGCCGTCGCTTTTACCCCGGGTTCTGCCCGCCGGATCAGAGCTCGTGGCAGATGCGACTGCACGGCTCGGCGGTCAAGCTCCGCCCCCCTCAATTCGCTTTTAACTCAAAACAAATATAGTGCTTAGCGAAAAAAATCTTCAGGTTCTACAGTCAAACAGCAATTGGGCAAATTAATTCTATTTGATTCAATATTCCAAAGACGTTATTCCATCCAGAGTCAAACAGCGGGTGTGGCAATTAAAACTGATACCAACACGATAGTCTGCAGTCTAAAATGCCCCCATTTTGTTTTGTTGTACACTAGAATGCCCCTCATTTTGTTTTGCTTTTTGTTTTTTTGTACACTAAAATGCCAGCCATTTTTTTTTGTACACTAAAATGCCAGCCATTTTGTTTTGTTTTTTTGTACACTGGTACCATGTAAATTAAACTGCAATACTGCAATTAACTGGAATTCCTCAGCATTCCATAAATACTGTCTTCTTTATCAGACATTAAATTGTGAAGAACAATCTAGTTTTGCTGTTTTACCTTGTTACATTTATTTCCTCTATTCTTCTTCACTCCCTGCTATTGCCCTTGCCATTTTCCCACAATATCATGCAAATATTACTCTGACAGGAAAGATACACAACCAGACTTAAATCAATATTTGTTTAAAGGAGAAAGCTTGTACATTTCGCAGCCACAAATTAACCTTTCTGTCCCCATTTGCACAAGTACCTTAGGCCTTAAGCCACTTTGCCATCCCACGGGTGTTTTTATTTTATTATAAAAGGAGATAAGAAAAGGACCAAATCAAAAGAACATATTTCTTTTGTGTTTCCTGCAGGTTAAGGATAAATTGCTAACCAATTAGCATCTTAACCTTTTATACACAAGTTCAGCATCTCTCGTCACGTAAAAGAAAGAAAAAATGTGTGAAACCTGACTGAATAAAGAGACAGAATTATGCAGGTGTAAATGGATACTTATCTTTTCACGGAATACTATAAAGTGTTCCGGTAATGAGAAATATGACAAATGCTCAAGGTTATGTTTTGTTTCCTTGTTATTATGTCCTTACAACTAATTAGAGCTTTTAAAGATATAATTATTATTGGCATTTATATAGAGCCGGCGTATTATGCAGCGGTTTACAATATTATAAAAAGACATACGCATAGTCGCCTTTTCGGCATATGCGGTATAAACCCCCCCCACCAAAACCCATGGATACTCAGACACGTTATTGTAACGGACCGTTTTGCACACAAGGGGTAAAAAACGTTTAGGCGATCGGCCCCCTTTCCAGAGATACAGGCACAGCTACTGCAGAACATCAAACTCCCAAACTGGATACAAAATAGCACTCCAACTCCCGAACTGGAACCTCCCAAATAGCTGCTAGCAGATGAACAGGAAAAGCAGACAATCAGCTTACACTCCTGGCAATCAGTCTCTAACAGCATACAGTGAATCCCCCCAAGAACGAGACAAGGCTCCGTGTTGAGGGTCAAGCAGTGGTCTGAGGTGCTGGCACACCCAGCCTGGTTTTTATTACAGTCTTGCAAATACAGGACCGCCCACAGGGAGGTATAAAACAACCAATCACATCACAGTTACATCCCACATATTCCCTCCCCTTATCCTGAGAGGAAACTCAATTACACATACAGTTAAAACATACTTTCTACCCAACTTTCATAACTCTAAAACCATACATCACATTCACATAAAATTACATATTCACAATCAATCCATTCAGGGGAACAACATATTAAAAATGGCATGAATCAGACCAGGGGTTCAAAAGTTAGTAAAAAGTCCTTTGTGACTAAATGAAGCATGGCTTTCTGGCCCAAACCAGTTTCAGAGTCTTCTATCCTGGAGAATAATTCAATTATCTCCCAGGACAGACACAAGACTCCATTAAGCACATGGTTGCAAAAAGACACAAAACACTTTAAAATACATAAAGTCACCTTTTACACATAACACACAGACATGTAACATATCCCCAGATAGCTCAGGTCCGAGCGCACATTATTAAGCGAATGGCGCTCAGACCCACGAATACAGTTTAATCGCCATGGAGCCAAAGTCTTTACAGTCAGTTTCATACGAATGGGCTCCATGGGATTCCTATCTGGGGTATAACACATTCAAACAAATCTACCGAACCCCAGGCAGAAAAGCACGAATGAAGCTTTTCTGCAGGTAAAAAAGATGTCTTTTAACAGGGGGCCATAGTCCAAAGGCAGCAGGCGAGCAACCAGGCTTCTCCAATGCAATGTGGCGAGATTGGTCTCGTCACATCTCTCCCCTTTTTCAAACAGACTAACAGGGTATCTGACCTCCTGCCGGTCAGTGCCCTTGTTAGTCCAGCAGCCCACCCACAACAAATAATCCACAGCACAGCCCACCCACAATAAATGGTTACTACACCTGGGTAGAGAAGAAGCCTTGTCCATGTCCAGGTGCCTCACCACGGCTGTGTGGGGAACTGTTAGGCTGCCTTGGTGGGTTGCTGCGTGGGCAGAGACCAGCGGCACTCTGCCCTGTTGCCAGCGCTACTGGGTGGGTAGCCTGGTTGAAGCCTGGTTGTTGGAGGGGGAGACCGACTGTCTCCCCTTTAACTACACCGCTCTGCTGCTGGAGACCGACTGTCTCCCCTTTAGATACACCGCTCTGCTGCTGGAGACCGACTGTCTCCCCTTTTGTTGCACAGCTCTGCTGCCGGAGGGGGAGACCGACTGTCTCCCCTTCGGATACTCTAAGCTGTCGCTGGGGAGAGGGGGTAACAGGCTCCTCTCCCGATAGAACACTCTGCCGCTGGGGAAAGGAGACAGAGCTCTATATTCCCTGCCCATTAATGATCCGCCGCTGGGGAGAGGTGGTAGCAAGCTCCTCTCCCATACATACTTTCATCCTCTGTGGAGGGAGACCAACTGTCTCCGCTCCCAATACAGTGTCCTGCTGCTGGGGAAAGGAGACTGGGCTCTCTATTTCCGGTAGGACACTCTGCCGCTGGGTAATGGAGACTGGGCTCCCAATTCCCTGCTGTATCTCCCTCTGGGGAATGGAGACTGGGCTCCCAATTCCCGGCACATCACTCGGCCGCTGGGGAATGGAGACTGGGCTCCCAATTCCCCAAAAATCACGCTGCTGCTGGGGGGCAGGCACAACTACCTCTGCCCCCTGTAGCTCAGCCTGCCGCTGGGGAGGGAGGACGCTGCTCTCCTCTCCCTGCACTTTACACTGCCGCTGGGGAATGGAGACTGGGCTCCCAATTCCCGGCATATCACACTGCCGCTGAGGAATGGAGACTGGGCTCCCAATTCCCTGCATATCACACTGCCACTGGGGAATGGAGACTGGGCTCCCAATTCCCTGCATATCACACTGCCGCTGGGGAATGGAGACTGGGCTCCCAATTCCCTGCATATCACACTGCCGCTGGGGAGAGGAGACTGGGCTCTCTCTGTCCCGCAACTGTAGCTGCCGGTGGAGGTCCACCCACCGTGGCAGCTGACCGTCACCCTCTGCCCAGTACAGCAGAGTCTTGAATACTAGACTCCTCACGAACTTCACGGATTTCGCAGCTGGATTAGGCCCGTAGAAGTTCAGCCGCAACCACATCATACGGTCAAATTCCTGTACAGAGTATCTGTACTCCACTGCTGGTTCCATTCTGTTGCTGTCAGGGTCGCTGTACTGAGACATGCGTTGCCCTCAAATTGTAAAAATCCACGGAATGGTGTCGCCTGTAGCTGTCCTTCTGCCGTGTAGAACCCATCCTCGGCCAAGGCTACCAATTGTAACGGACCGCTTTGCAATTGGCCAAGTAAAACCGTTTAGGCGACGTGGGCCCTCTTCCAGAGATACAGCACAGCCACCCAGAACACCAAACCCTCCCAAACTGATACAAAATAGCACTCAACCCAACTGAACCTCCCAAATAGCTAGCAGACCTAACAGGGAAAAGCAAGTGACAATCAGCTTACATACCCTGGCAATCAGTCTCTAACAGCATGAATCCCCCAAGAACCAGACAAGGCTCCGGGGGTTGGGGGTCACAGTGGTCTGAGGTGCTGGCACACCCAGCCTGGTTTTTATTACAGTCTTGCAAATACAGGACCACTGGCCAGGAGTATAAAACAACCAATCACATCACAGTTACATCCCACATATTCCCTCCCCTTATCCTGAGAGGAAACTCAATTATACATACAGTTAAAACATACTTTCTACCCAACTTTCATAACTCTAAACCATACATCACATTCACATAAAATTACATATTCACAATCAATCCATTCAGGGGAACAACATATTAAAAAATGGCATGAATCAGACCAGGGGTTCAAAAGTTAGTAAAAAGTCCTTTTGTGACTAAATGAAGCATGGCTTTCTGGCCCAAACCAGTTTCAGAGTCTTCTATCCTGGAGAGTAATTCAATTATCTCCCAGGACAGACACAAGACTCCATTAAGCACATGGTTGCAAAGAGACACAAAACACTTTAAAATACATAAAGTCACATTTATTACATAACACACAGACATGTAACATATCCCCAGATAGCTCAGGTCCGAGCGCACATTATTTTAATGGCCAGACTACCTAATACTAAAGTTAACGCCGGTCAGCCCCAAGCAGGCCGCTCTATACGAATGGGCTCCATGGGATTCCTATCTGGGGAACAACACACTCAAACAAATCTACCGAACCCCAGGCAGAAAAGCACGAATTAAACTTTTCTGCAGGTAAAAAAGATGTCTTTTAACAGGGGGCCATAGTCCAAAGGCAGCAGGCGAGCAACCAGGCTTCTCCAATGCAATGTGGCGAGATTGGTCTCGTCACAGTTATGTTTGGTAAAATTATCACAGCTTTATTAATAGTGATGTCCCGAACGGTTCACCATGGACTCATCATTGAGTAAACTTTTTTCTGTACCTCACAGTCAGCAGACACATTCCAGCCAATCAGCAGGACCCTCCCTCCCAGACCCTCCCACCTCCTGGACAGCATCCATTGTGAAGCTGCATTCTTAGTGAGCTGTCCAGGAGGTGGGAGGGTCTGGGAGGGAGGGTCTGCTGCTGATTGGCTGGAATGTGTCTGCTGACTGTGAGGTACAGGGTCAAAGTTTACTCAATGATGAGTCCGTGGCGAACCATTCGCGAACCGTTCGGCAAACCGTTTGGGACATCACTATTTATTAATAAATAAAACATATCCATTATTAGGTCATTGTCAACATATTTAACATAACATATCAGCCCCAACTCTTTTAACAATTCGACCCTGACAATGACCCCCGTAAACAAACAATATTAACATGTATTACCATAAATAACATCTAACCACTTAAACCATTGCCACCGAGGGCATGATTTACCATCTTCCACCATGTAGGGGTATACCAAGATACACCCTACACACACCAGGTTTGGAGCTACCGACAAGCTTGAACCAACCAAAATCTATTCAAACCTAACAGTTCTTAGCAAACTAAACTATGTTCTTGACAAACAACCTACACCTCCTACTTGTTTACCCTACCCCACCTCTCCCCCCTTTGACCAAACGGGATCTAGAACCTACTTAAAGGGAGGGATGGTGGGACAAAACAAGTAAGTGAGGATTAATTAAGATGGCCCTTGATCTAAAATGGCTGCTATATGTACTCCCATAATCCAAAACCCCACCCAGACTTTCTATAGCCAAACCCCCACATTAAGACCTCCACAATTACAAAGTTTCGTAGCCCTGTCAAGGCCCATTCCACTTAGCTACGCTACTCCATAGGCTACAATAAATGAGACAATGACAAAGTTTTACAAGAACAATCGTTTGATGAGGTCCCTGCTCAAACAGGCTTATAATCTAGAGCAGGGTTGGCAACCTTTTGGTAGCGGTGTGCAGAAGTAAAACTTTGACGTCCCTTGGTGTGCCGGCAATATAGTCAGAGGAATGCATGGTTAAGAATGTTAAATGTTTTATTAATGATAATATCAAATAAAGGTCAGTTTTAACAACAACAAATCGTATTCATTTATCTTTTTCTTTTTAATGTAATTTCTAATTACATTTAAACTTGTTGAGAATATTTAAAAAACTTAATAACAAAGAACATACAACAACAAAATGTTTACATTTTTTTACAGAACAAACTTAGTGAGATCCATGCCCTTGCTTAGTTCCTCTATGTCAGGAACATACTGTGTAACTTTAAGATTTCTGAATGAGCAGTTGTGGGATATCTTCGATGCGGATTCAAAATGATCTTGATGTGGGGAAATATTTGCTCACAGATGTATGTTGACCCAAAGGTTGAAAGCAAAGCAAATGCAATTTTCTTTAAGCCAGGGCTCGACAAATCCCTGGCGTCAGATCGCCATGGCGACTAAGAATTTATTCATCAGCCCTTGCCCTCCTCCTTCTCTCCTGCAACGCCGTGCAAGCTCTCTGTCCGCCCGTGCGCCGGGAGGAAGTGAAGGGAACTGTAAATACTTCCTTCCGGCGCTGAGGCCACGCAGGGGAACCACAAGCTGGCAGGACACCTGGTAAAATCTGCTCTGCTTGCTGCCTGACCCTATTCCACTGAGCATGCCCCCAGACCGCCTCTATACTCCAGAGCACACCTCCGGCTCGCCCCTGTACCGCAGAGTACACCTCCAATCCGCTCCCATTATGGAAAGCCGGCTGCTCGTCCCTTCCCCTATGCGGCCTCAGAGCAAGGAGAAAGTAATTAAAGTTCACTTCCTCCTGGTGAACACAGATACAGGAGGGGGGGGGGGAGTCTGAACAGAGCGGCAGCCCACTCCTATCAGCCGCAACTAGCCCTATTGCAACCACCTGCCCAGTCCTACTAGACCCCAGGGAAGCCACCCTCCTGAACCCAAAAGGTAGGAAACAAGAGGGTGACTAGAAATATGTATTTTTAAAAAAAATAATTTATGTGGGTATCTCTGACATTGTGTGTATATATTGTGTGTATGTCTCTGTGTGTTTGACTGTGTGTACTTAGAAATCTTTGCGTGTGAGTGGATCTCTGTCTGTCAGTCAGTGAGTGTGTGGGTCTCTGTCTGTCAGTCAGTGAGTGTTTGGGTCTGTCTGTCAGTCAGTCACTGATTTCAGCCAATCCAATGCTTTCCTGCAGGAAAGCATTGGGAGCTATTGAGCATGCATGGTAAAATGCTGCACCAATCAGCATCTCCTCATAGAGATGCATTAAATCAATGCATCTATATGGGGAGCATTCTGCGCCTCCATGCAGATAGGAGACACTTTAAAAGTTGCCATTTGAGTGACTGCCACTAGAGATGTTACTAGGCAGCAATTTAAACACTGCCTTTTCTCTTCTTTCTTTTGCATCTTCCTGAGTGAGAGACCCTTATGTGAGTGTGTGATCGCTGCTGGGGCCACTGGTTCTATGCAAGCTGCCAGCTTCTCCCAAAAGGCGTTTTCGGCCGATCCTGCACATCCCATTCCCCACAGTCTGGGTCAGAAGCGCACACTGTGGCTGTCATTTTACTTGCCTCGTGGTGTCGGCTTTGCGGTGGTGTCATGTGCTCTCAGTTCCCTGAAAAATCTCCTGGGAACGGACCGGGATTACCCCCACCGGACCAAAGGGGAGAGGTAGAGCCAAGCCTCAGCACAGGCTGCTCAAGGCGGGAGATCAGTTGCCTCTCCCTTCCCTGGTGCACACCAAGCCACAATATGCTCGAAGCCCCCTCTAGGACCGTGTCAGCCACAATCACCGCTTGTCGCCAGTAGGAGGGTAAACCCAATTTAGGGCTACTGCAATATCGATTTAGAATGTGGCAGGGCCCAGCAGGGTCCCCAAAAACAACAATCATAACCATTTCTATGTATCTAAGTGGTTATGTTGCCTGGAGTCTGTGGGTGCCAGGATCCTCATCACTACTAATTGGTTTTCTCACCATTTAGCAGAGCAGGTTGGTCCCAAGGAACCCGGCCTCCAATGATGATGCAGAGGAGACAGAACTATGCTTCCATCTCACGCCATACCAGAGATTAGTACAGTGATACGGAGCATATTTAATGTATCCAGTGGTGTATTTTGGATTTGCCCTAGGCATGAGGAATTCAGGAACCCCTAATTTAAATTTGCCCCACCCCTTCCTGCCAAGGTGACACCTCTTCCTGTTAAAGACTAACACGCATTTTGACTGACAGACACACACTGACACACCCACTCACGGACAAGCACACACTCTCAGATACACTGACATACACACACACACACTCTCACTGATTTGACACAATCTGACACACACAATCACTCACACACACTCAGACACACACTGACAGGCGCGCAAATGCACTGACAGGCGCACACATGCACTGACACACAAGCACATTCACTAAGACACACACATTCACTGACAGACACTCACAGACACTGACATACACATTCACAGATACACACACAAACATTTACTGACAGACAGACACAAACTCACTGACAGACACACACACACATTCACTCAGAGACAAACTCAAAGACACACTGAGAAACACACACACATTCGCTGACAGACACACTCATTCACTAACAAAAACACACATTTTCCCCAAACACTCACAAATTGTTGTTATTTTTTATTTTATTTTAATCCACCCAGCTCCCCCAACAGTAAGGAGGCTGGGTGGATTATTCACCTGGGGTCCAGTGGGGCTGCTGGGCGGGCAGGCAGATGAGGTTGCGAGCAGGCATGCAGGAAGGCAGGCGGACTCGCAAAGTAGGCAGTGAGGGAACTGTGATCATCTTACTCAGCTCCCTCGTGCGCCACTTAGCTTAGTGATGCCGGCATAACTAAACGGCGCCTGCCTGGAAAGCAACTGGCTGCCTGCCCCTTGGGGCCCACATCCGGCCAGCTCCTGGGCCCCATAAAATCAAAGTGAGTGCATAATTTCATCACAGAGCTCCATAGCATCTCAGTTATGTGGTTCAGATTGCATCAGTGTTCTACTACTGTGTGTGGAATTATGTAAAACATGTCTGTGTATTGTGTGGCTGATTGTGATGTATGTGTCCTAGGGGTAGCTGTTGTGTGTATGGTTGGCTGAGTGTGATTTGTGTGTGGGTTTTGGCGATGTGGCAGGGCAGCTGAGTGTGGTTTGTGTGGGTGGATGGTGGAGTGTGATGTGACACATTGTTGCTGAGCCTACTGGTCACACTTCACTGATCTCTCCTAGTCTCTCACAATGCAGGGATGGCTCCAAGAGTTTGCAATCTAACTAGCATTTCAGTTTGCATTCTGTACTTGACTTCGATTGCAAGCATTTGGGGCCATTCCCTCAAGCCTTTACATATAGAGACCAGGGCATACAGGGAATGGTCTGTACAGCTTGCAATCTAACACAAGTTAACATTTATGTGATATAAATGGACAGTCTGATACAGACAGTTTTTCATATCACAGTAAAGTTAACTTAAGTTAGATTGCAAGCTCCAGGGGACCATCCCTTTATGCCCTGATGAACATGTATTTGTAACATAAATAGTGTGTCACTGGCACCTGGTAAATTAAGGCAATTTACCTGATAGTATTCAGGGTTAGGGACTGACAGGCAAACAGTGAAGTGGTAGTAGCAGACACAAGGATAGTAGCAGTGTCAGACACAAGGGACAAGGCAATCTGATTTTGTGAGACAAGTCAGCTGCAGAAGTGACCCCTATGATCACTACTGCTTCTGATTGGCTCATATAAACAAAAAGCCCCCACACAGATTTGACCTGTAAATAAGTCATCCAGGCTGAGGATGCTGCTAACATGGAGGGCTGGAGGCAGGGCTGAAGCCTGGGCTTGAGGCGGGGCTTAAGGTTAGGCAGGGGACGAGGCTTAAAGTTAGGTAGGAGGTGGGGCTGAGGATGCTACTGACAGAGTGGGAGGGCTGGAGGCCGTGCACACAGTTGCGGACGTCATTGGAGCCGTGGTAAGAACAGCCTAATAGGCGGAACTCCAGATCGCAAGTTCTTGCGATGCTGGAAGTTCCGCCGCCACGCAAGTTCCTCTCTGCTTTCCCCCAGTGTAGAGCGGGTGGCAGCCTCCCGTGCCGCTCAAATGCACCCCGCGTGCCGCAGGTGGCACGCGTGCCAGAGGTTGCCGACCCCTGATCTAGAGAATATTACGGACAATGTATTCCTCTAGCAACAAATTACTGTCATCAGCCATCTTGCTTTTTTTGTATTGCTGACTGAAACACTTTAAAAAAAAAATACCATTCAATCAGGGTCAGCTAACAATACCAATATTAACGTTATTTTAATTTTTTTATAAGTTCCAACGTAGTATTCAGTGCATGCAAAGTTCTGAGAAATACAGTATTAGACATAGAGGAATATGTGAAGTGAAAAAAATTTAATTCAACTAAAAATTTGCTCTTAAATTCCCAATTTCAACCAAAGTGTCAATGATTGATTTAAATGTAAAATTATTATTATTTCTGGTCGGTTGTAAAGCACCAGTAAGTTATTCTTTGGGAGAGGCAAGTGTATTTGGTGGTCAACAGGGAAAGAAATGACTAGTATCCCAGGATCCTCCACATGTCTAAATAGTCAGCATTTGGATGGTCATAGCCAGATCCTGGTGTTACAACAGAGAAATTAATTAATGGTTAATGTTCACTGTCAGTTGGCATTGGGCACTAAGCCCATGAAGCAGACAAGGGAGAGAAAGGGCGAGGCAGATACAAGGAAGAGAATTGTGACTGGATCATTCACAAGTGATTTTAAGCAGACTGGTGAAACGGTCGGAATGCAGGACAAACCGTAAATAACACAAATACGTTCCATTTAAAGGGACGCTATAGGCACCTAGGTAACTTAATCTCATTGAAGTGGTGTGGGTGCAGTGTCACTGTCCTTTTAACAAAAGAGTATTCCTAATGCTATAGTGTAACTCAGCCATAAATCTATTGTCTATTATCTTTCACTCCGGACAGCCAATCACTGCACGTGTCACACAATTGGTTACTGGTGGTTCAGACCAACCTGTTATCTTGGTCTCTTTCCTTCCATAACGATGACAAAGTGCCACCTCACATTAATACTGTTCTTGTCAGCTGCAGTTCTATGTCTCTTTTTACTGATAATGGATTGTGAAATTTTAGTCTGCAAAACCTCCAGGGATGGAACTGCAGTTTCTGGAGAAGCTGTATTGATGCAGGGTGATGATGCCAATAAATATATATCTCTTTTTTGATCTGTTTGTCCAGATAGCATTTTCCATATTTATTGTGATTTTTAATGCTACTGGCTGTATTTTTCTACCCTTGATGTAGCTTTTTCATGATTTGTTCTTTAACCATGGCTTGGTTTTTGACCACGTTCAGTTGTTTGCAGTATCTGTCTGTCTGGAACGATGCCTGACATTCCTTTTCTAGATTATAGTGCTTGGAGTCCACTGGTACTGTGTGTCCATTCAGTGTTATACCATTTCAGAGCACTGTAACACTGAATGAAGGGCACTGGTTTCCCATAGCCCAGCTCCCACTGGAGATGTGGCTGATGCAGAGTTTACACACTTTCTTGTAGCCATACTGCTTCATACCGGCAATGGCACTGTGATATGTTAAATGCAGTCAGCTGACACTATCAGCCAATCACAGCTGCCCACTGCTGTTCGGGCTAATACTTCCTCATTAGCCTAGCAGTACTGAGGGGATGAGCTGCTGGGGACTCTCGTTTAGCATTAAAACTTCAAAATAGTTTCAGGCTGAATGGATGGAGGGCACCCGGGGACTCCAGACACCATAACCACTTCAATTAAGTGAAATAGTTATGATGCTTACTGTGTCCCTTTAAATATGGCAGCCATACATTTTAAAATGAAAGGCTGGGACATTGTAGCAATAGCCGTAAAAAGCTATTTTTTTTCTAAAATAATTCTTTGGATTATTGCTCATATTTAATGAAAGCACTTTTATATAAATTCAATTGAAATAACCAATGAAAAGTTGTTAATTAAGATGTACATTCTGTGCTGTACATATACGCATAATGAAAGAGAACAAGATAAAACTATAAAGAGTTTGCTAATGGGTTTCCAAGGCACTAATTCAGTGTATCTCTCCTTGTGCATTACAAAGCAACGAGACATTAGATTTTCTGTAACTCTATTTGTTTAGTCAATCAGTACAGTTTTAATATAATTGTTATACATTAAGCTGTGCATTTATCAGCATGAGATTTTTTTTTTAAAGTAATGTTACTGCAGTTCAGATCAAAATATGGTAAAAAAATTTATATTTTTGAGAAAAGTCTGTCATCAATTAAAAGGTTTTTTTTCTGGAGGAAGATTGTTAAGATACATATATCTTAATACCAGGTCAATTTAAACAGAGGTCAGAATGGTCAAAATGATCGCCGGGTCAAAACCACAATAACGAACACTCTAAATGTACTAAAGGGATCCAGGAACCACAATAGGGCGAGGAACATAGGATTTGGCTTTTATTTATGAGTTTGCGTAGCCACGCCTCCAAAACATAAAGGGTGTCGACAATGATGTGGATGTGCATCAGTTGCGTCACGGAGTCACTGCACTAGCGTCCATCATAGGAAGATGCAGAAGAGCAGCATTTGGCATTTGGAAAGCTAGAAAAGGAGGTGGAGAGAAGAGGGATTAACGACACTGAATCCGTGCACCCCGTGATCAGTTGGAAGTGAGTAAAGTTGCTTACCTCCTGACGCAACCCCAGCTTTATCCGCGGTAGGCAAGCACATTTTTGGTCTTAGTAAAGTATTAGTGGATTTCAGGAGGAGAGTTGCCTCTACTGATTCGACATGGCACAAATAACATGCAAATTACCTTAATAATGTGAGGGTTATGTTTATTGTAATAACTTGATTGTATATGGTGAGAAAATTCAGCTCAGTCACAGCATTTTTCCCCAAAACTGAAACGTTTCTGGGTGCCCAAATTTCGTCTGACATCGGTTCGGCTCGGTAGATTTTCTGTACCGAAAAACTGATTCGGGGACCAAATCAGATCAACTAAAAGAAGGTGAAAATAGGCCAAAGAGTGCGCTGCAAAATATATACATAATCTAATATTATATACATATTGTGCAGTGCACTAATAGGAGCATTTTCCTGCCATTTGTTTCATAGATTAAGTGAGAAAAGGTAACCAATAGAGGGAAATATAGTAGGCACAGTAAAAATAAATCGGTATATACTTATATATTATATGTTATTAATAATATTAATCATCTTTCAACATCACCATTAATCATCAGTTGTCTTTTTTTTGGGCGCCGTAATTCAGAATCTCTAACTTAAACGGTGTAGCGGGACCTGGATAACCTGGCTGGTTATCCTCTTTGGTAAGGATAGGTCAGACTCATTTTCCCAGTAACTGGACGTGACACAGTTCCAGGATACAACTTTGACAATCTTTGTTAGGGCACACAGCTTTTTATGCACAGACCCCCACAGGGGATCTCCATCCACACAGCACAAAAACAAAACAAGAGGGGGCAGGGTGACAGATAACCATCTCCCGCTCTGGGAGAAACTAACAGGACACAGGGACACACATGAATACACATTAAATACAGGGGGGTGAACTTTGGTGCTCAGTGCCCCGGGACGGGAATGGTTTACAGGGTTAAAACTTATAGTGCTGAATAGCCCCGGTTCCCACCTAAGATCCTTGCAAAAAGCGGAGCGATCGGATGTACAGAGCCCGAGATATCAGCGTAGAAAGTCTGGAGCTCAAGGCTCTGTACATCCCCCAAATTAGTTCCATGGTGTTGCACCCAAACCAAGCAACAACCAATCAGCTGAAAGGGGGCAAACCAAATCACGCCAATCAGCGTTTGGGGGAGGAAGGAGTTTCGCCGCCCAATCCGAAGAAAGGGTGCAAAACTCGGCTGCACCAATCAGTGCTCAGGGAGGGGAAGGGTTTCGCCGCCCAATCAAGGGAAAGGGCGCAAAACCCGATTGCACCAATCCGCTGAAAGGAGCGAAACCAGTTCGCGACAATCAGCGCCCGGGGTTGAGAGGGGTTTCACCACTCAATCAGAAGAAAGGGAGTGAAACTCCCGACTGAACCGTGCTCCTTCTCTGATTGGTCACCCGCTCCATGCGGCGACCAATCAGCACTTTACTCGTGCCGATCAACCAGGAGAATGGCGCAAACCCAGTTTGAATGGGCGCTCCATTTCCCATTGGTCGGCACGGACTTGCATGCGGCCAGCGGGAACTCTGCGGCTGTGAGACTGCTGGCGTGCGTCCCTCTCTCCAGTGGATATCCTCAGGCAGGTATCCACTGGGGAGAGCACTCTTTTGGGCAGCCACGAGCTCTTGTAGCTCCCAGGCAGGGGAAAGGGGTGAGTGACTATATCTCCATTGGGGAGCAGGTAGAATGATCCCTGACACTGGGATCAAAGACAGTGTACGCAAGCTGGTTTGGGAGTCGAATTCTCCCCTTGGTGGGCGTTCGGTGATACCAACCGGCGGCCACCCAGTGGAAGCACGCGCCGCCTGTTCCCTTGCGGTCTGTGTTTTTTCACACTTCGCTAGCGAGGTGTGAACATTCTAAGTAAACGTTCTAAGTGAAGTGCCGGGGTGGTCTGGCGCACAGGGCTCCGTGCACCATCCCGCCCCCGTGTGGTCAAAAAGTATATTGCAGGATTTTATGGTCAAAATTACAGAATGAGTAAGGTTAAACAGGGGAAACACACATTCTAGGAGGGCACATTAACACATATAAAACAAGGCAATTCACAGTTAGGCTGCGGTCCCGCCACAAATGGACATGCTCAGCCATTGCACGTTTAGTTGGTTCATGATCAGAGCATATTTTAAATTGGGGTTCTTGAATTTGACCCAAATTCAGTAAAATTGCAGATCGGACTGACACAAATCTGCAAGTCTAATATTAACATTTTCAAATGCGTTTTATTGATTTTAAAGGAATCAAAGACTGTTAAGAAGCTGTATTAAGGAATTCAACTAACCAACTGAGCTATCATCCTGGTTCAGCCTCATAATGGATATCAGGCACTCTAAAAATTACAAAAAAATCTAGCCTAAAAGAATAAGCAAAAAAATTAAAATAATAGAAAGCAGAATTTTTTGATCATTGGTTGGTTTTGGGATTAGTAATACAGCAATTTCACTGTTCTAAAGCTGAGTTGAGCAATATTTGATTATTGTGTAATATTTCACTTTAACAGATTAACTGGGTTATTCACTAAAATACATACAGGGGCATAGGGGCAAAAACAATAATCTGCCTACAGGACCATTCAGACTGCAAAATATGGACATTATTAGATCTCAGCCGACCAAACACTGCCGAACAGCTGAAATCAAGGCCCGAATGCTTAAAATCCAAGCCTGGTTTGAAAAAATATTCAAACTATTTGCCAACTGGCATCATTAACAGCCAACGGGCAAATAGTTAAAGACCCTCCGTGGCGCAAAGATTTATTTATGTGGCGGCTCTCCAGCGCTTACTAGCTATTCGCCGGATTTAAAAAAAGGTTTTTTTTAAATGAATTAATTAATGAAAATCCTGGGTTGGGCAAAAAGATTCCCTTATTACTAGGGTGAATTCTCGCAAAGTGAAGGTGGACTATTTTTATTGTGTTGCGTTTTTTTATTTTATGTAGTTACCTCAGGAATTATGGATTTGAATTTTGCTTTTTTAGGGCTGTAGAAAAGAAGAGTTATAAGAAAGAATACTTTTGATGGTAAGTATAACTTTAATTTTACAGGTATTAGTTTTATTGACCCTGCTCACTATTATTGGGTTGGATTATTTCATTATGGTAGGAGGGTGGCAAGAGGATTGGGAATCCCTAGCCACCTGCGGGTGTAGGTGTTGGATATCCATGTCAGTAATCCATCCCTGCATTGTTTAATTAATAGAGCCTCCATCTACCGCCCATGTGGGGGACACTTGGTCACCCCTTTGAATATTATATTTATAGGTTCTCACCTGCCACCCATGGGTGGGGGTCAGAGGTAAGACACTAGATCCTTTCCTGATTATTGTAATTAGGGCCCACTCTTTTAAATCTATACTTTTCCTCTACTTCCTCTCAGACAGAAAATATGTATAGGACATAACATAGGCAATAATATATCCAGGCCCGGACTGGCCATCGGGCACACTGGGCAAATGCCTGGTGGGCCGCGATGGCCGTGGGCCGAGGCCGGCAGGGGAGATCACAGAATCTCCCCGGCCAGCCCATGCAGGGCCCGCACTACCCGAGCGCCGGCCCTGCTCTGTGCCTTCGTGGGCCGGTGTGGAGATCAAAGATCTCCCTTACCGGCCCACAGTCACTGTAACACTGCCGCTGGCTGGCGAGGGAGAGAGGACCCGGTGGAGCTCTAACCAGCAGCTCTCGCGAGGTCACTGTCTCTGTGTGCCCCAGTGTCCTCATGTCTCCCAGTTTCCACTTGTATCACAGTGTTTCAGTGTCCCATGTCTCCCCTAGTGTCCCATGTCTCCCAGTGTCCGATAGTGTCAGTGTCCCCTAGTATCTTTTTCCCCCAGCGTACTCATGTCTCTGTGTCCCCCGGTGTTCCCATGTCTCTGTGTCCCAATGTCTATGTCTCCCAGGATCCCCCCAGTGTCCAATGTCTCTGTCTCCCAGGATCCCCCCAGTGTCCCCATGTCTGTCTCCCAGGAACCCCCACTGTCCCCATGTCTCTGTCTCCCAGGATCCCCCCATGTTCTTATGTCTCTGTGTACCCCAGTGTCCTCATGTCTCTGTCTCCCAGGATCCCCCAGTGTACCCATGTCTGTGTCCCCATGTATCTGTCCCCAGGATCTCCCAGTGTCCACATGTCTCCCCTAGTGTCCCCATGTCTATGTGTCTCCCAAGACCCCCTGTGTCCCCATGTCTCTCTGTGCCCCCTATGTTACCTGTTACAAACTGCCCTTCTATGTATGGGCAGAGCTGCTTCCCCATGGACTAGTGAGTAGAGAGAGGCAGGACTGTAACTTCCTATCCCTGTCTTTCTCCACACACACACCTACTTAGTACTGAAATAATCATATATTAGCATTTATATAGCACCACGATATTCCACAGTGCTTTACAGTTATAGAAAGTGTGCTTACAACCTATAAGTATTTGAGGTGGGCAGATATATTGCCCAAGACCACTTACTGGTTTAATGTTCTGGCCAGCAGTGTTACATTTGAAAGCAATTTAAGTTTTTGTCATAGCCTTTTGACAAAAATTCCATTTAATTTTAGTCACATTTTAGTCATCTGAATTGTTTTAGTTTTAGTGAACTAAATTTACAGTAGATTTAGTTTACTAAAACCTATCGGATTAGCTAAAGTGTAATACATTATTTAAGCATTTCTCTAGAATTTCTAAACTCATTATATCCACCTGGAGGAGTAAATCTCTATTAACCTGTTATTATGTATGGTATTATTTGATAATGATATTATATCACAACAGTCTAATCTGTGTCTATATTTTATGTTCAAACCTTAATAATACTGTTTTCTGAAAATTCTAATTATATCGTCCAGAACCAATTTACGCAAATAAATCCTAAACTTGCCTCTACAATATTTTGAAATTCAATTGAATTAATTTTAATTAATGTTTTCTCTTATTTTTGCATTACAAAAAACAGGAGACATAATTGTTTATTTATAAGCCTTAAATATCTCCTACACACTTTATCTAAAAGCAGGAAATGGATTATTGTCATGTTTATCCAAGATAAAAACGTATAAAACCAGAAAATGATTGTGTCATAGCTGAGCTTTTCTTTGAAGAACAGAAGATTGTGAATGATGGAGGCAATGAGATCAGTCAATGTTCTTATCTAATCGCTGAAAGCATTCTACTCCTGTCCCCTTCTGTCCCTCTCCGTAATTTAGATATCTCCCATTATGAGTTGTTAAACGACTACATTCTAAATGATTTGCAGCATTAAAAAAGCCTGTTTATGAGGAACTGTATGAGCACAGACACAAAATTTGACATAGGGCAAAGTTTTTTTCCCTCTGCCTCATTATCTCATAGTTTTTCCTCATTTGTGCTCAGTTCTTTTCAAAAGGCCACATTATTTCCAATCCCTTTCACTTGTCAAAAATGATTTGAGATCTTGTTATTTTACAAACATCACAGCCCTCAGCTTGTACCCCATGTGGGGGCCTGTCTATCCTCTGAATACTTATTTTCCATTCCACTCAACCACTCACCTTTAGCACCCTTCACTCTAATCATGCCCCTTCCACCTTCTCGAAAAATGTTGGACAGAGCTGTCAAGCTCACGTCCAACAACGAGAGGCCTCAACCAATTAGCAGCTTCCCCAAACAGCAGGAATTTTAATTAGGAGACAACCCAATTGTATCAATGGACACCCTTTGCCCTTAGCCTCCAGTAACCCCCCGCCCCCTCGCCGATCTCTTTTATGCCCCATGCCGCAGGATACGTACAAATATGCATTGTGATTCATTGATTGTTAAAAAGGTGTTGGCAGCTCACAACAAGTTTTTTGGGGGGGAGTGGGTTATGGTATTTTGCCATTGCCCTCTATATGAACTAGTATTTGCAGTGTTCTCAGTTTCTTTCCGTTTTATGAACTAGAGTGAACTACTTATTTTGTTTTTGTCGTTTGTGTTTAAGATTTAGTTTCTTATTTTTTAATATTCATAGGATACATACCTGTTAATTGTGCATTATTTTAAAATAAGCCATCTCAGGGTTCTGGAGACATTTAGGTTCATTCACTAAAATGAGAATTCCAAGTGAATGTCAAAGTTAAGGCCAAAGTAGCCGAACTGGAAGCATAGCTGACTTAGAGAATGTTTCCACTTTGGCTATTGTTGCCTTCAATTTGAAATTCACTTGGAATTTTAACTTTAGTGAATAATCCTGATCACAAGTAATAATGAAACCTAGGGTTCAGCCGCGTCTCCAGAACTCCAAGATGGCATTATTTTCTTGTATAACACAATCAATATTCTATCTTTTATATTACATGATTTTTTAAATGGGTTAGGTCTATGTTAAGGGCTGGGTGCATGGTATGTGTATGCTTTAAAAGGAAGTCACATTTAAAAGGAAGTCAAATTAGAGAGAGTTCAGAGAAGGGCTACTAAACTGGTTCATGGACTGCAGGATAAAACTTACCAGGAAAGGTTAAAAGCTCTTAACATGTATAGCTTGGAGGAAAGACGAGACAGGGGGATATGATAGAAACATTTAAATACATAAAGGGAATCAACACAATAAAGGAGGAGACTATATTTAAAAGAAGAAAAGCTACCACAACAAGAGGACATTGTCTTAAATTAGAGGGGCAAAGGTTTAAAATAATATCAGGAAGTATTACTTTACTGAGAGGGTAGTGGATGCATGGAATAGGCTTCCAGCTGAAGTGGTAGAGGTTAACACAGTAAAGGAGTTTAACCATGCGTGGGATAGGCATAAGGCTATCCTAACTATAAGATAAGGCCAGGGACTAATGAAAGTATTTAGAAAATTGGGCAGACTAGATGGGCTGAATGGTTCTTATTTGCCGTCACATTCTATGAAGGGACACTAGCCACCATAGCCGATCGAATAGGCAACAATGTAAAGTCTTGCTCGCACTGTGACTTCATCTCACTTCCCTAAGCCACGGTCAGTTGCACCTCAGTGAATCATACTGCACTCTAGATTCAGCATTCCCTCTGCTCCTCCCATGTCTGTAATACCATGAGGAAGCAGTGACTGACAAGATATATATATATATATATATATATATATACACACACATGTTTCAGTCTCTACTTCCTTGCTGAGATTTGTTATAGGAGACTTGGGCAGGAAGTGAACAGTGATATGAAATCACAGCCCTGATACTCCCTCTCTGGCTCCATCTCCCACATAGCCCAGAGGTATTCTGGGAGATGGTCTCTGTGCTTCGAGACCAAGTCCGTAATGGTATTTGTACCACAGGTGTGCGAGGTGACAGGGGTTAGGGTACAGGATGGGGGAGGTGATGATGTGGCCTGTGGGAGGAGATTGAAGTACTGAGGTGAGGTGATTAGCGGGATTAAAGTAAAATAAAAAGTAAAATCATTAAATAAATATTCTATGGGGATCAATTGGACTCCCATATTACTATAATGAAAGTATTGTTACTCCATAACCCCCATCTGCCATGTAGTAGGTGGGAGCATGCAGGTGTCCTAAACCTTTAAAAGGTTGACTGGGCATTTCACTATACTCTGTCTCCTTCTGAGAGCATCAATCATGTTGTCAGTGTGTGTTACACTTGCTGTAGGACATCCAACTCTTGCATACCCCTGTTTTTGGAAGTACAGACTTGCTGCCAATAACAAGTTAAAAGTTCCCATCACTTTTTGTTGGGTTTGTGTAAAAAAAAAAAAAATCTCCCCTCTCTCAATTAATCATTCTTGCTGTTTCTCTCCTATATCTGTGCTGGTGCTGCTCTGACACAGAACCTGCCCCTCCTTCTCACTTTCCATTATAGGCATTGCTTTCCCTTAGGCTGAATTCAAGCAGGAGACACACCCAGAGGAGGGTTTCCCTTGTGACAGACATGCAGAGCACAGCCTTATAATTTCTGTGTCTATCGACTCAGACTAAACTGGCTGAGAGGAGGGTGAAAAATCTAGACATTTGCTAGTAATTCTGGCATCACAATGTATAGATGAAATGTGATTCTCCACCATTTAAGATTAAGTTGTATTGTCATGACAAGTATCCTTTAAAGTCTCACTTCCCTTTTGTTCCATTTAAATAATGCAATACTGCAAGGAAGTTTACAAGAAAAAGGGAGATTAGTAAATAGTAAAACTGCCAGAAGATTTGGGAGATTAGAGAGATTCAGGAAAGGGTATAAAAATAACTGTCCTGTAGCCCATGGATCAGCGCAGCTAAGAGGAATAGGCCTTGACAGTGCCAGTAGGTAGGCATAGCAATGGCTGGCATTTAGTGACAGCTAGCATGCAGGGTAGGGCGGAGCCATAAGGGGAGTATTTATACCAGCCATTATATGAAGTGGCCATTTTAACTGAACCTAAGCTTACCTGTCAGTTGTGAAAACTGCCTGCCCTGGAGGGAGAAGGCAGCAGCATGGAGGCAGCATAGCAGAACAGGCAGCATGGAGGCAGCATAGAATAACAGGCAGTACTGAGACAGGAGGCAGCATGGAGGCAGCATAGAAGAACAGGCAGTACTGAGACATGAGACAGCATGGAGGTACAGGAGAGGCTGGAGTGAGCTGCTACTACATGATCACTCCCATCAGCAGCATGGAGGCAGCATAGAAGAACAGAGGCAGCATGGAGGTACAGGAGAGGCTGGAGTGAGCTGCTGCTACTGCATGCTCACTCCCATCAGCAGCATGGAGGCAGCATAGCAGAACAGGCAGCATGGAGATACAGGAGAGGCTGAAGTGAGCTGCTACTGCATGCTCACTCCCATCTGCAGCATGGAGGCAGCATAGAAGAACAGAGGCAGCATGGAGGTACAGGAGACAGCATGGAGGTACAGGAGAGGCTGGAGTGAGCTGCTGCTGCTGCATGCTCACTCCCATCAGCCTCAGACAGAACTCCAAGCAAGCCACCATCCTGGTCACAAAGGTTGTGGCAGAATCGGGGCTGGTGGCTGCAAGAGCAGCTGGGGGGCCCCGAGCACATCTGCTACCCCCCCCCACGCGGCGGTGGAACAGAGGCCAGCAAGGAGAGCGAGGACGCCCCAGTGGCAGCCTATGAGTGACATCGTTAGTTCGGCAGCCCGTGAGCCTGTCAGGAGTCGGCAAGGGGAAGGCTGAGAATGAGGTCGGAAAGCAGGCAGGAGTTGGAGGGCGGCTGGCGCCGTATGTTCGACGCGGCGCCGGTCAGGCAAGACGGCAGGTCAGGATGAGGCCGCACAGTAAGAGCGCCCCCTGCAATAAGGCGGGGGGCGGGAAAGCACAAAGGACGGCGGAATCCAGCATGACATGATGGCCGCCAGGCAGGAAGAGCTGCAAGAGGCGTCCTGGTGAGTCTGCCCCTGGTGGCATACCTGAGTGACAGGGGGAATGATGCAAGGGCCCAGCAGTGTAAAAGCGGTCCCCCCCCCCAATGGGCAGGCAGGGGGGGTCCAGGTCGGCGGGACACAGACGGAGGCGGCCCTGGATGGGGCCAGGGTCAGGTCAGAGGTGAAGGAAGGGGATAGTGAAAGCAGCAGGCGGAGTCTTCACAGGCACAGCAGAGCAGCTATGGAGGGGAAGGCCAGCAACCAGGATTAATTAAAGGGGCCACAAGTGGATGAGGCGGCCTGGGAGAGGCCAGGTACTGCAAGCAGAGGGCAGAAGAGAGGACATGGACGGGTGGAAATGGACGTAAGGCACAGAGGCAAGCGGGAGCCCCCTGGGGGGTGTTCTCAGGAGCAGGAACACAGGAGGAGCATCAGCAGGTGTGAGTACGGCAGGGAGCAGCGCAACGACAATGACAGGCACAGCAGCAGCGGGAGGTCGGATGAGGGATGGAGAAGCAGGTCGAGGAGTGTTACTTCTACGGGCTTGAGGCTGGACCAGCGCGGACAGGAGTCGGCATCCACCAGATACTCCAGAGCCTGGCAAGGTGGATGGAAAGACAGTGCAGACGGGGGTTCGGGCGGTGAGTCAATAAACACACCACACTTTTTAAATTGCATAAATCATTTTAGAGTCATGATCAAGGATCCCCGCAGTGCCGAAGGGTGGGGTCACCAGAGCGCAGTCGGGAGGCCGAAGTAAGGGTGGTGGTGACGGCGTGCCGGGTAAGGGAAGGGGAATACGGTGTACCGGTACCGGGGACATCTGACGGGGCAGGAGAACAGTTAGATGTGTGGCAATATTCCAGGCGTGGCGCAACAAAATGGGCACGTGTCCTTCGCGGGGACATTGGGGGGCACTTGAAGGTGGAGGATAAGATTTGATAAAGGGGATTAAAAAAAAAAAAACTCCTGTCTTCCGCTTGAGGAGTTCATTGATTTAAAAGGGGTGGTTCCTAATGATAGTGCAGGAAATGCGCTCTTTCCGGGGGCTGACGGCGCACCCCCAGGAGGTGCTGTGCTGGCTGGACAGAAGAAAGGTCAGTACAACTGGGGACCGTCGGGTAGGCTTCGATACAGGTGTTCCGGAGGCGGTGGGAGTCACGGTGTCAACTGACGCGTCAAAAAAGGAAAGCCTAAGGCAGGAAGGGTACTCGGCGGGTTTCAGCCCCGCGGTTGCGGCTCGGAGCGGCACCAGTGATGATCAGTGCATTGCTGCTGTGGCTAAGGCAGTAAGCCTCCCATGAATGCGCTAGTTTTATGGCTGAGATTGTTGAGGGGGTTTACGCTATTCCATTCAAAGTCGAGGGACCAGGAAAAGTCCATGGGGGAACTTTCTGCGCCATTAGCGGACCTGTGGGTGTCTCCATGGGGGGTGGTCCCCTAGAAATGGGCGGGCAAATTCTGTCCAATACAAAACTTATCGCACCCAAAAGGGGCATCGGTAAATGAGGACATCGCCGCGGAACTGTTCTGTATCGTTGGCATCATTCGGCCTTGCCGTCGAGTTGGTTTGGGGGAACAGGACGCGTTCGATTATTGGCGACCCTTCCATCTTTTGGGTTGCATGTTTGCAGGTTCCTATTGGTAACCTCTACTTGCCAAGGGGCAGTTCCATTCATGTTCCTACTCGGGAAGTTGGATCCGTCTGGGAGTGGGAGGTGAAAAAGGAATCAGAAAGGGGTTCCTTAGTACATTATCTGTAAGATAGCTTGCTGTGTGGGCTCGGCTGGGCCGGGCCGTTGTGGACATACCTTACGGTCACGGGAATCCTACCGCACGTCTTTGCTTGGACTGGAAATTGTTTCGGTGGTAGGAGAGTGTCGATTGCCTGGGGTTCAGTTGACTGCACTTCGGGAGTTCAGGCTGAAGGTTCGCAGGTCCAAGAAGGTCACTGAGAAATCGCAGTTGTTCATAAGGCAGTTTCAAGTTGCATGTCGGGTTAGTCGCGAGGACTGGGTCGGTAGCCATTTCATGGCGAAGGCTACTTGTGGAGCCTTTGTGGTGCGCAGAGCGGTGGTGGGAGGCATGAAAGGTAAGTCCTCTTATTCGAAGTTGGCATCTTTTGAGTTATTTCAATTGGGAGTGGCTGTGGCTCTAAAAGGTGAAGGATTAAGGGATGAAAAGTCATAATTCACGCACAATACGGCGGGGTTCGTGTGGTTTACCATCCAGCCGGGTCCTCGGTTCAGGAGGTACGCCGATGGCGGCGATTCGTATCACTGTTCGGGTATTGGGTGCAGGCACGCCACGTGCCTGGTTGGCGGAAGGTAGGGGCTGGTTACTTGGCTCGCGCACAAGGGGACAAGCTACGAATGGCGGCCCCAGGGGGCGCGGGAGGAGGGACTGTCCAGTCTGGAGGAAATGTGGCAGCTCGAGACGCCATGCTTGGAGGATCGATACAGAATCCTATGGCACCGGGCACAGGGACTGCCTATGTGAACGTTTGAGATATGTGGGACAAGGCGGTTGGTTTCACTGTGGGGGCCCAGTCAAAGGAGGGGCGAAGGGATACCTTGCTGTGGTTCCTAAGCCGTTTGTTTGTTCAGCGTTAGCTCCATCAGCAATGGACAGGAGCATGGTGGCATTGTCGTTAGGGTTTAAACTGACTGATTGGGAGGAAGTGACGGAACGTTGTCACGTCCGTCAGGCATCGCGGGTCTTACGGAGAGATATGAAATATGTCGGTGCCGGGCGGCGGGTTTCCTTGGGTAACGCAACGCCTGGTGGTGTATTACCCTACTTTTGCAGTGAGTTTGCTTGCGGTGGCCTTCTCGGAGGCTTGGGGCAATTTGGATTGGGGAACTGGTGAGTGCCTTCGGGCAGGTGTTGGGGAGTTCTACACTTGGTTGTCGAACCTTAGTCGGTTAAGGTAACGATTCAGTAGGGTTGTTCAAGAACGAATGTGTCTGGTAAAGGAGGTTTGGTAAAGCTATATTCCCTGCCGGGGTCAGGGGTACGCCCGGTGTTAAGCGCATCATGCTACTTGGAGCTTTGCCCGGACATCCCGGGTGGCTTACTGGTAAAAGGGGACAGATCGGTGCTGTCACGATTCAATTCCCGCAGGTGTTTGTTCGAAGGGGTTTGACAACTTTGGGACCCATTCTTCCCAGGTGATGGCGGTAACAGAGGCACCCCACCTGGTTTTAAGTGAGGACCTAGGGAAACGTTTAGGCAGGTGGGAGTCAGTACGGTTTAAGTCCTGTTTCAGGCCAGTCTATTTGGTTTAATGGCTATGGACGTATGGGTTTGTGTTTGGGGCTATGCCTTGTCGCTAATTACTTTTGTTTCAGGTTTGGTGACATGGTTGGTGGGTCATTCTTATATCTAAGGGGCACAGATGGGAGCCGCGTTTCAGTTCAAACGTAACTGGGCTTTCCTTTGAAATTGGTGGAGCAGGAGTGGTTTTGTTTTTCAGGGATTTTGGTGGCAAGATATTAGGGGAGAAATTTTTCCGGGAGGTAACAAGGGGTACTTTCCAGGACATTCTGGATATTGGCATGGTCCCGGAAAAGGAATTGATCAGGTGGAGGCAGAGGGAGGTGGACCAGCTATGGGAGCTGGCCACGGGTGTGGTGGTGGTGCGGTCCGAGATGGTTCCTTGGTTACATTGGAGACATACTACGTACCCGGCCGTGGTAGCTCGGTGTCGAGGACGACTTAATAAAAAATTGATGGCGGTATTTATTAGATGTGGGGGCGGTGTAACAGTGAGACACAACGAATTGGGAGGAAAGCTCCCTGGGTACTCCAGGTGGGATGGGGTACATTTTCGGATGTAAGGTGTGATCTGTTTAAATTGGGCCTTCAGGAAGGCATTCAACAGGCCTTATTCCGGTGTGGTGGGGGTCGCTCAGGAGCTTTAGGTGTCAAGTCCTGAGCTGTGGCGGGGAATGGCCTGGTTAAATCGGAGGGTAGATGGAGGAGAAAGTGGGCATCCTGAGGTTTAGTGTGGATTGGGCAGTGTTGCACGTGGTTGGTAGGTTCGAGCCCGTCGGTGGCTCCGAACCTGGGGGTGTGGTGGTGTCTTGGTACACCCTACACTGGAACTGGTGGGTAGCGGTGTCTTGGTACACCCCTACAATGGATATGGTGGGTAGCGGTGTCTTGGTACACCCCTACAATGGATATGGTGGGTAGCGGTGTCTCGGTACACCCCTACAATTTAACCTGGTGGAAATGTGGTCAAATTGGACGGCCAGTTTCTGTGTTAACATGTTATTTATATTGTTATCTATTGTTATTATTGTGGGGTCATTGCTAGGGGTATGTTATGTATATGGGGAGGTTAACATTATTAAGATTTGTTGGCAATGACCCCATTTGTTATTCCTTAATTATTTATTAATAATTTAATAAAGCTGTGGACAAATTATTTCCAACAGTATAACCTGTGTCCGTGTTTTAATGGGGGTTGGGGTAAGGTTAGCGCATATGCCGCCAAATCCGACTGTGCGCCTGTCAAGTGCACGAGTGCAGTGTATATGATTACTTTTTTATTAATACTGAATTAATCAGTGTATAATCATGAATCTATTCAGTAAACACCAAATTATAGCGAATAAATAATTGAGCTATACATTTTTTTTTCTTTTTTATTTAACTTTAATTGTGTCTAAATTTAGCAACTCAGTTACCTGATCTCTACAATGTATTTGTTTACGTAATAAACCTGTTTCTGTACAGATTGGTCTAGGGTTAAAATCAGTTTATGGGATCAGTCTACGGTTTTGGAGAAATCATGTTGGATATAGTAATTTGGATCACAATATATGTAAAACAGCTCAGAAGTAGGATAGTATTTGCAGAGTCTCAATATGATTCTGTTTGCAGGTTCACGATCTGAAATCATCATTAAGCTCCAAAAGTAAAATATGATATTTGTGCCAAATATTTTAAATTCATCTCGTCTTGATGGTCTGCACATGGGGAATGTGTATCCATTTGGACAGCTCTGTTATAAATCATCTGTGTTTAGCTACCATAAGAAAATGCATACAGGGGATACAGGGAATTGGTAAGAATTTCCACTCAGGCACACAACCAGGCATGGGACATCCAAGAAATAGCTTCAGTCCTGGATTCAGATCTGTCAGCCCTTCATGGAACAAAAATAAGCTTCCAAAATTCTTATGGTATGCTATTCAAATTGTTACATAGTTACATAGTTACATAGCTGAAAAGAGACTTGCGTCCATCAAGTTCAACCTTCCTCACATTTGTTTTTTGCTATTGATCCAAAAGAAGGCAAAAAAAAAGTTTGAAGCACTTCCAATTTTGCAACAAGCTAGGAAAAAAAATTAATTCTTGACCCCAGAAAGGCAGTCAGATTTATCCTTGGATCAAGCAGTTATTACCCATATACCCAATTATGCATTTATTTATGCACATGCTCCTTAAATTATTATTATCATGGCCAACAAGTTACTCAACAGCAGACACAAAACATAGATTTATTTCAAAGATTTAATTTGAGAAGCCAATATAAAGTTAGAGCCCTGCTAGCAAGCTTGCATATAATCTATGCTTATTTGCAGCATGGCAGCTATCTGAAGTAGATATGGGTGGGCAATAGTATTGTTGACTTAGAGCAAGCATGTCAAACTCTAAGGCTAAGACAGGTTTACGTTTATGTGGGCCGCAAAAAAACAAAAACGTCAGTTTTCATAGAAACGTAGGATTTTTTAGAAAAGTACAGTATAAAAAAAAAGTTGCCTAACTGGCACTGGACGTCTGCTTGTAGGGCATCAAAGTAAACAAAAGAGCGAATTTATTTTAAAGAGATGTGCATTTGCATATAACCAACATTTCAGTCCAGCTACCTTGACGTATTAAGAAATGCTTGGTAATGGGACTGAAATTGTGAATGTATGCTGTTGCACAGCTGTAAAAAAAAGAAATTACCTTATCTTGTTGATTTTTAAGTGTTCTTCACTTTGGCTGAGATCATCATACTTGATGATTTCAGCCAATCCAATGCTTTCCCATATGAAAGCATTGGTAGGCTATTGTGCATGTGTGGCAAACAGCTGCATGGCCAAATAGCAGCTCCATAGGGAGTGTCCATGCAGGCCCAATCTAACATACTGCCCCTCTTCTCATTCTAATACACTGCCCACAAATCCAATACATTGCCCCTCAACTAATCCACTTCACCATACACTGGCCCTTCACCCAATCTAATACATTGCCCCTTAATCTAATATACTGCCCCTCCTCCCGCCGCTCTAATTGAATAGACTGCCCCTACTCCACTTTAATACACTGCCCTCCCTACCCCTAATTTAACTCACTGCCCCCCCACCACTCTAATACACTAGACCCCCTCCCTCAAATAAATACACTGACCCCCTCCCTCCCTCAAATAAATAAATACACTGGCCACCTCCCTTCCTCAAATAAATACACTGCCCCCTCCTCCCTTCAACTAAACTGCCTCATGCCCAATATAATACACTGGCATTCTGACTTCCCCAAATTAATACAGTGCCCATTGCCTCCCATTAATATACTGCCTATCTCCCTCCCATTAATACACTGCCGTCTCCCTCTGATTAATACACTGCCACCCCTCCCCAATTTAATACACTGGCCTCTCCCTCCCACAAGTTAATACACTGTCCCTTTCCTCTCTTAAAATAATACACTGCCCTCCCTCCCACCACCACTCCAATACACTGTCCCTCAAATTACCATGTTTCCCCGAAAATAAGACCTACCCCGAAAATAAGCCCTAGCTGGATTATCGGGGTGGGCTGCAATATAAGCCCTACCCCGAAAATAAGACCTAGGCCGGCCCTTTAAATGCCTCAGCCGCCTGAGCGCTCTATAGAGAGCGCTCAGACGGCTGCCGCAGTGCCTCACCTCCCCTTCCCTGTAGCGTGGCCGAGCTCCTCTCCGGTCCGCGACCCGCCCGGACTGACAGGAAGTGCACACTGGGTGTGCACTTCCTGTCAGTCTGGCCGGGTCGCGGATCGGAGAGGAGCTCGGCCACGCTACAGGGGAGGTGAGGAGAAGATTGGAGGGGGGGGAGTATTACAGGGAAGGAAGGAGGGGGGATAATATTACTGGGAGGGAGGGGGGGATACATTACTGGGAGTGGGGAGGGGGGGGATAATATTACAGGAGGGAGGGGAGAGTATTACAGGGAGGGAGGGAGGGGAGAGTATTACAGGAGGGAGGGGGGATAATATTACAGGAGGGAGGGGGGGATAATATTACAGGGAGGGAGGGGGGGGAGCATTACAGGAGTGGAGGGGAGAGCATTACAGGAGGGGAGAGGGGAGAGCATTACAGGGAGGGAGGGGAGAGCACACAGTGGGAGGGAGGGGAGAGCACAACAGGCAGGGAGGGGACAACATTACAGGAGGAGAGGGATAATATTACTGGAGGGAGGGGAGAGTATACAGGGAGGGAGGGGGGATAATATTACAGGGAGGGAGGGGAGAGTATTACAGGGAGGGAGGGAGGGGAGAATATTACAGGGAGGGGGAGGTGAGGGTCTCTGGGGGGTTTACACAGCGCAGACACCGGCTGACAGACTGGCTCTAAGCCCTACCCTGAAAATAAGCCCTAGTGTGTTTTTTGTGACTAAAATTAATATAAGACCCGGTCTTATTTTCGGAGAAACACGGTATGTACCACTATGTAAGCTTATCTCTGTCTGTTGATGCTGTTGTGACACCACAAAGTTGCTTGTAACTGCCCACACTGCAAACAAAATTAAAAATTAGATATTTACTTGCAAATGTTTCCATATTAACTTATCTTCGGTTAAGCACCATGTCTTCAGATTAGTGGGTGTTACAAGTCATGATAATGACATGCTGACTATATTGCAATCTTAGCAGAGTGATGCACCTTGCAGAGTTGCTTTACCACCTAGCCAAATCAAGATGTGTTGGCTGGAGGTTTACTTGCCTGTAGGAAGTCTCTCCTGCTCTCCCTGTAAACAACCTTAGAATGTTAAAGTGACATGTCACCGTTTGGGTACTATGACGAATTTGCAAACACCCGGCAATGACATCGCTGCAGGGGGCCTGGTGGCTGGGGTAAAGGAAGGATTTACTCACCTGAACTTGTCAATTGTGGGCGCAGTTCCTCCCCAGAGGTGACGTCACCGAACACACAAGAGTACAGCATTAAGAACTATGGAGGATCCCGCAAGACCACGAGATCCTCCTTTGACATAGCCAATTCCCAGCAACCGTCACAGGTTACGGCTGTTAAGATTGACACACAGACTCCGCCCTGAGTCTAAGAATGTCAGGCAGGGGAGAAACACAGTGACAAAGTAGACCCTACTTCATCTCTGTCTCTCTTCAAAAAAAAAAAAATTGGGGGTGGCGGGGGAGGGTACGAGGGCAAACATTAAATTTTGAGTTCCCTTTTATTCAATGTTTATGGATTTAGTATTTCATTATTTACACCAGGTTAAATTTGCTACTTCAAAAGTATCATTGTTGCACTGGTGTTAAATGAGCATCAATTTATGTGTTGATGAATATGTGAATTCCTAAACTTTGCAGTGAAAATCAGATTATTTCATAGCAGAACAGAAATGCACTGTAATTGCGGTCACAAATTTGTCATAAAAAACAGATACATTTTATCTGCGTTTAAGGTTTACTCTGTTTTCTTGTGTTTTAGTTGTATATAGTTCAGATAGCTTCCTTTTGTTGTCTGCCATCCCCTGCTGCTGAGCTGCTAGGAAATCTAGGGAAGCACTATTTTCAACACTAATTATCCCACATAGGGTTTAAAGGACCACTATATAGTGCCAGGAAAACACTTGTTTTTCTGGCACTATATAGTCCTTAGGTCCCCCATCCCACTGGGCTGAAGGGGTTAAAACCCCTTTCAGCCACTTACCTTAATCCAGCGCCGGGCTCCCTCGGTGCTGGTGACCTCTCTTCCCCCTTCGACGTCAGCTCCCGAGTGGAGCCGAATAAACCGCCCATAGGAAAGCATTACTCAACGCTTTCCTATGGACGTTCCGCGTGCTCAATGCGATTTGAGCGGAAGTGCCTCTAGTGGCTGTCAGGAAGACAGTCACTAGAGGCTGGATTAACCCTGCAATGTAAACATAGCAGTTTCTCTGAAACTGCTATGTTTACAGCTGAAGGGTTAAAACCTGGTGGACCTGGCACCCAGACCACTTCATTGAGCTGAAGTGGTCTGGGTGACTATAGTGGTCGTCATTCTCATAGAAAATTAGAATAGCTAGCTACATAAAAATCGGTCAGCCTTCCTTATGCTTTGACTGATGTAAACTTTACAAACAATGTCTATTAATAAGAACATTAATGTACTGTGTGCATCAAGTGCTCTATTCTCGAAAATATGTTTAACATAAAAACAGCTGGTTTTGCTTCAGTCAACAGCCAAATTAGATTATTATTTTTTTTTAAATGGATAACAGTATGAAATATACAAAAATAATCCACATAAAATATTTTTTTTATATAATGTTAATGGGAAGTGCGATTTACCATTGAGAAGCATACACCGTTCCAAATTATTATGCAAATTCTATTTAATTGTCACAAAGATTAAATATTTTGTTTTTCAGTTTAACTCATGGATGGCATTGTGTCTCAGGGCTCTTTTAATCACTGAAAACAATCTCGGACACCAGTGATAATTAGATTGCCAGGTGAGCCCAATTTAAGGAAAAACTACTAAAGGAGGGTGTTCCACATTATTAAGCAGAGCACCATTTTCATGCAATATGAGGAAGAAAAAGGATCTCTCTGCTGCCGAAAAGAGTGAAATAGTTCAATGCCTTGGACGAGGTGTGAAAACATTAGATAGTTCACGATTTTCGGCTGATTCAGAGCACAGACTGGTTCGTGCAGATAAAGGCACAATGAGGAAGATTTCTGCCAGATCCATGCATCGGATCAAAAGAGCAACTGCTAAAATACCATTACATAGCAGCAAACAGATATTTGAAGCTGCTGGTACCTCTAGAGTCCCACGGACATCAAGATGTAGAGTCCTCCAGAGTCTTGCAACTGTGCATAAACCTTCTATTTGGCCACCACTAACCAATGCTCGCAAGCAGAAACGGCTGCATTGGGCAGAAAAATACATGAAGACTAATTTTCAAACAGTCCTGTTCACTTATGAGTGCCGTGCAACCCTGGATGGTCCAGATGGATGGAGTAGTGGATGGTTGGTAGACGGCCACCCTGTTCCAACAAGGCTGCAACGTCAGCAAGGCGGTGGTGGAGTCATGTTTTGGGCGGGAATCATGGGAAGAGAACTGGTCGGCCCCTTTAGGCTCCCTGAAGGTGTAAAGATTACTTCTGCAAAGTATGTGGAGTTTCTGACTGACCACTTTCTTCCCTGGTACAGAAGGAAGAACTATGCTTTCCGTAATAAAATCATCTTCATGCATGACAATGCACCATCTCATGCCGCAAAGAATACCTCTGCATCAATGGCTGCTATGGGGATAAAAGGAGAAAAAGTCATGGTGTGGCCTCCATCCTCCCCTGACCTCAATCCTATTGAGAACCTTTGGAGCATCCTCAAGCAAAAGATCTATGAGGGTGGGAGGCAGTTTACATCCAAAACAGCAGCTCTGGG
>OW240922.1:16973944-17014164 GCA_933207985.1 Pelobates cultripes | reverse complement strand
ACCTCTGTGTTATGTAACTAGGAAGATTTCTGTGTTGACACTAAAACCACAAGGACCAAATTGTCCAGTTGGCTCCAAGTAGTCTTGTAACGTGTACTCTGCCAGCATTATGATCTGGGATTGTAGATTCTCTTCGCAGGATTCCTTTCCTTCTGTGTATATTTACCTCTTTACCTTTTTTTCTGTCTCTTTCCATGTTAACATTGTTGAGTTTAATTTGAGCTATCTAAGGCATCTAATGGATTGGATAATATCCAGTTTGTGAGAAAAGAAGATGCAGTGGATATGCCATCAATCGTATTGAAAGTATGGTTTAGTTGCATACCACAAAAGGATTTCTTTCAATCTGTGTTGTCCTTTTTGGGGTTTAGCATGCATCTTATTTTGACCTTTGTTTTATCCTACACATAGGACTTCACCACGTTCAATGCGATAGGCAGCATATCCTGCTATAGTCAGCTACCATAAATCACACAGGGAAGACAGATACACCAGACAGACAGACAGCAATGCTGGTGCGTATTCCATTGTCTCTTTTTATGTAAGTAAAGGAGTCCGCAGGGTCAGGTTTCATTACTTTCATTTGTTCAATGATCTAAAACCTCTAATATGGCTATGGGCCCTTCTGTTCAATCTTTCACCTTCTTAAGACAGGTGTCACTAAACCGGGTAAAGGATGACAACAATCAGGTTACATCAAAAAAAATATGCAGGTAGATGTCTGGCCTCCAGGAAACTGAAGCCTTTTATCAGAGCTTCCATCAGAAAAATACACAGCTCAAGGTCTGGGCTCTCGAGACCAGTCCCAAAGTCCGCCCAAAGGATGCAGCGTGCATGTGTAGAGTGGATGCAGTGTATGTGTAGTGGATGCTGTGTAATGGATGCATTGTGTGGTGGATGCAGTGTGTGCAATGGATGCTGTGTATGTTTGTGTATTGGTTGATGTGTGTAGTGGATGCAGTGTGTGTGTATATATGGGGAAGTATAGGAGCTGCATTCTGTGGGAAAAAGGTTTTGTTTGTTTTTTTTTTATATAAAAAAATATTGAATATTAATTTATTCATTTTATTACCCATTCCCTCCTTTTATCTGTAGCAAGGAAGGGTGGGCATCACACTCCCTCGTGGTCCAGCAGCATTGTGCAGGCTCCCAGGTGCCTGTATAGTGAATAGGGGGCTCTGCAAATGTGATCTTCTGCATCCAACAACTCTTCTCCCCAACTCTCGCAACCTCAGTGTGCATGTTGCGTAGAGCATTACCATGGTAACCAACAGCAATGTTCTGATGACCAGGGAATGGCGAGAGCTTCTGGAAACAAAAAAGATGATCACATTTGCTGGGTCCTCTCTTCACTATACAGGGCCCTCAAAGTAATATATATATATATATATATATATATACATATATATATATATATATATATAAATAAAGGCTGAAGGGTTGAACTCTGGTGGTCTTCCAAAAAAGAAGAAAGGGTTTAATAAATCATAAAAAAAATTACATAAGAGTCTGATCGACAATGTTTAGGCCCATTCGATAATCATTTTGACATTGGAATGGTGGGAACAGGTGGCTGAGCCCCCCCAGGATTGGCGGGCCCATGAAAACGATCACGGTTGTCACTCGCTGATGACAACCCTGCCTTTAATAACTAACAATTCTGTAATTAAATTCAAAATCCAGCAAGATAAAACCGTTATATCCAGTCTTAGACATTGCAATGTTCTGTATTCTTTGTTTTTGCATAATCTGCCTTATTGAAAATATATATATATATTAAGCCTCTCTCATTTTTTACACCAGTATTCATATTTTATTGCAGATATAGAACTTGTTTGTTTCATTTTTTGTCTATTCTTCTTAGGTGAAGGTAAGAAATAAGAGCCTTTTCACTATATCAGCAGCATTAACTAAACAATATAGTAGTAGTGGCCTTTTTTATAGTATCTTTATGGAAGGCGAGCTAGAAGAGTGAACTCGGTGATTTAGTATTCTTCCCCTTAACAGCATATTTTATATCTGGTTTTCAAGTGCTGGCGCTTGGGGGATCCAGAGAAATTATAGTTTTACAAATGGATAGGAATTCACCAGCAAAGGCAAAGGTTCCTCTCAGGAAGCAGTTTACATTCAGCCTGCACCTCGTCTTGAAAGGTTAAGATCACATTTGATGGCTTAGGAAGGTTATTTAAGTTCTCTGATGAGGCTCCAAAAATAAACCCAGAGGGTCTGGCATTTTAAGACTGGCAACTCAAAGTGGCATGCATTGTTGTTAACTGACATATTGATTCAAAGGAAAAATACATTAAAATATTCTTAAATGCTGATAATATTTTGATGGGTTTTTTTTTTGTTTGTCTTCTCGAGGATATTAGGGCCCAAACACAACCTTATATTTAGAAGCGACAATTTAAAGCATTTTTAGAGGTGATAGATTTATGCTACTACAGGTTTATTGAGAAAGCTGTAACACAATTGACCTTTTTTAAATTAAAATAAAACTTTATTGACATGCATAGCTGTATTACATGAGGTACAGCTAGTAAACAAATTGATGGGGGAGATTTAGCAAAGTGTCCTGTCTTAATTCTTTAAAGTGGGGGAATCACCATGGAAACTAGCAGAACTAACACAGAACAAAAACTCAAGGTGCAAGAGAATACTGAGAACCAATACCTCAAGTAGCTTTCCCTTCATTGACCCGCTCAGATCTTGTGGCATGACAAAGAGAACCTAGGCCATTTGCACACCAGACTGATCACACCTAAGTGGGCGGTCAAGATCCAAAATGCAGGCCGACTCCCTCTGCCTGAGCGATACAGCAACTCAGTACAATCACTTTGGCCTTATTAGGCCTTGTTAGTGAGGCACTGGGAGCAAGGGGTTCTCTTCTGGATTACCCTTTAGTTTTAGGGAGCGCAAAGAAAAACTGGGTGCAAGAGAATACTGAGAACCAATACCTCAAGTAGCTTTCCCTTCATTGACCCGCTCAGATCTTGTGGCATGACAAAGAGAACCTAGGCCATTTGCACACCAGACTGATCACACCCAAGTGGGCGGTCAAGATCCAAAATGCAGGCCGACTCCCTCTGCCTGAGCGATACAGCAACTCAGTACAATCACTTTGGCCTTATTAGGCCTTGTTAGTGAGGCACTGGGAGCAAGGGGTTCACTTCTGGATTACCCTTTAGTTTTAGGGAGCGCAAAGAAAAACTGGGTGCAAGAGAATACTGAGAACAGACAACGACTCAAGAAGCTTGCCCTTCGGTAGAACCCGCTCAACTCTCAAGCTAGTTTTAGCTCATATTGTGCTATTACAAAGAGAACCTAGGCCATTACCATATCAGAGTGGAACAGATCCAAAATGCAGGCCGGCTCTCTCTGCATGAAAGATACAGCATTTGATAAATAAATGAACTTTGATAAATCTCTCCTGTTGTAGCAAGTTGTATTTCAGGAGGTACAGTTTCTAAATATAATTAACAAAGAAAAGGTAATTTTTATAGTTTTCCAAATAATACAAGAGAAAGTAGGACTTTTAACAAAAACTCTCTACAAACCCTCCACCAGATGTTTTTATTATTTTTGTTTCTCAAGGAATAGATCCAAGATAACTCTCTGAATTGCCATACTTTAAGTGTCATTATAAGATCAACCATGCATCTCATGATTCTATTTCTCTATGAGATCTATTTACTAAACAGCAATTTGGTGTGTTTTACTGCTGCAAGAAAGTCAGTGCTCCATCAGCTGATCATCTGCAATAAGCAAAGCCTGATTTCCAAACTTTCCAGCCCCATGTCATGCGAATAGCCGTCTCTTGGTATATGCCATAAATTATACCTGAACTTACCCCCTTCCCAGAAAGGCACGGACACTAAATTAAAGTGGGTAAATGTCACGGCTTTTATAAATTATAAATATAGATAACACAATGAGTCATTGGTCATAAGCACACGAGATAGAACATCCCTTGGGCAAGCAAAGGTTTATAAAGTATTTGCCTTCAAAGTCAAATACAGCCAAGAACATGGTGACAATCCGGCAGGATTGGTAAAAGCCGAAACACCGCCTCCATGTCAGCTTTTACATGCAAAGCGCTTTGTTGAATAATGCATAAGACACGGGATACAATGCGGCATCGATGTCATCATTGACAGATGACCCCTTTGGGTAGGAAAGGTGATGCATAAGAGGGAACGTACTGTGCTCCTTTTTTGGAACCACTACCAATGGAGTGATATTAAGATTGGGTTTAGGGGCTCTTCAAAGGGGCCAGCCATCCTCCCCAATTGAATCTCCTTACCTAACTTGTCAATAACAACGTCCAGAAATTCAGCAACCAATCTCAAATTATGTAAACACGGAACACAAACCCTGTCCTGAAACGGAATGAAAAACCCATAAGAAGACCCGTCCCTCAATAAGGTGGCATCTGCCTGATTTACGCAGCGGTTTAACCAAGGCAACATCACGCTGACACTCACCAACGTTAACCCCAGAGGATGCAGATGGTGCTGCGGAACTGACCCCACCCCCTGCTGCTACCTTCCCGCACTTAAAACATTGGATGAGACTGTGCCTACCACCGCAACCGGAACACTTTTGTTTAAACCGACACGTGTATCCTCACATACATTGTCCGTCATGAATGACCAACAAAACCTTTTTTAAGCACGGCCGACGAGGCGGATGTAGGGCCCACGCCAGCTCCAGATTGAAAGGGTGAGGTTGCCTTTTGGGCTATCATCAATTTAATCCATAACAGCAGGTCCATTTGGTCCCACCGCAAACCTAGATTAACCGCTAGATGCTGCCAAAATTGTTCGTCATAGCACCACCAAGCCAAACTGCCATATGTGCGGTATGCCTCCAAGATCCCATCCAAGTAACAAAAGAATTGAGAACATTTCTAAGGATGTTTTTCACGCCAAACACTGGCCAGGGTGCAGAAAGCACATAACCAGTTCCCAAACTACTTAGGTATCTTACAGTACCTGCGCTATTTTTCCTCCTCCTCCTTTTTCACATCTTTCTTATCCTCTTTCTTCAAATCTAACTATTCCTCTAGCAGGAGAAGTAAGACAATTTCTAAGAACTCACCCCTCCAGATCCTTACTTTCAATTCCGGCTTCAAGTGACAGCCCAGAGGGCAGCAAAGGAAACATGCATGTTTTGTTGTGCTGCATCTGGAATACCACCTGCCAATTCCATGCATTCAGCTCCCAAATCTGTACTCGTGGATGTTGACACTGAAGCCATGACACCTGTACTATCACCAGCTAGGCTCCCCCACTTGCCCAAAACCCTTGATTCACCTTGCCTTGAACTCCAATTATCCAGAAAAACCTGAAGACCCTGTAGAAGATCCCCAGAAGGAAGAGCAGAAAATGACTCACCAGTTGAACCCCCAGGAGGTAACACTCATAGGGCTGCAATCCACTCCTCGCCATCCAAAGACCCAGGAGTCCACTGCAACATTCTTGGACCTGTATCCTGGACCCGTGCCCGATCCGTGAGAGAACGCTCCAATATGCTAGATGGAGAAGAGAGACTTGGTTCACCGTCCAACATTTTCCTGACCTGCCTGTCGTCTGCATGGGAACCCTGACTACTACCACCCATGTCATATATGCTGACTTGACCCTTACAAGAGGGGGATCCTAACCTCTGCTGGGCTGTCCAAATTAATAGAAGGGGGAACCTCCCTGAGCTCAGAACTTCCCCTGCTGGGATGTCCTAACCAACTGGGGGTCGACTCACCGAGTGCTGAGTTGCTTCCCTCCACGTCCTAGGAAGCACCTCCAGTGACCATCTGAGGAGTGACCACTTGGAGGTGTCCCTAAGGGGCAATGTAAACACTGCCTTTTTTCTAGGTCCACCTTGGGTGGAAATATGCCTGAACACATTGCCTTCTTGTAAGTGCATTTTTAATCATTACAACTTTATTACGCTATTGGCTTTCCTCCCTTTTTATAACCTACAGCTTCAACCTGAAGCACCATCAGACATATTTTACCCCTTCTTTGGGGAGACAAGCTTGAATTTACCGACGTCTTGTGAGTTCTCTCACTTCCCTCCTCCTCCCTGTTTTTTCCCTCTTTCCGTACTGTATAATGCTATGTACAGCTTTTGTTTTTTCTAGCTATTATATAATCAGGTGGTATTTATCTTCTCTAAGTGTGGAGCTTGTCCTTTTTCTTATACCTTGTATAAGTGTATGTTATATCCTTTAATAGTTCCATACAATCATATAATGACGTCTTTTCTCAAAATAAAAAAATAAAAATATGAGATATTCTGAGACAAGGAAATTATGTTCTTTGTATCTTTTAAGCAAACTATTTCTAAAGATATAAAAAATTAGAGAGACCCCATAATAAGAAAGGGACTGGCTAAATAAGAAGGAGGAAGGACATAAGCAATAGCACAGGGAAATGAGACTGACAAAGAAATCATGGTTATTCATTAAACTCCAGATTGAAATCCAAATAACAAAAATGAGACAGAAAGAGCCAAGCTGTGAGTTGGAGTATTTTTTCAGATCGGGTATTTTTGACTATATTTTGCCATGCGGACTAACATTTGGTACTATTCAGAGTTTCATAAGTAAACCCAGTGGGATATTATTTGTTTTGCTCTTTTTGCCGAGAAAGGCATTTGCGACTTATTCCAATCTTTCCATAATGCCTCTTAAGCTACTTGAAAAATTGCTTTGAAAAGATGGGATAATTAGTCGCAGTAAGTTAAACTGCTGACTTGTTTCAAATAAATGAGAAAATCAAAATTTCACATACATCAAAAAGGATACACTATCCATTTTATAAAGGTGAACTTCTTTTTAAGTATAAATTCTCTTTAATGAAGCCATTTTTATGCTGTAAGGTATCTGTAAACCATATTGTTCATCTATAACATACTTTTTTATGTTTTCTTCCAAAGTGGAGAGCAATCTTCTACAATTACCAAAGGGAGATTACCTGTGGGCAAAGAGTTCAAGGACAATATATGTATATTATGTGTAGAAAGCAATATGAGCATATGCGGACTGCCAAAATGGGTCACAAAGACCACATCCACACTGTTAAAGACAGTATATATTCACTAATAATGTTAGTGTACCGAAGGCTGACGTCAAAGACAAGTAGCAGACTTCCTCACATTATAAGTAGGTACTGATAAAACAGACTAATAAAATTCTAAAACCTTCAGTGTTTAGAAAAGAGTAAAATCTCAAAATGTGATCTGATGATGACTTCTCCTTCCTCACATCGGGTTAATCAATTTATTCATGTTGATGTTTATTTATAGAAACCTCATTATATTGCTGTTACATTATAGCCATGTTTTATATTTTTTGTTTTATCTGGGGTGTTTTTTTTTTAAATGTTCTATTTTGTCAATGTACATTCTGACATTTTTCACTATTTCATGGGTTAATATATTCTGATCGGTATCACAGCCACTAGAGGTTTTTTAACCAGGCAATGTAAACATCGCCACTCCTGCCGAATGACAGGAACATGACACCCAGGCCACTTAATCGAGATGGGTTCCTGGTGATTTAGACATGCTGTGCTAAAATTATTAGTAGTAGCATTGATATAGCACCAACATTTATATACCACAACTTATGCTGCAGTGCTTCACTATATTATAAAGGGGGAAATTTAACAATAAATGAGACAATTACAAAGGTTACTGATTGATGAGGACCCTGCTCAAATGACTGTCTTAAAGTAGCTCTGTTACCCTTCCCTCCCATTACAAATGCTCATTAAGTCTACGTTGGAATTTCACAGAAATTTCAAGCCAGTTAAAAGACATCATAAGTCAATGAAGTGAAGACTTTGTGTTATGTATTTTTCCAATGCTTGCCAATAAATGGAGCTACCTTTTGTCAAGCCCTCAGCTGTTACTAGTGACACCTGAGGAGAAAAATGTTCTGTCCATGGAGATCCTCGCAGTCTCACGAGATCCTCCATAGTTATCATGAGACAGTACTGATGTTCCTGGCAGATGAAGTGTAAGCAGCTGAAGAAGACCATGGAAGAACATGGAGATGCAATGCACTACAGGCCACCACACTGCAGCCGGAGCAGTCACCATCTGGGGTCTTTGCAAATTATATATTTTAAAAGCTTTATTACATGATTAATTTTTATTTTTTAACTCCCAACGAAAGCAATGAGCATATATTTTGGTATTAGTTAATTTTTCCCCCACTCTAAAGATGATCATAATTCTAATAGAACACAATAACGTGTATGCGAGCGGTGGACAGTTACACATATAGTCATATTGTGCAGTGATCGTTCATAAATTGTTTATGTATCACATGAAATGCGTGTTACAAGAAGTTAATTTGTGGCACCCTAATTAGCAACATACACTGGTGTTGCAATAAGAAACAAGCCCTGAGGAACATAACACCTCCACTAGTATTTTTAACAGTTGTTTTATGATTTTGCTTATGTTTATTAGCTTTAGGTCTCAAACCCTAACAGGGAAGTGAGAGCAAAATATCACAGCTGCCCTTATTTGTATTTGCAAATTCAAGTTTTAGTTACAAAATAAACTAAAGTCAACATGACTCTAATTTTTAACCAGTTTATCCCAAAAGTACTGTATAGTTGACCCTTTAATGATGAAACCATTTTCATTTTCATATCAGTGTAAATGAAGAAACATAATTTAGAAACACCTTCTTATCAATAGACTGTAAGATGGCATCAACCTATTTTTCCTGTAGCATCTTGTAATTGTCTTATTTTTTGGTTACATTTGCCTCTCTTATAACATTGCAAAGTTCGGAATAAGTTGGCGCTGTATAAATGTCAAAAACAATAATACTGATAATTATCTCATTGACTGTCATCTGTTTGATATGAGAAGATTCCACTTTCCATCTGGACATCACTCCAGCTCCTGCCTGGGTTGGTCCATTGTTTTTGTCTTGTTTTTTTAGTTTCTTGTTCTTAATCTCCTCTATACCTTGGATTATTTTTGGTATTTCTTGATTAGTCTTCCTACCATAGCCATATCTCTCTTATTCACATCCATGAATTTACATATGTTTTCACCATACCTTCCCTCATAGTAATATTTCCATTACAAACCAAAATACGCTCCCCAAGCCATAGTCGCTTCTAATTTTCTGAACTTTTACATGCCCTTCTGTCTATTTGTGGCCCTTGATGAAGGTGCCATAATAACACCAACATTGGAGCTGGGTGAACACTGTGTGTTTGTAGAGGTTGAGATATATATTCTTAGTGTCTGGTTGGCAGGTAGAGAACTCTATTAATTATCTGTTTGACTACAAGGCAAATTTGTCAGTCTCCGAGGGTAGTTTAAAGGGGCATGTATCACTTGACAATTATTTTATTAAAACCAGCAAACACTTGTAAACAAATATCCAAACCAAAATAAAGTAAGAAAAACATTGAAAAGTATGTAATAAACATTTATAAATTTAGTCAGTTTGCCTCATTGGGTACACCTCTCAGCTAGAGCAATTTATTTTTCTTCTCAGTTAGTATAACTTAAAAATAAATAAAGTGTTTTTTGCATACAAGGTGGTTGGCTTGGGTATATTCAGAGTAAGATATAGCCAGGCCATTTTAAGATCTGCACAGATTTCCAGTGTGGCAAAACATTATTTTATGTGGATATCCTGCTTCAAGCACAAGACAGATAATTACCTCGCTGTTCATTTATGATCACTTTTAGGATTCATAACACATTTTGTTTTGTTCAATTCATACCTTCCAGGTCCTTGTTTTGATTTCTCCTTCTTAGATATCTGCTTCTTCCCACTGACACTCTTTTCTACAGTACCTTCAGGCTCTTTCCCTGGCCATTGGTAAGAGATTCCGTTGGGCTTCAGTATCACACTATGTGTATATACATGACACACTAATCACTGTCAACACTGATGCCCTTCAATTAACTTTGGACTAGCCACAAGCAAGTTGTCCTCTACAATATGTAAGACGTGTTTCACTATTATACTTTCTTTAAAATGTAAGAGGTTTTGTTTGTTTGTTTGTTTTTGTTTGTTTTTTAACTTGATTCATGAGTACCTCCGTGTTTGAATACTAGCAACTGTACAGCCTCAAACAGGGTATACAAACATGTACAATCTGTTTCCAACCATTAACACAGTATTGGAAATGATGGGGAACTATCTGGAATTGCTTTAGACAGTGCCCCAAGTCAATTATTGAGTGCTGGACTGGAAGAAAAACTCACTGTAACCTGTATGTATCTAGGGTGCAGGCCACATGGGTGGTCCACTACTGATCATCTGTGATCCTGACACATCCACACAAGACCACCAGGACTTTTAACCCCTTATTGCCCAAGATAAGCAGGAGTGGGGCAGAAAACATGTCACCACCCATTCACATACACAGCAAGCCCCTCACCCAACTCTCAACCAACCCCTCAATATAACTTTTTACCTCTTCACACACATACACAACAACCAGTCAGCCACTCACCCCCCACAGCACTCAGTCAATCCCCATACACATGCAACACTCAGTCAGCCACCGACATAAACAAAACACTAGGCACTCCCCCACTATACTCAGACAATGAACAGGGAAAGGCAAAAAAATGCAATTTTATCTATGAAAGGCAAAAGTATTCAATTTTTGTGTGTGTGAGTGTGGGGGGAGGGGGGGGTGAGGTATCCACCCAGCCATTATTAAATTTGTTTTCTTACTTTACAGTACAATTTACAATTAAGAACTATATTGATTTAAGATAGTATATTCAAAAAAAGACTCCATTGACCCATCATACTGCACATAATCTGTGATTAAAGATACTATTTATTACTTATATATTCGGAAAGGGATACACACAAGTATATATATCATGCTCAATAATGTCAGGTAGTGATATACAACATTATATCTACCCTACCTTTTAAACTTTGTCCCTCCAGCTCCACTTAACATTGCCATTAATCCATAGCATTAAATATTTAGAGTGGTGTAAATAGTGCTATCGTATCTTAGATAGAAGAAGCAGACAATCAAGTGAATTAGCTGATCCAGTTTTTCAGTGAAACTAAAGATAGCACAATTGCCCATGCTAAGTGCAAACAGGTCAGGGTGACTCTTTGAATGGAAGCTGTAGTTATTTTGTGTCCAAACAGCACTAGATAAGAGTCATCAGCAGAAATTGATTTAATGTGTTTGAGTAAGTAGGGTATAATTAGTTCACATAACATTTATGCTGCAGTACAGCGGAACGAGTTTGTTGGATGTACTCCTCTTATCATAGCCCTTTCGATCGGGAGACCTAATAGCACCATGAGCCTTGACCTTCAATAGATGTCTTCAACTTCTGATGTCATTATTGTGCTCTGAGCCAAATGGTTTCCTTATTAGTGGAATGTTTTTTTCTCGATTGCTGGATTTCTATTTACTGTACTATTGATAGTTGCCTTTCAGTGCTTGAGGATATACTCAGCTTGTACTGCACATATATCAGCTTGATTGTTTGGGGAACAGATCTGTGCACTCTTCTTGAAAACTCACTGTTAACTTTTTGCACGTTTCCATTATGTAGAGATTTTACTAAGTAATTAGCCAGATTTTACTAAGTGATTAACCTAGTTAATAAAAAAAAATAGAGGGGCAGAGCCTGGCTGCCAATCAAGCAAACTGTTCGTTAATGAGAAATTAGTCTAAATTACCAGTTATTTTATTAATCTCACAACTACTTGACTTTTATTTCTCTTGGGAATATCCCAGTACTATTTTGTACTGAACTTTCCTACTGTGGTCGGGGGGTTTCCCATGACTGATTTTTGTTTGTGTCCTGATGGCCTACTAAAAGCAGGGGAGGTGACAGATTAGCTCTAGAGGACACCAGTGCCCAGGCTTTTGAACAGTTGTGTGCCCGCATTTGAGCAAAGCTTGAAAAAAGAGTTCTCAAACTCAAACACAGACAAGCTCAAAAGGATCCAGTGCTCAGGTTACCTGAGACGTCAAAGGCTTACTGCCATTTACCTGGGCCTAGAGCCTTAAGGGACTGTTCCCTATCACACGGCTCACAGCCTTGAAGAGTCACCAGTAGAAGTAATGGCTTCTGGGATCTCGATTTGGGTATGGCAAGCTTTCAAATCAGAGGGTAGGTGTCACGAACTCTGGAAGAACACAGACACGGGAAGTGCAATACCGGTCCTTAGCGTGGCCGGGCTATGCACACAGAGAGATGTCAGAATACAAGCCACAGTCAGAGGGAATCAGAGAGACAGAAAAATTGATAAGACAAGCCAAGGTCAAGGGTCAGAGAAAGCAGGATCAATGGGGAGACAAGTAAAAAATCTGGTAACCAGACAATCAGACAAACGGACAGAGTATACGTGCTATTGGGCTATCAAAAGACCACAACAGGGCAACAACACACGGAAGATGTAGTTTTAAATATGCTTAGGAGGCTTCTGATTAGTTAACTTTTAATTGGAATTAATTATGACACATGGAAGATATTTGGGCCTTCCACTTTGACCTGTGACATCAAGTTTGTGCGCCGAGTCATGTGACTGACTCTGGCGCCTATTTAAGCACGCTGCACGCGAGCGTTCAGCGTCAGAAACATTGCCGGAGGAACAGAGGACAGCTGTGAGAGGCGGGTAAGTATCAGAAACCTGCCGCTCGCGGTGGACGGCACAGTGAAGTAGCCACCAGCAGCACGCGGTTACCAGAAGCCGCTGCTCGCAGAGAGGAATCAGATGAGGCCGCCGTGAGTGGTGTCTGGTCAGCAGAAGCCGCCGCTCGGGAGGAGGAGACAGGCACGCGGGGAGGGAGCCTGACAGTAGGATGTGCAATCTAGGGTCTGGGGCTGATAGATGGCATGGACTGCTTGACTGGGTTAAATTGTGATTTTGCATGGGTACAATGGGTTCTCTAGCTTGGATGTAGGCTGACTTTCTTTAGATATTTTTTAGCCTCACAACCTGTTTTTTTATATGAGTTTCTCTCATTTTAATTTTCTGGTTATCCGATCTTTATTTTCTGCATTATCTATATCTGCTTTAAAGATTCCTTATTGTTCTTTTATTTAACATGAGTTCTAATTACTTTATGTATAACCGAACATGAGATACCATATTGCAACTACAAAGTGATGTTTTGTTTTTATAAATGCTATTCTTATAATGGTCTTTGGCTCTGCAATACTTATTGCTTGTCTTATCTAATGCCTCAATAAAAAATGATTGGCAAAAAAAAATAGACTTTAAAACATTCTAGACCAGGTTTTTCAGCTCATTTAAAGCCATTTCAGTCCCTTCCAAAACCACCATCTTCTTCAGGGACAATCATCATTGCTATACTATGGCACACGCACAAGAGTTTAAACTAGCTCAAGACTGCATGATCCTCTATAAACCAACATGTGCAATGCGCAAGAAGATTACTATAGCCATCGCTGACAAATTAAGAAATATTACGCAAAAGTTGAGTCTTTAGTCATATTTTGTGTACCTCGAGCTTTACCATAGTAGTTCCTACTTTATCTTATAATATCTTTTAATTACATTAGAATATCAATGAAATTCCAATGCAGACAACATGATTATTTCATAAAGATTTTACTTTTATTAAAAAAAACAAAAAAAAATGATGAAAATGAAGAGCCCTGCCCAATAAGATCATATTCTATAGCTAATTTTAAAAATGTCTGGATGTTTATTTAGAAAAATAGAATATTCAAAGATATAGGCAATATTATTATTTTTATTATAAGCTATTCAAATTATTTAATATTTTTGTGTACGCAGTATTGTAATATATGGATATATATTGTTATATATGAACAAAATTTTATATTTTAATATTTACAAACAATATTTCAAAACTTTATCCAAAAATATTAAATAATTTGAAAAACTTGTCAAAAAATATTACATTGAGGCCATTATTATTTAACAAAAGAGCAGCTTGTTAACTCAAGGAGAAATATTAAATTAAGGCCATTATTATTTAACAAAAAATCAGCTTTTTGATTCATGAAGAAATCTGATTGCCATTAAGGAGTAATTGCTTTAATGCTTTTCATTTTTTGCGGCATAAAAAGATGTATTTAAAATGTGAATTGGATGGACTTGAGATGGACTTGAGTCTTTTTTCAACCAAGCTTTCTATGTAATAAGATTACTAAGTGACAGAGCAGTTGTAAAAAAAAAAATTTGTACAGAATTAAAAAAGGAAAATAGCAAAACCCTAAAGTGGGCTATAGAAGTGTGCAAAAAAACAGACATAGGACATAGGCATTATAATTGTGGTTTTGGATCTTTAAGATAGCATGTGCCCAAAATACCACTTTTTGGAATTATGCATTGATTAAATGTAAAATAAACTTCACCTGATTTGTATCTGTATTTAAAATGATAATAATATTTTTGGGTAAGTTTTCCATTTTCTTTTTCAAAATTTCAAAATATTAAAACGTATATCAATATATAAAAACATATATAATTTTTTTTTTTTAAATATTGAAATATTAAAATATTTTTCAGAACATTAAATAATTTTAAAAGTGTATCTAAAAATATTAAATACATGTGAAAATGTTGAAATGCGTTTCTCGTCGAGAAGTATTTCAGTTAATGCTTCTCTGTGGGTAGAATTGGCACTATGGTGATTGATTCCTGCCTATTTGAAGCATTGGACTGGCCATGAAAGCACCAATAATCTTGCAGTGCTGATCTAGGGTGAGAAGAACTTCTCGCCACTGGATTAGAGGTAAGAAACAACATTATTTTATAGGAAAGGCAGGGGGCATGGTGACGGGAAATAAGCTTAAAGGATATTGTCAAGCATTATGGGCATTTCACAATAGTGGATATGGTGGCTGAAGTCTGTATGTGCAGTGTCCTGACATGAAGTGCATCACATTCAGAGTTTACTTCCTCTGCTGCCAGAAGTGTACTCCACCTTCTGCCTCATGTTTGGGACTTCATTAATAAGCTTGGAACTTGAGTTCGGGGTAGTTTATGTGAATTCTGTGCAAATTTGGCGTCTAAGGCAAACACTCACAGCATGCTCCTTCCTTGAGTTGTCCTCCACTTGGCCTGTACCCCTTGCATCTCAGAAGCTAGGGTGAGTAATATCAGCGGGGAGGATAGGGCTGAGGGGAGAACTTGACCTCGACACTGAAGAAGAGTTATTTTTTTTTTAAGTTTGACCAAGGGGTCCAGCGTATCCAAAACCAGCGTTTCCACTGTTTTTAGTTGAGTTACCTTTTTTTTTTTTTTTAATTCTTTATTTTTGTTGTGCAGAGAAGTTTGACAGAAATGTCTGCAGTGCCACAATAGCAGTAGCAGGCAAGATTAGGCATCCATTCATTGAGAGAACAAAAGGTGAAGTTGCACATTTTGCTAAAGTAACATATTAATACAAATTATGTTGTTAGGTGATTAAAATTCAGAAACAGAATAAAGTTACAAACGGTTTTCTAATCTAGCGTCTTCGTGGTGCATAACAATAGAGCCGCCCGTGTAAGTAATAAGTCGGAATATGGCAATATGATGATAATCAGTCAGGGGTTAAAAGGTCAATATAGTATGGGCTCGGACTGTGTCGCTCGTAGTTTAGTTTAGTTTTGGGGCCACTCTAGGGTGTAGGGGAGTAGGGACGCTTTCTGGCTTTTCATAGTTAGCGTTTTGTCGTCCTCTGGGTGTATGTTGGGTCAGTATGTCGTCGGTAGTCGGGACTCCTCTCAGTGTAAACCGAGGAGGCTCCATGTCTCTGAGTATAAATATGGGAAAGGCATGGAAGGGCTTTAGTGTTTATAAGGGGGCTGTTCGCCTGGTGTTTAGTCCTGTCTGTGTCTCAGCAACCGCTGGAATGTACCATCTTGTCTGCCGGTTCGGATCACATGGTTGTCACTGGGGACCCCCTATGGGTGCGGTTGTTGCTCTGGGTGGTATCGTCACTGGAAATCCAGTGGGGTAAGGGGGACAGCTCCCGGAAGGTTGCCTGGCCCATGTAAGAATTTGGGTTTCGTGTCCTGTGTGTCCCCGTTCCCATGTCCCCCTGTTCCCCGTGCCCCACTTTTCTGTTATACAACCTTTGTGGTCAGTATCGTCTCTAAGGTTTCATGTGTCTATGTTCAGGGCTTCCAAAGCACACACTTAAATCAAATAATTAAACATAAAGTTGCATAAAATGTGTAAACTCAAACATTTTAACTCAGACGGAGGTCAAAAAAATTTTAAGCTGATTACGGGAGCAGCTTCATGGCCATCAGGCCTCTGGTATGGGTAGTCTCATGGAGGGTTTAGCAGCTTGGGGATATCCCTTTTCCCCCTCTCTCCAGGTGTGTGTGTCTTCGCCTTCACGGCTACTGGGCGACCGGTCCCTTGTAGTGTCTGGGGAATTGCAGGTAGGGGGGGCAGCTGGAGTTTCTGCAAGAAGTCTGTTGGGTCTTCTGTGGCAGACAGGACGTGGATTTCCTCCCCCCTGGATACCACTAGTGTTCCCAAGACCCCCCATCGGTACCTGATGCCGTTTGCTCTCAGCAACTTGGTGATGGGCAGGAGTCTGCGCCTGGCCAGCAGGACTGAAAATGGTAAGTCCGCATACACTGATATGGAGCAGGCTTCTACCTGCACGTTGGGGCTTTTCCTGGAACAGGCCATTATGGCCGACTTCACTGCTGTGTCCCGTGTCACCGCAATTATATCCCTGGGTGAGTCAGCTGGAGCCGTCGGTGCCTTCCTTATTCGAAAGGCTGCCACCAAAAGCGGTGAGTCACCATTCTGTCTGACCCCCATCGCCTTTAGTACTTTGTGTGCAAAGTCCAGGAGGGCCTCCGGTTGTACGGTTTCTGGAGCTCCGCAGATCCGAATATTCCTCCTGCGGTGTCTGGCTTCTAGTGATGCCACTGTGCGGGTAAGGCTGTGAACTTGTTGTGTGAGGGTTTCCACCTGGGAGTGGGTGTCTGTCAGGCGCTGCTCCCGGGCTTCCTCTCTGGATTCCGCCGCTGCGAGTCGTTGTTGCAGTCCGCCGAATTCCACCTGCACCCCCGCCAGGTCCGTCTTCCATACCGCCCTCAGATCTTGAAGGAGTTTTTTGATGTCCCCCTTCGTGGAGGGAGAGGCATCGGAGTCAGAGTCCGCTCTCAGGTACACTCTGTTGGTGGTCTGCCGTGGGCCCTCTTCGTCTATAGAGTCGCTGGAGTCACTAGAGCCATGCGGTCTGTCCGGCACCATCTTGTTGCGGGCCTGTGGCCGTTCAAAAGAAAGTCTGATGTCTGAGTGGGTTACACTCTCCGGAAGGGCATTTTTTTTGTTTTTGCATCCCGTAGTATTCTGTGAGGCTGTAGGATCTCCAAGGTCGTTTTCTGGGGTTTAAATTCTGGTGCAAACAGCTTTTTCCTCAATGTTTGGAGCAGGAGCAGCACCCATGCTCGTCTGTTCAGTATCTTGGTTGGCCACGCCCCCTAGTTGAGTTACCTTTTAACAACACCAAGAGTATTTTTTTCAAGGTAGAAGAAAATGTGGATAACTGAGTCCTTCATTTCTCATGCATGATGCTTACAACTATATCACATCATTTATTTTTCAAATATGTTTTACATATTTTGCAAAAATGGGTTAAAGTTTACAGTGCCTTTAGTCTTTTTTTTTTTTTTTTTTAGCATACCCTAGGCTATAGATCTGTATCTATTTATGATGTTGCCTGAATCCAATGATCTGATCTTAGCAAGTCCTACTGCGGGTTTTATTCTATCATTTTCCAGAATGTGAATAGCTCACAAAAATAAGCATCTTTGACATTTAATGACTCGGTTGCCTTGTTCTAATGATACATAATGTTCCATTTACCCCTCCACCCAGGTGATATTTCTACCCTGTCCATTAAAAGCCAGCAGTTTAAATTGGAGTAATCATGTATAATACAGATACTGTAATTTAGCTCTTGAGGACTATAAATTGAGATGATCTAAAAAACTAGAAATTAGATGAGAAAACAAGATGGAGGACTGTTTAATTATGTGTTTTGCTTCTTAAACAAATTGTGCTTTCTGGACCCTTGGATTCTACTTATTGTACAATTATTTGAGACAAAAACAAAAATCTAAAGATAAAAACATGGTAAGGAAGAGTGATGAGCATTGTCCAAGTAAAAGGACAGAGTCTATGCCCCAAATCTGCACACTGAGATGAAGTAGTTTTGGTGTTCGCTTAGTGTCCCATAGATCATTGTTGAAACGTCTTGCAGTAACTCACACAATTGTATGCTAGTGGCTGTCTGTCCCTCCATTCATCCATACATACCGTATCAAAACGTTGCTTTCCTTTGATATATCTAAATTATAATTACATATGTGGCTTCAAAAGCTGGGTCATATTAGGTAGATTGACAATTCAAAGTGTGTGCTAGTTTTGTTCGCTTACTTTTGTCCTGTATCCTGGGACAGTTATCAAAGCGATCACAATTCAAACTTCAAACAAACATTTTCTGCCAGTAATGCTGCAGAAGTAAAAAAAAAATATTGTCCGGAAACCAGGCCTAAACCATAATTGTTGCATTATTTTCGTGATGTTGCGCTTGATATCATATGTCGGAAGAAAAATGATTTCAGTTACATTATAGATACAATTAAAGGAACACTATAGTGTCAGAAAAACAAATGTATTTATGTGGCTGTGTAGGTGATCTGCCCCCTATAATCTCATTAAAAATAGGATTTTATTTACCTTTTTCTCCCACCCCCCACCAGTCTCTCCACTGTTGACCCCACCTGGTTCCACCTCCATGGATGAGATCATCAATCTTGATGATCTCAGCCAATCAAATTCTTTTTATAGGAAAGCCTTAGGAGGCTTTGGAACATGCACAGCAAAATGCAGCGGTGCGCCAATCAGCATCTCCCCATAGAGATGCATAGAATTAATGTATCTCTATGGGAAACGTTCAGTGTCTTCACGCAGAGCGTAGGGACGCTGAATGCCAGTGCTACACATTGTGCAGCAATGGACTAATAAACACCTCTCATGGCCGTCTTAATCCGTGACTTCCACTAGAGGTATTACTAGCCACAAATGTAAACACTTTTTTTCTGAAAGACAGCATTTACACTGAAAAACTTTCAGGGACAGGCTATAGACACAAGAAACACTATATTAAGCAGTAGTTGTTCTGGTGACTATAATGTCTCTTTAAGATAACAGACCAACAAGTGCAACTACACTAATAGATAAGAGATGTGTCAATATATTCAATATTGATATTGCATTATGTGGATTTCTTTAACCCCTTAAGAATGGTGGGCATTCTTTAACCTAAACGCCGGTGGTCAGCATAGAACATCCCCGCCTGCATGTTGTTTAAGTTCAAAGTTTTGTTTACGTTTTGTTTTGATCACAACTTGTACAACTGCCTCAGTCCTTAAGGGGTTAAGGGACCACAGGACTTTCGGTGTATCGATTATTTGTTACAAAAGTCTCTTTTTAAGTTATTTAAAGTGATCAATTTGCTAAGTCGGATAGTTCCATGAAAATGTCTATGCTCATCTACAGCAAGATTGTGGTCACCGAAACGTGGGTGTTTAACGTAAGTTATAGAACACATTCTTCACCAATCCAAATATGGTAAAAATAAATGGTAACAGTATCAAAGAAGTGGGATTGCAAGCGCTTAAACATGTTAATAAATATCAAATATGGTGCAACATTCCAGAATGGTAAAATAGGTAATACACGAATTGCACACCATTATTAGTATGAACACTGGCTTACTATCCTCACTTCTCAGGGAACAACCCGAAAATGTCTCTTCAGTTTAGATAAGACATACGTGACAGGTGTTCAGCTTTTTCCTTCCTGTAGGCAAGTGCTGTGATTAGGACTAAAAATACTTCATACATGTCACAGGTTTTCCTTAAATAACTAGGTAATAGAACATGACAACTTTTGTATCTTTTGCATGATACTATGGCATGTTTATAATTTGTGGTACGTACAGGTGGACACAATATTTAAATAGTTTACTTCAAGTCTTAAAATAATTCTCTGTGTTAGAAAGAGATGGCACAACGTTCCAAACAGTGTAGTATTACTAATTACTATTATAACATAATTTGCTAGATTGTAAGCTCATGGACAGGGTTTTCTGTTCCTTTTTAGATCCATACATTTTCATTATTTGTCTTTACTCCATCTATTCTACAGAGCAACAGAATATATTGACACTACCTAAGTACCAAATAATAAAAATTATTGTTTCATTTTCCTCTTGAAGTACCAATGATTTCTAATTTAAAGGAATACTATAGTCACCAGAACAACTACAGCTTATTGTATTTGTTCTGGTGAGTAGAATCATTCCATTTAGGCTTTTTGCTGTGAACACTGTATTTTTAGAGTAAATGCAGTGTTTACATTACAGCCTAGTGATAACTTCACTGGCCACTCCTCAGATGGCTGCTACTAAGCAGCATTACCATTCAGTGTCTCCTCCCTCTGAATGGAGACACTGAACTTTCCTCATAGTGATGCACTGATTCAATGCATCTCTATGAGGAGATGCTGATTGGCCAGTGCAATGTTTGGCTCTGCCCCTGATCTGCCTCCTTGACAGTCTCAGCCAATCCTATGGGAAAGCATTGCGATTGGCTCACAGAATAACTTCTGATCATGTCAGCAAAGCAAGCTGGTCAAGGGGGGCAATAGGGTGGGGGCAGGGAGGCTAGATTGTGGTATTAACACATTAGGGTCAGAAATACATGTTTGTGTTGACCCTATAGTGTTCCTTTAAGATATTTACATATCAATTGTGGGTTTTAATTTTATATTAAGACTGTTAGGGAGCAACTGCTCTATGTGCTAGTTGCATCCTTTTCAAAACACATGTGTTTCCTGGTTTTAAATAATGGTTTATTCTAATAAATTATTGATATTACATAGTATTTAAATACTTGCATGCTCACTCAATTACCGTTGGAGGGGTTGGTGCTATCCTTGAAAATTGAATGGTTGCAATTCAAGCAGAGTATTGCTCTGAAATGTGTGAGTGCTAATTTGAGTTTACTAGATTTTTATGAGTGACTTGTATCTATGGTTATTTAGCTTTCCTAGTATATGCACTTATCTATGAAAGAAGTCTTCATCCATTGGAGCGGAGCTACAGGTCATTATAAGGGCTTGTATTACCCTGCAGACAGTACTATAGCTGAAAGTCCAGATGACTCTTTTATATTTATATATATATATATATTATATGTATATCTATTTCCTTTACAGCATCATCTCCATGTAGTTGACAGACTAAATGACACATAGGTAGTATTCTTGAAGCCAAGTAAATGGTAACAATTGTCAGGTCCCCTGCCCCTGCGCCGCTTGCGGCATCCTTGCTTACCCCATCACCCTGTGTGTATATAAGTTCACCTCCCCCTTGCCTCAGTGCCCTCTTGTGGTCTTTCATAGCCCAATAGTGCGTTTGTATTGTGGTTCATTCTCTGGATACTGACTTTGGCTCGTTTCTCGTTTACTCTGTTTTCTGTTATCTTTGACCTCAGCTTGTACTCTGACTACTCTATATCTTTTGCATAGCCCAGTCATTCTAAGGACCAGTATTGCAATATCTGTGTGTCTGTGATCTGTCTGCGTGTTTGGGTTCTCCTGGTAATCGAGACATTTCAACAGGGCTATATGGAACTAGCAGATGTTTCACAGCAGCTAGCTGTCCAGAACTCCAGGTTGGAGGAGCAAGATCACCACCTGGATCAGACTATTTTGCAATGCATCGCTCATCTCCAACCAGAGTATCAACAACCTGTTGCTGCTTCCCAAGTCCCTGTTCAGGAACCTGTACCTGTTGGCCCTTACCAACTTATACACATGACACCACCCCAAAGATACAATGGTGATCCTGCCCTTTGCAGTGGGTTCTTGAACCAGATTGATATTCACATGGTCATGAACCCACGCTCCTTTCCCACGTGCAGGTAAAAGATAGGTTTTGTTATCAATCACCTCACTGGTAGGGCATTGGCCTGGGCTAACTCGATATGGGATTCTGGATCAGCTATGACCTTTACTGAGTTCCTGGCTGCCTTTAGAAGGACTTTTGACATGCCTGGTAGGGTAGCGTCCACGGGGAAAGCCTTACTGAGGATCAAACAGGGGTCTAGAACAGTGGTTGACCACGCTATAGAGTTTTGTACTTTGATGGCAGAAGTGGCATGGAATAATGATTCCTTAGTGACAGCCTTCCAAGTGGGGTTAGCCAATTATCTGCTTTATGAGATCGCTTCCAGAGACGTACCTACACTACTGGATGATCTCTTTGACTATTGTATAGTAGGACAAGTAGAAAAACGCTTTTAATACTCGTAGTGGCCACTATGAGTACCTAGTAATTTGGCCTATGTAACGCCCCTTCTGTATTCCGAGATTTCATCAACGATGTCCTTCGGGACGTCCTGCACACATGTGCAGTCGTATACCTGGACGACATCTTAGTATACTCTCCTGATCTGGAAACCCACCACGAGCATGTCAGATCAATACTTAAGAAACTGCTAGATAATGGTCTTTATTGCAAACTTGAGAAGTGCCTCTTTGATGAGACCCTGTTGTGGTCTTTCATAGCCCAATAGTGAGTTTGTATTGTGGTTCATTCTCTGGTTACTGACTTTGGCTCGTTTCTCGTTTACTCTGTTTTCTGTTATCCTTGACCTCGGCTTGTACTCTGGCTACTCTATCTCTCTTGCATAACCCGGCCATTCTAAGGACCGGTATAGCAATATCTGTGTGTCTGTGATCTGTCTGCGTGTTTGTGTTCTCCTGGTAATTGTGACAACAATAATATTGTGGACATTCCAATTTGTCACATATTGTATTATATTTCTCTCTCTGTTTGTTTCTCATTATAATAAAATGTTATGACACAATTGATTTCATTATGGAAATATATATATATATATATTTATTTAATATTTTTATTGTTATCAGGTAATTGTATGAAAACAAACAAGTTATGGGTTCATTTATTTAAGTGTTGTTCCACTCTCTTTACTGTTATAATGTTTGTATTAATTGAATTAGTATTGTTTTATTTTATTTGTATGATGTTTTCTCTTTTTTATATTGATCTTGTTTGGTTTATATCTTTCTATGATATGTTGGATTGTATATACCCTTGTAGGCTTCAATCTTCTACCCCTTAAACATATACATTGATGTGCATCCATCGCGCAGAGCCTCCATAGGAAAGCATTGAGAAATGCTTTCCTATGGACTCTCGGCTCCACTGACGTCGGATGGGAAAGCTGACGTCGGACAGGGAGGAGAGGTCACCAGCACCGAGGGAACCCGGCGCTGGATTAAGGTAAGTAGCTGAAGGGGTTTTAACCCCTTCAACGCCATTGGAGGGGGACCCTCAGGGTGGGGGCACCTTCAGGGTACTATAGTGTCAGGAAAACCACTTTGTTTTCCTGACACTATAGTGATCCTTTAATAGTAAGATATAGCATATATAAAGATTAAGAATGTATTATTCGGAGATGTTGGGTTTTTGAATTAACTGGTGAAAAACGAAATAAGCCCCTCTAATGTGCAGGAACTATAAAGTGTGTCCTGAGGATTTCTAGATAGGGGGTAACCCTTAATGTGAAACAAAAGAGAAGATGTGATCATAAGACAGAATGTCCAAGGCGCACATTATAGAAACCTCAGAGTTCAATTGTTGATAAACCTAGGTATAAGGTATATAGAAAAATAAATAAACATAAATAAACAAAAATGAAATAAACACTCCACGTCTATAACCCAACGGAGAATAATGAAATGCCAATGACCCGTGGGGGATATATGGCAGGTAATACTATAGGGATAGCTGTATACCGAAATAAGATTCAATCTTTCCAAATGAGTAGCTTAAATAGTAGAGATTGTCTGGAATGTATAGACCAATCTAAAGTAGTATAAGTCATATAAAGTTCTATTAGGCTTACAAATGACTTGTCCCAAAAGATAAAGCAAGTTCAAAGCTAGCCTCTAACAAAGGATATGTATAAAGCTCCTGACGAAGTCCGAGAGACGAAACGCGTTGAGCCACAGTGGGACCCTCCAGTTTTGGTATCAGCAGTTTCTGCTTTACAAAATTGTTGCTTATGAGATTGTTTGTGGACATTACTGGTGAATATCATTTTTAGAGTGATGAGAGTTGCACTTTCTCACTTTATTGCACAGTCTGCACTTTAACATTTGCACTTTTTGTTATTCTGAGCTGCTTTACCTATGGGTCCATTTGCCTATTAAGGCTTTTTATATATATTTTGTTCTATTATTTGCACATTGTTGGTGCATTCATTATTTTAGTTTTTTCAATAAACTGCATTATACATATCCTTTTTTATTTTTATTTATTTATCTGGTGATTTTGGCGCCCTGTATTGTTTTAGTTTTATATTGTATGATTAAGGGTTGAGTGACCTTTTACAGTGGCTTGCCTGCACCTAGATTACACAGCACCTTACCCAACTTTGATTTGATTTTTTAGCCTCTAACAAACCCTCACTCGAATTCAGATAGCCATATCGTATCCAAACTGTATATATTGTTACTAGAGTTGTATCAATTGTATCTAGGCTATAATGAAACAAAAAACAGCTAGCTACAAAACATATCTCTCAGCACCAAGCATAATCTGCCTGGTTCTATATAATCCTTAGTGTTGCATGCATGCTGTTGTCAGATTAATAGTAAGATTATTATAAGTGCTATATTGTCCCTATGATATAGATAATAGACTGCTGTCTCTTAGCGAGCCCCCATATCTCTAGGCAGCTATAAATCAGTCCGCCATTCTCTCCCAAACACCCCCAAACTGTGGAAAAACTAGCGCTGTGCTGTTAAAATAAATCAATAGTCATCAAGCCTAACGCGTTTCGGCGCTATCCAAGCGCCTTTTTCAAATTGTAAAAAGGGGCTTCATGCATGATAGCGAACTAAAATATACAGAGTTTTGTAAATGAATAATTGTTCCTTCTAAATGACACACCTAAAACATTTATGCTCTCATAACAAGTGTTAATAATAGAACTAAAGACCTAAACAACAATGTTGCATGATAAAGGAGAACAGAGGGTTCTAGGATATTCAGAAATTTATTGCAGGCCCAGACGCTTCAATGGGCTGTCATGCCCTTAATCAAAACCTCTAACAGCTAGTGTTTCAGCTCATCAGAGTCTTTATTATGTCAGGACCTGACCATGTTCAGAGGTGGTACTCTGTACAGTTTGGCAGCAGATGAGTGCTGTTCATTTCTGTTTACAAAATAGGGTATAGGTGGTGGCAACCTTCAACACAGATGTTGTGGATTACATATCTCCTGATGTTTTGCCAGTATTGTGGTTCACAACATCTGGAGTGCCCAGCTCTGATTACTAGGATGTTTATATAAAGATAAAGGCTTAATGTAGTGTCACTGATAATAATCTTATATGACAATGCATTCATTGTACACATTAGTTGGTATTCACATAGACAAACGCCAACCATGGACAAGACATGAATTCATATAAATAAAATATGCAAGGCAGACACAATGAAGAGGCTGACAACATTTCTGGATTCTGTCAGTTTTCCATAGCGTACTGTATGTATTTTTCAATTCTTTTGAAAGTTTTAACTAAAACTAGACATTACCAATCCAAACAGACAAGAGAGAGTTTCTCTAATTCCCTTTGATTTTCTGTTCTGTCTCCTGGGTATGTCACAATGTGAAAAAGATCTCCCTCCTTCCCAAAGATGCAAAAGAACAGTGAAGCAGTACGCTTTCTCAGCCTATAAAACAGTTCTTTCTCTGGGGTTTTAGGCAGTTCTTTGAAAGACACCGAAAGATATTTGACAAACTCTTTCAGGGTGCAGGGTGCAAGTTGGTAAAAGAATAAAATCATAATGTGATAACGGTTTAGGTGGGGATAAATCTACAGTATTCATTTTTATACTTAATCTTATGCTTAATACACTTTCTATTCTGAATCATACTCACCTAGAATGATCAAATCAGAAAGTATTTAAAATGTGCTTTTATTCTCTTTTAAAGGACCACTATAGTGCCAGGAAAACATACTCGTTTTCCTGGCACTATAGTGCCCTGAGGGTGCCCCCACCCTCAGGGACCCCCTCCCGCCTGGCTCTGGAAGGGGGAAAGAGGTTTAAACTTACCTTTTTCCAGCGCTGGGCGGGGAGCTCACCTCCTCCGATCCTCCTCCGTCCTCCTCCTCCTGGGCTGAATGCGCACGCGCGGCAAGAGCTGCGCGCGCATTCAGCCGGTCACATAGGAAAGCATTCATGATGCTTTCCTATGGACGCTGGCGTGCTCTCACTGTGAAAATCACAGTGAGAAGCACGCAAGCGCCTCTAGTGGCTGTCAATGAGACAGCCACTAGAGGAAATAGGGGAAGGCTTAACCCATTCATAAACATAGCAGTTTCTCTGAAACTGCTATGTTTATGAAAAAATGGGTTAACCCTAGCTGGACCTGGCACCCAGACCACTTCATTAAGCTGAAGTGGTCTGGGTGCCTAGAGTGGTCCTTTAAGTGTATTGAGAAACATAAAAACATTTCATAGATTATCTGGTTGTCTGTATGTTGAGTTGAGATGTTATTATCATTTGATGAAGGGATATTTTCAATAAATGACACCTTTGACAGACAGCATGATGTCACGGTGAAGTCATAGGGCAAATAAATGCTTGAGAGTGAGATCATTTCCACCTTTGTCAACAGGATGCTTAGTAAATCATGGCAGCATTTTCAATGTTATTTTAGTGATTTCAGGCATACTAAATATCTGGTATGTGTAAAAATGGTACACATTATTTAGTGTTATTTTGTTTCCTTAAAAGCAGCATGCTAATCGATGTCTCCACAAATGACGGTGTTATACCAATGTGAACTATTGCAACTAGGGTCAGTCAAGACATTGGTCTATGGTTGTAACCCACTAGGTCACCAATCTTAAATTGTCATTATAAGTGACATTAGTGACATTGTCTCTTGGTCTGCTTTGATTTAGGCCTGAATCGTAATCCTGTGCAGGATGCTGACTGGCAACGTTTTCTGAACTTTAGTTGGAGTCATTTGTGCAAGATCACAATCCACATATGCTTCTGCTAATGACCAAGAAGTGTGAAATTGTTATCAGGCTCTCTTATCAAAGAACAATAACAGCATGCTGAAGTGTTTATAGTGTCAGCTCCTCCCCCTTTGTAAGTAGTCAAACTGTTTTAGAGTGGTTATAGTGCTTGTAGTGTTGCTTTATCTTCAATTATCATTGTTAGTCAAGTGATCCGGAGAGCAATACAATGGGGTGGCAAAATTAACAACCAACAAATTGAAACCAACTAAATTCAAATCCAGAACCAAATTACCCATATGGCGACATAGGTGGATGTCTAAGGCCCAGGTTCAAACAGGGGCCTGGAACTCAAACTCTGACTGAGAGGAAGTCCTCCTTGAGCTAACAAGGTGCTCTAAAAATATCTCCATGTCCCCTCACCTGTTTGAGTGAGCTCTGTGGGTTGTGCTTCTATTGGATGCAGGTTACTAAGAGCTCCCCAGTGGTCCCTGACTCTTTTTGTCTTCTGAGAGAGCTGCAGCCGGTGCTCTTAGTCACTAACTGTGGCTGAAACCTTGAATTAGCTCTTAAAGTGATCTTCACCTGACACTGGTGCAGACCACACCAGAAATGCTTTCCTATGGACTCTCGACTCCACTGACGTCGAACGGGAAAGCTGACGTCGGACGGGGAGGAGAGGTCACCAGCGCTGAGGGAGCCCGGCGCTGGATTAAGGTAAGTAGCTGAAGGGGTTTTAACCCTTCAGTGCCATGGGAGGGGGATCACCAGGGATAATTCTAATTCTTCTTTCTGCCAAAAGATAAGCAGTAGGAAGGCAAAATAACCACTTACAAATGCACTCAGATATCACACACACACCATGTGGCAAAAGTAACCTCGCCACTGGTTTTTGGAGGGGCCTGTTTGCCAGCCTCCTGCCATGTGACTATGGTCCCTGGGATGTATTGCCCTTTAAAGACATGATTTGGGCATAATGGATTTGTGTTGTGCTGCTGCTGGCCCTTTAAGAACCATCTGGGGACATACTGTGGAGTTACTGGGTGGCCACCATTTCATGTATCAGAGGCACATGGTGAGAACAATGGATGGCGGCCATTTTAACTCACAGACACTGTTTGGACTTTTCTACACGGTGCCATCTCGCCGGTATTTGGTGCACAAAGACATCGTGCAGTAGTTTTAAACTATAGAACAGGGGACACATTTAACAGTAATTATTTTTCATATAACCTGTATATGTTCTGCGGAATCTGCATTAAACTGTATCTTCCAAACTACTGAACGGATCTGGGTGAATTTTGGATATGTGGTTCACCCAGATCCCCCATTTTTATGGGGTTATTGAATGTTTTGGGGTCCCTGTGATATGTTTTATAATACTGTATTTCTCTGCCTGTGATAATTATATTAACCAGTGTATTCAGTAATCATATCACAGGCAGAGGAGAGGATTTTATGTGGGAGTGTCTGTGTGTATTGGACGGATTGATTGGTTGTACTTCAAAACCTTTGGGCAGTACTATGTTTGTGGATTGTGAATAAAAGAGGCTGTATGTGCCAGTACAGTCAGTTCTACTTCACCCTCAATTTGGAGTGCTGTCTCTTATTGGGGGAATCTGCTACAAGGGATTGCTATGCTCTGCATATTCCCTAGCTATAATCACTCCTAAGCTCTTTTAAGGGCTTGTTCCTTCTTCGCTCTGAAGGAAGAGAGGTTCGGCCTGCGACGTGATGTTGGCTAGAGTGATTGGAATCCTCAAGAAGCGCTAGGAGCATCCATCAACAGAGGTACCTAGTTGGGGTGCCAGGTGATCCGTTACACACCACTCAGTCTCCCCTACACACACACACATGCACACACACACACACAAAACACTCAGACTCCTCCACACACAAAATTCAGCCACCACACAAACACAATGCAATATAACAGCATACAAAGCCTCCTCCACACAGATGACATTCAGGCACTACACACATTCTCACACATTTAACACTCAGTTTCTCCCACACACATGCAACCCTTAGCCATCACACGCACAACACTCACAGAATAGAGCCCAGGGCCCTACAAGGAGGCCACAATCTAGCAACCTGCCTTGGGCCCTGGGCAGCCTTATACTGGCTCTGATGTAATCCCAGGATTTTTGTTTATGTGACAGGTTGACATTTATCAACAGCAGTCGTAATGATAAAATGTAATGTGCAGCATTAACCTGTTGTGTTTCAAGTGAACATCGATGTGTGGGTGTTCTTTGAAGCAAAACAGACATTTGGGGTATAGTTGACATTTATTTGTTGTGATATCAATTTTTCTACATTACATTATTTTGTTAAATTTTTGTAAAAGGGCTTATATGTGCTTTTATTTGCTGTCATTAATTAACAAGGAATACTTTGTATAATTCTGGCAACTGCCTCTAAATGTCAGGAGGAGTTTTGATATTGAGTTCAATAAGAGAATAAATGGTTCAGTTAAAGGACCACTATAGTGCCAGGAAAACATACTCGTTTTCCTGGCAATATAGTGCCCTGAGGGTGCCCCCACCCTCAGGGTCCCCCTCCCGCCGTGCTCTGGGGAGAGGAAGGGGTTAAATTTGGAGTGCTGTCTCTTATTGGGGGAATCTGCTACAAGGGATTGCTATGCTCTGCATATTCCCTAGCTATAATCACTCCTAAGCTCTTTTAAGGGCTTGTTCCTTCTTCGCTCTGAAGGAAGAGAGGTTCGGCCTGCGACGTGATGTTGGCTAGAGTGACCTTTCTCCAGCGCCGGGCAGGGAGCCTTCCTCCTCCTCTCCTTCTTCCTAGCGACGTCATCGGCTGAATGCGCATGTGCGGCTGGAGCCGCGCGCGCATTCAGCCAGTCTCATAGGAAAGCATTCATAATGCTTTCCTATGGACGCTGGCGTCTTCTCACTGTGATTTTCACAGTGAGAAGCACGCAAGCGCCTCTAGCGGCTGTCAATGAGACAGCCACTAGAGACTTTAGAGGCTTGATTAACCCTCAGTGTAAACATAGCAGGCAGGGTTAATCCTATCTGGACCTGGCACCCAGACCACTTCATTAAGCTGAAGTGGTCTGGGTGCCTATAGTGGTCCTTTAATTAGCTAATTGTGATATGCCACGTGGTCACACTGGAATTGTACCAGCGTTGTAGCCTTTCACCCCAAAAGAGCATAATCACTGTGAGTGTGGGCCTGGTCCCTAAAACACCTTTTGTCTGTTGAACGTAATTATTAAGTTATTATTTATTAAGTTATTGTTGAGTTATTGTTTAAATGTAAAACTGAAGGAAAGGTAATTAGGTGTTTTGGTGTCAGACAGGTAATTCAATTACGGAGTCTTAATCTAATGATGTCCTAGACACCAAAAAGCTGTGAGTAATAACTTGCCAATCTCCGATCTAGACCTTTAATTAAGCTTGTTGTTTTACTTTACCTAACACAACCTATCAATCTCGGGTCTAGACCTATCGTCAAGCTTGTTGTGTATCATTATACTATAAAATTATGCATGCCCTATCTATAACCTCAAATCTAATACATGATGCCATGCCTGAGGATTGCCGTTGGGGTACCTCAAGCCTGTTTGTACTCACTTTATGCACTGCAAATATACAAAATAAAAATAAATAAAAAAGCTGGTAGTGACTGGTATTGTTTGGTTTGATGACCCCCTGTTGTAGTTACTCCTATATATATGTGTGCTGTGTTTCAATAAACTAGTTCTACTTCCAGCATTAAGACTTGTCTAATGTATGGAGGGGGGCTGTGGGGGAGCTATACTAATATAGCTATGATCACTGAAGCTACTCTGGAGAGCTAGAAACAGAGAGGGGAAGGGAACCTCTGGTGGTGATACTCTGGTGGTGATACTCTGGTGGTGATACTCCGGTGATCTGTCACACTGATAAATCTTCTGGTTGTGATAGCTCATTCTTCGCTGTTTAATGTAAGGTTTTAGGCGCTTTTCGCCATAGCAATAACCGCAAAAGTGAGATAAAAAACATTAGAAAGGTGTGATTGTGATCATCATTAACTGCTCATCAGCAGTAATATGATAGGGCTTAGACAATAGCATGTCATTGAAACCAATCTATGATATAACTTTGTTTTGTCCCCACCCCACTATTAATAGTGACCAGAAATTTAAAGGAGCAGTAATGTCACCCAGGTCACTTTACCTTAATGATTACATTTAAGCCTGCTAGGCAAAACACAGCAGTTTTTTTTAGAAAGTGCAAAGCTTACATTGCAGGGTTACATACCTCCAGTGGCTATTACACTGACAGCCGTTAGTGGCGCTTCCTGCTACAGTAACCGAGTAAAACGTGATCACATGACTGCAGCCCCCATAAGAAAGCAATGACTCAATACTTTCCTATAGGGAAAGTTGATGTACAAGCGACATGTGCACATGGCATGCACATCGGTTCCCCCAATGCTTCTCTATAAGAAGTGTTGGATAGGTCGAACTCTGGGGAGGCCATACCTCCTCTGTGATGCCGCAAGCAGATGAGAGGTAAGCAGTGCCGAGGGAGCTTTGGTGCTGGAAAAATGCAAGTAAAAATCTTTTTTGGAACTTTTTTATGCTGAACAGTGGGGGAAGCACCAGTCCTAGGCAAACAGGAACACTAAAGTGTTAGGAATACACATTTGTGTACCTTTCAGCAATGTTCTTCCAATACTGCATCCCTCCTTGGAATTATATCTATGTTTACTACTGTGCTATGGTGTTATTATTGTTTGAAAGCCAATTCATGTCCAATATGTTTTCAGCTGCCATGCTACTGGACTATTAACCTGGGTATTGCCCTGCTTCCAATGGGTTAAATAATGCCAGCCTGTCACATGCTGGGAATAAATTTCATACGATTATGCCGATAAGCTGCAGAATAAGAATTCAATCATTTTTGTGTACGAAAGGTGAAATTTGGCATTCGCCTTGCTGACTCTGAGTTAAATGGTTTGTTTGTAAATTGTACAAAAAAGGCAAAATCAGCTCAGTACACATGAATGAATGTATTTAAAGGTTTAATCTTTTGGCATTCGATAATGAAGGGTACTAAACAACGGGCCATTTTTTCAGAAAATAGGACTAATTTTTGTTAACCCAAAATTAGTGGTAAAGACTGCCTACTTCCTGTATGCCGAATGTATTCTTTATATAGCAAGTATCACTATACATATACAGAACCGCAATCTGGCCCCGCGAGGGAGATGAAAGATCTATTAACAGGCTACTGCATGCTTTCATAACGGGAGGCAGAGCTTGTGAGACTGTCTGTCTGCAGCTCTGTCACTCTCAAGCACTGGTGTGCTAGAGCTTTGCCGAAGGTTATCACAAAAATGTCTGATGCTATGCATTGCTGGCGTGAATAGAGTGTATTGTGTAAACCCTCCCTGGCCAGAGGTAAGAAGCAGGGAAGGTGGAATAAACTTTATAAAAGATAAACAATAAATAATAATAAAAAAAAGAAAACCGATTTTCTGTCCACCCCACAGAACACATCCCTTATCCCACCCCACAAATTCTCATACACACAACAAACACTGCATTTACTATAAAACATGCACGCTGCATTCACTATACACATACACACACACACACACCACATTCACTATACACACACACACACACACTACATTCACTATAAACACACACACTGCATTTACTATAAAACATGCACACTGCATTCACTATACACACACACACACACACACACTACATTTACTATAACCCTCACATTTTTGTAAATATTTTATTATATCTTTTCATGTGGCAACACTGAAGAAATTACACTCTGCTACAATGTAAAGTAGTAAGTGTACAGCATGTATAACAGTGTACATTTGCTGCCCCCTCAAAATAACTCAACACACAGCCATTAATGTCTAAACTGTTTGCAACAAAAGTGAGTACACCCTTTAATGGAAATGTCCAAATTGGGCCCAATTAGCCATTTTCCCTCCCCGGTGTCATGTGACTCGTAGTGTTACAATGTCTCAGGTTTGAATGGGAGGCAGGTGTGTTCAATTTCGTGTTATCGCTCTCACACTATCTCATACTGGTCAATGGAAGTTCAACATGGCACCTCATGGCAAAGACCTCTCTGAGGATCTGAAAAAAAAAGAATTGTTGCTCTACATAAAGATGGCCTAGGCTGTAAGAAGATTGCAGAGACCCTAAAACTGAGCAGCAGCACGGTGGGCAAGACCATACATAGGTTTCACAGGACAGGTTCCATTCAGAACAGGCCTCGCCATGGTCGACCAAACAAGTTGAGTGCATGTGCTCAGCATCATATCCAGAGGTTGTCTTTGGGAAATAGATGTATGAGTTCTACCAGCATTGCTGCAGAGGTTGAAGGGGTGGGGGGTCAGCCTGTCAGTGCTCAGACCATACGCTGCACATGCATCCAGTTGGTCTGCATGGCTGTCATCCCAGAAGGAAGTCTCTTCTAAAGATGATGCACAAGAAAGCCCACAGTTTGCTGAAGACAAGGAGACTAAGGACATGGATTACTGGAACCATGTCCTGTGATCCGATGAGACCAAGATAACTTATTGGGTTCAGATGGTGTCAAGCGTGTGTGGCAGCAACCAGGTGTGGAGTACAAAGACAAGTGTGTCTTGCCTACACTCAAGCATGGTGGTGAGAGTGTCATGGTCTGGGCCCTCATGAGAGCTGCCGACAATGGGGAGCTACAGTTCATTGAGGGAACCATGAATGCCAATATGTAGTGTGACATACTGAAGAAGAGCATTATCCCCTCCCTTTGGAGACTGGGTTGCAGGGCAGTATTCCAACATGATAACAACCCCAAACACACCTCCAAGATGACCACTGCCTTGCTAAAGAAGCTGAAGGTAAATGTGATGGACTGGCCAAGCATGTCTCCAGACTTAAACCCTATTGAGCATTTGTGGGGCATCCTCAAATGGAAGGTGGGGGAGTGCAAGGTCTCTAACATTCACCAGCTCCGTAATGAGTGGAAAAGGACTCCACACACACACAACAGTGGAAACCTGTGAAGCTCTGGTGAACTCCATGCCCATGAGGGTTAAGGCAGTGCTGGAAAATAATGGTGGCCACACAAAATATTGACACTTTGGGCCCATTTCCACTTAGGCGTGTACTCACTTTTGGTGCCAATGGTTTAGACGTTCATGGCTGTGTGCTGAATTATTTTGAGGGGACAGCAAATTTACACTGTTATACATGCTGTACACCTACTACTTTACATTGTAGCAGAGTTTCATTTCTTCAGTGTTGTCACATGAAAAGATTTAATAAAATATTTACAAAAATATGAGGGGTGTACTCACTTTTGTTAGATACTGTATATAGCGATTTTCACTATATATATGTGTACTTGCGGGCCCTAGCCACCTGTTTGTTGCAGAGGGGCCGGCAGCACACTCTCACTTCCCTTCTCAGCAGCTCCCCAACATTTCTGATGGCAGCCCTGCACACTGCATTCAGTATACACTACACGTAAGCTGTAATTATGGTAAAGGTTATTTTATTATTATTATTATTTCCCAAAATGTCTAATGAAAATAAAAGGGTGATTATTATATACCAGTGCATCTTATATCCTGAAAAATTTGGTATGTGATCCGCATTTGTTTTCCAAAGTGTTACTTTAATAAAATATAAAGCCAAATAGCAGTTAACAGAGCTGAATTGATCATAGAGTAACTACTTATAAATGCATGATTCGCTTGAACCACAGTGGTGATTTAAGTATATTTCCTGCAAGAGATTTATCTGTTATCTCAACCTGCCAGATCTGAGGGCCAAATAGATTTAAGCCAATTTGTAAAATGTTTTATTTGTAAAACAGTTCACAGTCTGGGACAGGATATTTGCAAGCCTGACCTTACAGACTCTGCTCACTGATTGTTTGACAGTTTAATTCTTTATCACTCCAAACAGGGAGCTGTAGCAGGCCTGCAGGGTCCGAGTGGTGGCGAGAGGTGGATACAGGGTTACTAATGGTGACAGACTGCAGGAAACACTCTAATTAGCTTGTATCAAGTCAGATCATATTGTATTAGATGTGGCCCCAAGGCTGTTTGCAGCAACGTGTGATGAGCCGTCTTAACAACGTGAGCAGGCAGGAGATGACTAAAAATGCAGAATTGTATTCTTGATTAAACCATGTGCTATATCTACAAACACAGACTCTACAATATCTTGAACACAAAATGGCGGTCTTTCGAACACAATAGAGATCATGTGAACTTCCTGCTGACTGAACTCAGATAATATTTTCATTTTTTTAATATGAGCTGAACAGCTCCTTAGCTAATTAAATGTTTTGTTAAGATGGGATGTTAGTGTCCAAATGTAATTAAATCCTTCATGATCAGATGATCTTGTGTAGCTGACAGACGGATGAATAACAAGTGTCTTCTAGAGTCAGTCAGAAACAAACTTAAAGTCTAAGCACCAGAACCACTGTAGCTTAAAGCAACATCACAGGCACCATAACAACTTCCTTAGAATAATGTTGTTATGGTGCAAGGAGGTCTTGGGCTCTGGCGTGAACCTTGCCTGATCACTCTGCCCTGAACTTCCACTCAATGTCCGAGGCTTCAGTCACTACGCTTTAAGCCTATTAGTAGCTCTCCATTGAGGCTGACTGCCTCAATGAATATTTTTGTTCTGTATTTACAGATGAAAATGAAGGAAAGGGACCTCAGTTGAGAAAAAGGATAAATGAGGCATTTATTACACGTGAGTTTACAGAGGAAGAGGTTCTATTTCAACTGTCAAAGGTAAAGACAAATAAGTCAATGGGACCTGATGGAATACACCCAGAGCTATTAAAAGAGCTTAGTGGTGTACTAGCAAAACCATTAACAGATTTATTTAACCAATCATTGTTAACAGGAGTAGTCCCAGAAGATTGGAAGTTAGCGAATGTTGTGCCCATTTACAAGAAAGGTAATAGGGAGGAGTCGGGCAACTATAGGCCAGTAAGCCTTACTTCAGTAGTGGGGAAAGTGATGGAAACCATGTTAAAGGATAGGATTGATGAACATCTAAAAACACATGGATTTCAAGATCAGAGACAACATGGGTTTACTTCAGGGAGATCATGCCAAACTAATCTTATTGATTTTTTTTGATTGGGTAACTAAAATTATAGATCAGGGTGGTGCAGTAGACATTGCTTACCTAGATTTCAGTAAGGCTTTTGACACTGTTGCACATAGAAGGCTTATCAATAGACTGCAATCTTTAAGTTTGGATTCAAATATTGTTGAATGGGTAAGGCAGTGGCTGAGTGACAGGCAACAGAGGGTTGTAGTCAATGGAATGTATTCGAAGCTTGGACTTGTCACCAGTGGGGTACCTCAGGGATCTGTACTTGGACCCATTCTCTTTAATATTTTTATTAGTTATATTGCAGAAGGTCTTGATGGTAAGGTATGTCTTTTTGCTGATGATACTAAGATATGCAACAGGGTTGATGTTCCAGGAGGGATAAGCCAAATGGCAAATGATTTAGGTAAACTAGAAAAATGGTCAGAATTGTGGCAACTGACATTTAATGTGGATAAGTGCAAGATAATGCATCTTGGACGTAAAAACCCAAGGGCAAAGTACAGAATATTTGATAGAGTCCTAACCTCAACATATGAGGAAAGGGATTTAGGGGTGATTATTTCTGATGACTTAAAGGTAGGCAGACAATGTAATAGAGCAGCAGGAAATGCTAGCAGAATGCTTGGTTGTATAGGGAGAGGTATTAGCAGTAGAAAGAGGGAAGTGCTCATGCCATTGTACAGAACACTGGTGAAACCTCACTTGGAGTATTGTACACAGTACTGGAGACCGTATCTTCAGAAGGATATTGATACCTTAGAGAGGGTTCAGAGAAGGGCTACTAAACTGGTTCATGGATTGCGGGATAAAACTTACCAGGAAAGGTTAAAGGATCTTAACATGTATAGTTTGGAGGAAAGACGAGACAGGGGGGATATGATAGAAACATTTAAATATATAAAGGGAATCAACACAGTAAAGGAGGAGACTATATTTAAAAGAAGAAAAACTACCACAACAAGAGGACATAGTCTTAAATTAGAGGGACAAAGGTTTAAAAATAATATCAGGAAGTATTACTTTACTGAGAGGGTAGTGGATGCATGGAATAGCCTTCCAGCTGAAGTGGTAGAGGTTAACACAGTAAAGGAGTTTAAGCATGCGTGGGATAGGCATAAGGCTATCCTAACTATAAGATAAGACTAGGGACTAATGAAAGTATTTAGAAAATTGGGCAGATTAAATGGGCCGAATGGTTCTTATCTGCCGTCACATTCTATGTTTCTAAGTTATTCATAGACTGGGTGCTTAAACTAACACTCTCAGTCACACCTGGTCAGAGGCTTTCTGATTGAAGCCTCGGACATTGAGCGGAAGTTCAACAAGCGGTCGGGCCTTGCAGTTAAACCTCATAAAGTGACACAGGTGACGGTGACTATTTGCCTGATGCATAGCTCCCTGATAGTACGGTCTTTACTGCAAATCCTGCCATATCGGCTGACCTGTCTGCTCTAGACCGCTGGAGTTTATGTAGCTGTACTTGGGGGATAATATTTAGGAGAGATTGTCAACCTGACATACTTACACCAAACATTATCTTGCACATAATCCAGAAAAGAGAGATGGTACCTGAAATTAAGCAATTCTGGGTTTGTGGCAATCAGGGTTCAGATGAGTAATACAGATTAAGGAACAGCGCACACATAAAAATAAATGTTTACTTAAAATCACCTATCTCAGCAAACAAATATGAGGATTCAGTTCCACCATATGGACTTATTGTGTTAAGCCCACCACTACATCACAGTACCCCAAGATGTCCAGATGAGTGGCAGCAGAGGCGGCTCTCTAATTAGGTGGTTTAGGCGGCCGCCTAAGGCTTCGCACTGTCTGGGGCCTCGTGGCCGCCTAAACCATATGGGGGAAAACAGTGTCGGGTCCTCGGTCAGTGACCAAGGGCCCAACACCAGGAGGGGGCCCGGCGGCTTGCTCTGTGTCTCCTGGTGTCTCCTGGGAGTGGGAGAGCACCCATTGCAGACACCGGTCTGCAGCTCTGCAGTGTGCAAAGCTGCAGACCATGGCAGCGGGTACCCGGTCGCAGAGGGGCCCCTGCGACCGCGGTATGTACGCAATTGACTACAGCCAGGGAGCTCACAATGCAGTGGCACATTAAGCCGCGACACTGCAAGCTTCTGGACAATGAATGCAGAGACTAACTCTCTGTATCCAGAGCTGTAAGCCCGCCTTTCAATATAATGACTGATCCTTATACACACAAAATGCAACCCTATTATTTTTTCCATTTGGGTGTTCGTGGAGCCTCTTGTTTGAGTTTCGCCTGAGGCCTCATAAAGTCTAGAGCCGCCTCTGAGTGGCAGTCTGCATACGGCCATACAACATCCACACGTGGGGAGTAGACCTGTCCGATCAACTATTGCAGCCATACCTAATCTGATGCCTAAAACCTGTGCATGGTACAAATAAAAAGGGGCATTAATGTAATGCAGATGGCAGCCCTCAATTAGGTAAATTATGAAGATAAATGTACATTTTTAACATTACAACTTCAGCTAATTTCATGATTGCTAATAGAGTGCCACAGAGGGGGACCATCAGTTGATCCTTAGAGTGTAAGAATTGGGGCAGGTTACTACTGCTTCAGAATTTCTCCACCGTCCCCCCAAAAACGTCCAACCAAAAAGATGCAAGGTATGTTATTGCACCTCTCAGCCTTTGTATTAGCAATTGCTTCAAGGTATACCACATAAAGAAAAAAAAAAGACCTTCCTTTCCAGTTCACAGCTCTATTAAAGACCTGATGCGGAGCGAGTGGCAAAATTCAACTAAAAGTATTACAAGTCGGGGGGGCGGGGCCATACCACCGAGCTGGATGGCAGCATGCACGCTGAGCTCCTGCAAGCCATCAAACTCTAGGCTTTGAAACTATGATTTCCAGCACCAGAACCAACCACCAGGAGCTAAAGGGACACTGGATCCAGGGTGAGGCTGGCTTATCGAGCTGCAGTCCCCTGGAGGAGAGGGCGCCGATCCCCCAATCGAGGCCTACTCCAGCGGTGAGGGGGGCAGACGGCCACTGCCCCACTATCCTGCCTAACAGAACCCATCCTGGGGCCCAAACGAGTGTGGACAAGGCCCTGTTCCCCCCCCGGTGACCGGTGGGGGTGATCCCGGTCCTCACCCCAAAGCCCTGACGAAGACATGGCGGCTGAAGCTAGGGGACCTAACAGCCATGCCCAAGATGGCGGACGCCATGTGCACAGGAGACATGGGGAGAAACAGCTCACTCCCCGCGCTCACAGCCGACACTGCAACCCCTGCCTCCAGACCCTGCCATACAGGGAAGTGGGATTACCTTTACCCACTAACACAGCCACTCAAGTCAGCGATGTCAGCGGCTGCCCTGGGGGGATGGGGCTACACAACAGACCGGCCTTTGCCGTATGGAGACCGAGTCTACCACCAAGCGTGTCACCTCAGCGGCGAGAGAGACCACCTACTCGCCTCCCACTCGGCCTACAACAGCACAACCCCTGCAGTGGCAGCCGTGTGTGGATGACGCCGGACCCCCCATCGCGGCTGACACCGGCCCCCAGGGGACCAAGCGGGACAAGCACTCCGTACCACGGCTGCAACCCCAGGGAAGCAGGCGAACGGCGCAAGGCTGGACCAGTGGCGGATCCAGAGCCTGATCTCGGGAGGGGCACTTGTAGATTATTTAAAGAAATAATCCAGACACAATAACCACTACAGCTCAGTGTAGTGGTTATGGTGTCAATAGTGCCGGGACCCCCTCCCACAGTAAGTAGTCAAACCGCTTAAGAACAGTTTGACAACTTACCTGAGATCTGCTGGGAAATGGGGCTGTAGTAGGGTATAGGAGCAGTGGTGTGTGTGAGTGGTGCAATGTGTAAGGGGTGCAGTGTGTGTGAAGGTTGTAGTGTGTGAGTGAGGGCGGCAGTGTATGTCAGGGATGCAGTGTATGTGTGGGACAGTATGTGTGTGTAACAGTTGCAGT
>OW240922.1:16956090-16973844 GCA_933207985.1 Pelobates cultripes | reverse complement strand
ATGAACGGCCAGACGAAACAGGGGAAAAGCATGGGTTTATAATAAGAGGGAGATATGCCTCAAACAGGGACTGCAAGCCCTAACATAGGGGACAACGGGGAGGGGGAAAACTGTCACGGACAGCCCAGAGCAGTCCTAAGGCCCATTCCGCTACACTAGGATTGGGGTAATACAAATGTTAAATTATGAGATAGAGACTAGGAATCTGGTAATACTATTATATTCTAAAATAGAGGCTAGAATTAGGGTAATGTTATATCATGAGATAGCGGCTAGGATTGGGGTAATAATAATGGTATACTATGAGATAGAGGTTAGGATTAATGTAACAATGTTATATTATGAGATAGAGCCTAGGATTATTAATATATTATGAGATAGAGACTAGGATTAGGGTAATAATGATGTTATATTATGAGGGAGAGGCTTGTGGATTAGGGTAGTAATGTTATATTATAAATTAGAGGTTAGGAATGGGGTTAGAAGGTAATTATGATGTTATATTTAATAGACAGGGCTAAGATTAGAATCATGGTTATTGCACTGTTATATTTAATAAACAGGGCTAAGATTATAATCCTAACCCATTCTATAATCCTGATCCTTATCATGGCAGGCTCCTTGTTCTGGGGTATTGGAACCCAAAGAGTCAGATGCTATAAGCCTTTAACACAAACAGTTTTTTACATGGGGATTTACTTGTATGAGACATATTGTGATTCGATTATAAAACACCCCACCCGTTGCTTCCGAGGACTTATACAACATTTTCCTCTTTGAGTGGTTGACTCAACAGACACAAACTCATCAGAATGACTCTTGGAAATGCAGACGTGCACCTGTCAAGTGAAGAGGAAATATCTCCAAATTATTATCCAGTGTGATAAGGACGCAGGACGCACAGTGTGATAAAATTTTTGGTAGAGGTGTGGCAAGACGCACAGTGCCCAGTGTGATAACATTTTTGGTAGAGGTGTGGCAGGATGCACAAAGCCCAGTTTGATAACATTTTTGGTAGGTGTGTAGCAGGACGCACAATGCCCAGTGTGATAACATTTTTGGTAGGTGTACACCGACTGTAGCACAAAACTACACACCGACTGTAGCACAATACTATACAACGACTGTAGCACAATACTATACACTGACTGTAGCACAATACTCTACACCGATGTAACGGACCATTTTGCACACAACAGGTTAAAAAACGTTTAGGCGATATTCCCCTTTCAGATGCACAGACAGCTACTGTAAGCACCAATCTCCCGAACTGCAAACTACACGAATCCTCTAACTCCCGACCAGGAAACACACCAACACTGGAAACAGCCGAACAGGAAAAGCATACAATCAGCTTATACTCCTGGCAATCAGCATACAATCCAATTACCCCCACGAACGAGACGACACTTCGCTTGAGGGTCAAGCAGAACTGGTTTACTGGGGCTACCAGCCCGGCTTTTATGCAGGTCTCCCACTTGGTGGACACTCCCCTAGGGGACCAGAGACAGGGACACAAAGGGTAAAAGGACCAATCACAGACTTACACATTTCAACAATCCCACAATGCATCACAATCCCTCCTCTCTGGCCTGGAGATAATTGGGAAGTAATCCAATTATCTCCAAGGACAGAGGCAAAACTCCATTACACACATTTTCAGTAAAAAGACATAAAATTACATACAGTTACCTTTATCACATAAAACACACACATTCTACATATCCCCAGATAGCTTAGATCTGAGCGCACATTATTACTGAATGGCGCTCAGATCACATACATACAGTTCAGTCGCCATGGAGCCTAAGTCTTTTTCATAGTCTTTCGTTACACGAATAGGCTCCATGGCATAGCTATCTGGGGTAATGCTGTTCATACGGTCAAACTACCGAATGAACAGTCATTCGGTTCCACTACCGAATGCAGAGGTATGGAGGCTGGCGGCTCAGCGGTGTTCGCGCAAATAAGTGTCCGTTTCCAGTTCCATAGTTTGGGTGCTGAACACCGCTGGCCATTCGGGAGTTAAAATGGCCGCTGCCACGTGTTCTGCAAACGAACAAAGGCCACCCAGCGTTCGTCAATTAAGCTGCGGTTGACCGCAGCTTCTGGGTGGTCAATTGACAGCACACTCCAGTTCCCAGGTGGTCGATCGTTCAGGTACTTGGTTCGGTAGATTGAATCTACCGAACACCCCGGCAATTTCCACTTAAGAGAACAAACCTTGAAATGTTCCTAGAAAAATATTTATACATCAAAATGTTTTAATTCTGGTGGTTTGAAAATAAGATGCTGTTTTTGTGATGCAGCATTGAGATATCTTTCCACCTGTCATGGTCCTAACCGTGCCCTTCTCTATAATTCCATCCACAACGTGTTTCATTAAAAGGAATCTGCACTTAATCCCCTGTGTTTTATGCTCTGGCAGAAAGACAGCACAGGGTATTCTGTTCTTTTAATTATCTTTGCTATTTTTCCTAATGATGAGCGATGATGAGAGGCCTCGAGAGTATTGGTCTCCGGCTGACTCTAATTAATGGCTCTCCTACCTGTAGTGGCTACAGAGAAGTGACTGTAGATAAACCTGTCAGCATTGATACAGTTAAAATAATTACGGAAGCAAGATAAGGAGACAAATGTCACATTTCACACCCCACGGATTGGCTCTTTTACCCATTGTGTGCCAGAGGTCAGTGCATATCTCAAACTGAGAGAAATAATAATCTAATCCAGTATTTTTCCATATTTTAAATAAAGCTATTCCCCGGTTAGACACATGGTGGGATTGTACCAGACACCATCAGTTATTGAGCATTAACAGATCACTTTATTAGCTGTGATCCATTTAAACTTGGCAACTTCAGATTTCCCAAATATAACAGGAATGATACTGAGCTGACTGGGCTACGACAGGGAAAACTGCATCCTCACAGATATTCGCAGCTGAAAGTCCCATCATCCATTTCAAGTCTGATGGTTATAAAAGTTGAAGGGTCACAGATGTTGCATTGGTTACTGAGTCTCTCCAAGCTTCCAGTGGATGTGCTTCACTTAACACATCCTGGTATAGTTACTTAGTTACATAGTTGCAGAGATGAAAAGAGACATGCATCCATCAAGTACAGGCTTTCTCACATCTGGTTTTTGCTGTTGATCCAAAAGAAGGCAAAAATCCCAGTTTGAAGCGCTTCCAGTTTTCAAACAAACTAGGAAAAAAATCCTTCTTGACCCCAGAATATCAGTCACATATTTTCTTGGCTCAGGAAACTATTACCCCACTAATTAGAAATTAAATCCCTGTATGTTATGTTTTTGCAAGTATTTATCCAATTGCAGTTTAAACATCTGTATGGACTCTGATAAAATCACTTCTTCAGACAGAGAATTCCATATCCTTATTGTTCTTACTGTAAAAAAACCTTTTCTTTGCCTTAGATGAAATCTCCTTTCTTCCAGCCTAAATGCGTGACGTTGTGTCCTATGTATAGCCCTGTTTATGAATAGATTTCCAGATAATGTATATATTTGTATAAAGTTATCATATCTCCTCTCAGGCACCATTTTTCCAAACTAAAGATATTTAAATGTTTTAACCTTTCTTCATAACTAAAATGCTCCATTCCTTTTATCAATTTTGTAGCTCGTCTCTGCACTTTTTCTAGTGCCATGATATCTTTCTTTAGAACAGGTGCCCAAAATTGCACATTCAAGGTGTGGTCTTACCAGCAATTTATAAAGAGGCAAAATTATATTTTCATCCCGAGAAGTAATGCCCCTATTTACATGACAAAACCTTACTGGTCTTATGACTAGACTTTCTACTGAAGTGCCAAAAACTGAGCCAGTTAAAACATCACTTTTCTTTCTTAAAGGAGTAGGGTGCACCTTATACCATGTCCATAGGGAACATGCTAACAAGATGATGCACTGGTCTATGTGGCATTATTTTAGATTAATTAACGCTGCTGTGTAAGGAGAGCAAGGGCAAGGCCCAGGCTCAAGGAGCGAAAACTAAACAGCCTAATCTGGGTTCTCGATAGTCCAGGTGTAACACTGATCGAACGTCATGTAAAGCGCAATTTATTTATCATGTCTCAACGCAAAATAAGGCTGTTTGCCAAGCAGGTGAGAGGATGTTTTGCTGCCAAGTCCATACATTTCTGCCTTATTTATTGTTGTCTTCCTAAGGCTATCTGAATCCATCATTAAAGGATGCCTATTCTCTAAACTGCAAACTGTGGCAACAACCAAAATAGCCAATCACAACACATCCCTATACACTGACATTGTCCCAACCTACAGATTACTGAAGCCATATGATTCAGCTCACTTCTGCCTTTAACTCTAAAAGTTTTAGAACTCTGAGAACATTTAGACCCATTAGTGTTTAGTGTGTTGTAGTGGTTATGGTGCTTGCAGTGTGTCTTTTCTATTCCATTGCTCTCTGAGCCACACATTTCCAACTTTAAACTACCGTATATACTCGACTATAAGACGAGTTTTTCTTCTCATATTTTGTGCTGAAAAACCCCCACTCGTCTTATACTCGAGTCACTGTCTGTATTATGGCAACTTACATTGCCATAATATAGACCAGGACCGCCGGGCTCATTACAAACCCGGCGGTCCTGTTGGGGGCTGGCAGCGAGCTGTAATTTACCTTTCCTGCAGCTCCTGTCAGCTCCCTTCTCCTCCGGTCAGGTCAGCTCCCCTGTAAATCTCGCGAGAGCCGCGGGGTCAGACGTGGCAACGCTCCGTGCGGCACTCACACCGTGAGACTTGCAGTGGGAGCTGACCGGAGGAGAGAGAAGGGAGCTGACAGGAGCTGCAGGAAAGGTAAGTTACAGCTCGCTGCCAGCCACCCTCCTACACAGCCCATCCACTGGACCACCAGGGAGTGAGAGCCCCCTCCCTGCCATGTATCAAGCAGGGAGGGGGGACAAAAAAATATATAAATAAAAAATTAAATATTAAAATAAAAATATTAATAATATAAAAAATATATATATTAAAATAATAATAATTAAAAACACACAAACACACTCTGCATCACACACACACTGCACTCATACACACACACAAAAAGTAGGAAAAATAAAAATAGAGACCAAATGGCCTATATAAATAGACAACGACAAGTAAGCTAGTATAATAGATAAAAAGAGTCTCTATTAAAACAGCTAAAAAAAGTATATTAAAATAAAGTCCATCCAAGTAGTAAAATGTTCAATAGAATAAAAATCAATAAAACGTCTCACTGAAATTTCTGGATAGAGTATGCATACAATCCTCAGGAGTTGATCCGTCCGGGTTGTAAATAGTCCGTATATGTGAAAACAAAAAATAAAAATACCACAAACTGCCAATGGTGAATTATTGTAAATCCGAGGGTAAGATAAGTAAAAATAAGGACAATACACTCACATTTGGAGGAGCTTTGGCCAGCTCTAGGATGGAGGGCGTTTAGCGGTATAATCCCCGCTAAGGGATATACTGGAGAAGTGTGTCCGTCGGTCCGGCCTTGGTTATGTCGTGCTAAACAATATATATATATATATATAAAAAACAGCAATAGTGCTCTCAGTTGGAAAAAACAAATAAAATAGAATAAAATATACTCACAAGTGTAGAGCAGGAAATACTGCTCCATGGACACATTGCTGGTGGAATTATCCCCACCTATGGATTTCTTGAATCAGGATACAATAAAAAATGCCAGGAAAAATAACAGTAAAAGTGTATATAAAATACAATAAAAAGAATAGAGGATTGGTCCTATATATAAAAAAAAAGGTAACCAAAAAGAGCTTTTATTGTTTAAAATACACAATTTAAACCATAATGCGTTTCACCTTTAAGGCTTTATCAAAATTGTAGTAAAACAGTATACCTGGCATAAGACAGTATTTATAAGAATATACAGTGATTGAAATTGGCGCCAAAAAACGAATCCACCAATTACAAACAAGTGTTAAAACACATTTTAAAACAAGTTGAATCTTTGCAATTTTATAGGCAAGATTTGTACAAACTGTATAATATATTTATATATAATTAACAAGGCTTTTATTTAGAAATATATAAAAAATTATGATATCACGAGATCGGAGGTGATGGAGCAAAGCTCCGTGGGAAATGTAGTGAAAAGAAAATATAATAAGAAATATAAGGGACGACAAGCGGCTCGCTCATAACAGTAGGGGACCGGCATGTTTGGAGCTAAGCTCCTTGGGCAATGTAGTCGTGACGGTCACCGTGCACATAGGAGGAGGGGCGGCGAGCAGCTCGCTTTGACTATTAATAGCCAGCCGCTCACACAACTGAGGAAGGGTGGTAGAAGGGACCAAAATACCAAACGGTGGTTATAAAGTACATGCCATCAAAATAAGTAAAAAATTGAAATAAAGACTCTAAATACTGCCCTGAAATTTAAATAAATATATATGAAAAACCCAAGATAATTTACAATTGGATGAGTAAAAAATAATAATATAACTGAAAAAACATAAAATACATAAAAAGTATTTCTTTTGAACATTTTGGTGTGTCACATTAAAAATATAAATTAAAACATACATATAAGAAAAGAGGGAAAAGACAAATAAAGAGTTCTGACAAATAATGTACATATTCATAAAAAAGTCTACATTTAAACCTTGGGGTGCAAGGGTCTGTAGCCTATAGAACCATTCCATTTCTGTTTTTCCTAAGATATTTTTTATATCACCTCCCCTCCAGGGTAAGGTGCATTTTTTTATCCCCATATATTTTAACATTTTAGGATCGTTGTTGTGATTTAAATAATGTTTGGATACAGAGTGGTTTAAGTATCCATTTTTAATGTTTCTGCAGTGTTCGCTTAATCTAATTTTCAAACACCTTGTGGTCATTCCAACATACTGGAGGCCACATGGGCATTCAAGCAGATAGATCACATTTTTAGTATTACAACTTATAAATTCCTTAACATTGTAAGCTGTTTTGGTCCTATTTGAGGTGAATTCTGTCATCTTAGATGGTAATGTAGAATCAGTGGTCTTACATACAATACATGTTTTACATTTATGGAACCCTTTAGCTTGGGGAAAGAATGATACTGAATTTTTATATGGGATCATTTTGGTAAAATTCGTGGTTAAAATTGATTTAAAATAGTTCGAATCAGGGACGAAACCTATAAGACGGCGGCGTATGCAGATGATGTACTTTTGACAATTGTAGACCCGCTGAACTTCCTGCCACCTCTGTCCACAGAGCTCACAAAATACGCACTCATCTCGGGATACAAACTCAACCTAGGTAAAACCGAGGCCCTCACGATCCAACTAGATCAAACCACCCTCCAAAACCTCCAAACAAGGCACCCGTTCACGTACCAGACCACAGACATCAAATACCTAGGTATCACTCTCCCAGCGGACCTAACGCAAACTTATAGCTTAAATTACACACCCCTACTGGCAACAGCCACACAAGACCTAGCAAAATGGAAAAACATGTCGATTTCATGGATCGGCCGAATGACTTCAATAAAAATGAACCTCCTCCCGAGGTTCCTATACCTCTTCCAAACCCTTCCAATCCCGATACTAGCCACTGACTTTAAAAAACTACAAACCAAGATAGACAAGTTTATATGGGCCGGAAAAAGAGCACGTATCGCCCGACGAACACTGTACATACCGAATAGACAGGGCGGACTGGGACTTCCTAACCTCACCCAATACTTCTAAGCAGCACAAATAGCACAGACGATCCAACTCCACGCCACCCCCGGCCTTAAGAGATGGGTAGACCTAGAACACAATATATTCGGCTCAGATTTTCCCTCCCTCTTTATCTGGCTCCCAAAAGACGCCAGGCCACCGACTCCCATCACCTCCCCAGCTATCCTCACCACAATAAACATATGGGATAAAATCACCCAAAAATATGATCTCATCTCCCATCCCTCCCCACTAATGCCCATCCTTCGGAACACTAAATTCACGCCAGGTATGTCCCCGAAGGACTTCACCCGTTATGAAGACAATGATCTGATCCGCATTCACCAATTCTACAAAAACCAAAAGATCATACCCTTTGCGGAACTTCCTCAACAGACCCCTTTCATGACCCGCGACTTCTTTCGATACCTACAGATTCGCAGCTACCTGGACAAACCAACCCTACAGAAAGCGAGCAATACCCCCCTCACACCGCTAGAAAGAGCGTGTAACACACACCCACTATGCAGGGGACAAATATCAATACTATACTCCCTACTAAGTAGACAATCACGGGAAGGTTCAATGTCCTATATGGCCGCATGGGAGAGAGACCTGGGCCCCATAGAGACTGGGTGGATATATGGGAAGCCACAGCAACGGTATCGATTTGCGTTAACCACAAAGAACAAGCGTACAAAACCCTCCTTAGATGGTACGTCACTCCACTACGCCTGAAACAAATGAAACAATCAGACAATGATTTGTGCTGGAAGGGATGTGGGAACAGAGGAACATACACCCACATGTGGTGGGAGTGTCCCCGGGTAACCACACTTTGGCAACATATAGCGCGACTAGCCACACAGGCTCTACACACCACAATCCCGCTGGACCCTTGGCTATGGCTCCTATCTAGACCCCTCAAAAACACCCCAAGGGCACAAAACAAACTATTGGCCAAGGTAGCACTAGCCACCAGGCGAGCGATTGCAGAGAAATGGGGGAGCCCAGACATACCGTCCACCACAGTCATGAAACAGAAAATTAACGAAGCCATGCAAATGGATAAACTAACAGCCTTAGTACACGACACCACCAAACATTTCGACAACATATGGGAGCCATGGATCTCCGAATTCCCAACCCTACCAAACGCCCCATCAAGTGGGACAGACCAGGTGGGAGGGAGCACCCAAGGAGCACCAACACGGAGGTAAAACCCAGCCCTCTCACCCAACCAATAGAGCCACCAAATATGCACCCCCTCCACACCCCTAACGCAAGACACCTCCACTACCCATGGCAACAAGGCCAACCGAAAACACTCACACCACCACACACCAAACGACCCAACAACACAAAGCAAGGCTCGAACCCGTGCAAACACACCCCAGACCAGACCATAACGTCAAGCAGGCCCAAGAGCACATCCATCACAGAGACGGCACAAAGTACAACTAATACACAAGACGCAACCCCACAACACCCAGGATACGAACAACGCCTCAGGAACAAACCAAACCGGCCACACACCATAGAACTGAAAGAGGCAGGCCACTAGGCATAGCAGGAGGCACTCGACCTAGACAAAAACACAATGTCCAACACATCCCACCCTACAACAGCAGCCTATGTCAGGGCATATACACATACCATAGACAGAGTTATAGCCTGCTCAGACTTAACACCACCCAACCCCAGAAAACTCAACCTGCAGGCATACTCGAGCCTGGAAAGGGGACACAACACATCTATGGGCCCACCAACAGAAATCACACACCAGCCCCATGACTTGACCAACCCCCCCTTCCGAACACACCCCGGATGGAGACTCACAAACACACACCACCTACCATCAGGGAAAATACACGCACCACGAACACAATACCACAGAACACAAACCAAACGTAACGTAAGTGAAGGCACTGTAAACTATCACACGACGTAATATATGTCACGATTCGGGGAACCAAACACGCCAACACACACACACACACAAAGTGCCGTACCGGACCTTAGAGTGGCCGGGCTAAGCACACAAAGAATAGTCAGGAAACAAGCCGAGTAAGGGGAACCAGAAGACAGAATAACGTGAAACAAGCCGAGGTCAAAGGGTAGGAGAAAGTCACAAAGTCGGATAACAAGCCAGAGAGTACGTAACCAGAAGCACAAGTTCAGAATCAATACTAACAAGCAAAGACCACAACAGGGCAAGGAGGAACAGGAAAGGTAAGTATTTAAACCATCAGGTTAATTCTGATTGGATGATTTCCAATCAGAATTAACAATCACACGTGGGAGATATTTAGACCTCCCACTGTGATTGTGGCACTTTGCCTTTAACGCCGGGTCAGGTGACTGACCCCGGCGTGTATAACCCTGGGCGGTCTCCCAGCGTGCAGCGTCATGCATGCTGCCGCTGGGGGACGTGGAGGGAACGGCGGGCGGCATCCGAGGCTGGAAGGATGCCGCTCGCCGTACCCACGAGGCGGAGGGGACCGCGGACGGCTGGAGGGTGAGTACTGCGAGCGGAGTGCAGCCTCCCCTCGCAGCCGTCCGCGGGAGCCTGACATTACCCCCCCCTCGAAGACCACCCAGGGGGTGGGAAGCGGAAGGCTTCAAAGGAAAGCGGGCATGAAAGGAGCGGACCAAAGAGGGAGCGTGCACATCGGAGCTTGAAACCCAGGACCGCTCCTCAGGGCCGTACCCCTTCCAGTCCACCAAATATTGCAGCCGACCCCTAGAAACACGAGAGTCGAGAAGGGTAGCCACCTCGTACACGTCGTCAGAGACAGCTCGAGGGGAAACGGGCCGCCCGAGGGGACGAGAGAACCGGTTACACAGCAAGGGTTTCAAAAGCGAGACGTGAAACGTGTTCGGGACATGCATGGAAGGAGGCAAATCAAGGGAGTAGGAAACGGGATTAACCCTACGTAACACCTTTAAGGGACCAAGAAACCTGGGGGCAAATTTCATCGAGGGAACCTTGAGACGGAGGTTCCGGGAGGACAACCATACCCTATCACCCGGAACATAGGAAGGGGCCGCAACCCTACGGCGATCAGCAAACTTTTTCTGAGCAGCTGCTGAACGAGACAGCGCAACATGGACTTGATCCCACGTCTTCCGCAAAGAGGCGAGGTGCTGGTCCAAGGCGGGCATTCCCTTGTCGGAGAACGCACCGGGAAGGACAGAAGGACGAAACCCATAAGCAACCTCAAAAGGACTTAAGCCAGTAGACGAATGAGACACCGTATTCCTGGCAAATTCAGCCCACGGAAGAAGGCGAGACCAGTCATCCTGGTGCGCATTAGTGAAGCAGCGCAAATACAATTCCACAGACTGATTAGCACGTTCGGCCGCACCATTAGATTGCGGGTGATAGGAGGAAGAAAGCGACAAGGATACCCCCATCTCAGCACAAAAGCCCCTCCAGAACCGAGAGACAAATTGAGGGCCCCTGTCAGATACGATATCCTGGGGTACCCCATGCAATCGGAACACTTCTTTGGCAAATACCTGAGCTAACTGAACCGCAGAAGGCAGTTTCTTAAGCGGAATGAAGTGCGCCATTTTAGAGAACCTATCCGTCACAGTCAGTATCACCGTCTGACCATCAGAAAGAGGCAGGTCTACAATGAAATCCATGGATAAGTGGGTCCATGGTTTCTTGGGTATAGATAGAGGCATCAGAAAACCCTGGGGTCTCATATTAAGGGACTTACATTGCGTGCAGACCTGACAAGCCTGAACAAAATCCACTACGTCTCGCTTGAGTGAAGGCCACCAGAACTGTTGAAGGAGGCCCTTGTAGGTTTTGGTAACCCCCGGATGACCAGCAGTTTTGGCTGTGTGAAATAAAGTTAACAACTTTTTTCTGTCATTAGCTTCAACGTATAGTTTACCAACCGGCGTCTCAGGGGGTGCCTGGGTTTGGTATGTCTTAATACTGGTAAGGAAAGGTGAAGAAACAACCAAACGGGTAGCAGCTATTATCTGTGACTCAGGTACAATAGGTTCAGGAGTCGGGTTAACAAATTCTACTGGTTCATGCTGCCGAGAGATGGCGTCAGCCTTGGCATTACGGCAACCAGGTCTATAGGTGATAACATATTGGAAGCGTGAGAGAAATAGAGACCATCTAGCCTGCCGGGCAGATAACCTTCTAGCATCAGCAATATAGGATAGATTCTTATGATCTGTTATAACCATAATTTTGTGTCTAGAACCCTCTAATAAGTACCTCCATTCCTTGAAAGCTAACACAATAGCTAATAGTTCCCTATTCCCAACATCATAATTCTTCTCTGAATCAGACAACCTTTTAGAAAAATAACAACAGGGATGGAGGGGTTTGTCATAAGACAACCTCTGTGACAGTACGGCTCCCACACCTGACTCTGAAGCGTCTACTTCCATAACAAAGGGAAGAGAAGGATCAGGGTGGTGCAGCACTGGAGCAGAGGCAAATGCCTTCTTGAGGGTTTCGAAGGCCTTAAGGGCTTCAGGAGTCCAAACCCTAGGATGTAGACCTTTTTTTGTCAACTTCGTTATGGGAGATATGAGTGGTGAAAAGTTTTTTATAAATTTCCTATAATAGTTGGCAAATCCTATAAAACGCTGGATAGCCTTTAGTCCTTGGGGAAGTGGCCAGGACATTATAGCTTCCAATTTAGCAGGATCCATACTGAAACCCTGTTCAGTAATGATATATCCTAGGAATTGCACAGAGGTCTGATCGAATAAACATTTTTCTAACTTACAGTAGAGTCCGTTCTGCAATAGCCTTTTGAGCACCATCCTAACATGGTTATGGTGTGACTTCAAATCAGGAGAATACACAAGTATGTCGTCAAGGTATACTACAGCACAGACATGCAATAGATCCCTAAGGACATCATTTATGAGGTCCTGAAACACGGCAGGAGCATTACACAATCCAAAAGGCATGACCAGATATTCGTAATGCCCACTGCGTGTGTTGAAGGCTGTCTTCCACTCGTCATTCTCCTTTATACGGACAAGGTTATAAGCCCCCCTGAGGTCTAATTTGGTGAAAATTTTAGAACCTTTAACACGATCAAACAACTCAGTGATGAGGGGGATAGGGTAGGCGTTTTTAACCGTTATATTGTTCAGACCCCTGTAGTCTATACATGGCCTCAAATCACCCTCCTTCTTAGCCACAAAAAAGAAACCAGCACCAGCAGGAGAGGAGGACCTTCTAATAAAACCTTTTCTTAGGGATTCCTGTATGTACTCCTCCATGATTTGGTTCTCTTTTTCAGAAAGAGGGTAGACCTTTCCCCTAGGAGGCATAGTGCCCGGTAAAAGGTTTATGGCACAATCATACTCACGATGTGGAGGTAGCTTATCTGCCTCCCTCTTCTCAAAAACCAAGGCAAGATCCGCATAAACAGAGGGCACAGAAACCGAGAGTGGTTTAGCCGTGGGTACGTTAAGTAAACAGACAGGACGTACATGAGCCACACAGTCTCGCTGACAAGATTCCCCCCAGGAAAGTATGTCTAAACAACCCCAATCAAGAACAGGGTTGTGTTTAACTAACCAGGGAAAACCTAGAACGATGGAGGCTGTTGGGGAGTTAATTATTTGGAAGGTTAACTTCTCTTTGTGCAAAACACCCACAGACATAACTATTTCCTGGGTTTCATGGGTCACCAGAGGTTTCTCCAGTGGTCTACCATCTATGGCCTCAACGGCCAAGGGTGTCTCCTTTCGAATCAAATTCAGGGCTGCGGTTTTGGCAAAGGTCTCATCCATAAGGTTGTCTGCCGCACCTGAATCGATCAGGGCTTTGGTTGTTATAGTGGTTTTATTGACCAAGAGAGAAACCGTAATAAACGGTCTAGAGATGGACATATGAGGGGACAAAGTCATAACACCCGAGGCCGACCCCTCTCTAGGCCTTAGGTGCTGCAGTTTCCCTGTAGTTTAGGGCAGGCTTTACAGTGATGCCCCCTCTTCCCACAATAAAGGCATAACCCCTCCCTTCTACGGTACGCTCTTTCGGCCTCAGTTAACCCTGTAGCACCCAACTGCATGGGTTCAGGGGATGGCTGCACAGGAGCGGGTAACGCTAGCAGGGAAGTACTGGGTAGAGCAGGTAACACCCGTGTATCCAACCGTCTTTGGCTACGCCTCTCTCTAATACGGTTATCTATAAGAATCACATAGTCTATAACATCATCTAGAAGAGCAGGTAATTCCCTGGATGCTATTTCATCCAGTATATAAGCGGCCAGACCCTCCTGAAAGGCTGTTACGAGGGCGTCATTATTCCAAACCACTTCAGCTGCTAGAGTACGAAATTCGATAGTGTAATCTGCTACAGACCTGTTACCCTGTCGGACCCTAAGCAGAGCCTTGCCAGCAGAAGCAACCCTACCGGGTTGATCAAACGTGCGTCTGAAAGCTGTCAGAAAATCTGCAAAGGACATAGGAGACGTATTTTCCCAAATGGGGTTGGCCCATGCTAAAGCTCTCCCGGACAAGTGGTTTATCAAAAAGGCAATTTTAGATCTGTCAGTGGGATAGGAGCGTGGATTCATCACCAAATGGATGTCGATTTGGTTGAGGAAACCACGACACAATGCTGGGTCACCACTGTAGCGCTGTGGCGGCGTCATGTGAACTACATGAGCGGGAACAGGTACTGGAGTGGGAATGGGTTCAGGCACAGCAGCAGCAGCCTCCTGAACGGCCGGTTGCAAGTGTGCAGTACGAGCCAGAATGGTTTGTAAAGCTTGAGCAAACTGATCCATACGGTGGTCTAAGCCATCCATTCTAGCCTCTTGATTAACTAGGAGCTGTGGTATGTCAGCAGGTTCCATTATGGCCCTGTTGTAATGTCACGATTCGGGGAACCAAACACGCCAACACACACACACACACAAAGTGCCGTACCGGACCTTAGAGTGGCCGGGCTAAGCACACAAAGAATAGTCAGGAAACAAGCCGAGTAAGGGGAACCAGAAGACAGAATAACGTGAAACAAGCCGAGGTCAAAGGGTAGGAGAAAGTCACAAAGTCGGATAACAAGCCAGAGAGTACGTAACCAGAAGCACAAGTTCAGAATCAATACTAACAAGCAAAGACCACAACAGGGCAAGGAGGAACAGGAAAGGTAAGTATTTAAACCATCAGGTTAATTCTGATTGGATGATTTCCAATCAGAATTAACAATCACACGTGGGAGATATTTAGACCTCCCACTGTGATTGTGGCACTTTGCCTTTAACGCCGGGTCAGGTGACTGACCCCGGCGTGTATAACCCTGGGCGGTCTCCCAGCGTGCAGCGTCATGCATGCTGCCGCTGGGGGACGTGGAGGGAACGGCGGGCGGCATCCGAGGCTGGAAGGATGCCGCTCGCCGTACCCACGAGGCGGAGGGGACCGCGGACGGCTGGAGGGTGAGTACTGCGAGCGGAGTGCAGCCTCCCCTCGCAGCCGTCCGCGGGAGCCTGACAATATAGTTCACCCCCCCCCAAGAGTTACATCCCGGAACCCCCCTCCCACCAGATACAGAGTCAAACAATAACAATTATCAACAACTGCAGCAGCTAGAACTAACGCAAAATAAGGAACACCACTAATTCATAGTTCAAGCACCTTACCAGCTACAGACAAGGTCAACAAGATATCCGATCTCTGTGAACCCAAACTCATACCCAAGTTCCCCCTTTCTGTACCCTACCCCGAATGATATGTAAAAATTAAGGTAAAACGCTGTAAACTGTTAACTGTAAGCTCAACCTCGTTCTGTCTTTTGCTTGTAATGTTTAATACGATGGTCAAGTAATTCCATGTCAAAAATAATGTTCTGTCATAACGATGAGAACGTGGACGACTGGTCCTAAGACCCTGTTACCCTTCCTCCCCCCAACCCTTCTTCCTTTCTGTACCCCAACAACCCCCCCTTTTTTATAACTTGAAAACAATAAAAACCTTGAATTTCAAAAAAAAAAATGATTTAAAATTGGGGGCTCCTCTAAAGACTATATTTGGCTTTTCAGGAATGATTTTAAGAAGTTTGTCGTCGTGTTCTAAAATATGCCAATGTTTTTTAATGATCTTTTTAATTTCCCTACTTTTATTATTATAATAAAATAATTTCCTGCTCTACACTTGTTAGTATATTTTATTTATTTTTTCCAACTGAGAGCACTATTGCTGTTTTATATATATATATATATATATATTGTGGAGCACGACGTAACCAAGGCCGGACCGACGGACACACTTCTGCATTATATACACACACACACACTGCATTCATTATATACACACACTGCACTCATACACACACACTGCATTCATTATATACACACACTGCACTCATACACACACACTGCATTATATACACACACACACACACTGCATTATATACACACACACTGCATTCATTATACACACACTGCATTCATACACACACACACACTGCATTCATTATATACACACACTGCACTCATACATACACTGCATTCATACACATACACACACACACACACTGCATTCATTATATACACACACTGCACTCATACACATACACACACTGCATTCATACACACTGCATTCATTATATACACACACTGTAAATAAATATTCAATTAATATAATTTTGGGGGGAATTTAAAATTATTTAGAAATTTACCAGTAGCTGCTGCATTTCCCACCCTAGTCTTATACTCGAGTCAATACGGTTTCCCAGTTTTTTGAGGTAAAAATAGGGGTATCGACTTCTATTCGGGTCGACTTATACTCGAGTATATACGGGTAATCATGTTTATTTATAGCACCAACATATTGTGTAGCGCTGTCATATTGTTTTCCTACCTTGAGAGATGATCTTGCAGTTTTCATTTTTCAGAAGATGTTGCAGCCATTACCATAAATTGCAAAATACCTGAAAAAAAAAGGAATAGAAACTAAAAGGCTTTAATCGGAGATACAATGCTATTCAGTCAACCAATTCTCCCGTGTCGAGGTTATTTCAATATAAAGCACATCTGTCACTAAGAAGGAATTGTTATCATTTTTGTCACTTCGTTTCCTCTTGTTTCTTTATTCATCGTTTTTCTAAAACTATTTAATAGATGAAGGATATGTCCATAGATGTTTGATTGGGCATGAGCCTAAAGCATCAAGGTGCATCGAGATGAAGTGTTCTGGGTGCCTTTAGTGTCCCTTTAAGGGATAAAACAGTCCCTCCAACTGCTCTTTATAATCCCATATATAATCTCTTTCTTATCCATTCCCCATCTATCTGCTAACCGGTTTGTTTATCCCAGTCTCTGCAAGTTTTCCCTGTATCGCCTCATCTCCACTTCAAATGATCCCTGTTATGCAGACTTCCCACTAACATCCATTGATCTCTAAATTAATCTTCCTGTTCTGTGCTATCTGTCCCTCTGATACTAATCCTTCACCTTCCAATACTAATCCCCCACCTTCCGACACTAATCCCCCACCTTCCGATACTAATCCTCCACCTCTTACCTTGCAATACTAATCCCCCACCTTCCAATACTAATCCTCCGCCTTGCGATACTAATCCTCCACCTGCCAAAACTAATCCCCCACCTTGTGATAGTAATCCTCCACCGTCCGATACTAATCCATCACATACTAATCCCTCACCTTCCGATACTAATCCCTTACCTTCCAATATTAATACTCCACCTACCGATAGTAATCCTCCACCTTCAGATACTAATCCTCTACCTTCCGATACTAATCCCCCACCCTCCGATACTAGCCCCCACCTTCCGATACTAGTCCCCCACCTTCCGATACTTGTCCCCCACCTTCCGATACTAATCCCTCACCTTCCGATACTAATCCCTCACCTTCCGATACTAATTCTACACATTTTTCTTGAAATATGTTATTAATGTGTATACCCCATTCAATTTTATCCAAACCCATCATTTTCATCCCCCATATGACATTAGCCCCTTCCCCCATATGACAGTCATATGGTACGACCCCCTCTATCCTCATCTGACACTACCTCTCTCTCCCC
>OW240922.1:16819436-16955990 GCA_933207985.1 Pelobates cultripes | reverse complement strand
ACATTACATTATTTTGTTACATTTTTGTAAAAGGGCTTATATGTGCTTTTATTTGCTGTCATTAATTAACAAGGAATACTTTGTGTAAGTCTGGCAACTGCTTCTAAATGTCAGGAGGAGTTTTGATATTGAGTTCAATAAGAGAATAAATGGTTCAGTTAAAGGACCACTATAGTGCCAGGAAAACATACTCGTTTTCCTGGCAATATAGTGCCCTGAGGGTGCCCCACCCTCAGGGTCCCCCTCCCGCCAGGCTCTGGGGAGAGGAAGGGGTTAAACACTTACCTTTCTCCAGAGCCAGGCAGGGAGCCTTCCTCCTCCTCTCCTTCTTTCTAGCGACATCATCGGCTGAATGCGCATGCGCGGCAGGAGCCGCATGCGCATTCAGCCAGTCTCATAGGAAAGCATTCATAATGCTTTCCTATGGACGCTGGCGTCTTCTCACTGTGATTTTCACAGTGAGAAGCACGCAAGCGCCTCTAGCGGCTGTCAATGAGACAGCCACTAGAGACTTTAGAGGCTGGATTAACCCTCAGTGTAAACATAGCAGGCAGGGTTAATCCTATCTGGACCTGGCACCCAGACCACTTCATTAAGCTGAAGTGGTCTGGGTGCCTATAGTGGTCCTTTAATTAGCTGATTGTGACATGCCACGTGGTCACACTGGAATTGTACCAGCGTTGTAGCCTTTCACCTTACCCCAAAAGAGCATAATCACTGTGACTGTGGGCCTGGTCCCTAAAATACCTTTTGTCTGTTGAACTTAATTATTAAGTTATTATTTATTAAGTTATTTTACTATGTTATTGTTGAGTTATTGTTTAAATGTAAAACTGAAGGAAAGGTAATTAGGTGTTTTGGTGTCAGACAGGTAATTCAATTATGGAGTCTTAATCTAATGATGTCCTAGACACCAAAAAGCTGTGAGTAATAACTTGCCAATCTCCGATCTAGAGCTTTAATTAAGCTTGTTGTTTTACTTTACCTAACACAACCTATCAATCTCGGGTCTAGACCTATCGTCAAGCTTGTTGTGTATCATTATACTATAAAATTATGCATGCCCTATCTATAACCTCAAATCTAATACATGATGCCATGCCTGAGGATTGCCGTTGGGGTACCTCAAGCCTGTTTGTACTCACTTTATGCACTGCAAATATACAAAATAAAAATAAATAAAAAAGCTGGTAGTAACTGATATTGTTTGGTTTGATGACCCCCTGTTGTAGTTATTCCTATATATATGTGTTCTGTGTTTCAATAAACTAGTTCTACTTCCAGCATTAAGACTTGTCTAATGTATGGAGGGGGGCTGTGGGGGAGCTATACTACTATAGCTATGATCACTGAAGCTACTCTGGAGAGCTAGAAACACAGAGGGGAAGGGAACCTCTGGTGGTGATACTCCGGTGGTGATACTCCGGTGATCTGTCACACTGATAAATCTTCTGGTTGTGATAGCTCATTCTTCGCTGTTTAATGTAAGGTTTTGGGCCCTTTTCGCCACAGCAATAACAGCAAAAGTGAGATCAAAAATATCAGAAAGGTGTGATTGTGATCATCATTAACTGCTCATCAGCAGTAATATGATAGGGCTTAGACAATAGCATGTCCTTGAAACCAATCTATGATATAACTTTGTTTTGTCCCCACCCCACTATTAATAGTGACCAGAAATTTAAAGGAGCAGTAATGTCACCCAGGTCACTTTACCTTAATGATTATATTTAAGCCTGCTAGGCAAAACACAGCAGTTTTTTTAGAAAGTGCAAAGCTTACATTGCAGGGTTACATGCCTCCAGTGGCTATTACACTGACAGCCATTAGTGGCGCTTCCTGCTACAGTAACTGAGTAAAACGTGATCACATGACTGCAGCCCCCATAAGAAAGCAATGACTCAATACTTTCCTATAGGGAAAGTTGATGTACAAGCGACATGGCATGCACATCGGTTCCCCCAATGCTTCTCTATAAGAAGTGTTGGATAGGTCGAACTCTGGGGAGGCCATACCTCCTCTGAGATGCCGCAAGCAGGTGAGAGGTAAGCAGTGCCGAGGGAGCTTTGGTGCTGGAAAAATCTTTTTTTTTGAACTTTTTTATGCTGAACATTGGGGGAAGCACCAGTCCTAGGCAAACAGGAACACTAAAGTGTTAGGAATACACATTTGTGTACCTTTAAGCAATGTTCTTCCAATACTGTATCCCTCCTTGGAATTATATCTATGTTTACTACTGTGCTACGGTGTTATTATTGTTTTAAAGCCAATTCGTGTCCAATATGTTTTCAGCTGCCATGCTACTGGACTATTAACCTGGGCATTGCCCTTCTTCCAATGGGTTAAATAATGCCAGCCTGTCACATGCTGAGAATAAATTTCATCCGATTATGCCGATAAACTGCAGAATAAGAATTCAATCATTTTTGTGGATGAAAGGTGAAATTTGGCATTCGCCTTGCTGACTCTGAGTTAAATGGTTTGTTTGTAAATTGTACAAAAAAGGCAAAATCAGCTCCGTACACATGAATGAATGTATTTAAAGGTTTAATCTTTTGGCATTCGATAATGAAGGGTACTAAACAAAGGGCCATTTTTTTCAGAAAATAGGACTAATTTTTGTTAACCCAAAATTAGTGGTAAAGGCTGCCTGCTTCCTGTATGCCGAATGTATTCTTTATATAGCAAGTATCGCTATACATATACAGAACGCAATCTGGCCCCGCGAGGGAGATGAAAGATCTATTAACAGGCTACTGCATGCTTTCATAACGGGAGGCAGAGCTTGTGAGACTGTCTGTCTGCAGCTCTGTCACTCTCAAGCACTGGTGTGCTAGAGCTTTGCCGAAGGTTATCACAAAAATGTTAGATGCTATGCATTGCTGGCGTGAATAGAGTGTATTGTGTAAACCCTCCCTGGCCAGAGGTAAGAAGCAGGGAAGGTGGAATAAACTTTATAAAAGATAAACAATAAATAATAATAAAAAAAAGAAAACCGATTTTCTGTCCACCCCACAGAACACATCCCTTATCCCACCCCACAAATTCTCATACACACAACAAACACTGCATTTACTATAAAACATGCACGCTGCATTCACTATACACATACACACACACACACACCACATTCACTATACACACACACACACACACACTACATTCACTATAAACACACACACTGCATTTACTATAAAACATGCACACTGCATTCACTATACACACACACACACACACACACTACATTTACTATAACCCTCACATTTTTGTAAATATTTTATTATATCTTTTCATGTGGCAACACTGAAGAAATTACACTCTGCTACAATGTAAAGTAGTAAGTGTACAGCATGTATAACAGTGTACATTTGCTGCCCCCTCAAAATAACTCAACACACAGCCATTAATGTCTAAACTGTTTGCAACAAAAGTGAGTACACCCTTAAATGGAAATGTCCAAATTGGGCCCAATTAGCCATTTTCCCTCCCCGGTGTCATGTGACTCGTAGTGTTACAATGTCTCAGGTTTGAATGGGAGGCAGGTGTGTTCAATTTCGTGTTATCGCTCTCACACTATCTCATACTGGTCAATGGAAGTTCAACATGGCACCTCATGGCAAAGACCTCTCTGAGGATCTGAAAAAAAAAGAATTGTTGCTCTACATAAAGATGGCCTAGGCTGTAAGAAGATTGCAGAGACCCTAAAACTGAGCAGCAGCACGGTGGGCAAGACCATACATAGGTTTCACAGGACAGGTTCCACTCAGAACAGGCCTCGCCATGGTCGACCAAACAAGTTGAGTGCATGTGCTCAGCATCATATCCAGAGGTTGTCTTTGGGAAATAGATGTATGAGTTCTGCCAGCATTGCTGCAGAGGTTGAAGGGGTGGGGGGTCAGCCTGTCAGTGCTCAGACCATACGCTGCACATGCATCCAGTTGGTCTGCATGGCTGTCATCCCAGAAGGAAGTCTCTTCTAAAGATGATGCACAAGAAAGCCCACAGTTTGCTGAAGACAAGGAGACTAAGGACATGGATTACTGGAACCATGTCCTGTGATCCGATGAGACCAAGATAACTTATTGGGTTCAGATGGTGTCAAGCGTGTGTGGCAGCAACCAGGTGTGGAGTACAAAGACAAGTGTGTCTTGCCTACACTCAAGCATGGTGGTGAGAGTGTCATGGTCTGGGCCCTCATGAGAGCTGCCGACACTGGGGAGCTACAGTTCATTGAGGGAACCATGAATGCCAATATGTAGTGTGACATACTGAAGAAGAGCATTATCCCCTCCCTTTGGAGACTGGGTTGCAGGGCAGTATTCCAACATGATAACAACCCCAAACACACCTCCAAGATGACCACTGCCTTGCTAAAGAAGCTGAAGGTAAATGTGATGGACTGGCCAAGCATGTCTCCAGACTTAAACCCTATTGAGCATTTGTGGGGCATCCTCAAATGGAAGGTGGGGGAGTGCAAGGTCTCTAACATTCACCAGCTCCGTAATGAGTGGAAAAGGACTCCACACACACACAACAGTGGAAACCTGTGAAGCTCTGGTGAACTCCATGCCCATGAGGGTTAAGGCAGTGCTGGAAAATAATGGTGGCCACACAAAATATTGACACTTTGGGCCCATTTCCACTTAGGCGTGTACTCACTTTTGGTGCCAATGGTTTAGACGTTCATGGCTGTGTGCTGAATTATTTTGAGGGGACAGCAAATTTACACTGTTATACATGCTGTACACCTACTACTTTACATTGTAGCAGAGTTTCATTTCTTCAGTGTTGTCACATGAAAAGATTTAATAAAATATTTACAAAAATATGAGGGGGGTCACCTGTTTGTTGCAGAGGGGCCGGCAGCACACTCTCACTTCCCTTCTCAGCAGCTCCCCAACATTTCTGATGGCAGCCCTGCACACTGCATTCAGTATACACTACACGTAAGCTGTAATTATGGTAAAGGTTATTTTATTATTATTATTATTTCCCAAAATGTCTAATGAAAATAAAAGGGTGATTATTATATACCAGTGCATCTTATATCCTGAAAAATTTGGTATGTGATCCGCATTTGTTTTCCAAAGTGTTACTTTAATAAAATATAAAGCCAAATAGCAGTTAACAGAGCTGAATTGATCATAGAGTAACTACTTATAAATGCATGATTCGCTTGAACCACAGTGGTGATTTAAGTATATTTCCTGCAAGAGATTTATCTGTTATCTCAACCTGCCAGATCTGAGGGCCAAATAGATTTAAGCCAATTTGTAAAATGTTTTATTTGTAAAACAGTTCACAGTCTGGGACAGGATATTTGCAAGCCTGACCTTACAGACTCTGCTCACTGATTGTTTGACAGTTTAATTCTTTATCACTCCAAACAGGGAGCTGTAGCAGGCCTGCAGGGTCCGAGTGGTGGCGAGAGGTGGATACAGGGTTACTAATGGTGACAGACTGCAGGAAACACTCTAATTAGCTTGTATCAAGTCAGATCATATTGTATTAGATGTGGCCCCAAGGCTGTTTGCAGCAACGTGTGATGAGCCGTCTTAACAACGTGAGCAGGCAGGAGATGACTAAAAATGCAGAATTGTATTCTTGATTAAACCATGTGCTATATCTACAAACACAGACTCTACAATATCTTGAACACAAAATGGCGGTCTTTCGAACACAATAGAGATCATGTGAACTTCCTGCTGACTGAACTCAGATAATATTTTCATTTTTTTAATATGAGCTGAACAGCTCCTTAGCTAATTAAATGTTTTGTTAAGATGGGATGTTAGTGTCCAAATGTAATTAAATCCTTCATGATCAGATGATCTTGTGTAGCTGACAGACGGATGAATAACAAGTGTCTTCTAGAGTCAGTCAGAAACAAACTTAAAGTCTAAGCACCAGAACCACTGTAGCTTAAAGCAACATCACAGGCACCATAACAACTTCCTTAGAATAATGTTGTTATGGTGCAAGGAGGTCTTGGGCTCTGGCGTGAACCTTGCCTGATCACTCTGCCCTGAACTTCCACTCAATGTCCGAGGCTTCAGTCACTACGCTTTAAGCCTATTAGTAGCTCTCCATTGAGGCTGACTGCCTCAATGAATATTTTTGTTCTGTATTTACAGATGAAAATGAAGGAAAGGGACCTCAGTTGAGAAAAAGGATAAATGAGGCATTTATTACACGTGAGTTTACAGAGGAAGAGGTTCTATTTCAACTGTCAAAGGTAAAGACAAATAAGTCAATGGGACCTGATGGAATACACCCAGAGCTATTAAAAGAGCTTAGTGGTGTACTAGCAAAACCATTAACAGATTTATTTAACCAATCATTGTTAACAGGAGTAGTCCCAGAAGATTGTAAGTTAGTGAATGTTGTGCCCATTTACAAGAAAGGTAATAGGGAGGAGTCGGGCAACTATAGGCCAGTAAGCCTTACTTCAGTAGTGGGGAAAGTGATGGAAACCATGTTAAAGGATAGGATTGTTGAACATCTAAAAACACATGGATTTCAAGATCAGAGACAACATGGGTTTACTTCAGGGAGATCATGCCAAACTAATCTTATTGATTTTTTTGATTGGGTAACTAAAATTATAGATCAGGGTGGTGCAGTAGACATTGCTTACCTAGATTTCAGTAAGGCTTTTGACACTGTTGCACATAGAAGGCTTATCAATAGACTGCAATCTTTAAGTTTGGATTCAAATATTGTTGAATGGGTAAGGCAGTGGCTGAGTGACAGGCAACAGAGGGTTGTAGTCAATGGAATGTATTCGAAGCTTGGACTTGTCACCAGTGGGGTACCTCAGGGATCTGTACTTGGACCCATTCTCTTTAATATTTTTATTAGTTATATTGCAGAAGGTCTTGATGGTAAGGTATGTCTTTTTGCTGATGATACTAAGATATGTAACAGGGTTGATGTTCCAGGAGGGATAAGCCAAATGGCAAATGATTTAGGTAAACTAGAAAAATGGTCAGAATTGTGGCAACTGACATTTAATGTGGATAAGTGCAAGATAATGCATCTTGGACGTAAAAACCCAAGGGCAGAGTACAGAATATTTGATAGAGTCCTAACCTCAACATATGAGGAAAGGGATTTAGGGGTGATTATTTCTGATGACTTAAAGGTAGGCAGACAATGTAATAGAGCAGCAGGAAATGCTAGCAGAATGCTTGGTTGTATAGGGAGAGGTATTAGCAGTAGAAAGAGGGAAGTGCTCATGCCATTGTACAGAACACTGGTGAGACCTCACTTGGAGTATTGTACACAGTACTGGAGACCGTATCTTCAGAAGGATATTGATACCTTAGAGAGGGTTCAGAGAAGGGCTACTAAACTGGTTCATGGATTGCGGGATAAAACTTACCAGGAAAGGTTAAAGGATCTTAACATGTATAGCTTGGAGGAAAGACGAGACAGGGGGGATATGATAGAAACATTTAAATATATAAAGGGAATCAACACAGTAAAGGAGGAGACTATATTTAAAAGAAGAAAAACTACCACAACAAGAGGACATAGTCTTAAATTAGAGGGACAAAGGTTTAAAAATAATATCAGGAAGTATTACTTTACTGAGAGGGTAGTGGATGCATGGAATAGCCTTCCAGCTGAAGTGGTAGAGGTTAACACAATAAAGGAGTTTAAGCATGCGTGGGATAGGCATAAGGCTATCCTAACTATAAGATAAGACTAGGGACTAATGAAAGTATTTAGAAAATTGGGCAGATTAAATGGGCCGAATGGTTCTTATCTGCCGTCACATTCTATGTTTCTAAGTTATTCATAGACTGGGTGCTTAAACTAACACTCTCAGTCACACCTGGTCAGAGGCTTTCTGATTGAAGCCTCGGACATTGAGCGGAAGTTCAACAAGCGGTCGGGCCTTGCAGTTAAACCTCATAAAGTGACACAGGTGACGGTGACTATTTGCCTGATGCATAGCTCCCTGATAGTACGGTCTTTACTGCAAATCCTGCCATATCGGCTGACCTGTCTGCTCTAGACCGCTGGAGTTTATGTAGCTGTACTTGGGGGATAATATTTAGGAGAGATTGTCAACCTGACATACTTACACCAAACATTATCTTGCACATAATCCAGAAAAGAGAGATGGTACCTGAAATTAAGCAATTCTGGGTTTGTGGCAATCAGGGTTCAGATGAGTAATACAGATTAAGGAACAGCGCACACATAAAAATAAATGTTTACTTAAAATCACCTATCTCAGCAAACAAATATGAGGATTCAGTTCCACCATATGGACTTATTGTGTTAAGCCCACCACTACATCACAGTACCCCAAGATGTCCAGATGAGTGGCAGCAGAGGCGGCTCTCTAATTAGGTGGTTTAGGCGGCCGCCTAAGGCTTCGCACTGTCTGGGGCCTCGTGGCCGCCTAAACCATATGGGGGAAAACAGTGTCGGGTCCTCGGTCAGTGACCAAGGGCCCAACACCAGGAGGGGGCCCGGCGGCTTGCTCTGTGTCTCCTGGTGTCTCCTGGGAGTGGGAGAGCACCCATTGCAGACACCGGTCTGCAGCTCTGCAGTGTGCAAAGCTGCAGACCATGGCAGCGGGTACCCGGTCGCAGAGGGGCCCCTGCGACCGCGGTATGTACGCAATTGACTACAGCCAGGGAGCTCACAATGCAGTGGCACATTAAGCCGCGACACTGCAAGCTTCTGGACAATGAATGCAGAGACTAACTCTCTGTATCCAGAGCTGTAAGCCCGCCTTTCAATATAATGACTGATCCTTATACACACAAAATGCAACCCTATTATTTTTTCCATTTGGGTGTTCGTGGAGCCTCTTGTTTGAGTTTCGCCTGAGGCCTCATAAAGTCTAGAGCCGCCTCTGAGTGGCAGTCTGCATACGGCCATACAACATCCACACGTGGGGAGTAGACCTGTCCGATCAACTATTGCAGCCATACCTAATCTGATGCCTAAAACCTGTGCATGGTACAAATAAAAAGGGGCATTAATGTAATGCAGATGGCAGCCCTCAATTAGGTAAATTATGAAGATAAATGTACATTTTTAACATTACAACTTCAGCTAATTTCATGATTGCTAATAGAGTGCCACAGAGGGGGACCATCAGTTGATCCTTAGAGTGTAAGAATTGGGGCAGGTTACTACTGCTTCAGAATTTCTCCACCGTCCCCCCAAAAACGTCCAACCAAAAAGATGCAAGGTATGTTATTGCACCTCTCAGCCTTTGTATTAGCAATTGCTTCAAGGTATACCACATAAAGAAAAAAAAAAGACCTTCCTTTCCAGTTCACAGCTCTATTAAAGACCTGATGCGGAGCGAGTGGCAAAATTCAACTAAAAGTATTACAAGTCGGGGGGGCGGGGCCATACCACCGAGCTGGATGGCAGCATGCACGCTGAGCTCCTGCAAGCCATCAAACTCTAGGCTTTGAAACTATGATTTCCAGCACCAGAACCAACCACCAGGAGCTAAAGGGACACTGGATCCAGGGTGAGGCTGGCTTATCGAGCTGCAGTCCCCTGGAGGAGAGGGCGCCGATCCCCCAATCGAGGCCTACTCCAGCGGTGAGGGGGGCAGACGGCCACTGCCCCACTATCCTGCCTAACAGAACCCATCCTGGGGCCCAAACGAGTGTGGACAAGGCCCTGTTCCCCCCCCGGTGACCGGTGGGGGTGATCCCGGTCCTCACCCCAAAGCCCTGACGAAGACATGGCGGCTGAAGCTAGGGGACCTAACAGCCATGCCCAAGATGGCGGACGCCATGTGCACAGGAGACATGGGGAGAAACAGCTCACTCCCCGCGCTCACAGCCGACACTGCAACCCCTGCCTCCAGACCCTGCCATACAGGGAAGTGGGATTACCTTTACCCACTAACACAGCCACTCAAGTCAGCGATGTCAGCGGCTGCCCTGGGGGGATGGGGCTACACAACAGACCGGCCTTTGCCGTATGGAGGGACCGAGTCTACCACCAAGCGTGTCACCTCAGCGGCGAGAGAGACCACCTACTCGCCTCCCACTCGGCCTACAACAGCACAACCCCTGCAGTGGCAGCCGTGTGTGGATGACGCCGGACCCCCCATCGCGGCTGACACCGGCCCCCAGGGGACCAAGCGGGACAAGCACTCCGTACCACGGCTGCAACCCCAGGGAAGCAGGCGAACGGCGCAAGGCTGGACCAGTGGCGGATCCAGAGCCTGATCTCGGGAGGGGCACTTGTAGATTATTTAAAGAAATAATCCAGACACAATAACCACTACAGCTCAGTGTAGTGGTTATGGTGTCAATAGTGCCGGGACCCCCTCCCACAGTAAGTAGTCAAACCGTTTAAGAACAGTTTGACAACTTACCTGAGATCTGCTGGGAAATGGGGCTGTAGTAGGGCATATGAGCAGTGGTGTGTGTGAGTGGTGCAATGTGTAAGGGGTGCAGAGTGTGTGTGAAGGTTGTAGTGTGTGAGTGAGGGCGGCAGTGTATGTCAGGGATGCAGTGTATGTGTGGGACAGTATGTGTGTGTAACAGTTGCAGTGTGTGTGTATGTGGGCAGTATGTGTATGGGGGCAGTGTGTGTATGGGGGGCAGTGCGTGTGTATGAGGGGCAGTTTGTGTGTATGGGGGCAGTTTGTGTGTATGGCGGGCAGTTTGTGTGTATGGGGGCAGTTTGTGTGTATGTGGGGCAGTATGTGTGTATGTGGGGCAGTATGTGTGTGGGGGCAGTGTGTGTGTATGGGGGCAGTGTGTGTATGTGGGGGCAGTGTGTGTGTGTATGGGGGGCAGTGTGTGTGTATGGGGGCAGTTTGTGTATATAGCATATGGGGGCAGTTTGTAAGGGGAGTTTGTATGTGTGTGTATAGGGGCAGTTTGTGTGGTGGGGGGGCAGTTTGTGTATTGGGGGCAGTTTGTGTGTATTGGGGGCAGTTTGTGTGAATGGGGGGCAGTTTGTGTGTATAGGGGCAGTTTGTGTGTATTGGGGGCAGTTTGTGTGAATGGGGGGCAGTTTGTGTGTATAGGGGGCAGTTTGTGTGTATAGGGGCAGTTTGTGTGTATAGGGGGGCAGTTTGTGTGAATGGGGGGGCAGTTTGTGTGTATAGGGGCAGTTTGTGTGAAGGGGGGGCAGTTTGTGTGTATAGGGGCAGTTTGTGTGAATGGGGGGGCAGTTTGTGTGTATTGGGAGGGGCAGTATTAGGGGCAATGTATGTGTGTGTGGCTTTTTTTTTTATTATATATATTTTTTTTAATTTAATTAAAATAAATAAATATCCCATGTCCCCCCTCCCTTCTTACCTTTACTGGGTGGTGGGGGGACATATTTCGATCCCTGGTGGTCCGGTGGGGGATTCATTGGTGGTCCAGTGTGGAGAGTGAACTCTAGCCCACGCTCCCGGGTTAGAGTTCACTCTCGCGAGATTTGGAGCGTTGCCGTGGTAACCGCGGCAACGCTCCAAATCTCACGAGAGGAGGACCCGGAGGAGCTTCAGACTGAGCTCCGGGTCCTCCCTTTCACTCCCTCCCTCCGCCGCCAGCCGCCAGCACAGTGCCTGCGGACCGGGTAGGGAGATCTCTGATCTCTGATCTCCCTTCCGGTCCGCAAGCACATTGCAGGGCTAGCACCTGCATGTCCTGACAGGCGAGGGAGAGGGAGACCGGCGGATTTCTCGGGGGGGGCAATTGCCCCGTTGCCCCCCCCCGGATCCGCCACTGGGCTGGACTGTGTTTTGCTGCCTGCTCTGGTGGACACTCACCCACTGCTGCATGAAACGGACAGAGCAGGTATCAGATAGCAGTGGAACTCCCCCTGTATTTGAGGTCTGAGCAACACCACAACGACGGCTCCTCACTGAGGCAGCACTGGTAGTTCCTAACGGCCGGGGTGAAAACGGCATTAAAGCGACATCACAAGACCTAGCCTGAATAGAAATTATAACCAAACTACACTAGCCTGTTTGTAAAGCTACTGCTATATATATGCATCAAGCAACCTTTCATATCTAGCAAGTATTTTGTGCATAAACTTAATCTTGGTAAAGCGAATAGATATGTATGCTTAGCTTAATCAGGTATGCAAATCATCACTTTATCATTTTCTTGTCTTCCTCATATTTCAAACTTGTTTAAAAAAAAAAAAAGTGCAGCATCTCTTGACTACCCATACCAACTATTTATCTCATGTGTTGAACAAGTCAGTGTTTATGCCTGTAATTTACTCTGCACTCAAAAATAAAGAATTTAAAAAAAAAAAAAGGATTACTAGTCAAGGAAGGCTTTCTAAATTATACCCAATTAAGGAGGAGAATTCCAGAATGTGGACAACGGTCCCAAACATTGATGCTCCTATCATTAAGGTTGCAAAAAGATCCATGCTTCCAATTGATAGCAATGCTTCCCTAAAGGAACCAATGGATAAAAGGATTGATATATCTAAAGTATTCATGACAGCAGGATTAGGATGTCATCCGGCTGTATCCATTTCTGCTTTGTCAAGGGCCTTGCGTTCCTGGATACTTGATTTGGAGGAAGACCTATATAAAGGTGTAAGCAGACGTCAGATGGCGGAATCCTTGAGGGATATAAAACTTGCCAGTGACTGGCTTTTGGAATCCTCTACTGACCTTATTAGAATTCTTTCTAAGGTTATGGCTCATTCAGTCACCGCCAGATGGGCACTTTGGCTGAGATCCTGGGGAGCAGACCTTTCCTCTAAGAATAATTTGTGCAGCCTTCCTTTTATGGGAGAAGTACTCTTTGGGAAGCCGCTGGATGAAGCTATTAAAAAAGCAGCCGAGGTTAAACAGGTCATGCTGCCACAAGATAGACGTCCCAAGAGACCTCATCTGGACCGTAGACGTTTCAGGGATCAAGGCTATTTTAGGGAAAGTAATACCTACAGACCAGGCAGAGAATTCGCTAGGCATTCCAATGGGAAGAGCGGTCAGAATGTCAAATCTTCTAGGGGCAAGACGCAAAACTCTTCCTTTCGCCCCAACAAGCAATTCTGAAGGTGGCTTACGCCAGGTTCCTCGAGTGGGATAACGTCTGTCATTCTTTCAGAGGGCCTGGGAAATCATTCCAGATGCTTGGGTAAGGTCCATTATCACCGGAGGTTATCATCTGGAATTCAAAGAATTTCCTCCTCCACCAAGGTTTATTCAAACAAGGCTTCTACCAACAGCCAAAAACGAGAGATTTTAACTCTTTATGTCAACAATCTTCTTCTAGAAGAAGCCATCGTACCTGTACCCATGAGAGAAAGATTCCAGGGATATTATTCTCCCCTGTTTTTGGTCAAGAAACCAGCTAAACCTTTACCTGAGAGTCAGGAGATTTCGCATGAAATCCATTCGTTCCATTGTTCCTGTTGTTCATCACAAAGATTGGTTGATCTCGGTAGACCTCAGGGATGCATATTTTCATGTCCCTATCACGGTCAAGCACCAGAAGTTTCTCAGGTTTTGTGTCCGGAAGGAACACTATCAATTTCAGGCTCTACCATTTGGGATAAGTACAGCCCCGAGGACCTTCTCGAAGATTTTGGTCACCATCATTGCTCTGTTCAGAAAAGAAGGTGTAGCTGTGTTTCACTACCTGGACGACATCCTGGTAGTGGCCCCTGACTTAAAATCCATGTTCCAACACAGACAACTAGTCCTCGACACTCTCTCTCATTTCGGTTGGTTCATCAATCACGAAAAGAGTCATCCATCAAGAGAACTGGCATTCCTGGGAGCAAATTTAAAAACCGACACAGCGATTGTATCCCCCGCACATGACATAAAGCTCATACTTCAAGATCGTATAAGGAACTTCAGACTGAAAATTTCAGCCTCGGCGAGAGAGTTTATGAGACTTCTGGGGACTCTTTCCTCCACAATGGAGCTTGTCAGATGGGCTCAGTGGAACCTTCGCCCTCTTCAACAATTTTTTCTGAAGAATTTCAGGACCAGCTCGAGTGATTGGGAGAGATTGATCCGCATTCCTTTTGTTCTAAAACAGAAGCTCGTTTGGTGGATGTCATGGGAAAACATCTCCCGAAGGTTTCCTTTGATGGAAATAGATTGGGTGGTCATTACGACAGACGCCAGTCAGACAGGATGGGGGACACATTTAGGGAATCTATTTTTTCAAGCAAAATGGCCTCCAATGACCCAGTGCTTGCCTTCCAACATCAGGGAACTGAGAGCTACCTTTCTGGCACTTCTTCATTTTCAACACATCATCCGGCATTCCTGGATCGAGTTGAGAGTGGACAACAAAGCGGCTGCTGCCTGTATAAATCATCAAGGTGGGAAAAGGAATGTAGCCCTGATGAGGGAAATCGTTCCCATTATGACCTGGGCTCAGACTCATGTGGAGGGCCTGTGTGCCACCTATCTCCCAGGAAAGGAGAATGTGTTAGCGGACTTCCTCAGAAGACACCTGATAGAAGCATCAGAATGGCAACTTTCCAGGAAGATCTTCGCTTGGTTGGTCCAGAAGTGGGGTCTTCCCCAAGTGGACCTCATGGCATCTATTCAGAACACCCAGGTCCCGTGCTTTGTTTCAAGGAGATACCATCCAAAGGCAGTTGCTCAGGATGCTCTGTCCATCAAATGGGAATTCGATCTAGCCTATGTCTTTCCTCCAAGTCCCCTCATCCACGCTGTTCTGAGAAAGATCTCCAAGGAATATTGCAAGGTGATAGCTGTTCTTCCCTTCTGGCCTCGTCGCCCTTGGTTTCCCCTGTTACAGAGGTTATCAAGGGACCTGCCTTGGGAGCTTCCGGTCTCGGAAGATCTGCTGATTCAGGGTCCAGTGTTTCATCCGGAACCTCACAAGTTCAGGCTCCATGCATGGCTATTGAGAGGCAATCTCTAGTTGACCATGGCCTTTCGGACCAGGTAATCTCAACCCTGTTACGTTCTAGGAATTCGTCTACTTCCTCTACCTACCATAAGATATGGGAAGCCTTTGCACGATGGAGTAATTCCACGGTTCAAGATTAAGGTTCCCCTTCCATGTCCCAAGTTTTGGGTTTCCTGCAAGCAGGCCTGGAGAGGGGCCTTCAACTTAACACTCTTAAAGTACACTGCTCTGCTCTTTCGGCTCTTTCTGATATTCATTGGGCATTAAATCCCATTGTGATTCGCTTCTTCAAAGCTGTCATTAGGATTAGACCTCCTATCAAAAAATTCTCAGCTCCTTGGAATTTGCCTCTGGTTTTGCAGGCCTTAACGGAACATCCCTTTGAACCTATTGATGAGGTCCCGATGCAGGTTCTTTCTCTAAAGACCCTGTTGTTACTGGCCTTAGCCTTAGCCTTAGAATGTTGGACATTAGAGCACTGTCATCTGAGGAACCGTTCACTACCTTCTTCGATGATAGAGTTGTGATACGGCCTAGACCTGAGTTCCTTCCGAAGGTTGTTACATCCTTCCACCTGAATCAAGAGATACTGCCGGGGTATTTTCAAGACCCTTCTTCTCCTGAGGAAGAAAGATGGCATACACTAGACCTAAGGAGGTGTCTTTGCACATATATTGCACGCTCAGCTACTTGGAGAAAGTCTCCCCAATTGTTTGTGATTCCTTGGGGTTCTTGTAAAGGTGAAGCTGCTTCTGTCGCAACCCTTCGTTCCTGGACAGTTCAGGCTATTTCTAGAGCATACTGGACAAAACAGGTACCGGTTCCCAAGGACATCAAGGCACATTCCACAAGGTCCATTGCTACTTCATCTGCTCCAGAGTCAGGAGTCCCTGCAGAGAGCATCTGTAAAGCTGCCAATTGGTCAACTTTGAAAACCTTTGTGCATCACTACAGAGTGGATGTCTCATCTCGTTCTGATTCAGAGTTTGGCCTATTGGTTTTGAACTCTTATAAGCCTTAAGTTAATATTAAACAATTTTTTTGTAGCATGAATTACCCTCCCTGTGTGGTTATTGCTTTGAGAATCCCATATGTTAAATGCTGCCATGATTACCCAGGAATAGAGAAAATGTATTGATACTTACCGTAATTTTCTTTTCCTGGCTATTATTCATGGCAGCATTTGGCTTCCTACTCTCTCTTGGCATATTCGTCTTGTTACTGGACTGAGGTGTGGATGCTACTGGGGTCCCTATTATACCAGGGGAAGGTATGCTTAATTGTTTAATTGATTGTGTTTCCTGTCCTGAGGGTTAGAGGGAGGAGCCAAACCCATATGGTAAATGCTGCCATGAATAATAGCCAGAAAAAGAAAATTATGGTATCAATACATTTTCTCTAATAATTTTGTTTACTGTATACATGTCACATCAATTTAAAGAAAATGTTTGCCCTTTAAAAACACGGTAATATAATGTGTGTTGGTGGAATAAATGAGAATGATAAAAATTGTGGTGGAACACACACAGAGCAAAATTACAAAATTGCATGTGTCCTTAAAGGGACACTCCAGACCCCTAAAGCACTTTAGCTTGCTGAAAAGCTTAAAGGAACACTATAGTCACCTAAATTACTTTAGCCAACTAAAGCAGTTTTAGTGTATAGATCATTCCCCTGCAAATTCACTGCTCAATTCACTGTCATTTAGGAGTTAAATCACTTTGTTTCTGTTTATGCAGCCCTAGCCACACCTCCCCTGGCTATGATTGACAGAGCCTGCATGAAAAAAAAACTGGTTTCACTTTCAAACAGATGTAATTTACCTTAAATAATTGTATCTCAATTTCCAAATTGAACTTTAATCACATACAGGAGGCTCTTGCAGGGTTTAGCAATCTATTAACATAGCAGGGGATAAGAAAATCTTAAATAAACAGAACTTGCAATAAAGAGAGCCTAAATAGGGCTCTCTTTACAGGAAGTGTTTATGGAAGGCTTTGCAAGTCACATGCAGGGAGGTGTGACTAGGGTTCATAAACAAAGGGATTTTACTCCTAAATGGCAGAGGATTGAGCAGTGAGGCTGCAGGGGCATGTTCTATACACCAAAACTGCTTCATTAAGCTAAAGTTGTTCAGGTGTCTATAGTGTCCCTTTAATGTGCCATTGTGAAAAAAGAGACGATTTTAATAGAAACTTACACTTTTATAAATTAAACTGGTTACACACCCCTGGCTTATAAGAAGACAACCAATCCTGTTACTTCCTGGTTTGGTTAGATCAGTGGAGCTAAACTCAAGAGGCAGCACTTGACCAGAGCATCTGCCTTGCAAAGACTTTTTATTGAGCTGCATTGGGAAGTCTGTGATTGGACAGCCTCAGAACATCTGGGTGGGGTAAGAAGGGCAGAGCTTGTAGAGAAAGCAGTAAAGTAATGTATTTTTTTGTTGGTTTTTTTTTTTTTGCAAAATTGCATCTATGTATGTGCTCAAAAAACTCACTCAATTGTCAGCTTTTGTGAATTTTCGCTTCCTTTTAAATGCTCATACACATGAATATTATTGAATAATAGTAACCATTTTTAAGGTTAAAATAGTTATTTTAATTATCCCCAATTATAATCAACATAGTAAATTATAGTCACCTTAACGCCATATTATACCATTACTAATATATATTTTAAATTGCAAAGACATCAGCCTACAGCAATCTTCTTTTAAGGTTTAGAAGATTATTAGATCAATGTACATATTAATGCAAGCTAAATTCCGGTACCTTATTACAGGTTTTGCCACAGTGTACATCTTCAGATCGCTATAGCAATACTACCTCAAGCTGAGAACCAGATAGTAAGATTCACAGGCTCCAAAAAGATGCATATAACACTGCAATCCCCAGGACATTGGAAAGTCTCCGAGTCACAATCTATAATTGCTTTCTTATACAGTTTGTCATGCTACAAAAGGATAGAATATTTGAACAGTTTCCAATTGGGCTATAGTTATGCAGGACAAGAAAAACTGTTTTTCTAATGCAAACATTTTCTGCAAACAAAAACTGAACTGAAACAGCAAATTGCATTGATATACACTTTTTTTCCCTTAACTTGTGACCCATTGCCTCGATGCCCTATAATGTGATATTAATATCTGCCAGGCAGATTCTTAGCCAGAAAAAAAGTGTTCTCTTTTTTTTTTAAATTGAGGAACAAATCCCTGTGTGTGCAGAGAAATAATGTCATTATAGGTTTGAAATGATATAAATGGGTAAATATTACATTTACAATCATAATGCTGTCTATACGTAACCAAATATCCAACTGATTCTCAGAATATTTACACGGAGTATGGAGGTTTCAGATTCAAGATACAATTTAACTATATAACAATAAAATATCTGCACCGATGTATTCAGGGTTTTAGCTGACCTAGTCCAGCCATGACTATGCTCAATATATTTTACTGCTATCATGTGTACATCAATACATATACAACTAGCCATTTACTAAGCAACATGATCATTCAAATAGAAATAGGCACAAACAGACACATTCAGCCACATACACAACCATCCAACAGCATTCGATGGGACAGTCCTGATTTCTGTGGTCTTGTCCCGTATTTGTTTCTTTATATCCCATTTCTGGTGACACCTGGGAACTGCCCCTGGGGCAGCACAGCATGAAGGCTATATTACATGTGGTCGCACTGTTCAGCATAGACTGTTTAGCTCTCTGGGGGGGCATGCTTCCTGTCACTGGGGGCTTCTCCCCCACCTTTCAATGGGGTTATTCTTTATGGGCGTTGCTAGCGATGTGTGTCTCAACCTCTAGTTTGTGGTATGCATTCCTTTGTACAAGATACCACGGATTTAATTTGGAATTTGGAATTGACTGGCTATGTCCCTAGAGGCACCTTGTTGTGCACGATGGACATCAACATCTGTATACATCCATACCTCACGAGGATGGCATTAAGGCTATATTTGGGGCAACGCAGCAACTTGACATAATGAAGCATATAGGAATGTTCTGATGGAACTACTATCAATGGTGTTGCATAAGAACCACTTTTTATTTGGGGACAAATATTACCTACATACAGGGTACAGCAATGGGGTCTTGTGTGGCTCTCACATATGCCAATATATTTATAGCAGCATTTGAGGAAACATTTGTATATTCTGACAAAGCATTTCAATAATATATTGGCATTTGGGTATGATAGATAAATGAGGTTTTCTTTTTTGGACAGGGAGTGTTGAAGATCTGTTGCTTTTCAAAGAGAGGATGGATTTGTGTTTGGAGACCATTTCCTTTACACTCGAGTTTGATTCATTTAAGATGCATTTTCTGGATGTTTTGATTGAAGTAAACCATGGACATCTATTGTTTGATTTATACCGAAAACCCACTGACCATACATCGTACTTAGATGCTAGCTCCTTTCATCCGTAACATTTTATTAGGCATTTGCCTTATGGACAGTTTGTTAGGGCATGACGGATAGTATCCGATGATGTTGGATATAATGTTAGAGTAAATGAGTTGGTACAGACTTTTTCCTCTAGGTGATATGAGACTAAAATATTGGCAGAATGTAAGAACAGGGCCAAATTATTGTCCAGAGAACAACTGCTACAGTAGATGACAAGGAATAAGAATATTGGTATTCCATGTGTAACCACATATTCGACACATACGCAGGAAATTAAGCACATTGTATGTAAGCATTGGAAGGTTTTACAATCTGATCTTAAGTTATTTTAATGAGAAACTTTTGTTTTCATTTAAGAGACATAGGAATTTTCGGGATCATTTAATGAATAAGTGCCCTCGTGGCCTGGCGTATGTGGGTGAAACCACAAGGAAATTTACAACCAGGATCATGGAGCACAAGAGTAGTATTAGAACTAATAAAATCCAATACCCAGTGGCCAGACACTTTTCAGAAAAAAACACATTGTGTCTCATTTAAGATACATGGTCCTGCAATCAGTTAAAGGACCACTCTAGGCACCCAGACCACTTCAGCTTAATGAAGTGGTCTGGGTGCCAGGTCCTTCTAGGGTTAACCCATTTTTTCATAAACATAGCAGTTTCAGAGAAACTGCTATGTTTATGAATGGGTTAAGCCTTTCCCCTATTTCTTCTAGCGGCCGTCCTTATCAGCCACTAGCGCTTTATGCGTTTCACCGTGATTTCACAGTGAGAGCATCGCAGCTAGTTCATAGAGCATTGAGAATGCTTTCCTAGTAGCGCATCAGCTGAATTTAACTCTTGCCAGCGCTGCGGTACATTCAGCCGACGGGCTGGGATCGGAGTGAGGTGAGAGGCAAAGAGCTTCCGCCCGGCGCTGGAAAAAGGTAAGTTTTAACCCTTTCCCTTTCCAGAGCCGGGCGGGAGGGGGTCCCTGAGGGTGGGGGCACCCTCAGGGCACTATAGTGCCAGGAAAACGAGTATGTTTTCCTGGCACTATAGTGGTCCTTTAAAGCTCCGGTGAGAGGTGGTCGAGAGAGGTCACGTTGAAACAGCGAGAGTTACATTGGATATATGAACTACAGACACTGTACCTGAAAGGCCTTAATGAAGATAGATATTTCTCTCCTTTTTTGTGATTAACTTTACTAATTATGGTATTCTTTCCGCCTGTACATAATTTGTATTTTTATTGATTTTATTTTAACAATTTTTTTGTAGACTTCGGTGTGGTGTAGTATGGTTGGATATGTGTCTGGACGTATGGATACTTATTGAGTAAACAGAATTTGTATCTGAGTGACTCACGATCCATTGGATACCGGTATTCTATGGATCATCAGGATATGAGTGCTTTATACAGCAACTGTTATATGCTGGGTATATTATGGTTTCTTCCTTTGTTTATTAGTACTGTACATTATGTAATGGTGTTATTATATTACTTGTATCATATTTCGTATTATATTAATTAATATTCTGGCTTATGTAGTTGGTTTTTCTAGGATGCATTGGAACATATTGTATACATAATAATTAACTACAGTGGAAATTATATCGGATATTTTGATCTTGTTATGCATCAGTTCTTTGACTATATGGGGTTATTTGTCATCTTTGTTACATTAAGTGGATTACATGTTTTCTAAATATATAATGTATATAGCTTTAAGATGTTATGTACAAATATATTCAATGTATATGTGAATACTTACTCTCCAACCACTGTAACCACACAAGGGAATTTTATCATTAAATATTTTTCACTTTACTTTGGTATTCTTCTTCTTTTGTTTACTTAGTGTATATACTTTGTTTGGTGGTGGCATTTAAAGGAACACTATAGTCACCTAAATAACGTTAGCTAAATAAAGCAGTTTTAGTGTATAGATCATTCCCCTGCAATTTCACTGCTCAATTCACTGTCATTTAGGAGTTAAATCACTTTGTTTCTGTTTATGCAGCCCTAGCCACACCTCCCCTGGCTATGATTGACAGAGCCTGCATGAAAAAAAAACTGGTTTCACTTTCAAACAGATGTAATTTACCTTAAATAATTGTATCTCAATCTCTAAATTGAACTTTAATCACATACAGGAGGCTCTTGCAGGGTCTAGCAAGCTATTAACATAGCAGGGGATAAGAAAATCTTAATTAAACAGAACTTGCAATAAAGAAAGCCTAAATAGGGCTCTCTTTACAGGAAGTGTTTATGGAAGGCTGTGCAAGTCACATGCAGGGAGGTGTGATTAGGGTCCATAAACAAAGGGATTTAACTCCTAAATGGCAGAGGATTAAACAGTGAGGCTGCAGGGGCATGTTCTATACACCAAAACTGCTTCATTAAGCTAAAGTTGTTCAGGTGTCTATAGTGTCCTTTTAAGAATAAGAATTTTGTATATCTGCACTTACAGTGCATTATTAGGAGTATGTTACTTTTCTTTTTGTATTTTCCAATTTTTTCCCTTTATTTTTTCCATTATTATTTTCTTTTTACATCGGTATTTGCAGATGGGAGTGTTCCCATTGATGACAGAGCACAAGCACCCATTACATGTTGAGGGATGTTGACTCTCTTGCGCGTGTATACAGGTAAGCATCTATATAAGGCTTGTTCATTTGCATATCACGGCACATGCACACAACACTTGTTCGTTCTGCCTATTACGGCGTGGTTTAGCAGCTTATAATTACTATGGGCATTAAGTTGAATGGTGTAATGTAATGTCTGAAGCGATCGCGCATGCGCAGGTTCGCTTGTCTTAGATATTTTGTTTTGATTTTTTTCGGTATGCCTATAAAGTATTATTGCAATTTTCTAATTTCTGTCTACATTGAATTATTCACTGCAAATATATGTTTAGATGTTTATGGGTATGTTATTTGATTGCAGACCGATACCGGAAGTGATGATGTCACTTCCGGGTTCGGATCTGTTTGATTACTGATGGCCATCAGCTGTTTGGGGGAAATATAAGTAGATACCGGTAAACAATGATACAAACACCCTTGAGAAAGGCAGTCAGGAGGTGCCGAAACTTTGGGGGTATTAGGGACTCATGTTTCTGCCATAGTAGGCTTGTGAGAATCATGGTCATTATTATTGTTTACTTGTTTGCCTAAGTGTTTTCACTTTGTCTTTTGTTTTATGTTTGTTATACCTTTTTTTGGTTTAATTGAAGCATTTATATAACTCTTAGTAGTGTGCAATCTCTTTTTGTGATATTCAGTATTGTTTAGGCACTTGAGAGAGTGCCTGAGAGTATTAGCACATAGTAGTCTCTCCATACAGTTTTGTTGCCTCATCACTGGTATCACCCCACATGGCCCCATCTATTCATCCTTCCTGATTCACCCCAATGAAATGTTGGGAGGTGTGCGTACATAGACACACAATCAAGACAATGGCATTGCTAGGTTCCAGAAACACCTGGTGCTTGAGTCTAGAGGAAAACTCGATGACTCCTACACTAACACAGATATAGAGGAATGTCACAACATATTCCCGCCTCTCTATGTTATGTCCTCTACTCTCTACCAATAAACAGTACATTGCCAAAAACAAGCACATGCTGTATGCCAGGTATTCAATGTAATTCTGCAATGCTACCTAATTAGTAAAGAGGTGTACAGTAAAGTTCTGTTCCCTAGCAACTCTTCCTGACAGTCAGCTGGAGACATCACCTACCGCTCCTAAGTGGCCTGGCAGAGTATTGTACGCCTTATATTTCTTTTTAAAGTAGGCAGCTACATTAAGAAGCAGCTGCCTCATTTAAAATTTTAAAAAAATGTTTTAAAAAAAATAAAAATCTAATAAAAATTGCTCTCTCCACCAACTGTGGAGATCTAAGGCTTAAAGGAACACAATAGGCACCCAGACCACTTCATGACATTGTGGTGGCCTGGGTGCAATGTCCCTCTCCAATTTAATCCTGCAATGTAAAACATTGCAATTTTATAGAAACTGTAACGTTTACATTGCAGAACTAATACATCCTCTAGTACAGTGATGGCGAACCTATGGCACGCCGGGCCCTCTCTGTGGGCACGCGGCCATGGGTTCGCCATCAATGCAGAGTAGGCACCTGCCTGCCCAAAACGGCAGGCGCCTACTCTGCTTCTGGGTCAGGTGGAAGGGGGAGAGATCTGTGTGGAGCAATGCCGTGCGTTACCATGGCAACGCTCCACACAGCATCGCGTGGGAGGACAGGGGAACTGCTTCACAGATCCCTCCCCCTGCCTCCTGACCCGGAAGCAGCACTTACCACCACCGGACCACCAGGGATGGCTGTGTGCCCCCCCAGTCCTTCATTAAAGGTAAGAAAAAGAGACGGGGGGATACTGATTTAGCATTTTTTTAAAACACTTTTAACACACACACAGCACCCCTACCCCCACACACAGCACCCCTACCCCCCCACACACAGCAACACTAGCCCCCACACACTCAGCACCCCTACCCCCCCACACACACAGCACCCCCTAGCCCCACACACACAGCACCCTACCACCCCCCCACACAATCAGCACCCCTACCCCCACAGCACCCTACCCGCCCACACACACACAGCACCCTACCCCCCCCACACACACAGCACCCCAGCCCCCACACACACGACGCCCTACCCCCCACCGGCCTACCCCCACAGCACCCCTGCTCCTACCCCCCACACACGGCGGCCCTAAACCCCCACAGCACCATACCCCCTACACACAAAGCACCCCTACCCCCCGCAGTACCCCCCCCACTTTGTACCCTACCCCCCACACAGCACCCTACCCCTCACACCCCTCCCTCCCCAGCACCCCTACCCATCCAGCATTCCTCCCCTCCCCCACACACCCTACCCCCACACACATCACCCTACCCTCACCCACAGCACCCCTACCCCCCACATACACAGCACCCCTATCCCCACACAGCACCCTACCCCCAAAGCACCTCTACCCCCACACACACACAGCACCCCTACCCCCCACACACACAGCACTTGCCCCCCACACAGCACCTCTACCCCCACACACACACAGCACCCCCTACCCCCCACAGCACAGCACCCTTACCCCCGCCCAGCACCCTACCCCCACTTAGCACAGCACCCCTACTCCCACACAGCATAGCACCACTACCATCCCACACACACAGCACCCCTCTCACACACACACACACACACCCACACACACACACACAGCAACCCTCACACACACACAACAACCCTCACACACACAAAACAACCCTCGCACACACACAGCACCCCTCACACACACAGCACCCCTCGCACACACAGCACCCCTCAGACACAGCAACCCTCAGACACACAGAACCCCACACACACACAGCACCCCACACACAAACACATGCACTGCACTCCTCAATGCAGTGTGTGCGTGTACATCAGTCTGTGTGTGTGCGTGTATTCAGCAGTCTGTGTGTGTGCGTGTATTCAGCAGTCTGTGTTTGTGTGTACTCAGCAGTGTGTGTATTCAGCGGACTGTGTGTGTATGTATTCAGCAGACTGTGTGTATGTATTCAGCAGTCTGTGTGTGTATGTATTGCATTTGTTGGAGATACTAATAAATATGAGCTTAATTTTATCTATTTATATCATTATTTAAAATTTGTATCATTGAACTCTCTGTTGTTGTGTTCTTTTAAAACAAAAACTGTTAATTAGTTCGGACAACAGTACGAGTTGTTTTTTCTAAACTTAAACCTCAGTATTCAGGTTTAATTGCTGTGTTGGCACTTTAAGGAAAAAAAAGTTGTCATGTATTGCAGTTTGGGCACTCGGACTCAAAAAGGTTCGCCATCACTGCTCTAGTGGGAGTTTACCGGACTCTAGGTCGCGTAAATGACACTGGACCTCCTCACAGCCCTAATCTGTATTTTAAGATAAGTACATACTGAGAATACATATAATAAGGAAGCCACTTTGTCAAAAAGGAGAGGGCTTGGGTAAGGGGTGTAGTTACACTTCAGGGAGTTGCAAAACAATTTATGTTTTCGCAAAACTATAGAGATTTGAAAGTAGAGAAGCTTATAACATAAATATGAGATCAAAACCAATGCAACTTATGTTGTGTTGGTGTGTGTATGAATGTGAGTATAGAGGCAGGTGTTTAAAAAGAAAAACACATTAAATTCTGTAAGTTTTTAAGATGATGTTTAGTGAATCTGGATCTTGAATTTTGCATGAATTAGCACCAGCAGCACCCTTATTATGTATTCATGTTCAGTTGAGTGCAGCCTTCTTGGGTTCATATGTTAATATATTTGGGAGTCCAGGCCAACTCTTAGTCATGGGTACCCAAGGCTCACTGCTGCATTTGGGGAGCAAAGGCTAGCCCATCTGGTCCAAGCACACAGAAAAGCTTACTACAGGCCGTGATAGAAAGGTGTCAACAAATAGTACAGAATGCTACATATGCTGCTGCATATCCACAGGCAGGTCAGAATGCCCATGATGACCTCTGTCCACTGCCGAAAGCACCTTCAATGGGGTTGTTAAGGTCAGAAGTGGACCATAGAGAAATGGAAGAAGGTTGCCTGGGCTGATAACTCAGGTTTTGTTTTAGATCAGGGGGATGGCCAGACACATGTACGTTGACTGCAAAATGCACAATGGGAAGAAGGCAGGCTAGTGGATGCAGTGCTCTGGACAATGTTCTGCTGGGAAACCTTGGGTCCTGGCCTTCATGTGGCTGTTACTTTGACACATACCACCTACCTAGAAATTGTTCCAGACCACATACAGCCCTTCGTGGCATATTATTCCCTGATGGCAGTGGCTTTTTTCAGCAGGAGAATGCACTATAATTCACTGCATAATTTGTTAAGAAATGGTTTGAGGAACATGAAAAGAGTTCAAGGTATAGCCTATGCCTCCACTTTTCCAGATCTCAATGAGATTAAGCATCTGTTAAATGTGCTGGAACAACAAATCCAATCCATGGACGCCCCACCTTGCAGGGTACAGGACTTAAAGGCTTTGCTGCTAATGTCTTGGTGCCAGATACCACAGGAGATCTTGTGGAGTCAATGCCTTGAGGTATCAGAGCTGTTTTGGTAGCACAAGGTGGATTTAGGTGATACTAGGTTGTAATTTTGTGGCTGATTAGTGTATACATTGTATATCCTCTGGAGTTATAATTTTGAAATATACAGAATACTATGTCCCTTTAGTGTCTTATTATTGTGAATTTAACTCTCCCATAGTCAACAAGTTTAATTCTTAAAACCTGCTGTGGACAGATATTCAATATCAGATATTGAATTGCCAGAAGCTCTCTTAACCAAGATCTATTATTCCAACATTGTAAAGTGCCGCAGAATGAATTGGCGCCATATAAATACCAGTAATAATAACAGCCTTTTTTATGGCTTCGGCATATTCTGCAGTGCTTTACAGCAATACAGGGGAGATACATAGCAGCATGTATTGTACAGACGAGTTGAAGATGCCCTTGCTCAAATGAGTTTTCAATCTAGGAGGGATGAGGCTCAATCATGAGAGCAATTTGCCAGCTGCCAAATTTGGTGTTTGGTTACAATTTGTGTTAGGGTGAGTGATATTAACATGAATTAGTGTTTGTGAAAGGTTATTAAAATGGTAATTAACAGAAACATGTGGATCAAGGCTTTTGAACTGCTGTGGATACCCTTGCAGTGCTGGAGTGCAACTTTTATGATTCTTCATCAGTCATGAGCTGTATTAGAGCTCTAATCTAAAACACAAGAAGCCACAACAAAAACCTGAGAGCCACAAGTTTTACGGTGATGAGATAGATCATTAACTATAGAAACAAACAGTTAATAAGTTAACTTGGAACAACGTGCAGTTTCACAACTTTGACTGTAATGTGTGGTCATATATATTTATCGAGTGTGTATCCAAAAAACAAAGAGAGGCAGAGATTCTTATATTTTATTTATTTTATAAACCAAAGCTGAAACCACTGCAGAGTTACATTTCTATGGAATAAACTATTGTGATTCTAACCCACAAAAATATGCACCATACCAATAATTATGTAAAAAAAAAAATAACAAACAAAATCATAATGTAAAATAATAGACGAGAAAGAATATACATGGGAATAAAAATTATTATATTCAGAAATCAGAATAGGGAGAAAAAAGTATTTAGAAGTCTTGGGAATAACAGGACAGAATTAAACAGCATCATTATCGCGAGTTATATATACCCAGATGTTCTACTGAAAATTCAAACACTAAAGCTCTGTATGTATTATGTGACTTACTGTGAGCTCCTTAAATTATCTACAGACTGGTACTTTATATTGCTAGACTAGATGCCATTTAAATTTCCATTGTCTTAATGGTGACATGTATGAGATATACTTCCACAATGCATTTTAACCATTGAGTGGCGAAGAAGCGATTAGTGTTTTGTAAAGCTTAATGTATGGTTAGCACATCTGGTAATCATTTTGGTAATGTATCACCCCAACCCACGTCTGGGTTGGGATATGAATTCCATAAAGTAGGTAGATTTTATTGGATGCACGCTTGATTTATGCATAGACCCCCTCCAATATATCCATCCTGGTAAAATATTTTATAAATAAATAAAGTATAAATCTGTCCGTGGTAAACAACAGGGAATTTTAAACATTTGCTACCAGTAGTTAGCTAAACACATTTTTATATATTTAAAAAAAAAAAAATGTGATCCTGTCCTGTCAAAGCAGACCAGTGACCCGTCTTTTATTTAAAGGACCACTCTAGGCACCCAGACCACTTCAGCTTAATGAAGTGGTCTGGGTGCCAGGTCCAGCTAGGGTTAACCCATTTTTTCATAAACATAGCAGTTTCAGAGAAACTGCTATGTTTATGAATGGGTTAATCCTTCCCCCTAATCCTCTAGTGGCTGTCTCATTGACAGCCACTAGAGGCGCTTGCGTGCTTCTCACTGTGATTTTCACAGTGAGAGCACGCAAGCGTCCATAGGAAAGCATTATGAATGCTTTCCTATGTGACCAGCTGAATGCGCGTGCAGCTCTTGCCGCGCGTGCGCATTCAGCCGACGGGGAGGAGAAGAGGAGGATCGGAGGAGGAGAGCTCTCCGCCCAGCGCTGGAAAAAGGTAAGTTTTAACCCCTTTCCCCCTTCCAGAGCCGGGCGGGAGTGGGACCCTGAGGGTGGGGGCACCCTCAGGGCACTATAGTGCCAGGAAAACGAGTATGTTTTCCACTATAGTGGTCCTTTAATTGTATGATTTGATAATTTCATATGGGGTGTATTCCACAAGCCATCAGTTGGAAAGAATTGCAATTTTTTTAGAGCTAAATTGTCCAATTATTTTTTTATTTAGCTTTGTATTCTGGTCTAAGACAATTAATTATATTGTTAATTTACAGATTAAAGGATAATTTGTGAATGATTATAGGAATTGTAGACTTTGATTAACTATTTGAGTGCCCTGCGAGAATACATTAGCCTCTTATAATATTTCCACCAATCAGACAAACAGACAAACAGATCATCTCTACAGAATCCATAATGTTTTCTGCTACAGTTACTAAACCTTTTACTCTGGCTTTGCAATAGTGTCATTGTTTAAAAGGTTATAATTATGCCACCCGGTCCATTTATACTAATGGTTCAATGTCTTTGGGCTATGTCCTTGTCACTGATTCCTACATTTGGTGGCATGATCCCACATATCAGTTCAAGCACTGTCCATCTTACCCCTGATATTTTAAACAATCCGTTTCTCCTATCTCCCACTGTAGAAGATAGCCGTCTTCTCAAAATCTCTTGAATTTATATAGAGAAATGAATCCCTTACTGCAATCCTCTCCTTTTTACACTAAAGTCAGCTATAGCCCAAGGTAAATATCCTATACCGCGGCTGCCCTTTTCATCCTTAATGCGCCTGTTTTATTCAGCTGGATGAGACAAGACGGCAATATGGGCGATGATTTATTTAACATGAAAGGGCAGCTAAGTACAGTTGGCCAAACTGATCTCCTCGCTTTGGAGACATGATGCTGCTGGAGTTGTTTTGCTACTGGTAAACATAACATTTCCTGGGGATGTCCTGAACAAGATCATTTATTTTTTACATATACCAATATATGTCGGTACTTTTATTATACATACATGCATTGCCCATTCCCCCATAAATAAATAAATAGACAAAGGGAAATGTCTCTTTTTTAAGTTCTGTGTCATATCTCCCTGTCTGTCTGTTTTACAATCTGCTGCAGTGCTCTCCCTCTCTCTCTCATTGTGGTTGGCTCATAGAATCACTCCTGATCATGTCAGCAAAGCAGGCTGGTCAGGGGAAGCGCCAGCAGCTGCAGACTTGACTACAAGTAAGATTGTACTATATTTAGGGTGGGGTGGCAGGAGAGGGCTAAATGGCGGTTTTAACACTGTAGGGTCAGGAATACATGTTTGTATTCCTGACTCTATAGCAGTGATGGTTAACCTTGACACCATAAATTGTTTCTGGACTACATTTTCAATGATGCTCAGCTAGCTTTTAGAGTCTAAAAGCTAGCTGAGCATTGTGGGAAATGTAGTCCAGAAACAATTTATGGTGTTAAGGTTAGCCATCACTGTTCTACAGTGTTCCTTTAAAGAGGTGGTGATAATTCTAAGCATATGATATGGCTTAAAATATGGCTACATAAATTAATCACAGTTACGTTCTTTTCTAACTGTGATGCTCACAGCAATTCATACCTATCTGTGGCTATCACCAAAAACACATTGTTCTCAGTTAACCAATAATTTGTACATTGTACTTAGTTACTTAACAAATACCTTGTGTTTTCTGCATCAACTTCTACGTTGTCACACGGTATGCTATATATTATGTATGCTAAGTAACCCAGCACCTTGCGTTTTGTGTAGAATACGTACATGTGTGTTTTTTGGGCAAATATTACATTTAGAAGTGTTTCATAGCTCTGTCAACATGGTACTCCCATAAAAATATGCTAATTAACGGCTGATCCTTTTACAGAATTTGTGTCATCTTATTGCAAAAACAAACAAATGCTTTAAGTTGCGAGCCACACAATGAACACTGTCACATTTGCTGTGAATGAGCAAACAAGTTGGCTATTTCAAAAATGGAATTTTTTTAACCTGAGGACAATTGACTTTCGTAGAATTTGGCTTCGTTTGATAAATTCAGTAAACCATTTTCATCTGCCCCTGTGTCTTTGAATTATTTATCTGTCCACTATAATATCTGAAATGGTCATAAAATCAATATGAAACATTGATTAAAAATGGGCATCTGGTCAACCAATAGGTGAATTCATGGGAATTTAGAAAATTGTTTAAGGAAGTAAAAAAAATGTTTTCTTCGTATTTTTGTAGAGAAAATGTTTAAATAATTAAATGACTCAAGAATGTGTCAATCAATCTGATTGTAAATATCGTAATTTACCTTATTACATAAGCATCAGGTACTTTGCAGAAAATCCCGTAAGTTATAATCTAATTAAACAATAATTACACTGTAATGACTTTGTAACTACTGCATTAATGAACATGTATTAGTTATTGATGTGAAGACCGTGGAAGACAGCTGAGTCAGATGGTCACAACAATAAGGGGAAGCTAACAGAATCCTCAGGTCACTCATTTACAGTGGAAAAAAATAAGCATATTATGCCAGAGTTAAGCTGAGACCATGACATAATAAGTTTAGCAATTTTCCCCTTCGTAAAAAAATGACAAATTTCCTAAATGACTGATTATCAAGTCTGTCAAGGCTGGCCTTTGAAGTTGAAATGTCTGATTACTTTTGTAAATAAGCTACACATATTTTAGTGAGCATTGTATGAAATAAATCTGAAGATGTTTGGACCTTAAAGGACCACTATAGTGCCAGGAAAACATACTTGTTTTCCTGGCACTATAGTGCCCTGAGGGTGCCCCCACCCTCAGGGACCCCCTCCCGCCCGGCTCTGGAAGGGGGAAAGGTGTAATAACTTACCTTTTTCCAGCGCTGGGCGGAGAGCTCTCCTCCTCCTCTCCGCCTCCGATCCGCCCCGCCGGCTGAATGCGCACGCGCGGCAAGAGCTGCGCGCGCATTCAGCCCGTCGCATAGGAAAGCATTTACAATGCTTTCCTATGGACGCTTGCGTGCTCTCACTGTGAAAAATCACAGTGAGAAGCACGCAAGCGCCTCTAGTGGCTGTCAATGAGACAGCCACTAGAGGATTAGGGGGAAGGCTTAACCCATTCATAATTATAGCAGTTTCTCTGAAACTGCTATAATTATGAAAAAATGGGTTAAGCCTAGAAGGACCTGGCACCCAGACCACTTCATTAAGCTGAAGTGGTCTGGGTGCCTAGAGTGGTCCTTTAAAGGCATCCTGAAAAAGTGAGACTTGCAGAATAATAACAATAAAAAGGAGAATTGCCTGGAAATGCCTGGAAATGCAAAGAGAATTCTAAATTTAAGACCAAAATAACCAAATTGTAAAGAAAATTGCCTTGGAGAATTTTTCTAAATTTATAAATTCTCTTTGAATTCCTGGAAATTCTCACTATAGTAAATTACCCCTTTGGCCTTTATTTTTCCATTTAACTATATATGGAAGATAGAAATTTGACTGCATATTAATAAACAAGTGAGCTTTATCACTGACATATAGTGATAGATTTATTTTCAAGAAAATTAAAACCTTTTAATTTCCACCTTTTAAAGAGGAACTATCACTTCCATAATTTGTATAAAGCTAACTTAAAGGTAGCTATTGCCTGTGCAAATCTTTAGTTGAACAAGAGAACAAATACATTAGAGTGTAATGTATTTGAGAAACAGACGCCTCATGGGTCCTCAGCTTCATTAAATAGTACTTGCAAAAGACAAGTCTCAACTTCATCAGTGAAGAGGTAACTCTGGGATGCTGGTATTCTAGGCAGAGTTTCAAAGGATAAGCTATATCTCAGAATGGGCAATAAAAAGAAAACATTAAGATGATTAAGATGGGCAAATGAACACAGACAATGGACAAAGAAAGGATGGAAAAAATTTTTTTTACGAACAGACAAATCTAAGTTTTAGGTGTTTGGATCACAAAGAAGAACAATTGTTGTGGCCCACACATAAAGACAATGTCCCCTCTCAGGGTCCTCCCCCTTCTAGGGGTTATATAACGGATCTGGAACCCCAGTCCCTTTGTTCCCTGTTCCCACCACTCAGTGTCCTCTCCCAGGGCCCTCCCCCTCCCAGGGGTCTCCTGACGGAAAGGGAACTCCAGTCCCTTTGTCCCCTGTTCCCGCCACCCATCCTCGGGGCTTCCCACCTCCGATGCCAAGGGGTCTTCATCCCATGAGCCTCTGTAACTGGGTGCCCCAGCACGGGAAAGCTGCCTGCCTCTTTGGCTCCCAGCTACCGCCAAACTGCCATTTTCCCCCAAAGAGTGTCCCCACCAATCTCAGGGACCCCCCAGAATGGTAACCACCACAAACAGCTTTGGTTCGCAGGGTCCCTGGGTGAAACCAGGCAAGCGAAGCATCTTCATTCAGGAAACGAATGCTCCACCTGGCCACCCAGGAAAGCACTCATTAATTACTTCCCTTGCGGTTTCACACTTATGTTGCGAGTTGCCAACGTTCTAATTGATTGGCACAAGCACTCCATAGGCACTGGGGAGGTCCTCATTTGGGAACTGAACGAGGTGGGAAGCAATCCACGATTGCTCCCCCTGGATGGCATTCGTCTAAGGGGAGGCACGCGCCGAGGCTTCCCTTGCGGTTTGCAGTTTTGACACCTTGTTACGAGGTGCGAACTTTCTAAAACAACATTCTAAATGGGGTTTCGAGGTGGTCCCTGTTCGGGAGGTAAATGGATTCCCATCGCGATGGCCCTCCCAAATGGAGAGCAGGTAGTTTAGACGAACACACACAGAGTAAACTACAGGAGCATGATAGGGAAAATACACGAAAGGGAGGGAGAACCCCTGCCAAGACAGTACACACACAACAGGGAAACCAGAGAAATTAACAGTTTAGCGACAGTCCCGCTACAGATTTCTAATCTTTTTTTGGCAAGCTCAGCTGTGGAGAACTGGTACACCAAAATTCCAATCTACTTAAAATAAGGAGCTGTCTTGAGCTTGAGATTTATATGTTTTGTATTGGTATTCTCACAAAGCTCTCATTTTCAGATTTGTGTAATTTTTTTGTATTTTGGATATTTTGTATGTTCTATTTTCAGGGTAAATACAAGTAATACTGTATATTTTCACTGTATACCTTTAAAAACCAGTAATGCCGTGCATATTTTTTTAACTTTTTGTAGTGGGAACAAGAAATCACCTAATTTACACAACTGAACAGAATGCACAGCAACTTTGTAGCGGAGATGCAATATTACCCAGGATATCTCCGCTTGTGATCCAAGTGAGGCTCAGGAACAAGTAAATAGTAAATCCACAGGCAAGGCTTCCAGCAGGTAAAATAACAGCAATATCCCAACAGCAATCCCAATAACTGGACGACACACCGTTTCAGGAGCAGAACTGAAAGCTTTTAATCCACAGTCTCCTTATAAAGCATGCTCCCATGCAAGGGAGGGATTTACAGTAATTACTACAGTATCCAATCCTGTCCTGGTAACCTCCCACACATCTCCTCCCCTCAGCCAGCATCATAATCCCCTTATCCAGCACACCAATTCCCCCCGTTTCTGGATGTACCCCTAAACGTAGGGGTACCACTTTAAATCCTACATCCCCGGATACCCCTGATCTGGGTGAACAACATATCCAAAAATCACCCAGATCAGACCAGGGGTTCGGGAAATGTATGGAGGGAATAAAATGACCGACCGCACTAACTGAGATAGCCGAATCCGGTTCCATGTGAATGGGCCCTGCGGTCGGTCCTGGCATAAGGGAACAAAATACACGAAAACCTCTAGCTATAGAGGCTAGGGAGGGTTCGCCTGAATCCCCTCGTTCGGTATTTTCTATCTACCGAACGAGAGGCCGTTCGGTAGTTTGGAACCGAACGGACCAGGGTTGTGGAGGTCTCAGCGGTGTTCGCCTACTCGAGTGTCCGATTCTAGTTCCAGACACTCGACGGCAAAATACCGCTGTTCGGGAGTTTTAAAATGGCCACCGCCACGTGTTCGTTTGTCGAATGGCGGCCACCCCCGAGAACAAAGGACGGCTACTTACTATTCAATTACCCGTTCGCAACAATGTTGCAACGTGTAATTGAGGACACACTTCACACAGGGGAGGTCTGGTTGTTCGGTAGTTTCATTCAAATAAACTAAGGGAATGAAACTACCGAACAATCAGAGGAATACAATTTTCTTTAACACATAGAAAACACAGCAGATACACGAATGCAGGTATATACAGTATATTTGTAGGGTCGCCTGGTGCCATCCGCTACACTGCTCCCCCTTGCCCACAAGCCGGCATACACAGTCTGATCCACCACGGATCGGCTTGGGGATGTCCGGGGAGGCTCACGGATCATTTCTCTAGGTCAGTTTGTCGGACAACCCATCAGCATTTCCATTCTGTTTACCCGGGCGGTACTGGATATTAAAGTCAAAGGGCTGCAGCGCCAGACTCCAGCGCAGCAGCCGGGCATTGTCCCCAGCCACCCGGTTTAGCCATACTAACGGGTTGTGATCCGCGAGCAGGGAAAAAGCTTGTCCGTACAAATATGGCTGTAATTTCTTCAGGGCCCACACCACAGCCAGGCATTCCTTCTCGATGGCGGCGTAGCTTACTTCTCGAGGTAACAGTTTCCGGCTGATGTAAGCCACGGGATGTTCTCCGCCATCGGCCCCGACTTGGCTCAATACTGCTCCCAATCCAAACATAGAAGCGTCTGTGTGGACAAGAAAACGTTTAGTTGGATTGGGAGCTGCCAAGACAGGGGCATTTGTCAATGCATCCTTCAACAACTGAAATGCCTGTTCACACTCCGGGGTCCAGGTTACTTGGCGGGGTAGGTTTTTACGGGTCAAGTCGGTGAGAGGTTTGGCCAGGGCACTGTAATTCGGGACAAACTTCCGGTAGTATCCGGCCGTTCCTAGGAACGCTAACACCTGAGTCTTAGTCCTAGGGGTGGGCCATTGAGCTACAGCCTCTACTTTGGCTGGTTCCGGCTTTTGCTTGCCGCATCCTACCCGATGACCTAGGTACTGTACTTCAGCCATTCCTATGCTGCATTTAGCTGGTTTCAGCGTTAAACCAGCGGCCCTAATCCTATCTAGGACCGCTCCTATATGGGTCAGGTGTTCCTGCCAGGTATTGCTGAAAATGGCAATATCATCGAGGTATGCGCAGGTATACTCCTGGAACCCATCCAGGAGGCGGTCCACCATCCGCTGAAAAGTAGCCGGGGCGTTTTTCATCCCAAACGGCATGACCTTAAATTGGTACAGGCCGAATGGGGTGACGAAGGCCGACTTAGGGATGGCGTCTTGCGCCAAGGGTATTTGCCAATACCCTTTACACAAGTCAATCGTGGCGAGATAGTGCCCCCTCGCCTGGCATAAGGGAACAAAATACACGAAAACCTCTAGCTATAGAGGCTAGGGAGGGTTCGCCTGAATCCCCTCGTTCGGTATTTTCTATCTACCGAACGAGAGGCCGTTCGGTAGTTTGGAACCGAACGGACCAGGGTTGTGGAGGTCTCAGCGGTGTTCGCCTACTCGAGTGTCCGATTTTAGTTCCAGACACTCGACGGCAAAATACCGCTGTTCTAAAATGGCCACCGCCACGTGTTCGTTTGTCGAATGGCGGCCACCCCCGAGAACAAAGGACGGCTACTTACTATTCAATTACCCGTTCGCAACAATGTTGCAACGTGTAATTGAGGACACACTTCACACAGGGGAGGTCTGGTTGTTCGGTAGTTTCATTCGAATAAACTAAGGGAATGAAACTACCGAACAATCAGAGGAATACAATTCTTTTTAATACATAGAAAATACAGCAGATACACGAATCCAGGTATATACAGTATATTTGTAGGGTCGCCTGGTGCCATCCGCTACACTGCTCCCCCTTGCCCACAAGCCGGCATACACAGTCTGATCCAACACGGATCGGCTTGGGGATGTCCGGGGAGGCTCATGGATCATTTCTCTAGGTCAGTTTGTCGAGACAACCCATCAGCATTTCCATTCTGTTTACCCGGGCGGTACTGGATATTAAAGTCAAAGGGCTGCAGCGCCAGACTCCAGCGCAGCAGCCGGGCATTGTCCCCAGCCACCCGGTTTAGCCATACTAACGGGTTGTGATCCGTGAGCAGGGAAAAAGCTTGTCCATACAAATATGGCTGTAATTTCTTCAGGGCCCACACCACAGCCAGGCATTCCTTCTCGATGGCGGCGTAGCTTACTTCTCGAGGTAACAGTTTCCGGCTGATGTAAGCCACGGGATGTTCTCCGCCATCGGCCCCCGACTTGGCTCAATACTGCTCCCAATCCAAACATAGAAGCGTCTGTGTGGACAAGAAAACGTTTAGTTGGATTGGGAGCTGCCAAGACAGGGGCATTAGTCAATGCATCTTTCAACAACTGAAATGCCTGTTCACACTCCGGGGTCCAGGTTACTTGGCGGGGTAGGTTTTTACGGGTTAAGTCGGTGAGAGGTTTGGCCAGGGCACTATAATTCGGGACAAATTTCCGGTAATATCCGGCCTTTCCTAGGAACGCTAATACCTGAGTCTTAGTCCTAGGGGTAGGCCATTGAGCTACAGCCTCTACTTTGGCTGGTTCCGGCTTCTGCTTGCCGCATCCTACCCGATGACCTAGGTATTGTACTTCAGCCATGCCTATGCTGCATTTGGCTGGTTTCAGTGTTAAACCAGCGGCCCTAATCCTGTCTAGGACCGCTCCTATATGAGTCAAGTGTTCCTGCCAGGTATTGCTGAAAATGGCAATATCATCGAGGTATGCGCAGGTATAATCTTGGAACCCATCCAGGAGGCGGTCCACCATCCGCTGAAAAGTAGCCGGGCGTTTTTCATCCCAAAAGGCATGACCTTAAATTGGTACAAGCCGAATGGGGTGACAAAGGCCGACTTAGGGATGGCGTCTTGCGCCAAGGGTATTTGCCAATACCCTTTACACAAGTCAATCGTGGTGAGATAGTGCCCCCTCGCCATCCGATCCAGGAGTTCGTCTATCCTGGGCATGGGGTAGGCGTCAGATACCGTCTTCTCATTCAATCTCCGGTAGTCTACACAAAACCGGGTCGTGCCATCCCGCTTTGGTACTAGTACTACCGGAGATGCCCAGGGGCTGTCGGAGGGCTCAATCACCCCCAGCTGGAGCATCTCATCGATCTCCTTGCGCATGTTCGCCCGTACCGCTTCTGGGATGCGGTACGGGGTCTGACGCATGGGAAGTTGCCCTGGGGTGTCTACTCTGTGAGTGGCCAGAGGAGTGTAACCAGGTACATTAGAGAAGATATCCTGCTTTCTCCCTCAACAGCTGTTGTACCTCGCTCCGCTCCTGTGGGCTCAACCGATCCCCCAGGGTGACTTCCCCTAAGTCCCCGGATAACTGACCCTCTCCCAGCAGATCCGGGAGAGGCAAACTGTCAAACTCCTCGGAGTTAGGCGCACATATAGCGGTCACTTCCTCAGAGCGCTCCTGGTAGGGCTTCATCATGTTCACATGGAGCATGCGTCGCCCCCCAGTACCAACGCACGAGCCGATTATATAAGTGGTGTCACACCGTTGTTCTACCACCCTATAAGGGCCCTGCCAGGCGGCCTGCAGCTTATCGTGTCGGACAGGTTTTAAAATCAACACCTTCTGCCCGACCTGAAAGCTACGGTCCCTGGCGCCCCGATCATACCATGTGCGCTGGCGTGTCTGAGCCGCCTGCAAATTCTCATGTACCGTCTGAGTTAAGGCCTCAAGGCGGTCTCGGAATGCCAACACGTATGGTATGATGGGGGTACCGTCAGTGCTCCGTTCTCCCTCCCAATGCTCTCTGATCAAATCTAAAGGCCCTCGTACCCTGCGGCCAAACAATAGTTCAAATGGGGAAAACCCAGTGGATTCCTGCGGCACCTCCCTATAAGCAAAGAGGAGGTGGGGCAGGAACTTCTCCCAGTCCTTGTGGGTCTCTGCGAAGGTTCGGAGCATTTGTTTCAATGTACCGTTGAAACGTTCGCAGAGCCCATTCGTCTGGGGGTGGTAAGGGGAACTAATGACCGGCTTAATGTCACAAGACTTCCAGAGGCGCTGCATGACTTCGGCGGTGAATTGGGTGCCCTGATCGGAGACAATCTCCCTGGGGAGTCCCACCCGGGAGAATATCTTCATCAGGGCTTCTGCTACTGTCTCAGCCTGTATATTCGTCAGGGCCACCGCCTCTGGATATCTAGTGGCATAGTCTACTACTGTCAGGATAAATCTTTTACCTGACGGGCTCGCTTTGTTGAGGGGTCCTATTAGGTCAACTGCTACCCTGCTAAAGGGTTCCTCGATTATGGGAAGGGGATGTAACTTGGCCTTGCGCCGGTCCCCCCTTTTCCCCACCCTTTGACAGGTATCGCACGTGTTGCAATACCTGCGCACCTCCTGGCTAATTCCCGGCCAAAAGAAGCTTTGGGTTAACCTGTATCGGGTCCTGCTGACCCCTAAATGTCCAGATAGCGGAATGTCATGTGCTATCCGTAGTAACTCCGCCCGGTACCGCTGAGGTACCACCAACTGCCTCATCACAATCGGGTCTGACCCGGATACCTTCTTATCTGTCTCCCGATATAACAGCTGTTTGTCCCAAATAAACCTTTCGCCCTCCCCCCAGGCGTGTCTGCTGTCACCTTGTCCCTATACACCTGCAAGGTGGGGTCAGTCACTACCTCAGCTGCAAATTCGTTAGGAGGGGCCCAGGGAACACAGTCAAGGGAAGGGGAAGGATCTCTTACCTGAACCTCCGGGAGTGTGTTGTAGTCCTGGGTGCGGGCCTGTTGTCGAGTAACCACAGGGTGAGCTTCTCCTGTGGTGGGTGTCTGGGGCTCAAAAGCAGATGTGAGCCTCCCCAGATCGTTCCCCAATAAAACCTCCGCCGGTAACTGCGGCATCAACCCCACCTCCACATGCCCTGCCCCCGCTCCCCAATGCAAATGTACCCTTGCTGTAGGTAGCCGGTATACTGCTCCCCCGGCTACCCTGACGGCCACAGTCTTATTTAGTTTAGCCTGGTCTGAGACCAGGTGACTTTTTACCAGGGTGATGGTGGCTCCTGAGTCACGTAGCCCCTGAACCGCTTTACCCTCCAGATACACGGTCTGCCTGTGATGCTGGCGGTTGTCAGCATTAGCTTGGACGGGATCCGCCTCGTGCAGTACCTCCCACTGTTCTACCGTTGTAATGGGAACTGCTGAGCCATACGGTGTGGCCACGATGTCCTGGTAGTGGTGGGCTGGGGCTGCTCTCGGTGGTGGTGGTGGACCGGGTCGGATCCAGGTGGAACGGTCCCGCAGCTGGGGGCATTCCCTTTTATAATGTCCCCATTTCTGGCAGTGGTGGCAAGGGCACGACGTGGGCTGGCGGGAACGTGGCTGTGCAGCGGGTGGTGGGGGTGGTGGCAGTGGTCTTGGTAGAGCTGGCGTGTAGTTGTTTCCCCCAAAGGTTTTAAAAGGTACTTTTGGAGCTGCAGGTTTTTGCTGCCTGCGTGCATCCAGGTACTCATCTGCCTTCCTGGCTGCTTCGGTAAGGGAGGTAGGGTTTCTGTCTCTTACCCACTCCTGTACCTCGCTGGTTACTCCTTCATAAAATTGCTCCATCAGTACCAGTTGCAATACATCCTCCATAGACCGTGCCTTGCTCGCTTGCACCCACCCCAAGACTGCTCGTTGTAGTCTGCATGCCCACTCAGCATGTGAGTCTTTCTCCACCTTCTTTAAATCCCTGAATCTCCGCCGGTATGCTTCTGGTGTTATAGCATACCTGGCCAATATAATTTCTTTCACTTTGTTGTAATTCCGTATTTCTTCATTAGGTACAGTACGGTATGCCTCAGCTGCCAAAATAGGTACCCAGTCCTCTGCGCTGATTCTATGCAGTGCACACAGTCTCTCAAAATCTTGCAGGAAAGCGTCTATATCTTCCTCTGCCTCCACATATGTTTTAAAAGCCTGGTATGGTATTTTAGGCTTACCTTCTTGTGGCATATTTACTGCAGAGCTGCGTTCTGGGGCCGCTGTTTGACTCCTCAGTATAAATTCCTGGACCTCCGTCATCGTTTTTGAAACAATCTCTGTTGGAGGGTGTTCCCCATAGAAAGATAGCCGAAATTGTACCTGCCTCTGGAACTCCCTTTGTTCCGGTGTTTCTCCCGAATTCCCCTGTTCGGGAACCGAATCGCCGTCCATTCGGTACTCCGCCATCAGTTCAGTGATGAGTACCGCTTTTGTCTTATTGCTGGCTTGTATACCCCTTGCCTCCAGAAGGTCTTTTAGCGTGGAGCGTTTTAGTGTGGCAAAATCAATCTCCATCCGTACTCCATTTAGGCTTGTTCCTCTGTGAGTCTGGATCCCACCGCTGCCAACCAATGTAGCGGAGATGCAATATTACCCAGGATATCTCCGCTTGTGATCCAAGTGAGGCTCAGGAACAAGTAAATAGTAAATCCACAGGCAAGGCTTCCAGCAGGTAAAATACAGCAATATCCCAACAGCAATCCCAATAACTGGACGACACACAGTTTCAGGAGCAGAACTGAAAGCTTTAATCCACAGTCTCCTTATAAAGCATGCTCCCATGCAAGGGAGGGATTTACAGTAATTATTACAGTAGCCAATCCTGTCCTGGTAACCTCCCACACATCTCCTCCCCTCAGCCAGCATCATAATCCCCTTATCCAGCACACCAATTCCCCCTGTTTCTGGATGTACCCCTAAACGTAGGGGTACCACTTTAAATCCTACATCTCCGGATACCCCTGATCTGGGTGAACAACATATCCAAAAATCACCCAGATCAGACCAGGGGTTCGGGAAATGTATGGAGGGAATAAAATGACCGACCGCACTAACTGAGATAGCCGAATGCGGTTCCATGCGAATGGGCCCTGCGGTCGGTCCTGGCATAAGGGAACAAAATACACAAAACCTCTAGCTATAGAGGCTAGGGAGGGTTCGCCTGAATCCCCTCGTTCGGTATTTTCTATCTACCGAACGAGGGGCCGTTCGGTAGTTTGGAACCGAACGGACCAGGGTTGTGGAGGTCTCAGCGGTGTTCGCCTACTCGAGTGTCCGATTTTAGTTCCAGACACTCGACGGCAAAACACCGCTGTTCGGGAGTTTTAAAATGGCCGCCGCCACGTGTTCGTTTGTCGAATGGCGGCCACCCCCGAGAACAAAGGACGGCTACTTACTATTCAATTACCCGTTCGCAACAATGTTGCAACGGGTAATTGAGGACACACTTCACACAGGGGAGGTCTGGTTGTTCGGTAGTTTCATTCGAATAAACTAAGGGAATGAAACTACCGAACAATCAGAGGAATACAATTTTCTTTAACACATAGAAAACACAGCAGATACACGAATGCAGGTATATACAGTATATTTGTAGGGTCGCCTGGTGCCATCCGCTACAAACTTTTATATATAAATATAAGTAAAGAATTTACCGAATACTCAGTCATAAGCTATGTAGCTGCATTCTAGCGCTTCGGGAGGAGGGAAGAATCTGCGCATGCTCGTCACCTTACTGGTACTCCTTATATATAATATATTTATACATATATATATATATATATATATATATATTTAATTATATTTAATCCTCCCCCAATATTTCTCTAAAGATTCAACAATTAAAATAGACATTAAACCGATGTAGCTTTATTTAATTTTTAATTTTAGTTATCCCTGACAAATAGTCTATACAATACGTGGAAAGCCTGTTCTTCCTACATTCAAATGTGTCTAGAGAGTTCGTTATTTACCTGATGTTATAATAGAGTGATATCCAATTCGAGCAAGCTTTTTGTAAATGATTTTTAAAGAGCTACAATGTATATGGCATGTGCTAATCATCTGCAGATGAGGAAAAAAAATTGCAAAAACGAAGTGTCTAAAAAAAGAAATGACAGTGATCGCGCCGTTGTGTTATTCTTGTTTGAGCTTAACTGGCAAAAATAAATGTAGCAAATATATTTACACTGCTGTGACAAACTCGTGAAGAAAAATGCACAGAGAAAATTTCACATTTTACCATAGTGTTAAAGAAAATACATTGCCTTGTTTGTTTGCGAACTCAGACGAATCTAAAATAGTTCTGTGTTTTGATTTTATTTACTCAGTTATGAAATATGGTAAAAAAAATAAATTTAAGGAATACATTAAGTACTAGTGCTAAATAAAAATAAAATAGAAATTATTTGTTGATATCTGTTTTTGATGTACTTTATTATTTCTTAATCCATTAGACTTGTGCAATTTGTTTAGTATGAATCAAATTTTGGCTCAATTTGGCAATTTGGAAAGGTCTTACCAATAGCGACAGAAAATTGCCTTCAGATCCATTTATTTAGATAAGGATAGAAAATTAAAGGGACACTATAGTCACCAGAACAACTACAGCTTATTGAATTAGTTCTGGTGAGTAGAATCATTACCTTCAGCCTTTTTGCTGCAATCACTGTCTTTTCAGAGAAAATGCAGTGTTTACATTACAGCCTAGTGATAACTTCACTGGCCACTCCTCAGATAGCTGTTAGAGATCCTTCCTGGGTCATGGCTGCCTAAAATGCATCCAAACATTCAGTATCTCCTCCCTCTGCATGTAGACACTGAACTTTCCTCATAGAGATTTATTGATTCAATTCATCTCTATGAGGAGATGCTGATTGGCCAGGGCTGTGTTTGAATTGTGCTGGCTCTGCCCCGATCTGCCTCCTTGTCAGTCTCAGCCAATCCTATGGGGAAGCATTTTGATTGGATCAGGCTACCACTTCTGATGATGTCAGCAGACAGCTTTTTTCTTTTTTTTTTTTTACACACAGCATGCAGATCTACAGCTTCAGGCTTGGATACAGTAAGATGTTGCTATATTTATGGAGGCATGAGGGACCCAGGGGGGCTAGATGGTGGTTTTAACACTATAGGATCAGGAATACATGTTTGTGTTCCTGACCCTATAGTGATCCTTTATGGAGTTATCTACTAAACAACTGAAAGAGCAAAAATAATAAAATGGCTTCTCTTAATTCTGATCTTTAAGCTGTTTAGTAGATAGCTCCCTTATGTGGGCCTTAGTTTAGTTCCATTATGTGAGATTGCCATATTTAAGGATCTCAAATTAGGGCACTGTATGGAAGATAGCTCATTTGGTAATTGGTATACTTATGGCAATCCCATGTCATGATAGCAAAGTGGGTAGTTATCTACTAAACAGCTAAAAGATCAAAATTAAGAAATTGGCTTTTCTTAAAAGAACTGTATGGGCACCATACATCAAAATCAAGTTGTTATGGCGCTCAGAGGTCCCTGTTACTTCCATATCTGAAGGTGGTTAAATCCTTCTTTTTTTATTAATGGAGAGCTACTGATTGGCTTATGGCATCAGTTGACCATTCTAAGCCAATCAGTGGAGCGCCTGTCCTGTGGCACTCTGCGCCTCCTCAAACTGCTTCAGAGAAATCAGATGGCACTAGGGAGGGAGATCCGGGACTGGAGAGCAATGTTTAGGGTTAAGCCATAGGAGAATGTTTAAATCACATTATGGCCCCGACCCCTCCGTACCAGATACACTCATCCACTCCAGTACTTGGACAATACAAATTGTGAGGCCCATTGCCAAAGCTGATGTTTAGAGATTCCACATGAAGTGTAGAGGTACGCGCCCTGTGCAACTAAATAGGACTATAATTATACACATTCAGGAATGATCACCAGACAAAATGTTAAATTGCTGATTCAGGATTTATGTCTTAAAGGTCGGTCTCATACTTTGCCTTCCCGCTCCTTAGGCACTGAGTGAAATGACTAAGCTGGCTACACGAAGCCTGGTTTAAAGGCTTTTATCGAGCATACTTTAGACACACCTGACAGGAACGCACAACCATACGCCTCGGCACGTATTCACTCATATACTCGTATTCTCTCTGATTTATACACCATATCATGAGCAGAGCTGACTTGAGAAGTATGTCTTATTCAATGTAAACTAAATATGAGCTAATGAGCTATGCACTAAAACAATGCGGACCTATACAATTAGTAACATCCTCAGCGAACGGGAGATTCGCAACATCCAGACAAGTAGACTGATCCCTGCCCCCCCCTTCTCTCACCTCTCCCCCCTTCTTATTCTATCCCTCTTTGACTATACCCTCTGGCCTTCACTTTCCTATACGCATACGCTTGCCTCCTACCCAGATAGGCAAACAGGTATCTCTCAGTCCGCAAACAAACAAAAAGAGTGGTTCTGCAGGTGGTGACCACAGACCACTTCTCAGTTCCTATGCTTCCTGGCTGATGTTTTGGTCACTTTTGAATGCTGGTGGTGCTTTCACTCTAGTGGTAGCATGAGACGGAGTCTACAACCCACACAAGTGGCCAAGGTAGTGCAGCTCATCCAGGATGACACATGCGAGCTGTGGCAAGAAGGTTTGCTGTGTCTGTCAGCGTAGTGTCCAGAGCATGAAGGCGCTACCAGGAGACAGGCCAGTACATCAGGAGACGTGGAGGAGGCCGTAGGAGGTCAACAACCCAGCAGCAGGACTGCTACCTCCGCCTTTGTGCAAGGAGGAACAGGAGGAGCACTGCTAGACCCCTGCAAAATGACCACCAGCAGGTCACAAATGTGCATGTGTCTGCTCAAACGGTCAGAAACAGACTCCATGAGGGTGGTATGAGGGCCTGACGTCCACAGGTGGGGGTTGTGCTTACAGCCCAACATCTTGCAGGACGTTTGGCCTTTTCCAGAGAACACCAAGATTGGCAAATTCGCCACTGGCGCCCTGTGCTCTTCACAGATGAAAGCAGGTTAACACTGAGTGCATGTGACAGACGTGACAGAGTCTGAAGACGCCGTGGAGAACATTCTGCTGCCTGCAACATCCTCCAGCATGACCGGTTTGGCAGTGGGTCAGTAATGGTGTGGGGTGGCATTTCTTTGGGGGGCCGCACAGCCCTCCATGTGCTCGCCAGAGGTAGCCTGACTGCCATTAGGTATCGCGATGAGATCCTCAGACCCCTTGCGAGACCATATGTTGGTGCGGTTGGCCTCATGTGGCTGGAGTGTGTCAGCAGTTCCTGCAAGTCAAAGGCATTGATGCTATGGACTGGCCCGCCCATTTACCAGACCTGAATCCAATTGAGCACATCTGGAACATCATGTCTCGCTCCATCCACCAACGTCACGTTGCACCACAGACTGTCCAGGAGTTGGCAGATGCTTTAGTCCAGGTCTGGGAGGAGATCCCTCAGGAGACCATCCGCCACCTCATCAGGAGCATGCACAGGCATTGTAGGGAGGTCATACAGGAACATGGAGGCCACACACACTACTGAGCCTCATTTTGACTTGTTTTAAGGACATTACATCAAAGTTGGATCAGCCTGTAGTGTGTTTTGCCACTTTAATTTTGAGTGTGACTCCAAATCCAGACCTCCATGGGTTGAAAAATTTGATTTCCATCATTTAAATTTTGTGTGATTTTGTTGTCAGCACATTCAACTATGTAAAGAACAAAGTATTTCTGAAGAATATTTAATTCATTCAGATCTAGGATGTGTTATTTTTGTGTTCCCTTTATTATTTTGAGCAGTGTATATTAAACCACCTATATGATCAGACTTGCATGTTCTGAGCCCTCCCCATAAACCACAGCAGTATAGTAAAAATATATATTCTCTTTAAGCTGTGTTTAAAAAGGTACATCACGTTGGTAACTATAAAACAGGAATATTCCATAGAACTTTCTTTGCATATTTTTTGAACTATAAAGTGAAAAGGGTGTTAGTTTGTCAGAATGACTTGAGGCCATTTAAAATAGGTAACACACTTCAGATATTTATAATTCACATTTGCTGTACATGTGCCAGAATTCATAGCAATTAGAAAAGCTTTATGTGCCCCTCGCGACCACATTCTGCGATATTGTCCCTGATTATAAGTTTGCTGATTTGATAGCTGTAACCTGTGATTGGAGTTTGCTGGGGTAAAGTTTCAATTCTTATTAGTTAGAACATTATCGCTATGAATTGCAACCCCTGAACATTAAATGAGAATATAAAATATATTCACACGAGGTTCGAATCAGCAATACGTGCAGAGCCGAGCTATTTTTTTTTAAAGGAGAATTACTGTTAGCTCGTTAACTAGGGGGGGAAAAATGTGTGTACTTTGGAGCCAAAGTATTTAGTTACTTTTTTTTTAGAAATATACCACAAATCTAATGCAATTGTTCAGTAATGAAGGGAGCTCTTGTCCATAAAAACATGTTTAGTGGGATAATGAGCAAATCAAAATAATTTTAATAAATCAAAGCTTTTGATTGCTTTAAAGGGTACTTGTTGTGCACAAAACAACTATAGCTCTCTAAAAAGAGCATTCAATTTCATCTATTTATTATGCTAGCAGTTATGCTATCAACTATATAGATTGGGAGAAAATCCACGACCTGTTAATCAGTTCTTCCGTGTAGACCAGACATAGGCAACCTTCGGCACTGCAGTTGTTTTGGACTACACCTCCCATGATTAGTGATGTCCCGAACGGTTCGCGAACGGTTCGCCACGAACGGTTCGCCACGGACTCATCATTGAGTAAACTTTGACCCTGTACCTCACAGTCAGCAGACACATTCCAGCCAATCAGCAACAGACCCTCCCTCCCAGACCCTCCCACCTACTGCACAGCATCCATTTTACATTCATTGTGAAGCTGCATTCTTAGTGAGCTGTCCAGGAGGTGGGAGGGTCTGGGAGGGAGGGTCTGCTGCTGATTGGCTGGAATGTGTCTGCTGACTGTAAGGTACAGGGTTAAAGTTTACTCAATGATGAGTCCGTGGCGAACCGTTCGTGACGAACTGTTCGCGGACCGTTCGGCGAACCGTTCGGGACATCACTACCATGATGCTTTGCCAGCATCATGGGTGTAAGAGCATTATGGGGGATGTAGTCTACAACATCTGGAATGCCAAAGGTTGCCTACCCCTGGTGTAGACTCTATACAGCAGTGCTCCTTATCCCTCTCCACAAGACACATCTTACAGTTCAGAATTGAGTTATTACCCAGGTGTGTCTAAGGTGTATAGAAAAATAAAAAAAGTGTTTTTGAAACACCTTAGACACACCCGGGTAATCCCTAAATCCTAGACTGTTAGGTGTACCTTGAGTAGAGGATTGAGGAGCACAGCTATACAGAACAATTGATTGATAGAAAAAGAGCAGAAGAACCCTCCCATAGCAGGTCCACCAACTCTCCACACATAGAGATGCACCATGGTTGCTATGGAAACTCCCTAGCTAGCAACGCCACTGAGGAGGTTTGCCATGCTTATAGAAGTGTCCGCAAGCAAAGCAAATCGATGAATAGTAGATGAGGAGTGAGGGCGGACTGGAGATGGGTGTTTCAGAACTGCTGTACACACTTCCCCAATGCGATAGCGCCAGGGGAGTGTAGGCTACGGCGGTTACAGGTTCCTTTTAAAAGAAAACTAATAATGTGGGAAAAACTGCCTCAGAATTATTATGTTCGCCATCAGTTTGTAAAAGTCCAGTGGGAGATGAAGTTTTAACACATCTGAGTATCTTCCACTTAGACACCTTCATCTAACGTCATCCAGTTTCATGAAATAACCAGTCTCTGAAAGAAGGAACTCCAAAATAGACCAACCCGAGCACAACAGTAGGACAATAAAAATGAAAGGAACACTCCAAGCACCATAATCACTACAGTACACTGTAGTGGTTATGGAGCCAGATGTGCCCTGTGTCCCCTGTATAAAGTGTCAAACGGCATTAGAATGGTTTGACTTATTACTTGGAGTTTGTCGGGTGCCACTCCACACACCCACTACTTCCTAGAGAGAGCCAGAAGCTCTCAGTCTGATCTTATTGGCTGTGAGGAACCATCTAATGCTCTCAGACGATGAGCTAGCCCTGGATTGCAGCTTAGCTGAAGGGAGCTCACAGAATCTCCTGGTTAGGAGCTTACGGCTTTCTATAGGTCCCTGGTGGACCTTAGCTAAGATGTCAAATTGTTCTAAAACAGTTACCATAGGGGGTGCCAAGTATTTCCCGGCACCATAACCACTACATGCCTTTAAATAAAAAATAAAAAAAGCTTCTCATTTCATTGAGAAGGTAAACAATTTTAGACACATATATGCATATATATTTTATATTGTGTTGCGTAGTCTTTAATTTGGAGGATGCACTAAAGGATAAGAACATACATCTCTCTCACTCCCTCTACAAATAAAAAAAATGCAATTAGTACACAGCAAAATAAAAAGTATATTAAAATACAGCTAAAAAAGTGCTTTTTTTTTTTTTAGGGTAGATTAACAGTCACCTGTATGGAGCTGCCTAGGCTTTCTGCTAAGAAATTAGGGGTTGATGGCGGTGTAGTTTGCAATAAAGCTTTGTGTCTGTGAATATAATTGTTGTGTTTATGAGTGTGTGTACCAGTGTGTCTGGGGGGAGCTGGTCCCAAGAAATCTAATGGCACCCCAGAAGGTCATCATACATAAAGATTCCTATATACAGGAAAGCACATTTAGAAAAAAATAAAATGAAAATGATAAATTTGGAACAGATTTGTAAACTTTGCCAGAAGCAAAAATCTTGACCATTACTCTAATAAGTTCCTGATCATTAAGTGGCAGGGTTTGATTAATTAGATGATTTACATACATCAGTTTATTAGAAAATGGGTCATGTTAATTACAATATTCAGTTAGCATTAAATCTCTGCAATTTGTCACTCTATTCATGACACATACAATGGCATGTTATTTCTTATAAAGCAGGAATGTAAGGCTTTGCTGAAAATACAATAAAAGTGAAATCAGCTTAAAAAAATACAATTAAACTAGCATTTTTTTATATAATTTAAATTGTGATGAACTGAAAATTGATTTCACTAAATCAATCCATTTACTATCGAGTTCTTCTCCAAATAAAATAATTGAAGCATAACATTCATTTTAAACACAATATGCATAGCCATGACATTAAATTAGGGCAAACTAACAGTATTTGATACAGAGTTTTGTTTAGTGCTAAGTAAATACTTAAGAAGAATGTGCATTAGCAGAACTATTTATTAATGTCTTTATTCAACACGTTGAGAAATATTGGTGGAAATATAAATGATTCAACATACAGTATCCATTGCAGAGGCAAATTGTGTTCATGGTCTATGGGCCAACGGCAGTGATGGACCTGCAAATGACAATCTTAAATGGGAAATGTCACATCCCTGGGTTTTTAATAGTATGTCTACTTATCCCTATATTTAGCAAATGTATATTTTTGAGATGTGAAAAACTAAAATTAAATGAACACTCCCATCGCCATAGCAACTTAATATAGCTTAATATAGTGTTGTTCCTGAAAAAGAGCTATGTTTACATCTGTCCCAAAAGGACAGCTCTAGTGGCTGTCACTCAGAAAATCAATCAGTCACTAAGACAGTTACTAGAGGCATTTTTTTTGTGTGATTCTACCATCTTTGCAGGAACTGAGATCAAGCTCTGCACGAAGATGCAGAACACTCCCCATAGAGATGCATTAAGATGCATTGACCTCTATGAAGATATGCTGATTGGCGTAGTTGTGCATGGTGTACTATTCCTCCAAAGCAGGAGTTGCCAACCCAGCCCTTAAGGACCCCCTACCAGTGCAGGATTTAGGGATTACCTGGGTGTGTCTAAGGTGTTTTGAAAAAGAAGAAAAAAAACACCTTAGACACACCCAGGTAATCCCTAAATCCTGGACTGGTAGGGGGTCCTTGAGGACTAGGTTGAGAACCCTTGCTCTAAAGCTTCTATGTTGGGAGGCATTGGAGTGGCTGAGATTATCTGTAATGATAATCTCAGCCAGGCAAGATTATTGCATCAGCAGAGGTGATTAAAACTATTAAGCCCTTAAGGACACATGACGGAAATATTCCGTCATGATTCCCTTTTATTCCAGAAGTTCTGTCATTAAGGGGTTAATTTGTTAAGGGATGGCCCATATCTACATATAAAGAAACATTCCAGGCACCATAACCACTACTGGCCATTGTAGTTATTATGATGTTGGGGTGCTCTGGGGTCCACCCAGTGTAACTAGTCCAACTCTTTAAGAACAGTTTGACAACTTACCTTCGGCTACTGAGTGTCTGCCACTGTCTCCTCTGGAAGGAATTTCTGGTAGCTCTGCTGAGGCAAGCTCGGCTCATTGGCTGAGTGTGTCAGATGAGTGTTCTCAGCCAGTGAGCACCTCCATGCTGTCACGTATTCATCCGCTTATAGAAATGTGGTTAATGACATTTACTGTCCACACAGGAAAAGTTGTGCCGAGCAGCAACCTAATCCACAGAAGGGTTAATGCTGAGCAGCAATTATGCAAATTAAACCTGGTAACTGACTTTGGGGTCAAAGGCCGGTTACAGCCTATCAGAACTAAAGGAGGGGTATTTAGGCCCAGTTCTCAGCCTGCTCAGTGCCCTGTCGTGGTTTCCCTTGTGGTTGTCTGAGAGCGCGTTCCTGTTTATAGTTTTCTACCTGGTTTTTGACTTTGGCTTTGTTTATTGACTTCTCTATATTCTGGTATCCTGACTCCTGGCTTTCCTCATCGCTGTGTCCCTTTCTGTGTTCCCTGACCTCGGCTAGTATTTTTGACTATTCTTTGTACGTTAAATCCGGCCATTCTAAGGACCGGTAATACGTTACTTATTTGTCATCCGTGCTGTACAGTTCTACGTGCTGGATCAAACAGTAATCCTGACATTACAACAGGGCCATAGATCCTGTAGAACTGTGTCAGCACATAGCTGCTTGCGAGAGGAAATTAGAGGAGAATGATCACCGCATGGATCAATTCACTCAGGCTTTAAGTACGCTTCTCGCTAGAACGGAGCATCTGCAGCCTGCAGCGTCTCCTCCTATAGCACCTCTACCCTGTGTACCTCCACCCACTGTTAATAGGACTCCTAGCATCTCCTTATCACCATCCCTACAGTTTGATGGCAATATCCAGGAATGCAGGGGTTTTCTTAATCAGGTGGAGTACCATTTTGAGGCCTCACCAGGGTCATTCCCCACGGACAGAGCAAGAATTGGTTATCTAATGAATCAATTAAAGGGCAAGGCCCTTGCCTGGGCTAATCCGTTGTGGGAGAGTAATCGGAGCATAGCTCATAATTACCAGGAATTCCTTGCCGAATTCAAGCTCACGTTTGAGCCATTGGGTAGAGAGGATGACGCCTCCACTGCCCTAATGCACATCAGACAAGGTAACCGGTCTATCTCGGATTATGCTATTGAATTCCGTACCTTAGCTTCCGAGGTAGACTGGACTAACAATGGGTTAATCTCAGCATTCAAAAAGGGTCTCTCAGAGACTATACTAGATGAGATAGCCGCTAAAGAATTACCTAAGAGTCTTAATGAATTTATTACGTTTGTCATGCATATTGATAATAGGTTAAGACTCAGAGAAGTCACCAGAAGCAAGACCAGACGTACGGCTATGTCCCTAGCACCTCAATTCTCTAAACCTGTTTTGTCTAACCTCCCTGTACAGTCCGAACCCGAACCTATGCAGTTGGGGGTCACTAGACTGTCAGAGGCCGAAAAACAGTATAGGAGAAGGGAGGGGTTATGCCTATATTGCGGTAGAAAGGGACATATGATAACTAATTGTCCAGTGCGTCCGGAAAACTTCCGCACCTAAGAACCTTAAGGGGACAGATCTTAGGTGTGATGGAGTTGTCACTAACAAAAACAAAAGGAGATTCCTCCGTGAGGTATCTATTTCCCTTGATAACAAGAAGTTTTCTTGCAGTGCCCTAATGGACTCAGGTGCTGCTGGAAATTTTATTGATGTCCAGTTTATTAGGGGTAATGAGATACCGGTCAGGGAGAGACCTACGCCGCTAGCTGTAGAGGCTATTGATGGTAGACCACTCACACAACCGCTTATAACCCACGAAACTGTCCCTATTACGATCTCCATTGGGGCCTCCCATAGGGAGGAGATGACGTTTCAGGTTATTACTTCTCCATCATGTCCTATCATATTATGGTTTCCGTGGCTGAGTAAGCACAATCCCTATATTGACTGGGCTAATGGGGAGATATTAGAATGGGGTAAAGAGTGTATGGGGAGATGTATAAAACCAGTACTAAAGAGATTGGATACTATTGACCTTCCCACTACCACTCCCCAAACTCCTGGAGTTCCCATACAATACCGAGAACTTCAGGAGGTGTTTAACAAGGCTCAATCCGATGTATTGCCTCCCCACAGAGCATATGACTGTGCCATTAACCTGTTTCCAGGCGCTATGCCACCTAAGGGGGCAGTTTATGCCTTATCTCCCCAGGAGAGTAAAATAATGGAGGAATACATCAAAGAATTTGAGCAAAGGGCACATAAGAAAGTCATCCTCACCAGCTGGTGCAGGATTCTTTTTTGTTGAGAAAAAGGGTGGTGAGTTACGCCCTTGCATAGACTACAGGGCACTTAATAAAATCACTGTAAAAAATGCATACCCTATCCCACTCATTTCCGAATTGTTCGATAGACTTCAGGGAGCTAAAGTATTTACTAAGCTTGACCTTAGGAGCGCTTACAATTTGGTTAGAATTAAAGAGAATCATGAGTGGAAGACGGCATTTAATACCCGTAGTGGACACTATGAATATCTGGTAATGCCATTTGGGTTATGCAACGCCCCGGCCGTATTCCAAGACTTTATAAATGATGTACTCAGGGAATTCATTTACTCATTTGTCTTGGTTTATTTGGACGATATTTTGGTGTATTCCCCTGATCTTCAAACTCACCACTCCCATGTGAAACAGGTTCTGCAGACGTTGTTGAAAAATAACCTGGTAACTGACTTTGGGGTCAAAGGCCGGTTACAGCTTATCAGAACTAAAGGAGGGGTATTTAGGCCCAGTTCTCAGCCTGCTCAGTGCCCTGTCGTGGTTTCCCTTGTGGTTGTCCGAGAGCGCGTTCCTGTTTATAGTTTTCTACCTGGTTTTTGACTTTGGCTTTGTTTATTGACTTCTCTATATTCTGGTATCCTGACTCCTGGCTTTCCTCATCACTGTGTCCCTTTCTGTGTTCCCTGACCTCGGCTAGTATTTTTGACTATTCTTTGTACGTTAAATCCGGCCTTTCTAAGGACCGGTAATACGTTCCTTTTTTGTCATCCGTGCTGTACAGTTCTACGTGCTGGATCAAACAGTAATCCTGACACATGCACCATCAAGCTTAACTCAGTGAAGAGAGCTTCTAAAGCAAGAGGAGGCAGAGATGGACACACGATGTATCACAGGTAAGATGTCAACCCATTTCTGACTACTTACACTGGGGCCTGCTAGGGCACTTCTGAGGCCATAACCATCATAGTGGACTGTATTGGTTCTAGTGCTTGGCATGTTCCTTTAAAACTCATGTAAAATGTCCTTTCAGTGCACTTTTTTAAAGTACTTTATGCTTCCTTTTATTGACTAATGGTGAGGTAGTATTCAAGCACTTCTCTATAGTGAGAATCGTATGTATATCTAGAGTAGCAGTTATGCTCTGAATGCACTGTACCTCTTCATGCTATGAAGAAATGTTTAATTCATTGTGGATACCACCTAAACCGCCATCTATTGAAGCTAGATTCAAGCAGCCAAAGATGAAGCAGGTTTTCTGTAGAACATTATTTACCCCCAAGACTTGTCCTGCATTCCTGATTGCATATAAGATAGTGGCACCCTGTACCATAAATACTTATTTGGTGATACCTCTCCACTGTGTTTGCGAATATGACCATGACAAAGAAGAGTCCGGACACACGAGGTCCTAAGATGGCTTTATTAGGGATCAGGGGTTAAAAAGCCCCACATGGAGCCTTAACATTGCTGAACCCTATCTTAATTATGTCTGAAAAAAAGTAATCTTATGTGGCCTGACTTTTATTTGCTATTAGATTTCCTAGGATTTTTGCCCCTGCTTTCTGGTGGCATTGGGGGAAATATAGACCCACTCTGTATGTGTGCAGTCCTATATGCCTTGATCTGTAAATATGACAGTGGCATTCTGTACCATAAAAACTTTGGAAACCCCAACATATCCTGCCAATGTATTCTGTGCCAACAATCTTTTGCATTTCTGACTGACTAGTTCTGCAAATGTTATTTATTGGTCTTTTTTTGCATAAAGGAACACTATAGTCACCCCAACCAGTTCAGTTCAATGAAGTAATCTTGGTGCAGTGTCCCTACCCTCTTAACCGTGATTTAGAGAAACAATAATTTTTACACTGCAGGGTTAAGTCCACCTCTAGTGGATGTCACTATGAGAGCCACTAGAGGTGCTTCCACTGCACTGACTAAGTAAAACCTAATCACATGACATGGAAGCCCCATAGGAACACATTGATTCAATGCGTTCCTATGGGAAGTTTGAATGTGCATGCTTGCGCATTAGAACCCATATGATACCTTAGAGAAAGTTCAGAGAAGGGCTACTAAACTGGTTCATGGACTGCGGGATAAAACTTACCAGGAAAGGTTAAAGGATCTTAACATGTATAGCTTGGGGGAAAGACGAGACAGGGGGGATATAATAGAAACATTTAAATACATAAAGGGAATCCACACAGTAAAGGAGGAGACTATATTTAAAAGAAGAAAAACTACCACAACAAGTCTTAAATTAGAGGGGCAAAGGTTTAAAAATAATATCAGGAAGTATTACTTTACTGAGAGGGTAGTGGATGCATGGAATAGCCTTCCAGCTGAAGTGGTAGAGGTTAACACAGTAAAGGTGTTTAAGCATGCGTGGGATAGGCATAAGGCTATCCTAACTATAAGATAGGGCTAGGGACTAATTAAAGTATTTAGAAAATTGGGCAGACTAGATGGGCCGAATGGTTCTTATCTGCCATCACATTCTATGTTTCTATATCAGGGTGGTGCAGTAGACATTGCTTACCTAGATTTCAGTAAGGCTTTTGACCTTTATGATTTCATTGGATCATCGTGGTATCACCGGTGGAGGACAGCTGAGCAGCCCCGAAGTAAAAAAGGGTTTTAACCTATTCGAAGGAGAAGGTGGGGATGGGATCTAATACCACCAAGGACAGGGACACTATAATGTTAGGAAAACAAATTTATATTCTTAACATTATAATGTTCCTTTACTTAGTCTGTGCACATGTACAACAATATTGTGTATATTGACAATCTATCATTTGTAAGATCACTCAGATTGCGGAGACAGAGTAGTGTTTGAATGAAGACATTTCTTTATAAAACAAGACATATGCAAGCTGTATTACAGACACGAGTAAGATCAAACACTCACGGCACAAAAGGAATCAAGAGCACAGTGGTTAATCATTTGCACACAGAATTAGGTGAAGGATGCTTACGATGAGTTAATTTTACAGAGATAATAGGAAAAGGTGAATGTCGTGCAGAGGTGGCAAGAACACCATCCATCATACCAGCTCTCGGCATAACTAAATTGCCACAATGTCTACCAATTTTAAGTGTGGGCATGCGGTGTGACAGAGCAGTGTATGTATTTCCCAAGTGCCCTATTCTGTTTTCTTGGGTCAATAGTCCATCTTGTAGAGCTGCGAAATGCCTCTGTTTCAGGGAAATTCCATTATAAAAATCATAAATTCCAGATATTTGGAAGTTAAGAGTTATAGCGAATTTCTTTTTAACAAAAAAAAAGTAAATTATACTACTTTCTTCTTAACTTTGTTTGAGCATGAATTGTTAAAGGAAAGAAGATGTAAAGAAATGATTTTGGACTGTTACTGCAATATCAGAGGATTTGATATGTTACATGTTTATTTCATTTTATTTTTCCATGTTATTCATTAGTGGCATGGAAAAAATGTTTTAAGTATTAACTGGAATATTAAACTGTTAATAATTAAATCTGATGTATTTATATTTAATTCAAGGACTCAATTTTCTGTTTATAGTATAGCAATTATCGTCTTTATTGGTGAGATACGGTATTAAAATCAAAAGGATAAACATGTGAAGAGGATCTAGATTGATTGGCGTAACTCTGTTTCCAATAAAAAGTTAGTATAGTTTAATCCATTATTTGATCCAAGTCAATATTTGCAATTTGAACACAGATAGTTAGCTATTGGTTATTCTAAAATGTTTTATAAATTCTTTATATTTTCTTTTAATTTACTTGCTTTTTCCAAGCAGTATGTAGAAACTTAGAAACATAGAAAGTGACGGTAGAAAAAAAAAACATTTGACCCATCTAGTCTGCCCAATTTTCCAACTGCTTTCATTAGTCCCCAGCCTTATCTTAAATCTAGGATAGCATTAGGTCTATCCGACGCATGCTTAAACTCCCTCACTGTGTTAACCTCTACCACTTCAGCTGGAAGGCTATGCCATGTGTCCACTACCCTCTCTGTAAAGTAATACTTTCTGATATTATTTTTAAACCTTGTAAAAATAGTGTAAGTGTAAATTAGCTAACGCTTGACATGTCATGTGCATAGTGCATACGCATGTGTAACACTGCCATGGAAAATGCTGATCGCGCATGCGCACATAACATTTCTCTGTTAGATGTCAGAGCCCGATGCATCATAAGAGGGGGGTGGAGGGGTGTTCTTTTTTTTTTTTACTTACCTCTGCTGCATTAGTTACATAGAAACATAGAATGTAACGGCAGAAAAGAACCATTCGGCCCCTCTAGTCTGCCCAATTTTCTAAATACTTTCATTAGTCCCTAGCCTTATCTTATAGTTAGGATAGCCTTATGCATATCCCACGCATGCTTAAACTCCTTTACTGTGTTAACCTCTACCACTTCAGCTGGAAGGCTATTCCATGCATCCACTACCCTCTCAGTAATTAATACTTCCTGATATTATTTTTAAACCTTTGTCCCTCTAATTTAAGACCTCTTGTTGTGGTAGTTTTTCTTCTCTTAAATATATACCCCACTAAACACTAATATAGCATCTTCTGGGGTTACGGAACAAAGTACTATCATTTCTCTGAACTGGAAAGTTTCTCCTAAAGAATGAACGACGGGATTATCAATGCCTTGTCCTAAATACATGTCAATAAGAACCCTTTAAAAATAAAATACCAATAAAAGTTGTCTGATGCCATCCACAAGCCTGTCTAAAATATGTTATTTATAGACCTAGGGAAGTGTATTTGTATGGTTTGATTAACATGATGTCAAGATGTGGCTTGGTTTTAAACATAATATAATCTTTCTTTAAAAAAATAAATTAAAAAAAACACCAATACATATATGCAAAGTAAACTTAAATAAATGGTTACAAATTCTTCAAATGACTCCCTATGTTCTTAAATTTGAATATGAGAAAGTATCAGCTCGTTATACATTAATGTGTTTTTAGTAAGCTTTGACATGGTGTATTAAGCATTCTCCGGAGATAAATCTGTCCCTATGCTGGAGGCTGGCGTTCAACAATAGATCATTGTATATTCATGTTACTTTTTGTCTCTTTCTGTCACATGGAATCTTTCCCTGTTAGATATATTTAAGTCATACCAATGACTGATGTTAGCACGTAATTATCATTTCAACCTTGGGAAAATGTTGGTGTAAAAGAAATGCATTAACATGTTTTTGTCAGGGCTATTTCCCATTTCCCATCAGACAGAGCAGGCACCTGCCAACAGACATATGTCCTAGAGGGGGCGCCTGTTTTCTGCACTTATAATGTGTATTTTTTTTAGCTGAAGTGGACTGGAGAATATAGAAGTACACTGTCCTCTGTAGTCCAGTCATCTTTAATAACAGAGCTGCAGTAACAGTTATAGAAAGTGTGGCACTCAATGCTGTCCCAATGCTCCTCCAGTGCCTGTGTGTGAGGCTGGGCAGGAAGTGGAAGTGATCAACGCTTTATTCAGTGTTAAAGGAAGTTGGTATGGTGCCAGGAGGTCCCTGAAGGGGTTAAATCGTTCTTGAATGGTTTAACTCCAAACGTTGCCTCCAACGGCAGGTCTCCAATTCCTCCAGTGGCGCCCGGCTTCTGAAATTAAGAGGAAGCAAGCAGTAACGCTGGGCAGGGGCGCCATTGCACACTCTAAGCAAATCAGTAGCGGCCCATTCCTTTTTATGAATGGTAAATACTGATTGGCTTACAATCCATTATTGGGTATGTTTTGGTAAAGCCAGCAATACTCCACTTATAATACGCATGCGCATGTTAAACCCTCCCACCATTAGTATCATAGAGAAAGTCGGGGGTTGATGGTCTAAAACCAAGGAATTTAAAATTCTAATACCAAACTTCCCATACTTTTTCATCCCCCTAAGTACATGCTTTTTTCATTTGTAGACACATCACATTAAAGCATAATCTTACCATCTGCTCAGCTGTGTTAAGTACAAATGTGAAAAAAAGACGATTCCCATTTGTGCCATAAACAAAAATAAGACGTGTGATATAGTTGCCTATAGGATTTCTTCCTTCATGGAACATTATGTTTGCCTTCTGTCTCAAACTCATCTCGAAAACACAGCTTTTCTAGAAAGAATTACACTTGGTGATTAATTGGTTCTGAAGTCTTAAAGGATGTACTGTTTCACATTACTAATGGCACAAATGTATTAAAATGATATTTCTGAGAAATCGACAGTATCAACTGCACATACATATCAAAGGAAGATGCTGAGTAGAGTGTCAATAGACTTAATCTAATCTGCTTCAATATAGCTCACTGTATCTGAATCTAGTTTTGTTTATTTTCTCGGTGCTATAGTTTTCATTAAACACTTAATAAAAGAAGGGACTACCTTTCCCTTATGTATAGTAGTCCGTTTGACAAAACTTGACAATAGGCAGAGCTGGGTTGTGTTTCAGTTGCCAATCAAATTTATCCACAATCCATCAGAAAAATCAATCTCACAGTAGGAAAACACCAGCCATCATGGGACAGAAGAAAACAAAACGGCTGCGCCCACATATTGATATCCGGCACAAGGAAGACAATAATAAATATAAATAAAGGCAAGTGCCAAGGTGGGAGTATTATCATCAAGATACAGGACGGATAAGAAAAGAAAAATAAATATAATAATGGCAGATCTGCTTTAAACAGTCTAAAATATATCAAGGGATTTCTAAGTCATCATAACAACACATTTTATGTTTACATCAACAAGCAGATGTTACAATATCGCAAGCAGAATTTTTGGTTGTGCATTCTGAAAGTCCATTTTGAGATTGTTCCTATTTTGCTAAAAATTAGCATACAGGGCGAAACACAGACTTAATAGTAATGTTCTTTACAATTTATCAGAAAACAAAATCTTTAGAATTTCACTAATGCGTTTTCTATTGTACCGGCAAAAGACAGATGGTGCAATCTTGCAGGTCTTACCAAACCAGATTAGTCAGTGCATACTAAACCCAGTGAAAACAGTCCAACATACTTTAATAGGACGTAATGTCCTTTAACATAATAGCCTGCATAAAATGCTTGCTATGTCTGTCTCCCGGTCTGTCTGTCCATCTATCTATCTAAAATGGGATATAACCTAAGGTCTCAATTAAAAAAAATGAAATACTAAGTACAGGTCAAATATATGTATTTGTCCAGTTTGTTAAAGAACACTAAAGTGTTAGGAATGCAAAACTGTAATCCTAACACTATAGTGTCCCTCTGCCCAAGCACCCCCTCCTTCCATGGCTATTAAAGGGTTCAAAAATATTTTATCACTTACCAGATTGCATTGCCGAGGTCCTTCGGTGCTCAATCTGGCTCTGCCTCCTCCAACTTTTTGCGAGTGGGATCCTAATGTGAACACTTTCTTATGGGGTTTTGCAAAACACTGGTTGTACTCATAGAAACAAGGATTTCCAAGTTTGTTTCATGGATTTAAACTCAGTAAAAAAGCAAGAAGTGCATGTACTTGTTGCCTGGTAGACAACCAATAAAGGCAATCTTAACCTTGTAATGAAAACATTGCAGTTTCTCTAAAACTGCAATGTTTTCCGCTGCGAGGTTAAGGGGACAGGGACAGTGCATCCAGACCACTCAATGAGACAAAATGGTCTGGGTGGCTATAGTGTCTCTTAATAAGTACTATTAATGGCCAAAATATTCTTATTAGCATTTTGCACTTATTGACGGGTTATATTTAGAAGTGAAGAAGGCCCTTCGCAAACAAGCTGGCAATCTCTGAGGATATATGTTGTCAGATGTCTTGCCCAAGGCTACTTACTGGTGATATAGTCTGAATATGTGTTTCCCAGTTCTAAGGCAATGACATTACTACTGCTATAAACAGCAGATAGTCACTTGGTCTTTGCTGGTTCCTCATTGCTGGAAGAAAAGTTTAGCTACTTGACTGCAACCAGATAATCCACGATTCAAGTGGACTATCAAGTATGAGAAACTTTTTGGTATATTGGTTTTAGGCAAATGAGCTGGTAGATTGCAGCAAATTAGAGAAGCAATGTAATGGAATTAACAGAGAAGACCAAGCATTAATTAGGTTGCCATCTTATTTTGGTAAGAAAATATGGTCCAAATCTGCATGTTATCAATCAATGTCAGCATCATGTGCAAAATATATGTATTTAGGAATACCTATGGGTCTAGCAAAGCTTGGTGTGTAGTTGAAAAGATATAACTCCAGAAGTTCACTTTGGATTAGGTAAAATGACTGCAGACTTGTAGAAAGTAGCATAGGTGGTGCCGTCTTGCATAGAGAGGACCTAGTTATAATATACATTTATTCCATAATACTACCAAAGCGAAACATGTCTATTGTATATCAGTGGTTCCTCTCAGTCTGGCTCTGTGTGTGAATAATACACAATGCTATATACTCTGAATACTGCTCTGGCCCCTAACTCACACATGACTGTTCTTTTATTAACGTATTTCCAGGAAAGTAAGTCCCCTACCCTTACAAAGGTAGTGAGATAAGCAATGACTCAAATAGTAGAGTTGTGAGGATAATACTCAAAATAAGTGCAGCCTTAGCAAAGTTTCTCATTGAGAAGTAGTAAAGAGAGTGGAAGTATATGATTTACTAGTTTGTTTTTACCTGTTTTATTTTAATTTTTTATTTCTTTTGCACGTTATTTGTCTATTTAATGCATGATCTTTATTCAGTTTAATTAACTATTTTCTGTCATGCAATATGATCGGATATATATGGCCAGTAACCTATTTAAGCATTTTTTTTTTACTGTGTTGTTTTATGTCCACAATAAAAGCATAATTGTTGCGTTCTGCTGGCGCTATAGAAGTCTGCATTCTCAAACATACCAGCAGATTTTCTACCCATAAATAGAGCATCAGGTCACATGCACTAATTACTACATCATCACACCTACAATAATAATTATGTTTGTCTTTCTGCACATATAATTCTTTGTGAAGCAAGTGATGACACATTAAGTTAATAGTTTATCACCAGTCATGATATTGCTGCAAAAGATAAATAAGTAAATGAAAAGCAAAATTGTATAAATGTAACTGAATTTGTGTTTACTTATCTTTATAGAAATATCTGTGCACAGAATTGGAGTTTGGGATGTTAGCTAACATAGCATTGCCAAACAGCAAAGATCCTGTCACATAGTTGAATGTGATGAATTGCGTTTAATTAAAGGTCCTGTGCAGAAAGGCGGTTAAATGTGGCCATATTATTGGAGACCTGGTATAGTACTGACCAATTGATTTTTTCCTTTGGCTAAACTATTTTACCTTACCTCAAAGCAATCTATTTCCACGTACGGGTAGTAGTGAAGGGGTTAGTGCTAAAAATTAACCTCCATATGTAAAATTGATCATTAGTTCCATGTTTCATAAAACGACATCGTTGGAAGCTTTTTAGTAGATTCCATTGGGTTTTAGGTTTTGACAGATATGAAAAAAGACTGGTCTTTCTTTGGAAGCAAATAATCCGTGGGTCTGTCCTTGGTGATTTCATTGAAACATTTTACAAATGTATCTGACAACTATTAGCCTCAGACATAAATGTGTCGTGACAATAAGAGAACTTTGCAGTAATAGTGTATAATGTATTTGGAAGAGGATGCTGAATAGAAGGGAAATGCTATCATTTCAAGGAAATGCATTCTATTGCTCATTTATACAAATACAGTTTGCCAATACTGCTGTTTTGTTGGGCAATTTATATCACTTCAAGTCATTTAAGCATGATGGGAGTTGTGACAAGAACTGAAGCAACACATATTTACCGTCCATCAATTGTTGAAATGTTACTTAATCAAACTAACGATGAGTTCTGCATGGTTATTTACTAGAGTGGGAATTCAAAGCGAATTTTAAATACAAGACCAGAGCAGCCGAACTGAAAGTATTGTGACCGTTTGGCTATTTTGACGTACATTGAAAATTCTCTCTGATTTTACTTTGAATCCTCACTTTTGTGAATAATCCTGTTAATTATCTGTTGAAAATATTTAAAGGTTTCACTTAAAACCAACACGGGTTATTTAGAAAAGGCAATAATGTAGATGTGTTGAGCTGATGCCATGTCTTGATTATTGCTCTGCTCTCAGAACTTTGACCACAATTGTATTTTTTTTTTTCATTTACACAATGGTTTTCTTTTCTGGTGTCTCATATATTGTTATTGTCCTAGTTAGACTTCCCTGCAGTAACATCAGGGCCGCCATCAGGGGGTGACAACCATAACGGCCCATCGGGTGGCCCATGCACTTAGGGCCACCCGATGGGCCCTATATCTTCAGGGGCCTGGTCAGCGCTGTGGCCATGGTATAGCGCGACCGGGCCCCTTTAAAAAAAAAAAAATTTAGCCGCAGCAAGTGCTACTGGGACTGTCTGAATGTATGTATGTCTGTATGCCATTATGAATGTATGTGTGTATGGATGTCAGTGTCTGTATGTCTGTCAGTATGTATGTATGTGTGTATGGATGTTGGTGTCTGTATGTATGTCGGTGTCTGTATGTATGTGTCTTTATGTCCTCATGCATGTGTGTCTGTATGTATGTTAGTATGTGTCTGTCTGTCACTATGTATGCCTGTGTCTGTATATGTGTGTATGTCTCAGTATGTGTGTGTCAGTATGTATGTCTGCATGCGTGTATGTCTGTTAGTATGTATCTGTGTCCTTTTGTATCAATGTGTGTGTATTCCTGTGGGCGGTATTTGGAGGTGGACCCTGTGGGCGGTATTTGGTAACTGTAACTACTTAATTTTATTTGAGTGGTTATGGTGCCTGGAACCCACTAGCGCTGTTCCACAGTTCAGTGTTAAGCCATTATTGAATGGTGTAATGCTGAATGGGGGTTCCATAACTATGCCCCCACTGAAGTCTTAGCAGTAAACAGCCGTGATAGGATGAGAACACTCAGCCTATCATAATCTATATAAACCTATCAATATCTCGCTTCACAAATGCCATCATTTGTAAACCGATGTACAAGAAGAACAAATCCAGGAGCAGAGCTCATGTGTCTGTGTTTTAACCACAAGAAAATTGAAGAATGATGGAGTTCAATGGTAGGACATTTGTTATAGATTTTTTAATATATTTTAAAAAATATAGGATGTTCACATACACATGTTTGTTAAATAAATGCAATGTGTATGTATATAACATGGCCAGAGAGATATATCAATGTGTCTAAAAGATTTGGTGACTTTATATATAATTCTCTGTCCTCCTGAAATACCACTATTGTATTTGGTAAACCACAGAGGTCTGGAGTCACATTTGTCAGCAGCATCTATGTCCCTCTATGAAGTATGTCCAATAGGTAGCAGTCACATGCCTCCCTCTATTTTAATTAACCCTGAAGCTAATGAAGTATAGCAAGATAGTTAGCTCCACCTGATAGGACACCCGTGATAGCTAATTAGAACATTACAGACTACATTGCTCCCTTGTCTTTCTTCCATTGTTTTTACACTGGGCTAATTTGAATTTAATGTAGATTAATTGGTGCTTATCAATTCTCAATGCCAAGTAGCAGACATGTGAACATCGATTTCTGTAGCATGACTTGAAAATAATGATTTATCTTTATAATTTTTATGGCATATTGACAAAATCAATAGGTTGAAATAACCAACGAACACCAGAACAATTCCATTGAGGACTGGATTTTATTACCAAGGACTGTCATAGAACACGTGGGAATTAATAACCTGGACATTGTCCCAATGGGTTGGAAGTAGACCTGACATGTTTTTAAATTCTCTGAAATCCAGCAGCAACTCTATATAAAGTTCCAAGAAATACCTATATAAAAATAAATATGTTTTCCGCATTATAAGAGATCTGCTCATTAAAGTTTTACTTTAAGCACCAAAACAACTTTAGCTCAATGAAGTAGGTATGGTCTATCGATCATCACTAACACAGTATGCATGAAAAATTGTTTCATTTTCAATCAGATGCAACAGCAAAGTGTGTTTACTTTAGAATGTTTATTTCCTGCTCAGTTAATTGAGCTTAACCCCAACCACAATGACCACTTCTACTTTTAGGAAGTGGTCATGGTGGTAGAAGCTTGCATGTGCTGCATTTCAGCTTGAAATGTTGCACATGCAGAGTTATTAGCAACTGTGTGCCTAATAGGGCTATATGCATTGTAAATCCATCCCATATAAAAAGGATATATACTTTAAGACCTTTCTATTATCTAAAGTTGCCTTGGTGGTTATAGTGTCCCTTTAAAATGGCCAGTCTTTAAAATGGCCAGTCTTCTGTTGGCTTATGATCAAATTAGCTACTCGGGTACTCATTTTATTATTTGCGTTCCTCTGGATTTCACTTGATCTGAGACCCACTTACATCACTATGGCATAAATGAGTATATGCAGAGTTCAGTGGATCAAATGAGGAAGCTACAAAGATTTCGGTCAGGTTTCTACCAAGGTGATCTGTACACAATAAAGTCAATAGAAACTTAATCTGTGTGTCCAAAACCAGTCCTCAAGATCCACCAGCAGTCCAGGTTTTGTTAGTCCTGAATTGTTGGTTGGCCAATGTGGACTGGTTTGCGAACCACTGTCATAGGTGTTTGTGTCTTGCGTAATCAATTAACTGACTGCTTCAATTTCTTATTTTTGAATAAAAAATGATCACAATCTGCTTCAAATTATGTATTTACATAAGTCACCATTAAAGACCGGTTATTTTTGCAAATAAATAATTTGAAAAGTTTTTCTAATAGATTGTGATCAATTGAAATGCGTATTCAAACAAATTCAATCAAGGCTATAGTCAGTCTTTAGATTATGGCGAATCAGGAGGAAAGGGAAGATTTATAAATGCCTCTCAAATGCGTATAGATACAGAAAGTTCTCCAACTCCGAAACAATATCGCGTGCTAAGCACTGGGATATGCGTGTGTTTGTCGATATTTCTAATGGTGTCCAGTCAGCTCAAGGTCTCAATGAGAATAATCTAAGAATTTGTTGGGTCTAAAATGCACACAAGCTATGTACAAAAATACTGTACGTCTAACCACTACTCCTACTTGGTGCAGGAAAGGAAGAAGGGTGTGGTGGTGTGACATTTATTGTTCTGCAGTACTGTCCATTGCACAGATAAACAGGAAAATAAACTTTGCAACATCACTGTAAATGCAAATATCTTTTATTCAACCTTTCAAAAAGTGGACTCGGCAATCATTTGACTCATGTGGACTCTGCATGCTATAGTCTGTACAATGCTTTCAAATAGCCGCCATGAGTAAGAAGTTACTAAGGTATGTATTCACAGATCGGCACATATTTGCAGGCTTCAACAGAAGACTCATTGCATTACATTATAATTTCCGACCCTAATAAAATAAAATTATTGCTTTAAAAATCTCTGACTACAGGCTTGTCCCGGAGAAACTGTGGTTTTAAAGGCCCTGATATCCACATGTGGTGGTCCTTTCCCCTCATTGCATCAGTTTGGCCTATGATGAGGTCAGCTATTCAAAGACCAATAGAGCAGATTCCCTGGACCTTCTTCCTATCTTGTTCCATGAAGAAGTTCCCCACCCAATCCCAGAATATGTTTACCAACGTTACCTTGGGTGCTCAAAATACTGTTGTAGGTAAATAGTTCTCTGGTTCCCTTTAGGGTAATTTGTCACCATAATTCTTAATAATGAATGAATAGACAGGCTTGCAGCCACTGTTCGAGATACTATGTTCTCTTACCATTAAACATGGGCCACATAGGAAGAATGACATAATTAACTGGTTGTGATCTGCTGCACACTGTTCACCCTACTCGTGGTGAGGACCCCTCCTTCCCATCTCAAGATTTTAAAACCAAATGTTAGAAAATGTTACGATAGACTAATAACACTCAATTTATAGTCCAGACTTTAAATATAGAATAAAAAAGTGTGGGAAAGGGACAATAGAATGTAAAAGGGATGGAATGAGCAGAAACAGATTATTTATCTTTTGACTTCAGAATAAAAAAGACAATACATTTGAGCAGTATTTTGTCATAGGGATTGTAAACTACAAGTGATAATCATAGCTACTTATTCACCAGCTGTCTCATAGTGTAGATAGGGGAAGACATTAAGTGACACGGAATGATTTAATGCTCCAGATTGGTCTTTATGGAAAGAAATCAAACATGATAATCACATACTCACTTACAAGAGCATGCACTGTTAATTTTCAGAGCAGGTTGAAAATGGGCAGAAAAAACAAGCTTATCTATTCTTACCTGCCAAAAAGTTTTCTGTTCTTTACATCGTGAGGAATGCCTGAGTGGGCCAAGGGAGCAACTGCTAATAACGTGTGTTCTATCTGGCCATGGCTAATGTTACAACAGCTTGCTGGAACATTACATAGGTTTGTATATTGGTTTTCCACACAAAGTTTTTGCTTTGCTGGTACCAGGAAGTAAATTTATATCTTACATATTATTGGGTCGTTGGGATGGTAATCTATCTACTGTCAATCATATCAATACTTCCATCATATCCAGACAAAGGTTCTGTAACAAAGACAAAACTTTGTAACCCACGCCCTATAGTAGAACACTAAGATTTCCACTAGATATTTGGATTGGGTTTCTGCAACTATGGAAACTCTAACATTATGATACATAGATTTAAGTGTTTAAAATGAGACAGTTCCTTGTGTAAAATTTCCATGAATAGTTGTAAAGGGGTTGTGTGGGTAACTGAGGCATGCTATAGAAGTAGAAACAATGGTATTTTAATTCTAGGATAAAAGGTCATCTCTGACTGGAATATAAGATCAGGTCCATGTTACCAGTGGCTCCAGAATCTAATAAAGCATGAGAATCCATGCAACCGGAAAGCTATCCTAACCAAGGCCCTCCTGACCTTCTCCTTCATGACCCATCATACACGTAGACAATTTTCTTTATCATTGAGGTATGTTACAAGGTCCTCAGGATCTCTATGGAGATGCCTAGCAGCAACCTCATGCAAAATATGATCAAACAAACCATTAAAAGTTGCCACTAGAGATTGATTGCACCAATTAAACTCAGAGCAAGCCTTTTTGATGTTTAGAAAATAATTAGCTGAAGAAAATATTCCTGGGGTGTCAAAACATTTTGGAATATTGTGATAGAAGAGGGATAATTATAAATTATAGAGTTGTCTTTTTTACGTAAGAGACTGGCTCAAGTCAAGACCTCTTCTGTCAGTGATGATTTTGTGAATCCTACTTTGGTTCTTCTTATGGGAAAGGTAAAAAGTGAAGTGCTATTTCAATTTGACTGCACCACAAAATCAAAGTGCAGCAATAGTGGTAGCAAGTTGACATGGCCAAATTGATGAGAGCTGGACTTGCTTTAATAACAGTCTGCCTCAGACAGCTATTAAAGCAAGTGTGGAACATGCTACCTATGGCTACAGTGTCAGGATTACTGTTTGATCCAGCACGTAGAACCGTAGAACGGATGACAAATAAGTAACGTATTACCGGTCCTTAGAATGGCCGGATTTAACGTACAAATAATAGTCAAAAATACTAGCCGAGGTCAGGGAACACAGAAAGGGACACAGCGATGAGGAAAGCCAGGAGTCAGGATACCAGAATATAGAGAAGTCAATAAACAAAGCCAAAGTCAAAACCAGGTAGAAAACTATAAACAGGAACGCGCTCTCAGACAACCACAAGGGAAACCACGACAGGGCACTGAGCAGGCTGAGAACTGGGCCTAAATACCCCCTCCTTTCTTTCTGATAGGCTGTAACCAGCCTTTGACCCCAAAGTCAGTTACCAGGTTTCATTTGCATAATTGCTGCTCAGCATTAACCCTTCTGTGGATTAGGTTGCTGCTCGGCACAACTTTTCCTGTGTGGACAGTAAATGTCATTAACCACATTTCTATAAGCGGATGAATACGTGACATACAGAAGATGAGGGAGAGTGGCCATGGGAAGAGTTTTAGGCTTGCTGCCGTGGGGGTTCAAGGATCAAGGTATGAGGATTTTACCACCATACAATTAGAATGTGCTATAATGGTTTTGATGCATCAGATCTTTCATTAACACTGTAAATAATAAACAAACTTGATAGGTACTTGATAGGTAGTGATGGTTTAAAATGCAGTGTCATTTACATATCTTGCAATCACTAAATCTATCCTGGTTGCCTAGCTCCACTGTCCAAATAATCCATTAGGAATTAGTATTTTGATTGGCTGTGTCTGAGCACTGAATACTAAAAAGTGTATTGGAGAACTAGTGTTGTTTTGGAGGTAACTGGCAGTGACTGTTTATGAATGAAGTTTTATGTTAGGAATGTCACACAGACAGGAAATCAGGAGGCGGTGGGTAAGATAAGTCGACAGTCCCATTATAGTCTACACTGTATTCTTAAGGCAGATGCAAATATTAAAAAGAAGATATGCGTGTTAAGATGGATAAGGAGATAATTAGTTTAATGTCTTGTAAGAGAGCAGAGGTTTGTGATGCACTGAGGTCTACAGATGGATCATGCAATGCAGAATTAGTTATTCACACTTATGATAATGACCAAGAGCACACAGTCAAGTTGACCAAATCATGGCTTCAGAAAGGGAAATCAAAGTCTTAGATGGACACAGTCAGAGCCCAGAACTCTTCCCATCTAAAGAGTCAAAGCAAATCCTCTCACAATTTGAACTCAGCATTTTTACAAAGACAAATGGGATCAAATTCCACACTCTTGATGTGCAAAGTTATAGAGACTTATTTGCAAAGATAGGCTGTTGTAATAAATGAAAATGGTGATTTCACAAAGTATTAGTTATGCATTCAAGGAGTTATACTTTTGTTTTTGTTTTGAGATGTCCCTAATAATGAAATCTTTGGTTTTTTTCCCTCTGGGTTTTTGTTTGTTCGTAGATCACATTACAGATGTAACATGTCTGACATTTACATTGTTCTTATATCTGACTTTACATTTCAAAAACTTGCAATTTCAGAACATTGTGTGGACTTTTTAAACCGACTGTAAAAGAAAGTTTAATAATACAATGATGTATGACATATTAAAGTAATTAAACAGCAGGTTATGACTGAAACGTATGGACTGGAGTTGAGGGGTGTGCAACTTGCTGAGAAAGACGTACAAAGCAGGCCCCAGTGGGGAGGGAGCAGCAAAATGGCTCCCTAGCCAGTGACATATTTATTTGTATGTATTCCAGGTTTTGCAAGGTAATCATCAGTTTCCATACACAAAGCACAATTAGTGACTGCTTTTCCCACCCTGTGCCACTCAATCCTTGTAACATGGGAGGGCACAGATGTTTCTGTGTGCCAGGCTTTATATTAACTGCTGAGAAAAAAAATCACTGGTGACAGCAAAAGTGCTTGCAATAATGTATAATTCACAGCAGAATGTACATGCATCTTAGGAGAGGCATGCAGGTACAGGCTTTGCAGAAAACACTGAAAGTAGCTGGATTGCTGGATCTCTTACCTACGGAAAAAAAAGTGCCTCAGTCCAAATATAATGATGAATTATCCGTATTCAAATAAAGTAGACATGTGGCTGGGACATACAGAGCGAAGCATAAAGACCACCAATGATGCTTTTTGAGCTACATCAGAAGCCATTAACTACTGACATAAGTGTCCCTCACTGGTCCTCCTTTGACTCTGAAAACGTGCTGCCATGTCTTGTATAGCCAGAGGTCATTGTCATCTCCAAAACGGCAAATCTTGTGGGTTGTTTCCGGTATGTAGTGGTTACTCTGACCCAGGCACTGGTTCACTGGCTGTCCTTCCTGGCACACTTTTAGTAGGTAATAACCACTGCATACCGGAAACAACCCACAAGACTTGCCGTTTTGGAGATGCTCTGACCCAGTCGTCTAGCCCTTACTATTTGGCCATTGTCAAAGTCAATCAGATCTTTTTGCTTGTCCATTTTTCCTGCTTCTAACACATGCAATTCAAGAACTAACTATTCACGTTTTGCCTAATATATCCCACCCCTTTAATAGGTCCAATCATAACAATATAATCAATGTTATTTACTTCACCTGTCAGTGGTTTTAACATTGTGGCTGATCTGTATGTACATGTTGATGAGTATTACAACTGTTAATTTAGTGTATGTTGTGCTAATAAACATGATCTGTTAACTTTACATTCTGTTGTTGCCTTTAGAAAGTTAGTTTCATCATGCATTGCAAATCAGTCCTGGTGTAAGTGGGGTCCTGACTTGCATTCCATTAACTTCTTGAAATTGTAAAGTGTAAAGAAATCCCAACCACATCTCAACCACACAGACTTGTGTACATTCATCTTGAGCCTGTACAGCTAATGTATTAACAGATGGCACTCATATATGGGTATTCTAATTCATTATACACACCCAATGAATTCAAATGCAAATTATTCTATTTCAATATACAGAAGAGCCTTGGGTTTAAATCATTTTCATAACAAGCCTTTGTAACCATTATGACATCTGAGTATCTCACCTTCCAGAGGTGTCGTTAATCCATTTTTTTTCACGCTGCATAATCTTGTATCCCATGATGCTTTTAGGTTCTGCCTTTTTAATCACAGACTTATAAATGCACACATTCTTATTTTGTTCTCTATCTGGCTGTTTTACCATAGACTATAATCTTTTGTATCTAAAACGTGATATCATTTTAATTTTGAACCACAATTCATTAATTTCCTTGACCTAAACCTTAAAGCACCCCTAAAGAACAGACCAACTTTGCCTAACGGAAATGTGGTATTATTCATGAATAATTGACAATTAACATTAAGTTACTTTTCAACCAAAATCAATTTGAGGCACTTAGCACAACACCAAAGGAACAGGACAAGGTACAAAAACATATAAAGCAATACAGCTTGTAGGGCAAAACATTGCTCGGCTCACTTTGTCCTAATAAATTTGAGCCTTGGTGTGTCCAAACCTCTTCTTTCTGTTGATCTATGTTTTTGGATAGTGCAGGTCACACGGTCAGTTTATTCATCCATTCTCTGGCTCTTTCAGACAAGTGCAGTTCCTGTTTTCTCATTGAGGAATGTAAAACAAAAAGTAATAAAACGGCTTCAATGGGATGCTACCTGGTTACAAAACAGAATTCAGGTATTATAGGTCGTATATTGGCAATGTGTGTGTGTACACATTCACACTTACTATCAAGAGTGGGATGGGACGGGTACATTACTTAATATCCCCCCTCCCTTCTTACCTTATGTAGGGATGGGGGATCCTTGTTCCTGCTGCTTTCCCTGGTGGTCCAGTGGAGAGTGAACTCTAGCCCCTGTGTTGCTGCGGCAATGCTCAGATCTCGCAAGAGGAACCCGGCGGAGCTGCTGGTTGAGCTCCCCGGGTCCTCTCCTGCCTCCCTTCATGCTGCAGTGGGGAGGGAGGCTGAGAGCAGAGCCGGCGCTCAGATAGCGCCGGCTCTGCATGAGCCGACAGGGGAGATCCTGAGATCTCCCCTGCCGGTCTCACTCCATAGGCTTGCCGCGTGCTGATGCCTATGGTGCCAGGTATAAACGGGGTGTGCGCCCCGGTGTCTCTCCTACACTAGGTGTATGCAGGAGGAGTCCGGGTAATTGATCAACTAGTAGATGTCACTCTTGAAAACTGCTAACCTACTTTGGTGTGTAACCAGAACTATATCATAAAACTTAGCTGAAACCTTAACTATGTGCTAATGCGGGGTGGGGCTCCGCTCTCGGAGTGGTCACAGGGGTGTATAGACATAGCTCTCGGAGAGTAGGGGGGTGCATCCGTAAAGATAGGGGAGCGATATCAGTCCCTTGGTGTCATTGGAGAGTGCACCATGATCAATATGTTGGTGGAGGTTTTGGCTCTGAAGGCCAAGTTTAGGTGCTGATCCTGATTGAGTGATCCTCACTGCCGGCAGAGGGCATGTGTGTATGAGGGCCCTACCCGGGGAGGGGGGCTGGCTACCGTCACGGTTGTGTTGGACCAGGGTGTGTGGGCATCTGTCCCGGCATGCCTCATTGCTTTTCTAGACACATGCATATATGTGTGTGGGCCGCCATGTCGGTGGGATTTCGGGCGTACTGTCGGAGCTAGAAGCATGCATCACAAATATAACATATAACATCAGCATATATATATAAAAATATCCGGGCGTACTGTCGGAGCTAGAAGCATGCATCACAAGTATAACATATTAACGTCAGCATATATATATAACTATACCCAATGGGTTGCTATCTGAGATGGAGGAGGCAGTCTAAAGTCTTGAGCCCTTCTTCTTCCCCCCGAAATTTGTATTTATTGGTTTTTTTTATTAAAAGGTTTTTTTTTTGTTTTTTGTTTTTTTTTTATAAATTTAAAACAAGTTCCTTTTTTTTTAAAATAAATTTTGTGCCACTGTTCGGGTATCGGCCCATATTGGTTTCCTCTAGAATGCTTCTCCTTTGTACCCTTTTGGCCCCAGTAGTTGTCCCCCATATTCCCTGTTGTAAAGTTCCGTAGGGGCGGGCATGGCCCTTGGAATAGGCCCTTGTGTGGAACCTTTCAGGTCCAGTCAGTGTAGGCTGTGTCCCCTGATCAAGGTGCTGGCTGCTGCTTGTAGGATGCATTACCAGCGCCCCACCCTAAACCTCTGCCGCGAATGAGTCTCCTCCCCCCCTAGGCAGGAGTCCCCACTTCCTGTAGTTCCATGAGTCTCCGCTAAGGTTGTTCATCAGCCTTTACTCTTCCACGTCGTGCACATCTCTGGAAAGGGTGGGCAATGCGGTCGTGGTAAGGACTATATTCTTAAACAGTTTTATTTGTTTATTTATTATTTCTATACATTTGCTAGTATTTCTGATAGCACAATGTGTAGATGGAATTTAAACTCTTCAGTGTATATATACTGTGTGTAAACCACCTCTCTTATATTGTGTAGGTCCATTGACCCAGTCTTCTAGCCATCACTATTTGGCCCTTGTCAACGTCACTCAGATCTTTTCGCTTGCCCATTTTTTATGCTTCCAACACATGAAATTCAAGAACTTCACTTCCTGCCTAATAAATCCCACCCCTTGAAAGGTACCATTGTAATGATATAATCAATTGTATTCCCTTCACCTGTCAGTGCTTTTCATGTTATGGCTGATCAATGTGTGTTTAAATACAGTCAGGTCCATAAATATTGGGACATCGACACAATTCTAATCTTTTTGGCTCTATACACCACCACACTGGATTTGAAATGAAATGAACACGATGTGCTTAAACTGCAGACTTTAATTTGAGGGTTTTTACATCCAAATCAGGTGAACAGTGTAGGAATTACAACAGTTTGTATATGTGCCTCCCACTTTTTAAGGGACCAAAAGTAATGGGACAGATTAACAGTCATAAATCAAACTTTCACTTTTTAATACATGGTTGCAAATCCTTTGCAGTCAATTACAGCCTGAAGTCTGGAACGCATAGACATCACCAGACGATGGGTTTCATCCCTGGTGATGCTCTGCCAGGCCTCTACTGCAACTGTCTTCAGTTCCTGCTTGTTCTTGGGGCATTTTTCCTTCAGTTTTGTCTTCATCAAGTGAAATGCATGCTCAAACTCTAATCTGGCCTTCATGTTTTTGAGGCTCACCAATGGTTTACATCTTGTGGTGAACCCTCTGTATTCACGCCTGAATCTTTACTGGCTGTTCTGGCCGCAGGGTTTGCTGGCTGTTCTGGCGGCCGCAGGGGGGTGCTGGCCAACTGTTGTGAAGGGTGTTTTCTTCACCAGGGAAAGAATTCTTCAGTCATCCACCACAGTTGTTTTCTGTGGTCTTCCGGGTCTTTTGGTGTTGCTGAGCTCACGGAGCGTTCTTTCTTTTTTGGATGTTCCAAACAGTTGATTTGGCCACACCTAATGTTTTTGCTATCTCTCTGATGGGTTTGTTTTGTTTTTTTCAGCCTAAAGATGGCTTGCTTCACTTATAGTGACAGCTCTTTGAATCTCATGAGAGTTGACAGCAACAGATTCTAAATGCAAATAGCACACTTGAAATTAACTCTGGATCTTTTATCTGCTCCTTGTAAATGGGATAATGAGGGAATAACACACACCTTGCCATGGAACAGCTGAGCAGCCAATTGTCCCATTACTTTTGGTCCCTTAAAAAGTGGGAGGCACATATACAAATGGTTGTAATTCCTACACCGTTCACCTGATTCAGGGCCGGACTGGCCCACCGGGATACCGGGAAATTTCCCGGTGGGCCGCGGCACCTGGGGGCCGGCCGCGTACCTGACTGGAGCCGCCGGGCGGGGTGGCAGCTTCCCCGGTCCGGCGGCCCTGCTCCTGTCACTGCTGTGGCTGATGGCTGATGGAGGAGGAGCATGTCTCTGTACCATGCTCCCTCGCGGTTCCTGTGCCGGGAATTGTGGGAACCATGAGGGAGCATGGTACAGAGACATGCTCTCCTCTCAGCCACAGCAACAGGGGCGCCGGGGACGAACCCAGCGCTCCAGTCAGGCCGAACTATTCTCCAGGTAAAGGGGGAGAGGGGGAATAGAGGGGAGGGGAGGGAGAGGGGAGGACACAGGGAAGGGGGGAGAGGGAGAGACACAGGGAAAGGGGAGGAGATGGGAGAAGGGAGAACACAGGGGAAAGGGGAGGGAGATAGATGGGGAGAGAGACACAGGAAAGAGGGGGAGGAGGGGGCAGAACACAGGGAGGGAGAGATGGGGGAGGAGGGAGAGACACAGGGAAATGGGGGAGGGAGGGAGATGGGGGAGGAGGGAGGGGGAGGGCACAGGGAAAGGGGAGGGAGAGATGGGGAGGAGGGAGAGACACACAGGGAAAGGGGGGAGGAAGAGACACAGGGAAAGGGGGCAAAGAGGCAGAGGGTGAAGAGAGAGACAAAGAGGGAGAAATGAGAGAGAGACACACAAGGGGAGGGGAAGAAAGAGGCAGAGGGGGAAGAGAGAGACTGGGAAGGAGAGGGGAGACATTGACACAGAGGAGCAGTGAGGGTGAGAAAGAAGCATACAGAGTGACTGGGGGAGATAAAAAGGCACACAGAGGGGCTGGAGATAAAGAGACACACATAGGGGCAGTATATATCACTGGTGGATGGAGGGGGCACCCCCCCCCCATGGCTTTCCCCTGCCGGCCGATCTCCCTCCCCGTTCCACGGGCATCGTGCAGCCAGTCGGCAGGGGAAGAAGAGAGGACCTGGGGCAACGGGCTAGAGTTCACTCTCACCACTTCCTGGTGGTCCCAGTAGTAGGAGTGAACTCTAGCCCCATACACACACTGCCCCCACACACACACCATACACATTCACACACTGCCGCCACACACACACACCATACACATTCACACACTGCCCACCCACACACTGAACCTTTCACACACATTGCACCACTGCTCCTATATCCTACTACAGCCCCATATCCCAGCAGACTCCAGGTAAGTTGTCAAACTGTTCTTAAACGGTTTGACGACTTACTCTGGGAGGGGGTGCCGACGCTCCTGGCACCATAACCACTACACAGAGGAGTAGTGGTTATTGTGCATGGAATATTTCTTTAAATAATCTACAAGTGCCCCTCTCAGGCTCAGGCTCTGGATCCGCCACTAGTATATGACATGTATATTAATGTGCATATTAGTTATATCTATTATATTTACACGTATTAATGTACATTTATATATGCATAATACACAGAGAAATGTCATTAATATGTGCCATGTGTCATGAGCAGATATTGGCCCAGTCTTGTTGCTAGGTGCATACTCCAGCACAATAACATATTTAAAGTGAAGAGCACACCCACAGGACTTCAAAATAAACATTTTTTACAGTTGTGCCCTACATACATTCACCATTTCAGTCCCATTAACAAGCTTTCCTTAATATGTCAAGGTAGTTAGACTGAAACATTGATTACATGCAAAGGCACGTCTGCTTAAAATAAATCTGCACTTTTGTTTTTTTTGAAGCCTATGAGTGCGCTTTTTACGTTGAAGTACTTTTGAATTTTAAGTTATCTGTTCTTACTCTGTATCTGCACACTATGCTGGCGCGACGCATTATGGGGCTGGTAAATATTTTTTTTCCAGGGCTGCTTTTAATTCCCAGTCCGGCCCTGACCTGATTTGGTTGTAAATACCCTCAAATTAAAGCTGAAAGTCTGCAGTTAAAGCACATCTTGTTCATTTCATTTTAAATCCATTGTGGTGGTGTATATAGCCAATAAGATTAGAATTGTGTCGATGTCCCAATATTTATGGACCTGACTGTATATATATACCCACACATATATGCATATTATTACAAATCATATTAATTGAGTGACTATTTTGTAATCTTTCCTCCTTTTCAGCATTCACACTCTCACTGACAGATACACATACTCATTAGCACATATAATGCTTATTCAACGAAAAGAGACCTGCGTCCATCAAGTTCAGCCTTTCTCAAATCTGTTTTTACCGTTAATCAAAAGAAGGCAAAAAACCTAGTCTGAAGCTCTAATTTTGCAACAAACTAATAAAAAATTCCTTCTTGACCCCAGAATGGCAGTCAGATGTCTCCTTGGATCAAGAAGCTATTACCCTACTAATTAGAAATTATATCCTTGTATGTTATGTTTTTGCAAGTATTTATCCAACTACGTTTAAACATGCACACTTACTGACAGATACTCACCCTCACTGAAACACAGACTGACACACACATTGACAATTATACTCACTGACAGATACTCACCCTCACTGACAGATATATGCTCTCAATGATACTGACACACACTAAAACACACTCACTGGCAGACACACACTAATGCTTACACACAGTAGCACACACATTTAGTGAACTCAATGACACACACAACACACACACACACACCATAGACCATAGAGTACTTTTATTTATAGGTTTTTATTTTTGTTTTTTTTTAGAGGTCTACCTAGCCTTTATTACTTTTGATAGATCTGGAATTGAAAAAAAAAAAGTCCAAATTGAAGATGCAGGAACAGAAAGGAAGCAATTAAAGAAATTCATAAACAAACCAAAAACAAGAATGAAAACGAAGGGCTCAATTCAATAGGCAGGAGGACGCGGTTGTAAAATCAAGAAATGTATTTGCCATATAAACTTGTGCTCATTTAGTGATGGTTGCTGATGCTAAATAAAGTATAGTATAAAGAAATATAATCGATCCTTAAAGAGCTAATTAACTGCGTTAAGCATACAGCAGACTAAGTTTCTTTAGGAGCGCAGTTTATGTAGCTATTATCATCGCTAATCGAGTCCAAGTACATTAGAGGCAAAATTATTACTCAATATCAGATACGTCTATAAACAATAAAACATAGGGAGGAATAGGAAATATACTGCAAACCCACAATAAATAAATGTTTATATGTTGTACATTTTGTGATCCTGCTCAAGAGAACACTAATGAAATTAGGTTTGTGCCTCACTGCAGTAATAATAATGATAATGTCTGAAGATTTCCAGCTGGGACTCAATCCAGAAATACAATAGAGCCAATAATTAAAATGCTTAACCCCTTAAGGACAGAGCCAATCGGACAAGTTGTGATCAAAAGAAAGCATAAACAAAACCTGGAATTTGCGCTATATGTTTTTCAACCATAATTCACCTCTTTCATATGAACCCCTTCAGGACCGGACTGTTTTGGCCATGTTGTACGTTAAGGACCAGGGCTGTTTTAACACTTTTGTGGTGTTTGTGTTTAGCTGTAATTTTCCTCTCTCTCATTTACTGTTCCCTTACAAGTTATATATTGTTTTTTCAGGCCAAAAATGGCTTTCTTTAAATACCATTATTTGTATAATGTCATATAAATTTCTTTTAAAAAAATTTATAAAATATGGTGTAAAAGTTAAAAAAAACATGGTTTTTGGCTTTTACTTGAAAAATATTTTACGTATCTACAAAAGCTAATGAAAAAAAAACTGCTAAATAGATTAAAAAAAATTTGTTTAAAAACAGCCAGTCTTTAAATGACTTTTTGCAAGCTATAGGTCTATAGATACAAATAGGAAATTGCTGTTTCAAAATATATATTTTTAAAATGTATCAATAGTGACATTGTAACACTGTTATCTGGCACAAATCTCTGAATCAGACCTCACATGTTCATATTATTTTAAAGTAGCCAACTCAGGGTATTCAATATGGGGTATGTCCAGTCTTTTTTAGTAGCCACTTAGTCACAAACACTGGCCAAAGTTAGCATTTATATTTGTTTGTGTTGGACATACCCCAAAAAACAATTATGAAAGGATTATTTTTCTTATATATATATATAAGAAAAATAATCCTTTCATAATTGTTTTTTGGGGTATGTCCAACACAAACAAATATAAATGCTAACTTTGGCCAGTGTTTGTGACTAAGTGGCTACTAAAAAAGACTGGACATACCCCATATTGAATACCCTGAGTTGTCTACTTTAAACACACATATCTAATTATATTTTTATTTCTTTAAAAATATATATATTTTACACATGTGGGGAGACTGCCTGGCAGTCTTCCCACACTGGGACCAACGCCGATCACTGCCGGGGGAACGGCGGCGATCAGGTAAGTACATAATAATAATCTGCATAGAAATGATATTGGAAGCCAAAGGAGCTAATGAGTTTACCAAGGGAGGCAGTATAGATGGAGAACAGTAGGGGACCAAGGACTGAACCTTGGGGGACACCAACAGAGAGGAGTTGGGGAGAAGAAGCAGAGCCAGAGAAATAAACACTGAAAGAGCGCTGGGAGAGGTAGGAGGAGCACCAGGAGAGAGCAGTATCTTGTAGACCGATATTGCAGAGGATGAGAAGAAGCTGTTGATGATCAACAGTGTCAAAAGCCGCAGACAGGTCAAGGAGAATTAGAATAGAGTAGTGACCACGAGATTTTGCAGCGAGTAGATCATTGGATACTTTGGTCAGTGCCGTTTCCACAGAGTGCTTAGCGCGGAAACCAGACTGAAGTGGGTCTAGCAGAGAGTTGGACTCAAGGAAGTCTGTCAATCTCGCATACACAATTTTTTCAAGGATCTTGGATGCAAAAGGCAGTAGCGAGATAGGACGATAGTTGGATGGGGAGTTAGGGTCAAGATTGGGCTTCTTTAGAATTGGGGTTACAGTTGAATGTTTGAAGGACAATGGAAATATACCAGAGAGAGAGATTGAGAATTTTAGTGAGAGGTGGAGAAAGAGAAGAAGACAGAGTACGGATGAGATGCGAGCAGGGCCGGACTGGCCCACCGGGAAATGTTCTGGCAGCCACACGGGGGAGCTCCTTTGGCAGCCGCAGGGGGGAGCTGGCTGTTCTGTCTCTGCTCCCCCTCCCCTGCGCGCCGCTTAATGAGACCGGGGCCGGAATATGATGTCATACTCCGGCCCCGGTCTCTTTGTAGTGCGCAGGGGAGGGGGAGCAGAAAATTATTTTATCGAAGGATAGTGATCATATAAAGCCATTTATTATCACATAGTTGTTTTACTCCTTTTTAAATCATAATAATAACAGAAATCACCCAAATGGATCTGATCAAAAGTTCATATATGCTTGAGTATTTGGCCTTGTTACAGACACGCAAGGTGACACACACAGGTTAAAATGGCAATTAAAGGTTCATTTCCCGCACCTGTGGCTTTTTAAATTCCAATTAGCATCTGTGTATAAATAGTCAATATGTTTGTTAGCTCTCACATGGATGAACTGAGCAGACTAGATACGGAGCCATGGGGAGCAGAAAAGAACTGCCAAGAGACCTGCGCAACAAGGTAATGGAACTTTATAAAGAATAAATCTGATTTTGTGACTGGACCTTAGATCCAATCATGACTGCACAAGTTTGGCCATAATTCCTTAGAAAACATTTTGGAAATTCAACTAAATTATTTGTTAAGAAAAGTTGGTTGTAGAAACAACCAATAAGCCAATCATAGTGCTCTGCAATTAACTTATCACATTGAGAACACCATCCGAACAGTGAAATATGGTGGTTGTGTTCCCATCTAATCTGACAAAGTTTGAATATTTTGGCAAAATATTGCAGGATCCAGATATCCAAAGCTTTCTGAGACATACTGTCACGCCGCACATTGTTGCGGTGGCATTCCCACACACTAAAGGGAATGCCGCCGGATGCTTACCTTTCCAGCAGATGCCCGCCGGGTCCGGGCATTTCTCGGTCCCGCGTGGCAATGGGAGTGCACCTGACCCGGGTGGTAGCTCCTAGTCACACAGCGGCCGGATCTACAATTAATAGAGACACAGGCTGCTGAGGCTTTGTAGATTTTAAGGGTTTTACACATTCACCCTTAAAGTGCCATATCAATTTTAATCAATTAGGTGTATGACAAACGCCCACGATCACATGGTTCCATGCAGGCAATCAGGAAGCATCTTGGAATATATAAACATGTTCTGTCCATTTCTCTGTGCCCTGTCGTGGTTTCCATTGTGGTTATCCGAGAGAGCGTTCATTGTATTGATTCTTGTGTATTTGACCTTGGCTTCCCTTTTGACTATCTGATCTCTGTATTCCTTGACCTTTGGCTTGGCTCCTGACTATTCTGATATCTCCATTCCTTGACTCGTGGCTTGTTCTTCGTTTCTGTTATTTATACGTCTTCGTCTTTATCCTGTCTTGTGGCTTTTTCCTTTATACGTTAAATCCGGCCATTCTATGGCCCGGTAATACGTCTTAGGAATTTTCGTATATCTACTTATGTTCTGCGTGTTGGGCATCAACAGTAATCCTGATAAATACCCAATAAATATAACTGCAGCCTTAGCTAGTTCTTTCAATTAGGACTTGGAGTGAATCTTGAAAGTGTTAGGTATAAGAACAAAACAAATGGTAAAAATCCATATAAAATTTATTTCATTTAGGTTATAACACTACAAGTTGCAAAAACGTCCAAAGGGAAATGGCCACTACATGATGCCCTAGTTTTTTTGTCTGTGTTGTTTCTTTTGGTTTGAAGGTTAAAGGGAAAACACCTTGTTACACCCATATATACACCACAGTTTGTATTATTATTGGTTTCTTACCTTGAGAGCTACCATATGAACGCAGTTGGTAGGAAGGCAAAAAAAAGAAGAAGTGCCGATACGCAAGGTAGAGGCATGAGAACCCTCTCCCACTGCCTCTCTTATATGGGGGAGGTTTCACGGCAAGGGTACTCAATTCATTGTTGCACTTTAGAATATTGCCATTTAATGTAATTTGTGTAGTGCATATATGAACTGGTTGCCTGGTAGAGGTGATATTGTCAGTTTCAAAAGGGGTTAATTTGATTGTATGGGAGGTCAGAGCTTACAACCTCTTTGAAACTCAGACCCCAGCAGAGCTACTCTTTAAGGTGTGAGAAGTCACACATAAGTGGCCTGGAAGTCTGGTTTCAATATAAACTAACTCTCTAATTTGCCATGTGTCTTGATTCCCTCTTAGATAAGGCGTCCTTGTGTTCCAATATCAAATCCAAAAGAGACATTAATACCTACTCACAGATTAATAATTACGCCTCCTTTCTATCATATTTAGACTAGGACAAGCACAATCTTCTAATCAAGCCTAAACATGATTTGTGAACAGAAGGGGCCCCACAAAGTTGGTTCATAAATGAACAAGGGGGGTACGGACAGCAGAACAAAGGGAATAAAAGTGTAGTTAGGTCCTCTATCCTGCTACATATATAACTCCCGAACGGAAAAAAATGAAAAAACACATGAACAGGGGCAAAGTATACTAAAAAAAAGGTGGTAAGGGCTTGGCCACAGCTTTATTAAGCATTTCAATAACGAACCACTGTCGGCTGAAAAGGCACCGACCCCCATCGAAAGTATCATTCACTGAAGTTTGGTTCCTGCTCGATCACCACAGCAGGATCACCCTCTCCCAATGCTCAGTATTAAGCTACCTGTTAAATCTAGGCACTGGCCGGGGTACATTCATCTGCTGAAAAACAAAACACCACAACAAAAGAATAAAGGGGAGGCACTCTGACAGTTAGTTTTGCCAATCTCTTAAGACAGTGTTCTGTTCTCCTTTGCTGCCATCCACTGACTACATTGATTGAAGAGAAAATTGAAATAAATCATTTCAAAATAAAAATTACAATTGTACCCTAATATAAAATGAAAAAAACTATGCAAATGTGTATTTAAAAAAAAAAAGTATTCCTCTTTTTTTTTTTAAATCAGCCGACACTACCAACACCAATAAACCAGTTAAGCAGATGTTCCAAAATGAAGATCAATATATAATTATAAGACTTTTTTTGTTTTTGATTGAGTTACAGTGTATATTAAAACGTACATGCTGCTTTTCGTCAGTTTTACATGGCAGGATTATTCCTACTTTTAATAATAAATGTTGTACTTCAAAGAAAAGTTCTAAGGTTTAAAATAGCAGAAGATTAGAGGTGTCAGTTCCGAGAAGATTCAGAGATTGGACGCTTTGGAGGCCTTGAAGCCTGGCTGCATTTTTCTTTAACAGTTTAAGGTCATCCTTGATCCGAGTCTGGGTCAGCATTTTCACAGCCTAACACATAGCAGTCAAAGGAGGGCATCTTCTGACTTTTGGGCAACAGTCAAGGAAAACCTTTGATGAAGCGAGTGGAATATGTGGTAGCTGCAAGTGTCTGTTGATGGCCACATATACATTGAAAAGAAGAATGATACAAGTAACTGGCGAGCAGAAGATCCGCAAGTGTTCAATACGTGAATATATACATTATTACACTGAGCATAATTTAGCTTATTACCAACTGGAATACCAATAATTCTTCAGTTAACTCACTAAACAACTTCTAATTAATAAATTGTACATATTTATAGCCTGCTACAAAATGTTCTCATTTTATATATTTCTGAATGGAACCATATGATATGTATATTAAAACTCATACCATCTATTGTACAGCGCTATGGAATTTGCTTGCGCTATATAAATAATAAAATAATAAAAGAGTAATAATCAACAACTTCACTGCTTAGTTTATAAAAATATTTATATATATTTGAATACATAGAATGGATAGCTAGCATATGGGACTAAGACAAAGCAACAGTTATGAGATTAGTGGGAGTTATACTCCCGAGTTGCAACTCCCTGGGCAGTATCTCCCACTAATCTTGAGCAGTGCCTTAACACTAAAGATTTCCTCTTAAACTCCATAGTATACATTAACCCGACTCCTCGATACACTATCACTAAATAATAAGCCCTAAAGCTACACTACAGTTAAACATTAACCCCTTAAGGACCAAATTTATGGAATAAAAGGGAATCCTGACATGTCACACATGTTATGTGTCCTTAAGGGGTTAAAGGGGCACTATAGTCAACAAAACAACGTTAGCTTAATTAGGCAGTTTTGGTGTATAGATCATTCCCCTGCAGTCTCATTGCTCAATTCTTTGTCATTAAGGAGTTAAATTGCTTTGTTTATGCAGTCTAATCACATCTCCCTGCGTGTGACCTGCACAGCCTTCCTAAACATTACCTATAAGTGAGAAGTAATGTTTACACTTTCTTTATTGCACAGTCTATTTAATTTAGAATTTCATACCTCCTGCTTGCTAAACCTTGCAGGAGTCTCATGTGTGCTATTTAAGTTCATTTTATAGAGCAGGAGATAAAAACTTCAAAAGTAAGTTACCATCTGATTTAAAAATTAAACCATTTATGTCAGTCACAGCCGGGAGAGGTATGGCTAGGGCTTTCAAAGTGGAAAAACAGGTGTCCATCGCATACAGTAGAGTGACATTTGCACCTTTTCTCAGTTACACTCACAGTAATTTGCAGAGTCTGGAACACAAGTTCATAAACAGTGGGACATGGCATTATAAAAGAAAATTTAGGATGCCAAGCAATAAATGCACAAGAACTATGTACAATTATTCATTGGAATAGACAATTTAGAAATGTTTATGAGTATCATATTGTCATGACATCTTACATGAAGGGGACAGAAAAAAAATACATTAACTGAGCACATTAAATCAGACCTCAAAGCCCATACCTCAACCAATTGTACCAGTATTGGTGGCAAAGGACATTACTAAACACTATACCTCAGCACAGGGAGAGTTGGGCATAACTCCAGAAGAATAAACAAAGAAATATACTAATAAAGAATTCAAATTATGGTGACCAGAGTCTTAAATAAAGATAGGATTAAGCTAGAGTCAACCATATTGCCTGTAGTGAGAAGCAGCCAGATTATCAGTAGGCAAGTAACGTTCTGACACTCATGAGCCACTCTGCTCTGAGATTGATGAGAGGTGCTCTCTGGCTTCTTCTGCACTTTCAGACTTTTGGCGAGATCTGTAGGATAACAGGTTCACACATCTGACTCCATTGTCTGCCTGGTCACAGCCTCTTGTGTGCTTGGACTAATGAGGAATCATTAGACTGAACAGCATCAGTAGGCCATGATTAACTGGGAGTTTCAGCCTATCATAGCACCAAATTGCTGGCATTGATTGGTATGGCTAGAAGGAAGAACCTTAGCCATACCTATAGTTATACTGCTTGAAAATAGTTTAACACTGAATGGGGACACCATAGCTGGACACCATAATCAGCTGAGATAAAATGTTATTAGTGCCTACAGATTAAAAAAAAAAATAATCTCCAGCATACCTCATAGTTAAAGGAACACTATTGGCACCCAGACTACTTTATCTCACTGAAGTGGTCTGCATGCCATGTGCCACTTCTTTTAACCCTGCAGTTGAAAACATTGCCATTATTGTGGCTGTACCAGAGGTGATTCTGTAAAATAGCAGAGTAAAAGCTATTTTAATTAAATGGTCTCAGGAAACCATCTGGTTAGCTCAGTGTTTTGTCATGCATGCACACTAGTCTCCAGATGCTTTCCCATGAGAAAGCATTGCATTATCTGAGATTATCAACACTGATGATCTCAGCCAAAGAGGCAAGGCTTGAACGGAGAGACTGATGCTGCAAGAGAAAACAGGCAAGCTAACTGCCTTTTTTAACAGAGCACTGGCCTGGTCACTGAAATGGTGAATTGGGTGCTATAGCCTTAGGAAAATATATCTGTATTCCTAATGCGTTAGTGTTCCTTTAACATATCTATAATACAACATGAGTAATCAAATTTAGATTACTATTCCATGCATCAAATTAGATTAGGGTCAATCAAAATTGGTCATGTGGTGGGATTGGTCATGTGTTCCCATACTTTTCCCCTGGGAAAGATGGCTTTATGTAAATATATATTATAGTTCCTATAACTCAGCGATCTGCTGATCCCCTTGATTATTGTGAGATAAATTAGCAGTACAAATATAACCACAAAGTTCTCCATCTGCAAATAGCTCTAACCATATTCCTTGAGAGATACGAATAGTATTAAGCCTTTCACACTGAAATCACCTCCTTTTCCCCTCTTTTATAAGTTTGAAGCAGCATTTTTGCTGACTTTATACTTTATTAAATCATTTTTAAAATATAGAGGTTCGAAGGTAGTACTTTATTCTCAGCAACTCATGTGCAGTAATGCAGTGATGATCTTTGTGAAGGTCAATGGCCCCGTTATTCTTGGAGGAACGGACATACCATAAGATGGATGGAGTTAGTTCCATCACTGTATTTTCATGTGGCTTTAACTAATCAAAAAACAGAAAATCTTTTTTTTTTTCTTATTTATTTTTAACCCTTCCACCGCTACAAAGGCCTTCAAATTAAAACTATCTTGCAAGTGTCAAGGTTAACCAAGGACAGTGACCGTTTTATACTCATTAACAGCCTGCAAGTTATGTGTGTCAGTACATTTGGATCACACTTAGGCATGATTGGATCACACTTAGGCATCAGACAGGAAAGATGGGCATCATATACCCCATACTTGTTTATAGGGTGTGAAGAAGCAGGAAGATGTATTACTTCCTGCTTTATAGGACAGTACTATAAATAAAGGTGATGTGTTTACATAAATACTGTTGCCTGCATTCATTATTACAGAATGTGCTTCTGCCTAATAAAATACCATCTTAGTTAAAAGATTCTAACAGAATTCAGACCCGATTGTAGCCATTTCAAGACCTATAGATACATTACTGAGCCTAAGACACTCCAGCAGGTTAGGGCAAATGTGTTAACGATCCATCTACTTAAATGGATAACCAGATGATTATATTAACTTTCTTTTAATGTATTTTGTAGACAGCAAAATCATTTAGATCTAAGGTTGGTGGAGCCAGGTGCACATTAAAATATTGGGTCTTTATCGTCAACAAATTATTAAAAATCTTCCTGAAAGGGTTACTATTTTAATGGGGTGCAGCCTTGAAAGCTTGTACAGTGTCTGTCACTAAAGGGGGAGATTGTGTGTATAATTTAGGGGTAAATTCCAATCACACGCTTGATTGTTATCGACATATTAACGGCCGCCATTTGGCTGTTAATAATAATAACTCTGAATTGTAGCAATCTCAAATCCAGATGGCAAAACTGAGATTGAAATAGCTGATTTGGAAATCAGAAAAAATTAAAGACAAATGAAAGGTTATTAAGAATGTCTAAGGGGTGTACCTTATATATCAATCAGTAATGTCTTGGGAGCATTACATACTGTTAAAGATGCTTAGAAAGAAAAATAAAATATATTGGTCATTTTGCAAGAAATATATAAGCATAGAGTGTAAGCATACTTATGATATATCTAAAAGTTAAAGCATTGAAAGAGCAAAAAAAAAATCAATGAACACTTGCAAACATTTAATTATGCATTTTTCATTGAGGCTATATCTAAAAACAGTTTGCAAATGCTGCCGATGTCTTGTCTGCTGCTTTTGTAAGCAGACTTTTTGTGGCTGTCCAATTACAGACTTCCTAATGCAGCACAATGAGAAATATTTGTAAACAGGTTAATTTACAAAAAAGCCAAAGTCGCTTTTTATAAAATGAAAAAAAAGAGGACACACTTTTTTATACATAAAGCACTTAAACAAGCTGAGGTGTTTTAGGGGTTTGAAGTGTCCCTTTAAACACCGTCTTTTAGGGACTTTCCTGAATACGAGAAAAACATGGTTGCGGTAGTTTACTGCCATGGTAGAATCTCCCACCATGGCCGCGGACTCCACTCCCCTGTGCCCTTTTCAGGTTTTTTTTCCTCTGACGCGATCTCTCCCCCTACCTGTATTGCGGCAGCCATCTTGTCCATCTTCCATTTTTCCCGCCTTCTTTCCTCCTAAATGTTTTTCATTACGATTAGCCTCTAAGGTTTTCTGATTTCCTTCATTCTTTTTCTTCCAACACATTTTTTAATTACTTGAACCTGCTGCTTCATTCTAAAGGGCTTGTGTGGGTAACCCCCACTATTTATATTGTCATACTGACTTTGTGGCTATAACCCCATTCCATACTATACTTGGTATTTAATCACACTCATTAAATTTACAAACTTAATGTATTAAACTCCACCTCTTGTCTTACTACTGTGAGTGACCCCCACTGTTTTCTGCCATTCACTGTGTGGGCTAACCCCACTAATTGTTGCTGTGGGTGCCTGTGGCTCATTTCTTCTATTAGACCGCACAGACGGGTCTCCTCTCCCACGATTGCATGCTGGGCCAGATGGTTTCTCACTAATGCAGGAAGTGACCAATCTTTTGGTGCTCATTCGGTTACAGGTGGGCAGTTCTTTGTCAGATATTTTATCTTCAGCAGATTGGTCCAGAGAATTCACCTTACAGACCTTTTATTTCAAACCTACTCTGTCTTTTCATACAATTAGGGAATAGTCTAGTTTAAGGGACTGAATAATCTAAATTTTATTAAAGACGGGAAGCGAATATTTTCCCTCCCTTACAATAGTTTTCTCCCACCCTTCAAGGTAAGCCCCAGACGCGAATATTTATTTGTTTACTCCGGATTACGAGGTAAATCGTATACCAGTTGTTGTTATATCATATGCTGTTGCCATACCATGTGGACTATAGTTCAGTTTTTAGATTGTTTAATATAACTTAAACTCAGACTTTAATTCAAGTTATCTTAAAATTACTTGTGAGTATTGAATTTCTCTTACCCAAGAGACCATACTTTCACGGTTCTCTCTCTTTTTCTCCTAAAGTGAAGTTTTCGCATTGACCCTGCAGGGACTTCCTAATCTGTTTTTGTACAGTTCATTTATATGGTTGACTTCATAAGGAATCTACTGGATCTACTGTTTCGTTAATAGTTTAGTTTACAAAGTTGACGCTACTACAGTTCGGCGACATCAAGAAAGAGGAGTTGGGAGGAGTCTGAGCACTGTATATTGCTGTTATGCATTCTGATTAGTTGAATTTTTTTACACTAATGTTAACTGTTATTTGCTGCTGGGAGTTTCAGTAAAGAGAGATAAGCAAATATTCACCTCCTATCTTTAATAAAATTTAGATTATTCAGTCACTTAAACTAGAATAATCCCTAATTCTGATTTACCAGTCTCTGGTGAAGTTTTTTAATTTTTATCCTGAATAGATCCTGAAGATGGGAGTTTTTACGTTTGTAAGTCAATCATTTCTCTATTAAATTTATGTTAAAGATGGTGATTTAACATGCATTTTATACCAAAATGATCATTAATATAGAGCTTGTTTACTGTGATAAAGCACTTACATGTCATAAATCATTATCATTACTCATAGTAAGATCTAGACAGATTGTGATATATTTAAAAAAAAAAAATCAATAACAATTAACTGGATATTATAATTCTACCTGCTATGTATTCCACTGGGACTCATTTGGTCAATTAGCGCTGTGTTTAAAATAACCATATGATATAAAGTCTGGCTAAGTATTGTAGGTAATATTTTAAGCTCAAAGCATATATATATATATATATACATATATATATATATATATATATAAAGAAGAAGGCAATAGAAATAGGAACTATTAACTAAACATCTCATGTGTCTTGGATGTATACGTACACATTATTATTATTATTATTTTATTATTTATATAGCTCCATCAAATTCCGTAGCGCTGTACAATGGGTGGACTAACATACATGTAACCAGACAACTGGACGTACAGGAACAGAGAGGGGGAGGGCCCTGCTCAATTAGCTCACATCATTGATCTACGCTAGTAATTGTTTTCTAATTGACCTACAGCTGCTTATCTATCAGATATAATTAAATGAATAAAGGACAAGAAACTGTATTCTTAAGAACCCACTTATTGATAATGTTTAATCAATAGGGAGGTCACAACGACCAGATGGCTGGTAAAATGAACAGACGAGGACAAAAGAAGGTAACAAGCACGGGACCTTCTGTTTCACTAATTGGGTTTACATATCAGCCCTACATTCCAGCACAGGATAAAATGGTTTTCCCACACAAATGAGCACACAGAATAATGTGTATTGATCATTATTATAAATGCCAACAAAGACATTGCAGTTCATTGTATCATTTCAATTGTTTTGCCTTGTAATGTAGTAGCTTAAGATACTACATTACATATATAAACGTGCTGTTCAAAGGCCGGTGGTATCACATCATTTGTGTAGAGATGTACTTTGTACAGGCATTGGGCTTTATTGCCACAAGCAAATGAATAAATTAATAAACTAATAAATACAACAACAACCTTAGATCCATAGATGCCATAGTTATCTTGCTGTATCTGGCCTGGCATGTTTTAATACGGATGTTCTCAGGATAATTAAAGAACCTGGAAGAAGACATCTGGAGCAGACAGTGCCAACAATAACGCACAACGGCCAATCATCACTACAGATTTAAGGATTGGGTTGGCTATTTATGAGGATGTCATACATTAAGGATGAGATTTTAATTAACTTGAGCACTATTACATAGTATACTACATAATAGAAATTCACAAAGCAGCCAGCATTATAAAAAATGGCCACACAGGCGGAGTTGAATTAGCTTTCATTAAACAATGTGTGGCATTCTATATAAATATTAGAAACGTGTTATTTCTACTGCTTGTTGTTTATTGTTGACAGTTAAATTAACAACCTACAGACAGAGCTTTAGTTTGTTTGTTTTGTTCTTAAGGGCACGAGCATGTTTTTATTATTTTCCTTTGTGTATGTTTAACCACAATTTTATTAAAGGACACGGAGGCTCCTATTATGCTAATCTCTTTCTTTATTCCTCAGCAGCAAAAGAAAAGATATTGTAGAAATTCAACGAAAAAGTCAATAACAAAACATCATGTACCCCAAAGGGTTAACCACAACATATTAACCAATGAGAGTGTTCCTAGCAAAATAACATGTCCCATGTGACCCTAAGCCACTCCTCTTTCTTTTGCTGCTGCCTCCTCAGCAAAGTACAATTTTCACCTCTGTCATAGTTTGGGAAATTGTATATGTATTTTTCTGTGTTATTTGGGTTAATTACCTTTATTTACCAGTGTGTGCCTTTTATTTGACCTATTTCTCCCTTTTTATTTTTACCGCTATGGGGGCCATGTCGGATAATATCTCCTATTCGATCACCAATGCACTGAGGTCCACTCAGCTACCACCAGCTCCCACTACTAGCCCCCCAGAAAGTAAACCGGTGGTCTCTAGTGGGCGTAACGCCGCAAAAAAGTCTCGCTATTTGGACGAGGATGCCTCCAAAACATTACAGACTGACAGGGTACGTCCTATCACAGATCATGTGGTTGCACGACACCTAAGAGCCCCACACCGGGCAAAATCGGTGAGGAACTGGAAGAGGGCAAAAGCCCTGATTGAATCCTCTGAATCAAAGCAAGAGGAGGCACAGAGCGAGTCCAATGATTCCAGCATTTATTTTCTGGAGCACAGCTCCATGACAGTAGCGGGAGCAGACCACAAAGATGGAGTTCACAACTCAGGGCGAACCGCTTTTTGATCCCGACACCTTACAACACCCGAGATCCTCGGAGTGGTATCCCCTAGAACATGTAGCGAAATATATCGCTGCTCGCATTAGATTTAGAAGCCATCAGGGGGTGTGTTACAAACTGCCATTTGTAACTGTTATTTTATTTGACAAATTGCCCTGCTTCCCTGTGTTATGGAGAAGCCTAATTGCCAGCCTTCTGCCCCATGACTATGGACCTAGTGTGTATGGCGATTTGACTGTATTTGTGGGATCTGAGCGCTGTTTGGATATATTGAGCGCTCAGATCCAAGCCATCTGGGGATAGGTTGAATGTGGGGGTTCTGTTCAGTTCAATAGGAGTTATGCATTTTTGTGTCTTTTTGTGTCTTTTGCTAACATGTGGTTAATGGAGTCTGCCTCTATCCCTGGATAATTGGATTACTTTCACCATTGTCCAGGATAGAGGGCTCTGTAAAACCGGTTTGGGCCAGAAAACCATGCTGCCAGCCAGGCCCCAAAAGACACTTTTGCTAACTTTTGAACCCCTTGTCTGATTTGTGCCATTTTTTAATATGTTGCTCCCCTTAATGGATTGATTCCAAATATGTAAGAAGATTGGATATGTAGTTTGGAAGTTATAGTACATGTATAAAAACTGTATTTTTACTGTTCTGTTTTAATTATGTTATGTGATTATCTGAGGGATGGGAATTTCCCCGAATGTATATTGTTCCGATTGGTTATACTGCTAATTATGTGGGTGTCTCCCTTGCATGGGCAGAATCTCATAAAAGCAGAGTGTGTGCCATTAAACATCAGATCTTCTTGACCCTCAATACGTAGCCTTGTCTCGTTATTGGAGGGAACTGCTATATCACACTGGGGATTGCTATGCTCTGCATACTCCCCTGAGCTTTTAATCACTTAGCTCTTTTAAGAGCTGTTCCTGTTACGCTCTCCTGGAGGAGAGGTCTTCCCCACACGGTCCTGGAGGACAGAAGCTGATCCAGGGTGGAAGGAAGACGGCGAGACTCCAGTTAAGCTACGGCGGTTGTGGAGTCTGCGGTGGTTGTGGTGTCTGCTGCAGTGTTTGGAGTCCTCAGGAAGCGCTAGGAGCATCCATCAACGGAGGGTACTCAGTCGGAGTACAGGGAGCTCCGTTACAGGGTGGATCCAGCAATCCGTATGTCTGCTGGGCAACGCCAATACTGCGGTGGCCACTGAAAGACGCAAGGCAATCCTTATTTAAAAAGAACCTAAGCTAGTGAACCTAGTTATTTCAGAGCCTGGACCCCAGGCAAAAGCCCTTCTGTTTGGAGATAACTTTGTTAAAGAACTAGGCACGGATGTAGGCACCTTTACGGCACTTGATAAAGCTCAAGCCAGCATGAAACAAGTGTACCACCAGAGAGTTTTTGGTGGAGCCAGCAGATATCGGGCCGTCTGCCCGGCCGCTCACCCCAGGGTTCATACCGGGGCTCTCGAGCCCCATACAGTCCAGGTTTATAGCACCTGAGTCCAAACATACCTCACCGTTCTTCCCAGTTCGGGGCAGACCATAGCAGTCTCGAGGACCCAGAGTTTCTTCCTATGGCCGACGACCTTATGGTAAGTTCAATGCCACTTCATCAGTCTTCATTAACAATGGTGGGGGGCAGACTGTGTCACTTTGTCAATGCACGGCACATGCTCACTTCAGATGCCTGGGTCCTCCACACTGTCCAAGGTTACTCTATAGATTTTGTACAATACCCTGTTCAAATGCAGCCCCCCCAACCACATGGTGTTCCCCACTCACGATCAATATCTGATATCATAGGAAGTTCAGGCCTTAGCCTCCAAGGGTGCAATTTCCGCAATTCACCCTCTCACACCAGGTTTCCTAAGCAACCTCTTCCTGGTACACAAAAAAGGCGGAGGCGTTCGTCCGTTCATCAACCTATGACCTCTAAACATGTTTGTCACATATCACCACTTCAAGATGGAAGATATACACTCTCTCTGAGATTTCCTGCTTACAGGGGACTGGATGGTCAAGCTCGACTTGAAGGACGCGTACCTCACGGTTCCAATGGCCGAAGACTGCCAAAAATGTGTACAATTCCAACATGAGGAGACCGTGTGGCGATTCAAATGCCTACCGTTCGGCCTCTCGTTGGCACCCTGGTCACAAAGCTCATGAAACCAGTTGCCCTCCTACGCAGCAGAGGAGTTTGACTCATAATATACTTGGACAATATCCTCATAATGGCGCAGGACCCTCATCTGCTCCACGAACATCTTTCTTGGACGAGGACTCTGCTAGACAACCTGGGTTTCCTAATCAATTGGGAGAAGTCGGTCACCAAACCCTCTCAATCAATAAAAATCCTAGGATTCACCATAGATGCTGTGAATGGAGCACTCCTACTCCCAACAACCAAAGTCAAATCCATTAAAAAGGAAATCTGACGGACGTTAGCACGTCCTGTTCTTACCCTGAGACAACTGACCAGGATTGTCTTTCTTCTCTCAGCGTCAATCCAAGCCATATTTCCCGGCCCTCTGCACTACAGAGCACTTCAACGACTGAAGACAAATACCTTTGTTTGGGGCACTCGTACTCAGACTCTGTTCCTCTCGACTGCACCGCTAAAGAAGAACTCAGGTGGTGGCTACAACACATGGAAGCATGGAACGGCCGAGCGATCTTCGGAACCACTCTGGACATCATAGTGGAATCCGATACAAGTATGCTCGGCTGGGGTGCGCGCTGCGGATCTACCTCCACCTGAGGAAAATGGTCCCTAGAGAAACAGGGACTACATATCAACTGCCTCGAACTGCTAGCAGGATTGTTTGCCCTACGGAGTCTTTTAAGTATATCGACCACCTGCTCCATTCTGTTAGGTTTGGGCAATATATCAGCGGTCCGCTATATCAACCACCTTGGAGGCACAAAGTCAACAATACTAGCGGAACTAGTGAAGGATTTCTGGCAGTTATGTCTGGATCGCAACATTTCAGTACAAGCGGAGTACATTCCTGGGGATGACCAACGTAGTGGCGGATTGGAATTCCAGATACCTATGAGATGCCAGCATCTGGCGACTGAACCCTGCCATCTACAGCCATTTACAGTCACTTTGGGGCCCCTTGGACATCGACCTGTTCCCATCACGCTTGAACACACATTTGCCGAAGTTTTTCAGCTGGAGGCCGGACCCGGAAGCTCTGGCGACGGACGCTTTCCTCCAACCGTGGCCGAATACCCGCCACTACGCCTTCCTTCCTTTCTCTCTCATCTCACGGACTCTGCTGCACCTCAGACGTCACTGAACCTCCTTGATCCTCATATCCCCCTTCTGGACGTCTCAGCCCTGGTTCCCTACACTCTTGAAAATGTCCATCTCCCGAGGTTACTACCAGTGATTACCGACCTCGTACTGGACCCCAACGGGAACTCACACACCCTCCTACTCCAGAGAAATCTCAAGCTCTTGGCATGCCTACTCTCAGGGGACCCTGCTACATCCCAAATGTTCCACAAACAACTCGGGACCTCCTGGCAGGGGCTTGGGCCCCAGGAACAAGGAGGTCATACCTACATGCCTGGAACGCATGGAATAGTTGGTGCATGGAACAACACGTGGATCCCATATCTGCAAATGTGAGTCAGGTATTAAGTTTCCTTACTTCACTTTTCGACCATGGCCTGGCATATCGTACAATCAAATTATATAGATCAGCTATTTCGGCAGGCCACCAAGGCTGGAATGGACTTCAAACAGGGAAACACCCATTGGTATGTCGACTTCTACGTGGCATCAAATAAATATTCAGCCTTGTGGGATGTTAGCCTCGTTCTCTGACTTTTTGAAAATTGGCCAAAGAATGAGGACCTTTCGCTCAAGCAGCTCACCGCTAAACTGGTTATGCTGTTTTGTCTAATCGCCTGTAAACGTGTCTCAGATGTCCGAGCACTGGACCTCGCGGCACGCTCATTTACACCAGAAGACGTTTCCTTCTATATATCGAGACGTTCGTAGACATCCATAACATCAGTTTTCTACCCAGTTTTTCCACATAACGTTAACCTATGTCCAGTAGTCTGCCTCAAGGAATATGAAGCAAGGACAGCTTCGGTTCGTGATCCCCAGTATCCAGATCTGTTTCTGGCAATTCGACAACCGCATCATCCGGTTTCTACAGTTACCATATCTCGCTGGGTTAAATGGATCATGGAGTCGGCTGGCATTGACACCTCCACGTACGGAGCACATTCAGTGCGGGGTGCTATGGCATCAAAAGCCTTTTCTTTAGGTTGCAGACAGGAAGATCTCCTCTGTGCAGCTGATTGGCCAAGCGAATCTACGTTCCGGGAATTTTATTTTCGTCCAGTTTCTCATTTTTCCACTTCAGTGATCACTCAGCTTTGAACTAGCATAATAGGAACCTCCATGTCCTTTAATAAAATTATCAGATTTTACTAATTTCATGACATAAAGTCATGATTTTATAAAGGACATGGAGGCGAGTATTATCGCACCCAATCCATGTAAGTTGTGCCCTCCCTGTGAATATACTGTCACGTAATGGGGCACGAGCCGTGTGGTAATGTGATTTTTTTCTTTCACCTGATTGTCTATTACTGGACTGACATATTGTTTTGGTTAATGTTGTAATATAGATGTGGAAATACTATCCAAGAATGTATTTTACCATTTAGTTTCTCTGTCTTACAGCCTCCTAATTGGGTTTGTCATACTGGTCCATGTCTGTCCATACAAGTTCAAGCAGAAGATTGCCAGTTTCTCCGGAGTTCCGTTACCGTAATCTCCCTGGAATCACGGTTTCTGCACATCTATTGGATTAAATTGTTCTGTCTGTGAGAGTGTTCATCGGCAACATCAAGAAAGAGGAGTGGCTTAGGGTCACATGGGATATTATTGTGCTAGGAACACTCTCATTGGTTAATATGTTATATGTGGTTAACCCTTTGGGGTAAATGATGTTTTGTTATTGAATTTTTCGTTGAATATCTACAATATCCTTTCTTTTGCTGCTGAGGAATAAAGAAAGAGATTAGCATAATACTCGCCTCTGTGTCCTATATAAAATCATGACTTTATGTCATGACATTAGCAAAATCTGGTAATTTCCATCTTGATGAAAAACATAATGCTGGCCATGATAGAAAGATAGCAGAACACACAGTGCATTACAGTTTGCTGTTTTTTGGGCTCCATAGATGCAGAGTGCAAATGATGACCCCTGTCCACTGCCGAAAGCACCTTCAATGGGGATAAAAGCATTAGAATTGGACCATGGTGCAACAGAAGAAGGTAGTCTCATCTGATGAATCCAATTTTTTTTTAGATCAGATGGCTTGATGGGCACGTGTGTATTGTTTACCTGGGGAAGAGATGGCAGCAGAATGCACTATGGGAAGAAAGTCAGGTGTTGGAGGTGGTGTTATGCTCTGGACAATGTTGTGCTGGGAAACCTTGGGTCCTGGCATTCATATTGATGTTACTTTGACATGTACAACCTACCTAGAGATTGTTGCAGACCACGTACACCCATTCATGGAAATTGTGTTCTCTGATGGCAGTGGCCATGTTTTTCAGCAGGATAATACACCCTACCACACTGCAAAAATGATTCAGGAGTTGTTGCCTTGACTTCCAAATTTACCAAAATCCAACTGAGCATCTATGGGATATGCTGGAACAACAAATCCAATCTGTCGAGGTCCCACCTTGCAACTTGCAGGACTTAAAGGATTTGCTGCTAATATTGGGTAGTCAGATACTATAGGACACATTTAGAGGTCCTGTGGAGTCCAGGCCTTGATGCATGAGGGCTGTTTTGCAACACAAGGTGGACTTACACGATTTTAGGCAGATGATATTAATGTTGTGGCTGGTCAGTGTATTTTCTTATTTATTATAAAAATATGAAAAAAACACATGAATATCAGTTTTGTAAAAAATAATGTGTAGTACAGCTTAAGAAAAGTAATTTATAATCAGTTCATGTATTTGCCTTGATTTTTCCTATGCCTAGAATTTCAGTTTAGTTTTGGTAATTACTGGTCAGAAAATAAGAGTAAAATACAATTTCAATATGGGATGATTTTAGAATTTGGTATGTTTGTCTTGTAAGTTTAATCACCATCACAGAAAACGGAATTGCCATAATAAAGTACATATTTATATAAAGTAGACGTAGCAGCCTATTTACCTAAGGGTATTTCAACACAAATATTGTAGTAAAATTGTGTTTTTTTCTGATTTATTTTGCATACGCACATATAACAAGGTTCATTATGTGTTTGTTGTAAACCTGCTGTGTGCTACTCCTGTACAAACCCCCATACTGTGTTCAGCTACATCTTTTGAGTACAATAATACCCCTTATATATGCCTTTGTGAAGCAAAGTTTTACAGTTAGAATCTTAATAGACGATTTGATTGGTCTATGTCTCATTTTGGAGCATTAAAGCAGCTTGACTGTTCAAATTACCCACAAAGGCCTACCATTTGTGAATGTAGACACTTCAGGTAGTCTCAGATGGTATATATTGTGCTTTAATGTGCTGACATTTTTTCACCAGTTTATGTAAAAGTTTATGGTAAAGAAATTGGGGTGTTGTTTTTTGCATTTTTTACATACACATTTTTTACATACACATTTTAAAAATCTAATATGTGCCACTATAATCAAACCCTCAAAATGATGCTCAGCAAACTGTTCTGAATGAAATAATACCACCAAAGTATGCCTTTGGCACTATCTTGTGAAGTTACAAGCCATATAAAATACCTGACTATTTTAGTTTTTATAGATAGAATTTTCAAATTATCCCATCAATGTATTCTATTTGTGAAAGAAGACACCATGTATGTATGCCATATGGAATATTTAGAGCCTTTTTGTACAGCCATTTTAGTACCCATTTCTTTAAACGTGTATGGTATTATTTTAATTTTAGTGGGGGGTTTTAAATTTAGCAGTTTATTTTGCAAACTTGAGGTGTGCTATTGTTATAAAAATCACTAAATTGTGCTCAGCCATATATTCACAGTACCGCAAGCCCCTATTCTACATACCCGTGTCATGTTTTTGTGAAAATATAGAGCTGTCCAGATAAGTTTTTGTTGTAAAGGCAAATTGAAAATAAGCCTATGGTGCTATTTGGTGTATTTTAATAGCCCACATATTTATATTACTCGATAAATGCATACCATTTGCAAATGTGGACACCATGGGGACTATCTAATTATATATTTTGAACTTTGGAGGTTCTAATTTTACAGTTTCTTGTATGTGCCATTGTAATAGCATTATCTTAATTGTACTCAGAAACATTTCCTGAGTACAACAATACCCCATATGTATACCATTCTAATGTATGAGTCTTGATCTTATCCCTAATGCTAAACCTAATACTAATTCATCCCACATCCTAATTCTAGCCATAATCCTAACACAAACCCTAATCCTATGCGTAATCCTAATCTTACCACTAGAAATAGTGCTAGAAGGTTTCCCTTTGCTGATGTCAGTCAAGTAATTCCTTTGCTGATTTTAGCAGAGGGACTCCCTCCCTGGTCCTAATCTTAATCTGAATCCTAATATTTAACCTTATTCTAAATACAAACCATATCCTAAATGTAAGCCTAATCCCAAAGTGTGATCTCTGCTAATATTAGTACCAATTTAAATTAACAAAGGGAATTCTAAGATAAAAGTGTAGTATTTTGCCACCATCTACTGGCTGTTGCGATGACACACTGATCAAGGCTGGGACACTGGCACTGATAGTAATGGCGTTGGGGGCATGTTCAGACCCTCTGTTTTTCCCACAGAATAGCTACCCTCCCAAAATCACTGTGGCTGAGCGAGATCCCTCAGCCATGTTGTTCTCACTACATTTATATGACTGTGCTAAGGATGCAAGACCACATCTTCAGTATATTAAACTGAAAAGAAAAGAATCCAGGTTATTTTTTAACTCTTATAAATGTTATCATCTTGCAGTACATGAAACAATCAGTTAAATGTATGACACAACTTAGCTTGATAGACACAATTCAACTGTTACTTTAGGTTTTGAAGAGTCCTACCCTCAAGCTTACGATGTAAGCATTTGTCACAATGTGAACTTTCTCTTTTCCTCCTCAGAACAACCAGACAGGGCTTATTACTTAATGGCTGACTGGCACTCGTAGCTCATATCCCCATATGGTTGCTAGGAATAAAAGCAACAAATATCTCTGAATTGTAAGAACACCAGATGTGACCAACTGACCATCACAAGCCTTGTTTACAATGTATTCATTTGGAGTTCAAGATAACAGGCAATGTTTCAGTAGTTGAAGACAAGTCCTTACAACTAACAGCTATGTCCAAAGGCTCATGCAGATATTAAATCTCAGCTGAGCAGCTGGACACTTTATTGTCATTAGTTGAGCTAATAGGGGGCATTTATCAAGGGTAAATAGGTGCTATTTTTGGTGTAAGGTGCTAAATGCTATAATACATTCTATTGGTTTCTGTTCTTTTTCTTTTTTAGAGCTTTATTTTTTGCCCAAGAATAACACCTGTTTTTACCTTTATAAATACCCCCTTTTATTTATATTCTATCTAAACAGTACTACAACTCGGTCCCAACATCATCACACTTAGAAGTTCTAAAGCTGCAAAGATGTCTCCAAAAGATTCAATTTCATAAGATTTCAAAATGATTCAATACTGTTCGAAAAGATTTCCAGATGATTTATCTACCAAAATTCCTATAGACTTCAATGGTGACTTATGCAGATAAAGCATTTGATAGGTTTTTCTAACAGTATTGATTCGTTTGGAAAGCTTATTAAGTCAAGGTCTAAGTAAGAAACTATATAAAAGACCCTACAAGACAAATTATGAATAAAAATGTTTGTAAAAGTTATTGCTTTAACATGATAAGTGCTCTAAACTTTATAAAACACCTCTACTAAAAATATATTTTTAAAAACCTAGTGTCATGTCCTTCATATGTCAATAAAACAAAAAATGTAGATTAGGTTGATGAAATCCTGTCAACAATAAGTTAGGATTTTTATTACCTTGACTCAACATGATAAATCTCACTCGATAAAAATGTCTCCTGATACCAATTCTTTTTTTTTTTTTTTACAAAAATTGTTATTTGATTGTTATTCAGCTTTATTAACATAAATGAAACATAGTAATGAGGTGCATCATCACAACACCAAAGAGATTTTAGACTTAACAGGTAAACATATATCATCATAGTATGCCAGGGTGGGCAACCTTCGGTACTCCAGATGTTGTGGACTGCATCTCACATAATGCTCTTGCAGCTATAATTCTGGCAAATCACAAGAGGTGATGTAGACCACAACATCAGGAATGTGAAAGGTTGCCAATCCCTGGTACATACCTTTGGTAATCCAGCAGGCCCCAGCTGCTGTCCATATTGTGTGAAGTATCAAATAGAAACATAGAAACATAGAAACATAGAATGTGATGGCAGATAAGAACCATTCGGCCCATCTAGTCTGCCCAAATGTGTATATTTGGGGAAAATGAACTATTTGAAGGAAACATAAAAGAAAAATTTTGCCATCTCCAACATGTCCCAACAACTCTACCCGTACACACCACCCAGCGAGCACATCCCAACCAATTGGACCAGCACAAGGAGATAGGAAGTTGACACTCTGCTAGCTGATACCTCTTCTTCTGAACATCTAATCTTAGTAACATTTTAGAACATTGATCTTGGATCCACTAAGAAATAGTTTCTTTCTATGATTATGTCGTAAATGGCCAAATATGAACAACATCAAAAAATTTATTTGTTGCCATATATTTGTGTCTTTAGTTGTGTGCTAATATTTTTTTCAAACCAAAAGTGCTTGGTAGTTCAGGAGTTAAGGCAAAAAATGTCAGGCTGAAAAAACAACCAAATAACATAAACTATCCAATTCACTATTCATGCCTTTAAATGTTCTATTCCCTTCTCAATTCTCCACAATTGCCAGTTTAGTGAACAAACATGAACACTCTTGTTTTACAGGCCTTTATTCATCGTCCTTTGTTCCAGCTATTTGTCGTTCAGTCCTTCATTCCTTGTTATGATTTGTAGTGTCCTGGGCAGCAGTAAGCAAAATGTGTGTGTGTGTCTGTGTCTGTGTGTGTGTGTGTGTGTGTGTATCTATAATTTTATTTTTATTTTTTTAAACCTCGTTTTTTTGTGTGAATTGTTTGAAAATTGATTCCAGCGGAATTCCTGATATATGAGGCATGTATTTGTGTATTATTCTGCGTACTTTGATGCATCTCTAATATGATGCAATGCAGTTTTATTTATATACATTTTATATTAATTTCAGTTACTAAATATAATGAATTTTGGCCCAATTAAAAACTTAATTTAACCCCTTAAGGACACATAACATGGGTGACATGTCAGGATTCCATTTTATTCCAGAAGTTTGGTCCTTAAGGGGTTAAACAACTAATTGTTGTAAATTGACCAGACATTTTTTTTTTTAATTTGCTGTGGTAATATACTCTACATTTTCTGGAAGCAATTAAATAATGATATATAAACAATAAATTGATATAAACATATAATAACTATAATACATTGTAATCCAGTAAAGAAAAAACAAAGCACAAATAATGTTGAATCCGTTTTGAAACCATAATGAAAATCTGCGCTGATAATTGTTTCCCCACTGGCTTACTCTTTGGTTTTGGATGAAAGCTGTGGTTGGACTCTGAAGATTAATTGATGTTCCTTGTGAACAATGGGTTCTCTGAATCTCATACAGATTTGTATTTTTTTTTTGCCAAGACAGATTTTTCAAGCCTAAAATAACTAATATGAAAATGTGTCGAGCCAAGAGAAATCTCATTGCCATTTTAACATCACAAATTAGTTTATTCCCCTTTTTTGTTGCACAAGTGGATATTGCTTCAAATTGTGCTTTTATCTTAAATGTCAAAGGTTGAACTTGATGGACTTGTATCATGTGATGTCTTTTTTAATCATTATTGTAGTGTGCTGTTATTGAGTCACTTATTGACTGGTTTTGTTTTAATTCACAAACAACCAAGATGCTGAACCAGGTCATTAATAGTTTTTTACTTATTTTAAAATAATGGTCAATAATAAAATCCAAACATTTTTTAAAACAATCTAACAAAGTCTATGGAGTTTTTTTTTTTTTTTTTTTAAATTCTTTATTTTGTTTGTGCGTTATTTGGTTTCATGTATTATATTGACAGATACAGGAGTTTAGAATATGCATTACACGGTAGATTAGTCAATTTGTACAGCACACATTTTTCTTTTTTACAACATGTTGCATAACGGTTGCTTGCATTAGTGCTTACATATGTAACTGGGTATATAACCCGTCCTGTAGTAGTGTTAGTCCCTCTTTCTGCTCTGTATGGTTTGGGTCACATGTTTGTACTCTTGATGAGGTTTCGGATCACTATGTGTAAGTGCACTAGTTTGTGGCGTTCATGAGGAGTCAAGGGTGGTCTACCCGTGGTGCTATTTTAGCTGTGGTCACTCTTTGTGGGCCGGTCGTCTGTGATGTAGCGTCGTTGTGGGGTCACGGCTTTTACCACGGTAGTGGGGGGCCCCTAACCTAGGGGGGCTGGGGGGGGTAGGGGGAGAGGGAGCAGAGAGCTTGTCCGGAGCCTCCCTGCATTAGTGTGGTGTCATGTGATAGTCACTAAGCATGTGGGTATCTCTTAGTGTATGTGGGTGAATGATTGATTGGCACGGAATGTGTGGGTCAATAACAGAGGTAATAACTAGTATAACTAAACAATTATATGAAACGAGCAACAGTCAGTATGCGAGTTTAAGAAAGTCTACTTTAGCCAGAATGGCCAGGCTTGCTTGCAGACCGTGTCAGGTTTCCGAGTCTGTGCTTGGGGATCGGGGGATGAATGGTCTCATGGTGGCTGGATCTCCCATCCGGGCTGGTCCTGTTTGGGCTGTTATCTGGAGAGCGTCCGATGGTCCCAAAAGTGTGAGGACTGCGAGTATGTCTGCCTCCGATGTGGCTCTGTGGATAGTCCCCTTGTGCGGAATCAGCAGGGTCCGCGGCGTGCCCCATCTGTACTGTATGCCTGCGGTTCTCAGGCGGCTAGTTAAGTGTTTTATTGATCTCCGCCAGAGTAGTGTCGCTCGAGTGAGGTCTTGGAAAAAAAGTAGGTTGGCGTTTTCGAATGGCAGGGGAGTCTTGCCTCTGATTGCCGCCAGTATTGCTGCTTTATCTTGTGTTGTGGCACACTTTAATATAACGTCCTTAGCCTCCGCGGCTGGTGTGGTGTTCCCAGTTTGCAGCCGAAATATGCCTTCTAGGGTGAGTTTTCTGGCAGTAGTTGGCGGTAGTATGGAGGCAAGAAGCCTCCTCACAAAGTGGGGCAACTCCTCTGTGGTGATTTCTTTTGGGACTCCTCTGAGCTTAATGTGGTTGCGACGCAGGCGGTCCTCCTGGGTGGCCACCTGCGTCGCCAGTGCCTGGTGGGCTGTCTGCAGGGACTGCAGGGCTGCGGTGAGATTTGTTGTCCCACTGGTTAGTGATTGTATGTCCCCTTCTATGGCACTCACCCTCTCCGCAGTTTTACGTACGTCCGTCTTGAGAGTGCCAATATCCGCGGCTAGCAGGGTTTGAATTTCCTGCATCCATGTTTGCAGGTCTTGTTTTGTAGCAAAGGTATTCTCACTCAGCTCTGTGCCAGCCAGGGGTGAGTTGGGTCGCTTGTCCTCAGGCCCTAGCTCCAGTGCATGTGCCCGCTCCAATAGTGGTGGCGGGGGGCCTACTGTGGAGGATCTCGTGGCGGCCATTTTGGAAGGTGCTTGTCGTTGCAGCATTTCCCCGATGTTCGGCTGGTCTGCTGCCGATGCCGGGTACTGCTTTTGCGTGCGACGCCCCATGGTTGCAGTGGGGCTGCTGTGTGTTGCGGTAGCCGTCCCCTCCGAGTCTGGGCGGTATTCTGTCCCGATGTTGTCTAGGAGAGTCTCCAGGCCGTAGCTCGTGGGAGTGAGGTAGGCCCGGTGTTTTTGTTTCACCTTTCTGGGCTTCGTTTGGTGAAAGAAGGGCATTAGTCGGCTCCTCTTAGTTACCCCGTGTTCGGGGTGGGGTTGATGTCTGCGGATGGGTTAAGATGCCCGTGATATTCTCAAGTTTATCGTTGCGAGGTCGGGAGCTGATGGAGATGGCGTCCGTTCAGCTCTGCTCCCAAGCCCCGCCCCAGTCTATGGAGTTTTTAACCTTTATTTATAAAGGTTAAAAATGGCCCGGTCTCTTATATGACACTGTAGTTTCACAGGATAGTGGAAATGGCATACAGTGGGGGTATCATTGTACTCTGAAGATGGATCTAAACACAATACAGGGTTTTGTACAGGAGTAGCATAAATTGTGTTCTAATATCCAGTAGATCTTATTTAGCTGAGTGTATTGTATACTTACTAGACATGTGCAATTCGTTTCGGTCCTAATATGAATTCAGATGAATTTCGGGCAATTCGGACATTTGGGTACTTCTGAATGACCGAATTGCCGAGGTGCCGAAGTTCCAAAATTACCGAATTTCCGAAGTGCCGTAGTTCCGAAGTTGCCAAAGTGTCAAAGTGCCGAAGTGCCGAAGTTCCGAAGTACAGTATTGCCTAAGTACTAATATACTTACCCAGTGAAAGGAGAATGTTACATTGTATAAAATTTTAAATAAAAAGTATGAACATAGCCAGGATTCAGCTGTAAGCATTTGCAACACTTACAACAATCAAGTAACATACATTCATAAAAAATGTAAGTTACTTAGCCAGTCAGTGTAATGACAGGAATGAATAAGTAGATAACTCCCTAATTCCCACAATATTAGGGAGCTATCTACTAAAAGGCTGAAAGACCTGAATTGGTCTTTCAGCCTAATTTACTAATACTAAGTAAAGATTATTTAGTATTAGTAAATTATGCCCCTACTCACTATACCGCGAGTAGGGGCATGTCTATTAAACAGTGAGCAGCCTGTGGTTGCTCACTTTAAAAAAAACAAAAAACTGTGGGGACCTATTGCCCCCCCCAGCCCCCACCCCTGAGCGGCAGGTGGGGGCCCTAAAGTAATATGATGGGGGGACCTATTGTCCTCCCCCTGGCCCCCACCCCTGAGCTGGGGGTGGGGGCCCTAATTGGAATAAGGGGGGGGACCTAATGTCCTCCTACCTGGCCCCCACCCCTGGGCGGCAGATGGGGGCCCTAAATACTAATAAGGGGGGGACCTAATTTCCTCTCCCCTGGCCCCCACCCCTGACACAGACACACAGATACACACACTGACACACATACAGATACACAGGCACACATTTACAAACTCTGCCACTCATGGCAGATACACAGGCACCGGATTTTGTCCATGTCAGGATTATTCACTAATGTCAAAATTCTAAGTGAATTTAAAGTGAATTTCAAATTTAAGGTCAAAACAGTAAACTGAAAAAAATGACTAAGTCAAGTATATGTTCAGTTCAGTTTCTCCTTAAATTTTCAATTCACTTTGTATTCTCACTCTAGTAAATAACCCTGCTGGTTTCACTTCTTCTCTACATGCATTCTCTACGCTACTCTACTCTCCAATGCCAGTTGCACAGGACAAAAGAATTATAACAATGATTGACAGGGAGCTAAGATGGAGGTTCCGAATGATCGACAAAATGGTGCAGTTTTCTACACTTCATTTCATAGTTCACCTAGTTAGCTAACAAAAAAAAGACATTCTTCATTTCCACTGAGCACTAATACTCAACACATTTGTAACTGCCCAGTACCTTATTTTCTTATTTCATTATTTTCATTTTTTTTATTGAAGAGAAAACAGATGGCACAAACCTTAGTCAAGTCAAGGGAATTACTTGGTACCAAAACATTAAAGTCTAATAATCATTTCTTTTTAAAAGTTCCCTACTGATATCTGTGCCGTAGGGTAAGTGTGCATTATTTGGACTGCATTAATAAGGCATGGGAAAATAATGAATTAACTTGAGATAGCAAAAATAAAATCTTAATTAAGGAGATCAAAAGGCATTTTTTGCAACAAAGCTAAGTATGACAGGCAGCTTTTTTGTGCGATTTAGACAGCTTACAACTTGATCTTTGGTGACTATTGAAGGCTGTGTGCAATTAACTCTTGCGGCTAAAATTTTTGCATATGCAAGATCAATTATAATGATTAAATTGGCCTGAGGCTGGTACAAACTGCATCATAATACCCCAAGACATAATGGAAGCTAATAAAAGCTAGGTTCACCCTGGCTGAGTTATTTTCATATTATTATCTTGTCTGGAATCAACCTTGTGTTTTAGGAACATGTTTTTGGCTTACAAATTACTTTATGTGTATTTATAAAATAATTTGACCTGTCTCTAATGACCTTGTTGTCAGCATGCATACAACCCAACACACAGAATAGAGCCACACAGGACAAGGAGAACAGTAGATAAGAGATATGTATCACTCGACCTTAGTGTAGCCAGGCTTAAAGGAATACTACACTGCCCAAATAAAAATTAAAATAAATCAATGGTTAGTAGATAAACCCAAATAAAAACATGCATGCATTTAATTATGCATTTTTTAATTAGTGGTATTTCTAAAAACAGCTTGCAAAACATAGATTTCTCTTGTCTGCAGCCTTTGCAAACCCACCCCTTCTAATCCCATTCAGACTTTCAGGGCTGTCCAATCACAAACTTCCCAATGCAGCTCAATGAGAAGTATTTGCAAGGCATGTATTCTAAACAATTGCTGCCTCTTGAGTTTAGCTCCAGTGAGCTAACCAAACCAGAAAATAACAGGACCTGTTGTCTGCTTGAAAGCCAATGGGTGTAACCAGGTATATACAAAAAGTGTCCATTTCTATTAAAATCTGCACTTTTTGCAAACTTAAAAAAAAGAGGACAAACTCTTCACACATAAAGCTTTTCAGAACGCTAAAGTGCATTAGTGGTCTTGAATGTCCCTTTAATGTTCAAAATACAAGCAATTGGAATGTTAAGAAACAAGCCGAGGCCAAGGACTATAGAGGTACACAGAATTGATAAACTAGCCAACAAAACAAACCAAGATGAATAAACAAGGAACCAGAAATGCATCAAATACTCGAACCGGAATGGAGACCAAAACAGACCACTGAATGGATTGGAATTGGATATGTATTGGAATGGACCATTTACCTTATAGCCATGCTTCCAAAACATGAGTGGGCATTGGCAGTTACGGGATGATGTTATGATGGCCAGGTCATTTTTGAAAAGGCTCAGGCAAGAAAGTTTAACCAATCTATTTTAAGAGGACTATGTACAGTGCTTTTATGGTGTCTCACCTGGATGTACCCCATTTAGTGACCGGCAGTTTCATAGGGTCATTGTGGTATTACTTCTTTGAAGTTCCTGACAAGCTGTTTCTTTGTTGATAGCCCCAAGGTCTTGCAAGATTGACATATATTTTGCAGAAATCAGACCTTACTGGCGATCTCCATGAGGTACTGTTCTGCTAAGAAAGATGTCACGTCTGCACTCTGAAAGGGCTTGTCGTGCTGGCATCACTCAAGCCAGGCTGATTGACAACCTTTCTCTGTCCAGACACTGTCCACAGAAGGACTGACACACAGAAGGCAGTGCTGCTGATGCACACTCTGCATGGTCCTAATTCCTACTGCACAGCACACGTCTAATGATGTGTACATGCTGAACTCCCTGCCCAGAATCCCCAGATCAGTTTATCAGCTCACTGGTGTCCTCTAGTCCTGCATCTTGTCACCTTTGTTGGTCCCAGTTCTGACTTGGCTTTCTTTGTGTTCGGAAAGATCATTGTCTGTTCACTTGTTTTGTATACCAGACCTTATTTCTAGCCATCTGTACATCTGCCGTCTTTGACCTGGTTCACTTATCCTATAGTGAGCACTTCTTATGTCCTAGACCTCTGCTTCCTTCCTGACCATTTTCAGCTCTCCAATGCATCTCTGTCTAGCATGGCTACTCAAAGGAACTGTGGCTTTCACTTTTCTGTGAAAATGTACAGAGTAGACTGTCATACTACCCATCTAATAGTGATCAAAAGCGATTTTCTTAATTTTGATTTTTTCATTTGTTTAGTATAAAACTCCCTTATTTGCTATTACACACATAATCACAGCCCACATATACACATACAATAAGACACACACACGCACACACATAATCACAGACCCACATAATCCCAAACCTACATATACACATACAATCAGACCTACACACACATAATCACAGCCTTGCATGTATACATACAATCAAACATGCACACACACTCACACACACACACACACACATAATCACAAACCTACATTTACACATACAATCAAACATGCACACTCACACACACATAATCACAAACCTACATATACACATACAATCAGACCTACACACACAATCACAGCCACATAATCACAGACTTACATTTACACATCCAATCAGACATGCACACATACAATCAAAGACACACATAATCACAGAAACACACACAATCATGGACACATTAATATACACAGATGTTTATTTTTATTTATTAAAAAGTCCATCTAGCCTCCCTTCCTGGATGAGTAGATGAACAGTGGGGCCGTTTGAATCCTTGTTTTTATCTGAACAGGTCCCATGTATGCCCTCTAGTGCTGCCGATGCATGGATGATGTTATATCCCAACTGCCGACTCACTGCATGGTGCTAGCGATAGCTGTGCAGGGAGAGCACAGTATGTACACAGCTCCATAGCTCCCTCCCCACCTGCACTCCCCTCACCCCCACTGCACACAGACATTTTTAGGCAGACAAAAGGACCCTAACTTCATTAGTAGCTATATAACGTTTTAACACAGTAAGCATATCGTTCCGGGGTACTGTATCTCTCATGCAAGGTGCTGGCATTTTAAATCTGACTGCTCTAATGAAAGGGGTCAATCTGATATGCACATGGTGTATATAACTATAATGGCACAAGTAAGCTAGGAACCTGTGTAGGAGCTAACTGAAAGGCAAGCGATTGAGTTTTCCCTGAACTTTTGCCCGTTCTCAGTTTTCTCAAGTTTGTAATTTTTTTTTTGTTAGAATTTATAAATAGTTTCCGTAACTGAGCAGCATGTCCTCGTACACTAAGTACAGTTCAACTCGTAAAATATAGAGATTTGTGAAGAGGTATCGTTTTTATTTAATTCTTTTTATTCAATGTGTAAAAGAAAGTCAGGAGGGGGTGCTGTCATTTTTAATCAAAGGGAAAGAATTGAGCCCTAGTAGATAAATTCATGACAGGTGCACAGTCGCCATATTGGCATGCGGAATTAACCCTACATATCTAACCCAATAAAACACAATTAAAAAAAATTGTCCACAGCTTTTATTAATAATCATAATAAATTATAACATAACATTGAATAAATCCATGCCCCCAATCCTGTCATACCTCATATGTATCCCCAAACTTATAAAAAGCAATGACTCATTTCTGTAAATATAAGGATATAACAATATTTAACAACATGAAACGTAGATAAGTACAGTGCCAGTGTCTTAAATAACCAGGTAGGGGTATACCCAGATACCCCTACACTCACCAGGTTCTGAGCCACCAACAAGCTCGAAAACCTACCAAACTTACCATGAACCATTTTAACTGCTTCTTAATAGCTAAATAACTAACCTGAACTTTGGTAACTAACAGAAACATAGCCTGATTTCCTAACCTTCAGCTCACTATCCCGCCGCTGTGACATAACGGGAACTACCTATCAACACCAAACCTAGGGAGAGTGGGAGGGACAAATTCAGCCATGTAGGCAGATTAAAAGTGACTATATCTAAAATCGATGCCTTTTTTTTTGTAAATTCTTTACTTTTGAAAAAGTTTTGTTGTTTTTGTTGGGGGGGATACATAAAGGAAACATTAAGGGGTCAAAGGTTGTGATACGAGTGTTACATAGCATGCATAGGTTTGTTATGATTTTCGTACGTTTCGATCCTTCAGTGCATTCAGGTTGTTGGGGTGCATTAGCAGGGTTGGGGGGGGTGCTATTTAGCTGTAGTGTGCCTTTGTGGTGTTAGGTCAAACCCTTTATGCACTTGGTGTCCATCGGGGTTACCCCCTATGGTTCGTTGTTTTCATGAGGGCATGGGTACCTCCCAGGGTCGTGTGTGTTTGCGTGGTGATTGGTCTTAGAGCGTAATGTGGTCTGTTGATTAAGGTGTGTCTTTAGGGTAGGTCATCCCTCGGTGATCTGGTTTCGCCTTGAGGTTTATTCTCATGAGTGGCCGTTGCGTAGTCAGGTCGTTTGTAAATGGATGCCTTTTTATATAGTTCAACACCTTAACTAATAATCTTTCAATCACAGAGTACCTTCTACCTAAGCCCGCCTCCTAGCCTTGTCAAGGACAATTTCCACTAAGCTGCGCTTTTGTTACATGGGGCGACATTTCTATCCAAGGTGAAATAAGAGAGGTAAGTGGAGCTTTATGTTTGTGTCGTCTTGCTTTGCAAATATATTGCTAATGTTTATAAATCCCATTGTTTATGGCAAACAGATTTCATGCAGGGGGTAAATAGGGAAGGCCATAGGCACAATATAGTATTTATATGAAAGCTGCATAGTCCTACTTTTAGCATTTAGTAATGTTAAACTATTATTTGTATTTCAAAGGAACATAATTAATAAAGCAATGATGAAATGTTAATGTTGAGAAAATAACATGCACTTTTAGTTGTTTTCTTTTTGCACGCCTTTGCAAAGTCCAGATAGTCAAATCCTTGATTTGCAGAACACGGAAATGAGCCTGATTACATGTAGTACTGTCGAAAGTTGAAATTCCCAGGAGAACTCAGCAAATGTTCAGTTTGCAAATACACTTGGGCAATCAACGGAGAATAAATGTTAACCTTTATCTCTAATATGAATTAATATGCACTCCTTGTCATTCTTCTAGCTTAAATCACTTGGGTGATGGTATTTACTGAAAGAATGTGGATTACAATGTGACTTAAAGGCAGCAAACCAGACATTCGGACACTTTTTTTCCTTTAATTCATCTCAAATTAAAGAGCTTGATTGCTATATTTATAAACCTTGTACTCATCATGGAGGAAAACTCTTTTGGTGTAAATAAAATAAAATTACCTGCCCATAAAAAGTCAGCAGTTTGGGATGGATTGGATATGCGCAGTTATGAATGTTATTGCAAAAGGAACCAGCAGAGGGTGACAGAATTGGTTCTAGGTATGTCTAGGTTTGTAGGAAGACCAGACATTGATTTTGCATAAAACTAGTATATTATCAGGGTGACCAGATCCACTGTTTTCAGAGACACATATCATTTTGTCATATTTAAGAGAAACGCATGAAAATGGTTGCCCTGCAGTATGTATAATGCATATTCTGCAGTATTCTTCATTACCTAATTACTTAATCTTGTACACCTTCTTCTGACTTCTGCATATTACAGGGCAACCCTTTTCATGTGCTGCCCGTCAACATGTATATATGATATGTGTTGCAGAAAACATGGTGGATCTGGTCATCCTAATCTTATTTTTTTACCTTCCAACTTTGGGATTTAAAATATTGGGACAAGTGATGCTGTGCTCATCACCGGTAATACTGCAGGGGTCAAGTCCACCAGAAATGAATAGGAAGGAAGAAGGCATGCAAGCCAACCTGGTACTCTGGAGTACAAGTGTTTTGCATGGGCTACATCTTCCAAAATTCAAAAATTTCAAAGTTCCAAAATTCAGTTTGCACAGCACAAGTACTTGCACAGTATCATACCTTTTAACTCCAGTGTTCAGAGAAGCAGGACATTGCTGGGAAAGGGATAAAAGAGGCAGGCCAGTGACACAATTGCATCACTATACGTCTCAATGACGTAGACCATACTGACGACAGTTCAGAGAATGTTCAAAATGTATTAAACAGAACAAAGCTTATGAGGCAAAACGCAATAAAGGGGGAGTCTAGGTGGAGTTTAATTAATTACCAATTAATTATTGGCAACTATTAACTAACAGTATGAACAGGCTCATGCAAACAGCATGATATTGTAGGCAATGCAGCAAATCATCGATAAAACGTAACTAGGGGGCACGTGCTAGGTGGGGTCTTCCTAATGGCGGAGAGGACTTGTGCCAAACTAGGCTACGCCATGTCCTTGCAGTGTACAAGGTTGTTAGCGTGTGATTTATCTTAACAGAAATTAACCCTTTCATCGCTGGTGTCCCAGTGAGAGACAACAGATCAAACAGAGGTTGGTGGGACAGTGACCCAAGTCCAGGACTGTCTCACTGGATCCTGGATTTATTGGTGTGTGGGGCTACTTGTTCTACAAACTGAACAAATGATGTTATTGATAATATTTCACAATGCAGCTGATATTATGGAAATATATTCTCCACTCTTCACTGGTTGTTGTTTGCTAAATAGATTCTAAGAAATAAAAGTATTGAAATTACCAGCAGTCTTGTTAAGAGAATTTTTTGGCCCCTCACCGAAACCTTGTTTTAACAATAAATATATATTTGTGAAATGTGAAATACTTTTTTACCTTAACAGTTCGTGTATAAAGTCGATCAATAAAATCAAACATTTTCACTCATAGCTTTAAATAGATAAAACCAACTGCAAACCAGCATGCATTTTAGTTCTTAACTCAGACAGTGAAATAGGTTGACCTTGCATTGAGAAAAACTAGCTTTATTATTGCCTAACCTTGGATCGTAGACAGCTGAGTTATACGGGACGTCCAAATAGTGCTTATAGAGACGACCTCTCAGGTTTTATTGACTTTAAACCACTGTAACATCCTTTTATTTTTCTACTAAATGTCTCTCTGCTTTACTGCATTTTGTAACTAATGATATAAATGTACTTTTACTATTTTTTAAGCAGACATGTATTGTTTAGGCTTTTAGCATTTAAGAAAATCATATCACGTTTTACACAATAAATACATTCACCTTGCAAATTATATATTCAACACACAGGGGAAATGTAAATCTCTATGTATTTATCTTAAAAAAGGAAGACACTCCAAGCACACCCAGTGTAAGTTGACCGTGAGTTGAAAAACCATTTTAAAACAATTTGACTTCTGTCAGGCTACGCATTCTACATCCAGTATCTCGGCCACAGACCCAGAAGCTCCTGCTTAGGAGCTACCATTAGTTCTCCTAAGCTATGCTCTGCATTGTATGGCTAGCTCATTGACTGAGAGCTCTCAGCCAATGAGCTAAGCCCTGTACTGCTGTACTTAGCTTAGACAGAGAGCTTCCAGAGAAGCTCAGACAGAAAGCTTCCGGCTCTCCTGTAGGTTGTAGTGGTGGCAGGCAGTGACACATGGTGGACCCTAAGAGCAAGACGTGGACCCTACTTACACTGGGGGGCACTTTGGACATCATCACCACTACAACCCACTGTTGGTGCTTTGAGTGTTCCTTTAAATATATATTCTTCCTATAGCTCTTTCATGTCAGCCAATGGTTTATTTAAAAGGTTAGTAAATTTCCAAAATTGAAGCTGAAATTTGCATGGTAAAAAATGTGTGTTCTTTACCAGTTGGAGGAAAAATCAGCATCAAGCTCTGCATTAATGCTGGGGTATCATGGACCCCATACATCTTTTTTATTTTTTTTTATTTTTTTTTATTGTTTTTACTTTTATTTGCTCTATAAGCACGAACGATGAAGTGGTGAACACCTGATCCAGTGGTGAAACTAATGTAGAGAGGGACCTGGTGCAAGAAAGTTTTTTGGGCCACCCTCTGTTGTACAACTCCAAAGATGCTATACTAGCTGGGGATCTACCATTTGTCCATCCTTGCAATGTTTTATTTGTGAGCAGTGCTTGTGCATATGAATGTAAGCATGTTTTGTATAAAGTATATGCAAGTGTTTGTGTTTGAATGCAGGGGTGTGTTTGTATGTAGTGTTTTTTTAAAATTAGATGTGCTTTTGTGTGTATTGTTGGTGTTTGATTAAAGGGGTGCTTGTATATAATTTAGAGTTTTAATACAGGGGTGTGTTTGTACGTAATGTTTGCATTGATTGCAGGGGTGTGTTTGGATGCAATAGTCAAATTTAACATCATATAGTGGGTACCTCCTGAAAGAAGGTGGCTGAAATGCTCAGGGAGCTGTCATTAGTTAACATATAATATATCATATATATATCATCTATATCATATATCATATATTAAGAGGCCGATCAGGAGGCTGTCTGCTTGCCTGGTCTGCTTAAAGTTAGGATCACACTCCCCCTTTGGTAGGCCCGAACATTATGGGTGTTGGCAGTGACACGAGTTGTGTCACTGGCACATCCCAGGAAGACCACCCCATCCATCCCAATTCCCCCAGCAGCAAAGTTCCTTTAATTGCATTAATCTCCCCTATGTATGTCTATATATTGTGAAGCAATGTAATACCGGTCCAACTATTGTTATGGCATGAGTACTTAGTCTTGGCTCATGATGTGTATGTCAGCTTCCTGCTTTTGCAGCAGTTAGGCTGCATGCACCCACAAACACAGCAATACTTCCCATCTGGCTTAGTCCACTCTACTCACAGCAAAGTTCCTGCAACTGAAGGAAACTTGACTTGTGCAAGTACTGCTTTTAATATCAAATCAGTGGATAGGGGTGTGTAAACTAGAAAATTACTCCAATCACCATGACCACTTCAGGGATTTGTAGTGGTCATGGTGGTGGGTGTATTTATGTGCTGTGATTCAGCTTGAAATACTGTACATACTGAATGATTGTCAATTGTGGCACCTAAAGCACATGTGACTCTGTTCCCAGTTGCCTAATGTCAATTCTGTACATATTTTATATCAGTTGTCGGCTTTTCCCCATCTCCCACCTCCCTATATTCAAAAACTGGAACTCCTGCTTTGGCTCTGGCTTAGAGTGCACACGTATGTCCTAATCTGGCACAAGTCCAATCCCAGGTTTTTCTTTGTAAAGCCTGCAATCAGACTGCGCAAGTGCTGAGTGACATCCCGAAGATCAGTGCTGCGCCCGATGCTGGATTAAAATAAAACAATAATTTGTTAGAGAATGTGTGTCTTTGAGTATGTGTCTGTCTGTCAGTGAGTGAGTGTCTGATCGACTGGAAAAGAGGTTTTTCTCTCTTTTCTTCCCACCTTTTGTCTCACTGTGGCTGGCCCACCTCCATGACTGAGATAATCTTGATGATCCCAGCCAATGCAATGCTTCCCTATAGGAACCAATCAACATCTCTGCATAGAAATGCATTGAATCGGTGCATCTCTATGGGAGATGTTCAATGTAGAGTGTAGAGATGCTGAATGTAGGTGCTGTACACTGTGCAGCACTGACCCAGCAATCACCTCTAATGGCCGTCTGAATGATTGCCAATGTCAACCGCAGCCTATTCTCTGACTTAGTTTAAAAGAAAAACCTGGCTTCTAATTTTTTTTAGCTGGCTCCTAGATACAAAGCAAACTTGTCAAGCCCTGTTTTAAGTGTCTTAGATCAAAATGCAGAATCATAAAAATTGTTATTAGGCATGTTTTCTTCAGCACCCATCTTAAGAAAATGTAAATATAATAATAATCTGAAACACTTCTAACTCTTTTTTTTTTAATACAAAACTAGTTATACTTTTTTTTATTTTTATTAGGAATGATGAATATTAGGATGTTCTTCAGCAGTAAAACTGCAGCGGTATCAAACCAGCCTCAGCAAGAGCAAGTAACAAGCACAGAGCCACTTCTGCAGTGATGATGAGGACATCCTAGATGCTGATGAAGGCTCATCAAGTAATACCATTAGTGATGTCCCAAACGGTTCGCCGAATGGTTCGCGAACGGTTCGCCACGGACTCCAGTCAGCAGACACATTCCAGCCAATCAGCAGCAGATCCTCCCTCCCAGACCCTCCCACCTCCTGGACAGCATCCATTTTGAAGCTGCATTCTTAGTGAGCTGTCCAGGAGGTGGGAGGGTCTGGGAGGGAGGGTCTGCTGCTGATTGGCTGGAATGTGTCTGCTGACTGGAGTCCACAGCGAACCGTTCATGGCGAACCGTGGCGAACCGTTCGGGACATCACTAAATACCATATCAACTTCTGCTCCAGATGTGATCTAAAAGAGTGCCAGAACTGGAATGTAACTTCATATAAAGCTACTAATTTAGGATAGGCCTGATGCTACCAAAATCCATACAGATATGGGATAGACAACCCTCTGTGTATTGCTCAGACATACAGTGGTGCAGCTGCTATCTGGGGTAGTGCAAAGAACATTTCAGAAATATCACCCAGATGCTCTTTATGTTCATTGCTATGTTTGTTAACTCAACCTTGTAGAGCAAACAAAATTGACGATTTTGTAACACTTTGGAAAAATCTGTACACCTTCTTTATTGTATTTATTATTCATCTTGTACGGCCCATTTTCTCAGACATTTCTTTCAGAAGTCTTGCAAATGGTGAATCTCTTATCTCTAAAATATTTTGTCTCAAAAGAAAAAGAATTAATGACATTATATCAGTGTTTATTTTATGTATTTCTTACTGTTTTTTCAACAGATTCCGCAGTGCTGTACAATAAGTGGAGGACGTACAATATTCACAGACACATTATTATTATTATTATGATATTTATAGAGCGCCATCAAATTCCGCAGCGATTTACAATGGGTGGACGAACAGACATGTAGTTGTAACCAGACAAGTTGGAAACACAGGAACAGAGGGGTTGAGGGCCCTGCTCAATGAGCTTACATGCTAGAGGGAGTGGGGTAAAATGACACAAAAAGGTAAGGATGGTATTAGACTAGTGACAGTTGCAGAAGAGGAATCAGTCAGGAGCTATTAACAGTTTAATTGATACGCTTTTATGAGGAAGTGGGTTTTTAACGATTTTTTGAAGGAGTGGAGACTGGGTGAGCATCTAACGGAGGAGGGAAGCGAGTTCCACAGGAACGGTGCAGCCCTCGAGAAATCTTGAAGGCGAGCATCAGAGGTGGGAGTACGGACAGAAGATAGACGTAAGTCTTCAGCAGATCGTAAGGGCCTAGACGGGACATACTTGTGTATAAGGGAGGATAGATAGGTGGGAGCAGCATTATGTAGAGATTTGAAAGCAAGAACCAGAATTTTAAATTGAGCTCTATATTTTATAGGAAGCCAGTGTAGGGACTGACAGAAGGGTGAGGCGTGGGAGGTGCGGGCGGACAGGAAGACAAATACAAAAGGTAGACAGAGCACTGCTCGTAAGTTGATATCTAGCCATTAAAGCTCTTTTATACAAAGTGCTTAGCTAGATTGCCCGTGAGCTTACAACCTAAAGGATACAATAGGGATTTGAGACACAAGGTAGCAGGGGAGATTTGGAATTGATCGTTAAAAGAAGTTCACAGAGAATTGCAGTTATTGGTAAAATGTAAAAGGAATGAAGAGGTAATTGAGTGAGAATCTCAAACAGCTGGAGGAGCATGCCAAATATTTAAGGGGAAACTGAGTGGGTGGGAGGGTAGTGCTGAGGAAATATGCAAAGCATGAGTATTGTTGGCTCTGGGAGTGTGGGATGAAGATGGAACAGTTATTTGAAGGTATTTACAGCCGGGGGGAGCATAGGAAAAAGGGGGAGGGTGGGAGGGTAGAGTAGCCATGTGTTGTATACAACTGAAAAGTTTAGCAACCAAACCCTTACAAGCACTTTTATAAATTAACTAGGGAACACACCCCTGGTTGTCAATCAAACAGCCAGGGAGGATTCCTTCCTAGTTCCGTTAGCTCCCCTGAGCCAACGGAAGTGGCAGGCACGCTCTACTTGAGCATGCCTGCCTCTCCTTCATAGACCTCAGACCAGCTCCAAAGTTTCAGAAGTGCACACACGGCAGTGTGCACGCAGACTTAGTGGCCGAAGTGTGTCTACAACAATCGGCGTGGGTGTGCACATGAAAAACAAGTCAGTGAGAAGCCTCTGATTGGTTAATTCCCTGTGAAGAGACTGGAAAAAAGGGGGAGGGCTTACAAAGGCTGCAGTTCATAAGAACTGCATCTTTTGTAATCTCTTAAAGACTATACTCCCAATAAATACATACATGAAAATATGCATGCACGTATTCATTGGGGGTATATCTACTAAACTGGGGGGAGGGGGTTGGACCTGTGGAGTGGTCCTTTAATGTTTCCAATATTAACAAGCCCTATAATTTCAGTCGGGTTCAGCTGTGATATATCTTTCAGTTCTTTGAATTGACTCCATTTTGCTAGCAAACAGACACGAAGGCATCTACAAATTTTTCAAAAGTAGACTTTTAGCTATCGTAATATCTGAGTACAGCTGCACGAATTGGGAAATTATCCTTATGTGCATGTTTTCCCCCATATGCTCTTTAACAAGAATATTCACCAAACTCCGGTTTAATCTGAATTGAAAAATTCATGAAAAAGTAGCCAAGCTGTCACTAGAGCTGGATAGTTAATATGAGCTATATTTCCCTGATTTTCGCTATACAGATTTAATGATCTTGAACTTGGGTAGTTGTGAACCTTTGCACTTAGTTTTAAATTTGAAATAGATATTTTGGTTTATTAACATGGATGGAGATTTTGGGTAGCCCATTTAGTTAGGGTTTCTATACGTCCGGATTCCACCACACACGTCCTCTTTCTGGGTGCAATGCTCGTGCCTAGAGGAGTTTCGAACTTTGTCTGGCTTTTTGCGCAGGCTCTTTGTAATGCCGGCGCTGTTGTCACTATGTGAGGTCGATGTGTTCTGGCTGGGGATAAGAGGGTACTCCCAGTTTTCCACTGACGTGATGCCAAGGATGCCCAGAGAGGGGGGAGGGGTTGGCTGGCAGGAGTATATAAGAAAAGGGGTGGGGAGGTGTAATCTGTGCAGGAGTTAGGCAGGCAAGGAAGAGAGGAAGCTAGCAAGAGCAGGTCCAGGCCCAGACATATGGAAAAAGCAATAAATTGTTGCCTGACCATGGTAAAAGTACAATTTAGTTGCCATCAGATGGAAAAGGCAACAATTTGATGCCTGTATCTGCAGAATTATATCCCCAATAGGTTGCTAAAACCCAGGGGAAGGCACATCAGCCTTCATTTCAATGAAGTTCCAATGCAGTCTTGATCAGTTTTTCATGAAGATTATATCTCTATGAACTACTGAAAAGTGACAGATCCGCCCTAATATTGTATATTAAAGTTGAATTTAAAGTTGTTAGTTTCTTGTTCATATGTTAACTAATTTAAGTGAAGTATTTCTGTCTTTTTTCTTAAAAATCTCTTTACTGTTTTTATATGTTCCTGAATAGTGGCTACTAAAAAAGACTGAACATACCCCATTTGCAATACCTTGGGTTGTCTACGTTTGCAAATGGTTGCAATCATGGGGGTAATTCTCATTCCTGTGCTACCATACGCTCTCAAAGGCAACATAACCAATTTCAACATAAAAAAGGAAAATTAAGCCTAATATTTGACGTTGTAACCTTCAGAAACACTATAAAACCTCTACATGGTGGGTACTTTTATACTCAGAAGACTTTGCTGAACACAAATATTAGTGTTTTAAAACGTATCACAGCAATGATATCTATATCAGTGAAAGTGCCATTTGTATGTGAAAAATGCAAAAAAAATCACTTTCACTGACAATATCATTGCTGTGATATGTTTTACTGTTTCAAAACACTAATATTGGTGTTCAGTGAAGTCTCCCAAGTAAAACAGTACCCCCCATGTACAGGTTTTAGGGTGTCATAGAAAGTTACAGGGTTAAACACAGTGCTAGCAAAATCAATTCTCTGGACTTTCAGCCTGGGTTGTCAGACAGGTTCCTTAAATTGCAATCAATAAAATGACTTAAATATGTAAAAATATTACATAAATATGCACATAGAATTTAAATATATATACATATTTATATATTTGAAGTATACGTGTATATTTATGAAATTATTTATGTAATTTTGTATATGGACATGTGTATATTTCGGATTATTTTTATTTATTTATTTATATATACATATATATAATTTCATTCTAAGTGTATTTTGAGATATATATATATATATATATATATATATATATATATATTAACATCAAAATACCATTATAATAAAATTACATACACACACAGATATATATATATATATATATATATATATATATATAATTTTTGTACATTTTTTAAAATTATTTTTAAGTTTTTAAATTTATTTTTAATGAACTAATTTGTATTTTATAATAATATATATATACAATATATATAGTTATTATATATATTATATATATGTGTGTAATTTAATTCTAAGTGTATTTTTATATTAATATATGTATATATATTAATATAAAAATACACTGTTTGACATTATATATATATAAGATATATATACATATTATATATAGATATAATACATGTATATATATACATATATATACATATATATATATATTTTTAACACAGATTTTTTTTATATAACTTTTTTTATTTTATTTTACACATACAGGGAGACTGCCTGTCAGCACAGGCAGTCCCCCTCGCAGGCAGACACTTGGACACCTATTGTGGCCATGTGACCGCTCTGTTAGAGCAATCACGTGGTCGCAGGGTCCTAATTCGCTGCGGGAAGACTGTCTGGGTTGTCAGGCAGTCCCTCTGGATCGGGAGCAACGCCGTTCGCCGCCAGGGGAACAATGGCGATCAGGTAAGTACATAACACCGACGGTTTAGGACCGTCACCGGTCATCAAGGGGATGTTTCCGGTGACGGTCCTGAACCATCATCGGTCCTCAAGGGATTACTCTAAATTAGATTATACCACGCCTGAACCCCTAAATTACAGCATGTTGAGTTGTGAATCTTTGGGATGAGGTCATAGGTTTCGCTTTGGGGCTCAAACCCCCTTTCTTTTTTGAACTAACAACACCACTGTTTATAGCAGTACCCTGCCTGTTATAAAAGTCTGATTTATTATCTTTGTGGTCTGCATTGACAGTCACTGACAGGGCCAATTCAAGGATTTATGACTACACAGACGAAGATGCATTTTGCTACTCTCTGCTTCCCCCCCATTCCTGCCCCAAAAAATGGCATCTTCACTTGTGTGTCCCTCTTATATTTCTTACCTTCTTTTGTGTCTTACCCCCTTTAGTGTGTCTAATTCCATTTTGTCTTACACTTCCCTTTAGTATATCTTTTTCCGTTTGTGTCTTATACACTTGTGCATCTTTTACTTCCCTCCATCCCCTTTGTGTGTCTTTCTACCCCAGCCCCTTTGTGTGTCTTTCTACCCCAGCCCCTTTGTGTGTCTTTCTACCCCAGCCCCTTTGTGTGTCTTTCTACCCCAGCCCCTTTGTGTGTCTCTTTGTTCCTACAGCTCTTTTATTTGTCTCTCTGTGTGTTTCTTCCCCATATCACTTTGTCCCTTACTCTCCCAGCCCCTCTGGGTGTCTCACCCTAGCCCTTGTCTGGCTCACCCTTTCCCTAGCCCCTCTTTGTGTCCCACCAGGGTGCCTCTACCCAATCCCTGAACTGTTTCTTTTACCCTTCCCTAGCCCTTCTTTGTCTTCCCCCAGCCTTCTGTGTGTCTATCAACTCAAAACTCCTGTTGTCTCTTTTAACCCTTACCCAGTTACTTTGTGTCTCTTTGCCCCAGCCCCTCTGTATGACTCTTTCTCTCCCAGGCCATGTATTTCACTTTGTGTTCCCTCAGCCCCTCCATGTTTCTTATTCCCTCCCACAGCCCTTTCAGGTGTTTCATTCCCCCCTTCAGAATCTTCAGGTGTCCCTGCCCCTCCCCCCCCCAGTCACTCAATGTGTCTCATTTAAAAAAAAAACCCAGCCCCTCCATTCATGTGTTTCAAAACCTCCCTACCATGTGCTTCTGTCTGATAAGGTGATATGAAAACCAAGATGCAGACTTGTACTAGCAAACTAAAAATAAACAAAGTCCAGGGCAAACACATAAGGAAAAGACAATAGCGAGGTCAGGCAGTCCAGTAGTCAATATCCAGGCAGCAAAGGTTCAGTAACAGTAAAACAAGCCAGTGGTTAGGAAACCTTTAGATGAATCAGGAATCACTAGTGTAGCAGAGATGGAGCACAGAACAACAGAGCAATGACTGTTCAGCTGTTCAAGGTTTAAATATGGTGCCAAGTGTAACACACACCTACTCAGACATGCTCCCATAGCACCCTATTGGTGTATGGGGCTGTCTGTCATTCAGGGTTGCCATGGGAGATAATGCCCTGTAATTTGTTCGAGCTGCACCTCCTATGGCTGTCCTTGCGGAACAGTCTTGCACATCTCCCAGGAGTCTATCATTGCCTGGGAGACATGGCACGACTGAAGGGCGACTCGGGAGGGCAGCTGGAGCAGTGATGGAGTAAAGCGAAGTCTTTCCCCCAGGACCCCCATGTCTCTCATTCCCCCAGGACCCCCGTGTCTCTCATTCCCCCAGGACCTCCATGTCTCTCATTCCCCCAGGACCCCCATGTCTCTCATTCCCCCATGTCTCTCATTTCCCCAGGACCCCCATTTGTTTATGAGACTTTTCTAGTGTCATTTAGGAGTTTTGCTGCCCCAGTTCTACGTTTTTTTCAAATTATTGGAATTGCCAGCAAGAATATTGCACACCTACCTTGGTGGTGTGTATATATAGAATGTATTATATGTATAAGGAGGAAACAAGGAGATACACAGACCATCAGGGGAACATCTGAATGTCCAGCATATACCAAAAGACCGGGCAGCACTCCAGGATACAGGTGGTAACTTTATTTATTAGAGGGTAAGTCACCTCAGCAGTGCGACGTTTTGGCACGTCCAAGCCTGACTGGCGCATGATTAAGGCTTTGACGAGCCAAAACATTGCATTGCTGAGGTGACTAACCTTCTAATAAATGCAGTTACCACTTGTAACATAGAAACATAGAAACGTACCAGGCAAGCCTATTTTACCAGAAGAAAGAATATACATACACATATGAATATCCTGGAGTGCTGCCCGTTCTTCTAGTACTTGAACAGATTCGTGATATCCATTCTCACACTGTGCACCACCAGAGATAGTGGCCGGATCATAAGGTGGAACTGGAGTGTGAGGTGTTTTGTTTTTTGTCCAGCATATACCATCAGCTGTTGACCATTTTAACATCAATGACATTGTAAGAATTAACTTTGTATTTGCGAAGCAAGAAGTATAAATCTGTTTTTAAAGAAAAGCCAGGAATGTGACACATAAGAACATTTGTATGTATAAGATACCAGGCGAGCCTATTTTACCAGAAGAAAGAATATACATACACATATGAATAAGTATAAAGTAAAATTATTATTTTAAGATTTAATTTTACTACACAGAACAAATTCGCTGCTATGGCTTCTGTGTCAGACCATTTCTCCAAATTGCCACAATAATACAATCCCCTGCGCTGGCTGGAAGAAGCACCGCCCCATCTATCTAGGCCAAGGTAATTTCTGGGGTGGAATAAATACTAGACTTGTTTTGTTTTTGTTTTTATTATAAATATATTTTATTTTATACTTTCCCTTTAAACGCTTGGCACCATCTCATATACTACTGCCCCTACGCCTGCAACATATCACATCCCCTATCCCATCAAGCAACAGACCACATCCCCCATATACTACTGCCCCTATTTCCCCACACACATCGCAGCCCTCATAATCTATGTACAACAACCCCTATTGCTCCTTCATACTACAGCCACTGTCACCCCCATATAATACTTATTCTATCAACCTACCTATGAGCTCTCCCACCAGGCAAGTTTCAACCAATTTGCTGCAGGGTCACTAGGCAAATTTAACCCTCTCTCCTCTGGGTTACAAGTCGATTTATAACACACCACAACATTCCACATTGCTGCACCCAACCTTGAGCTTGATTTCTATTCATTTTTTATAAACTGTGACGCAGCATTCCAGACTGCAGGCCTAAGTCTTGTTTGTAAAATAAAATCATGTTACAGTGATAGTCATACACATTGCAAATTATTATATTAAGTGCTCCACAGGGATAAAACGGACATTAATATGTATGAGAGTGCTATATAATACATTTTCTCTATGCACTGCATTAATGCAAAATTCTCCAGTGCCCTTCCTGAGCTTCTGCTCTGGATCCACCCCTGTCTACACTAGCATTTATAAAGTATACACTTCAACTATGTCATATCCATTCTCACAAGCTGGCTGAGGTACAAAGACAAACACAAGACAAGACAAAGACAAGCAACACAAATCTGCTGGGAGAGCAAGAGTCAACAGAGCCACAGACTCTGGCTTACTGCTTGTCCTACGAGCCATAGAACAGGGTCTGTGTACAACTGTTGATGCCCGGAAGGTCTATAGATATAACAGGCATGATGCCCTCCCGATCACAGTTATGAGTACGGCATCCAGCATTGCTGGGCAGCAGAAAAACACAAAATAAATAAATATCAGGCCGCTTGGGTCTATTACAATATATGAGCCCTTTAGCTTCAGTTCAAATAGCCTTGCGTTAATTTGTCACTAGATAATCCTAAATTTACTTGTCTCATAAATGTGAAACCAGAGTCCCTCACTAAAGAAAACACTGATTAAAAACAAAACAGCCATATTGTAACTTACAACATATGCTTGTCTGATTGAGGTAGACATTCAAAATGTAGAATATGTGTGAACAAAGCAAGTAGACCAGATGGCATATCCATAAGGACCTGTTTAAAGGCATAATATTTAATGTATACATCACTGCTAAATAACTGTAATGTGTTTGTCATGCCACATAACATGTCAACATATCACGTTTGCTCTACTATGGGTTATTGCATTTGAGGAGCCATTAAATTGAAAATGTACAATATGAAAGCGAAGAGGATGGACGTTCGGCTAATTGATTTGTAAGTCTTGTATTACCTCCTGAAAGCTATGGGTATATTTAAAGTTATTCCAAAGAGTTTGACAGGTCGATGGCAGTCGCAGGAAGCTTGGCCAAGTATTGAAATCATTTACCAGAAGACAGATGATCCCACAGTTCTAGTGCTCAGAATATGATATCATAAAAACGAGAGCTTTTTTTTCTTCATCATCATCATTTTCAAAATCATGAAATGAAACATACAAGGCCTTCAACCCTGAGATATTGAAAAACACTGAGTACCATAACAGTTATAAGCTCACTGTATGGCCTCAGTTGTATGGACCGTCAAGCAAGTTGGTTATGTGCGTATCCTCATGGAAACTGCCTTTCCTTTGGTTTAAGAAGGGATTTAGAGTGAGAGTGTCCACATAGATCTTGGATTTCCCACCACCACCATTATTAATTTATTTGTTTTGCTCACACTCGTGGGTATAGTTCAGGTTCCATTTAATAGAATTGGAGCATTCTGATTTGCTGAGCTACTTCCTGGTCTGAACAGAGCTCACTACAAAGATGCAAATCTTTTTAAGGTTAGTTTTATTTCATTTTACTTTTGGCTTTGAGTTATCTATACAATGCAGGTTACTTTTGGTGTTTAGCATTCTTTTCATGTAGAATACTGTTGTGATTTATCTGCATGAAGGCTTTTCTAGTTTCAATGTACTATATTATTTTCATTAGCACTCATATAGCACTGATATATTCTGCAGCCCTTTACAAATTTAGAAAGGAGATATGAAGAAAGTACTGCTATGAGAATTTGAGATAGGCAGAATATATAAATATTGCCCAGGGACTTTTGATATCAGCAATGTAGATGTTGATAGTAGGTTCTTGTTGTGATTCAGTTTAAAGGCGATACAGTTTTGAGGAAATGGATCTGATGTATGATTATATTTAGCATATTTTTCATGAAGAATATTGTTGTTGTTTTTTTTTATATTCCTCTGTAAAATCTACAGGCAGAAGTGGACAGAGGGAAGATCCATCATGGATGGCATGGTAGTGTGGATTTTGGAACAAGGGCTGATATCATCCTCTGTGTCATATTATCCTTTTCCATTTCTCCTGTATGTCTGCAAGAGGTGCGGGAGGGGGACATGTACAAAAATTGGACACAGGTACCTGATCCTCTTGTAGCATTTGCATAGCTCAGCAGTGGCGAAAACTGGTCTCTATTGGCTGAAAGATGTGTTCGATCAGTGAACCGCATCTTCACTGCTTGTGTGACACTCTCAGGTAAAGTTCTGCAATAGCTCTAAGACATAGGGGAGTACATTTGAATACTTTTGTGAGTTTTTTTCCTATTGCATGTAGAGCATAAATTATTTTATAAGTAATCAATGGATTCTACATGGGGAATATAAGGAAAGTACAAGGAAGAAATCACACTTTTCACAGCTATGGCACAGCATGGAAAATTATTATTAGCTTATTAAATTAAAATTAATGGAAACTTAAATGTAATTTTTGTGCAAAAGTGTGATTGCTTCTCAATTGGACTGTCTATTTGTTCATATAAAAACCACACTTTATTATCACATTTGTAGCCAATATTCAGCTTGTATCCCAGGAGCAGCTCATTGTGCCAGAAGTTTTTTTCTATGGTAATAGAAATTGCTTTCCTGAAACTTGTTTAGTAGCAATAAATGGTACATCTGCTTCTTATTTTTTTTGTAACTGTTTTCTTATTACTTTTTAAAGTGGCTCTGTCACCATCTTGGGTCTTTGCATATTGTGTAAGAACCTTGACGTAGACCGCTCCACTTGGTGGCCGTGGTGGTTGCAGGGGAATGTAGGTTTAACTTAAATGAACCTGTCCTCATGGTTGGTGCTATGGTCTAACTGTTGGGATTCTTCAGTTCCTGGGACTTTATCTGGCAGGAGCTCACATCAGTGCTGTACTCTCGAGCATGTGCGAGATTACAAAACTGAGATCTATGGAGGTCCTCAGTGTTAAATTCCATGAACAGTGTTTTTTTTTCCTCTTAACCATCACTAGTGACGGCTGTGAGAAGTGACAAAACTTAGCAGTAGAACCTTTTGTCTAGTTTTGTTAAATGTAAAAAAAATATACTGAGATAAAGCAGTCCCTACTTTAGTATTTATTTTGACTGTTCGAATTTCAGTCAAGTTCCAACAATAGTAAAAGTAAGTATTTCATAAAAATTCTAATTTTTATGAAATACTCGTTGGTATGACAGAGTTGCCTTAATATGATATATAATAAATGAACTGGTAATGTTCAGTTTAGAATACATATATATATATTTTTTATTTTTTTTTATTTTTTTAAGTTCTCAATTGAACATAACCAGTTCCTTAATTATTGTGCATTATAATAACATGAATTATGCTTAAAACTATTTATTATTCAGAACTCTTAACTTTTGTTTGATGTAAAACAGCATTGATTTGCACTTTGGGGACTTAAAATAGGCCACAAAGTATCTCATGGTAAGAGTACCGTAAGAAAATATTAATCACTCTAAATGATGTGGGACCTTCTCCAGACATCCTTGATTTGTGTTTATCAAGCAGCCTTCCTGAAGCATGCAAATTCACTTTAATTACTCATTTAGTTAATCAATGTAATTGTTGATTCAGAATTCACTTGAACAGGCTCGGAGAGGGAAAGAATAATTTATTTGTATTGTTCTTCAATGACCTGGCTCTGTGTAAAAGTCAATGTTTAACGGGAACAGCAAACAGATTGGGCACATCAAAAGACACAATGATCTTTATATTTGTTTAAATTTGTCTCATTTATTGGATAATTTGTCTCTCAATCAAAAACTAATTAAAGAAAGTGATTGCTTGGCTGTTAGTTTAAATTAAATGTTGAGAATTATCATAAAGGAGTATTTTGCCGTAGTTTGCTTTATTTCGTTCTTACTTTTCCTTGTTTTTAATCATCTCTAACAAATAGGGACATTACAATCTCATCTCTGATATTTATTGGCTCGTTAATAGCTGATGATGATCATTTTACCATTGTCAGATCAGTGAAAATGGGCCCTGTACATCATATTAAACTCAAGTTTCAGCAATCTCACAGCGAAGATTTACACTTAAACCATTGGAAACATTGCAAATTCAACATCTCAAAATAGTTGAAGGTGTGTTTGTAACAAATCGCCAATATCCCAAAATACTTTTAAATGTTAGTAAAAGCCAAACACCAAAACACCTTCCTGACTTAATGACATGTCCAACAATGTTAACTAATGATACCTCATTAATCTTAAACACTGTACCTCTAAGCAGCACATATACTGCAATATCTATATGGAACATAATAGCTAAATGGCCCACCTGTCACCTATTAACATGATCAACATCTTCCTGTTACCCGGAGTTAGCAAATCAATTAAAGGGACACTCCAAACCCCTAAAGCACTTAAGCTTGTTGAAGTTTTATGTGTGAAGAGTGTGTCCTCTTTTTTTTAATTTTAAAAAAGTGCAGCTTTCTCTAGAAACTGGCACTTTTATAAATTAACGTTGTTACACCCCCTGGCTATCAATCAGACAACTGGTCTTCTTACTTCCTGGTGCGTTTTGGAGGCAGCAACTGCCCAGAGCATCTGCCTTGCAAAGGCTTCTCATTGAGCTCCATTGGGAAGTCTGTGATTGGACAGCCACAGAAAGCCTGAGTGGGGTTAGAAGGGGAGGGCTTCTAGCTTTTGCAAGCTATTTTTAGATATACCCACTATGAAAAAAATGCACAATTAAAATGCATGCATGTTTTTATTGGGGCTATATCTACTAAACAGTGATTTAAAAAAAAATGATTTTAAGAAATCAAGGTTGACGCCCAGTTTTAGGACAATATCTTCTTACGTAGGTGGGATTACAGTCAGAAAAATGATTAGAGATATTTGTAATGTAGTTGCTTTGATATATGTGGTGCGATTGTTAGGCTGGAAATCACAACAGGGTCCGGAGACCCTTACGCTGCCATGGTCTTATGCACTACAAAGCCTTTTCTGCTTTCCTTTATCTCTGTAATCAGCTGCTGGGAATACTCAATGAAATCACACCACTCAGATGGATTATCAATAAACATTCAAACGTTTAATGTGTAGTACACTGTACATATAAAACACAGTTTGGTTAATGTTTCCATTGATGTATACATCCTTAGACAATCATGGGAGTCTCAGAACTGAAAGTAGAACTTTTCATGTAACATTTTGTAATGCTGTTAGTTAGTCTCCTGTTCACTGATACAAGAGACAGTCTTAGATTTAGGAACCCAATTAAATAATGCTATTTTTTTCAAATGCAGGATGTTTATAAAAGATAGCGAAAGCTGGTGTCAGGCACAAGAACATAAAAAAATATTGCATGTTTAAAAAATGCGAGTTTAACCCTTTCAAAGCATTATATTATAATAAAGTATTATAATCAGGCCTACTGACCATTTGGTGTTTCAAGCTTTGTAGACAGTAATACTTGAGCTACGTAATATGAAATACAGAAGTAGAAAGCAGGACATGACACCCGGTAATATAAAATATATAGCTCTGTATGTCTGGGGGAATATTCCCTAAGCATTGCATTGGTAAAACAATGTATTTTCCAACAGCGATACAGGGTTGAAATCAAAACATGGTATGGATTGGCTTTCAATGCTGGATTGTAATGTAGGTCAAAAAATTCTTCCTATATGTGTCTCTCTGTAACTCTTTTTTTTGTTGTTTTTAAATGTTTATATTGCCATTGAATAAAGTTTCATTAAATGAAAAACTATTTTAATTAAACCTAGTAATACTCACAGGGTGTACTTTTAGTGGTCTGTGGGCAAAGTTTCATTTTAGTCTTAACGTAAACAAAATGATCAATTTCCACCAATGCTCTACCCTGTAATTTTTTTTGTTGTTTCGTAAATTTATTTTAAACCTTCATGACTATATTTACAAAGGCATCTGAAGGTCTTTGTGATGAAATGCCATTTATTGGTGTGTTGTCATTTCCATACCCTTTCAACTAAGAGAAGTCTTGATATCAGTCCCTGGTGATCTGGTTCAAGGGAACAAGAGATTGTTTTTGTTCCTCTCCTTTGGAAGGCCCTGCTACATTATTGACTAACGGTGCTAAGGTATGACATCATATCATTATCACTAGAGCACAGAAGAAGATATTTGTCTTTGTTGGCACTTAGACATGGCAAATCATGGGGAATCGTGTGCTGGTCTTTTAGGGTTTGGTCTCCAATATAAAAAAACGCCTTCCAATTCTTAAATTTACAATCCAGTAAATTACTGAAATAATTTCAGTTTTAAGTTTTTGACTTCAGCTCTGCAGAAACGTTACAGAAAATATGATAGAGACATTTTGTTGCCCAGTTCACCTGAGCCCTTTAGCTCTATATTGACTTAATCTTAATTTCGACCATGTCCAAGTTTTAGACAGATCTGGACAAACTGGGTTGGATCTGTAATGACATGTTTTAGATGAGTACCCTGAGTGATAAGTGAAGTCAGAGCAGTGTTGGCTTTAGTAAAGAGGTTCACTCCTATAGGAGATTAAAGGGATTCTGTCCATGGTTTTTTTTTTTATGGTTTTCCTTTCCTTATGCCCATTATATGATTATACTCTCCCCCTTATCTCGTGCCTTTATTTATATTTATCTTTTCTTCCTTGTGCTAAATTTCAATATCTGGGTGCTGACATTTTGTTTCCTTCTGTCCGTGATGTCTACTGTTTTCCTTCTGTGGGATTCATTTTACTGATGGAATGTGGGTAAATTTGATTGGCTACTGAAACAGAATCTTGCTTTAATCTCCACCTATTGTCCCGTTTTGTCAGCTATACATAAGGAAAAGTAGCCCAGATTTTTCTTTATACATATTATGTATAAATACATATTATGTATTGAGAAAATTTCCTAAAATTCTGGCGAAATACTTGGTAAAGTATATAGGTTGTTTCTTGCCTCATATTTTTATTAATTAATAGCTGGATGCACACCATTCATTTCTTTACTTGACCTTTCAGTTGTGTTAAGCAACACTTCATTCTCTGTTGTCATTGAGAAGCCACCAGCAGTTACGGTTTGGTGAAATTGTAATCCTCTTATTGCTTTTTACAGGAGGGCTGAGTATAGTAATCAATAGTCTAGCACTGTACTAATCAGGATCATACATTCACATTCATTTTTAGGAATCAATTAAGGTTTTAGCTGATCCCAACAGGCATTTAGTTACCTTGTGCCACACCATTATTTTCCCTATTATTGATCCTCTTAGAATTCCTTGATACAATGAGTCTATTATAACTTTGTATTTATTTTAATTGGTGCGCTCAACAAAGGCTAGGATTTAATGTGTGTAGCTGATACCATTTCACCGCTGAGGATTCAAGTGGTCTATGCTTTGTGGTTTATTCTTTGTTAGTGTATGCCATACATTATATATATATATATATGAAAATAATGATGTGTCTCTATATACAAGTTATAGCTTAAGAATAATTTAAAACACCTTTCGAAGATAAAAAAAAAAAATGTAATTTAGTGACAATTCATAGCTTGCCATCTCTGTTAAAAGACCACACTTATAGCAGGGTCTAAGACAATATTGAAATACACTGTATACAAAAAGAACACCCAACTAAAACGTTTCTGTTGCCCTAGAGCACACAGAACTCTGGTTCTATCACAACAGTGTTCCAATAGTAAATAGATAAGGCTCACTAATGCCCAGCACTCATTGTATTGTGAATACAACATCCTCTTAAGAGCAACGATACGTGAGCCGGATTCCAGTACAAGCTACGAACCTAACTCTGCTAACTGAATAGCAGTTGACATATATGGGAAAATTGTTATTCAGTTATGAGTAAAAGCTAATTCCTCATAATGAGAAACGTCCCATACTGAGACACGTGTGGCAAGTAACGCATCTGTCGAGGCTGACTAAAAGCACTCATCCAAGGTTCCAAATGTTGTTTAGTTACATGTTCGTGCTGTAAAATGTGTCTGGCAAGAATGTCTAGTTTTTTTTTTTAATTTTGGCAGCCAGGGCCAGATTAAAGAGGCTTTGTCACCCCCCTCCAAAACGAGCATTTGATAATGATAAAATCTTTATGGAATACTCATATTGACTGTCTTGGAAATGAAATATATGTCCAACCGACTCAAAAGGTATACTGTAACACAGTAGTTACTACTTTATCTCATTCTCATTGTTTTTGCTCTGCTTGACAAAATTTGAGACAAGGTGGAGTTACCTTTTGTTAAGCTTGTCATTTACCCCAGCCATCACTGTAGGGAAATTAGGCTCATTCTATGGCTCATTCTCCGTAGAACTCAATGCTGTATTCTTGCGCATGAACGGACATGTGAGTGTCAGTGTATGCAGTACTAGTTTGTGTAAGTGCATGGGATTCTTGGTGTGTGACTGCAGCTGTATATGTGAGATCTGTGTGTAAACGCAGGATGTATTTGTACAGAATAAACACGCCTCTGCATTCACACTCACTCATGTTCAGTTAAACAGTGAGTAGTGTGTATGTTTAAGGGCAAAGTAACCAAAATGCAAACATAGCTTACAGAATTTTTTTGGTTTTCTTTTCGTTTCGTTTTTTCTTCATTTTTTTCCTAAATTTGAAATTCACTTTCAATTCTCACTTTAGTGAATAATCCTTAAGCTCACACAGATACACAAACACTGACACACACAGAGATTCACACATACTCACAGAGTCACATACACATATTAGCACACACGGATATACAAATTCAAACAAACACTGATTCACACACATAGATTCACAGATACATATTAACACTGAAAGATTCACACCAAACTCCTCTTGGTTTACCATATCATTGCAGGATGGTGGCTTTATTTTGGTCCAGAGATAATGGAGCTATAACGCAGCATCCTGTGCGGCTTTCATAGAGCCCTGGGAGAAAGGGATATGATGTGATGTTGTTTGCCGACAGTACTGGCGTGGAAGAGGAGGAGAGATGGGAAATAAGTTAGTCCAACAACGATCACAACGAGCTGAGCAAAGAGCTGTACTGAGGTTCAGTGTCATACGCGGAGGTTGAGGCTGTAATTCTGTATAAAATAACAATGGGTTGTTTTGGGCATGGGCCCAGAGCTGGGACTTACCCAGATCCTATAATAATCTGTCTCTGTCAGCAGAAACCTATTTATGAATAGAAAGAAAAAACCAAGAGCCAAAATATCCCCAGAAAGGACAACAAAAATAGCAACACACAAAAACTACACAGACCACCTTACAACTAAGCACACAATACAGAAAATGACGGTAGTGTAGATTAAAAATAAAATATGCAGATCAGAGCTGTTACAAATGTTTCATATGTTCAGAAATGGAGTATATGTAAAATTCTATTATCAATTAAGTAAAAATAAATTTTGCATATACTCCATTTCTGAACATATGAAACATTTGTAACAGCTCTGATCTGCATATTTTATTTTTAATCTACACTACCGTCATTTTCTGTATTATGTATTATATATATATATATATATATATATATATAGTTTTGTAGGTTTTGCATTTCAGCAAGACAGGGATTTTTATAGCCTGGTGCTCGACTGCACAGCAAAAAAGATATAGGTAGCCAGCACTTAATTCTGCCATCAATCTCTAGTATTTTATGTTGTTTAGGTTGTAGTCAGGACCAACGCTTCCCTTAGGCTTAGGGCGCCAGCCGCCTTGGGTGTTTGAGACCGCCCAGACAGACCCAGTAACGTATTGTAAAACTGTCCATAAGCCTTACAAATAAGGATAAGATCAGAATGGCAGCCAAGCACTAGCGGCCGTGGCTCAACCATTAGTCACAAGGTGCCTAATTACCTCTGGCCGGTGCCTGACTGCACTGGATCCCCATCACCTGAGGGAGTGTCTGTGCGCCCCAGCCCCCTTCGCTGTGCTTGGGAACATGGGAAGAAGGGGTTGTGGAAGGAAGTGGGGCAGGATGCATAGAGTGTCCCAGTGGGCCTTTCCTGGGTGCACTTTTCACTCACTCCCGGGTAGTGATGTCGCGAACCCGAAATTTTCGGTTCGCGAATGGCGAACGCGAACTTCCGCAAATGTTCGCGAACCGGCGAACCGCCCGAAACGCCATTGACTTCAATGGGGAGGCGAATTTTAAAACACACAGGGACTCTTTCTGGCCACAATAGGGATGGAAAAGTTGTTTCAAGGGGACTAACACCTGGACTGTGGCATGCCGGAGGGGGATCCATGGCAAAACTCCCATGGAAAATTACACAGTTGATACAGAGTCTGGTTTTAATCCATAAAGGGCAGAAATCACCTAACATTCCTAAATCACAATCAATATGGATTGACACCTGACATATGACATGTTGACACCTTGACATATGGATTGACACCTGTCCTCAGAGCCCCTGATGCACACGGACACAGAGCAGAATAGAGACTGGTCCCCCTACATAGGGTCACTTGGCAGATATGGATTGACACCTGTCCTAAGGATCCCTGATACACACTGACACAGAGCAGAATAGGGACTGTTCCCCCTACATCGGGTCACTTGGCAGATATGGATTGACACCTTGTTACAAACTGCTATTTGTAACGGGCCCTTTAAATGGCAAATTGCCCTGTTTCCCTGGGTTGTGGAGAAGCCTCTTTGCCAGCCTCCTCCCGCATGACTATGGCCCCTGGGAGATTGTGAAAATGTATGCACTTTTATTTGGTGTGTATGGCCCTTTAAGACTGTCGGTGGGCATATTGGGGCTTATGGACTCTTTATGTGACTGGTGCTGGCCCTTTAAACACCTTTTTTGGGACATCAGGAAGATTGGGACTTGCCCCTTTAAGGCCGTGTCCCCAGACTTGTTGGGGACACGCCCCTTTAAGACGGTGTCCCCTGTGTCCCCAGACCTGGTGCAAACCCTTTGTGCCTGCCTTGCTATTTCCCACTTGGTTCAGTAAATGGGAAATTATTTCAGCTGCGGAGACTAAGTCCCATTCGCGATGGGACTTAGTCGTTTTTTCAGCCTGAAATAGACCGACCTCACAGCCCAAATCTATGGAACTGTTTTGGGCAGGAAAATGTGCTTGCGGTCGGTCATAAAGGGACCTCCAGCTAACTTTTTAACCCCTGGATGAATTTGGCTGATTTTTGGTTATGTTTATGTTTTAAGTGTGCTGATTCCAAATATGTAATTATGAAGATGGAATGTGTAGTTTTAAAGTTACAGGGTATGGCTAAAAACTGTATTTTTACTGCCTGTGTTTAATTATGTTAATCTCTTCCCAAACGTCATTTCGTTCAAAGTGGAGAGAATGTTAAAAACATATATTTTTGTTCGGAGTGTGAGAAATGCTTTTCAGCCGCTTCTAATCTTAAGCATCATTTGAGGAGCCATACAGGGGAGAAACCTTATTTGTGGTGTGTTTAGTATTGTTCTGATCAGTTTAATACCTTCCGCGTCTCCTATCAGTGGACGTGTATATGGCAGCCATTTTAGGAACCGTACACCTGGGACCCGAGCAAGATCACCTCGTTCAACAGGCGACAACATTTGTCCCTGGAAAACTATCCTGGACATTCTGTACAATTTGTATGGATATGGCAGTGATTTCTGTAACAGGGAGGTGGAAGAAGATGCTTGGTCGGTCCTCTTAATTCAAATTTGGGGCACTGCGCGGTCAAGCTAATGTGCCACCAGATAGGAGTGGTGTGTTTAGTATTGTTCTGATCAGTTTA